>OV049864.1:157500-757500 GCA_920104075.1 Melanargia galathea | reverse complement strand
TAGACCACATCATTGAAAAACTGGCTCCAGCTCCTCAACGCTGATGCCCCTCAACTGAGGGGATTTAAGAATTCTCTTAAATCGAGGAACGCACGCGGATTATAGCTAGGTAATGAGAGGCCAGCTTAATATTTAGTTTTCTGATATTTCTTTTACGAATATAAGACGTTCTTAAGCCTTGTGACACGTTTCTGTATTTGTTACCTATTTGATAAAGTATTCTAAGCAAAATACATAAGTCACGTACGTTTCGCCAGATTTGAAAATCAATATTGACTCGCGTTTTGTCGCAGAAACATTTTAAAGACTTTGCATGCAAATATTAGAAAATCCCACGCTTTTTCGGTCGACTTCAAAAAGGATGAGGTTATCGATTCAAGCCGTATAAATTCCAAATTGTAACTTATTTAGTACCTACGTGTTTATTTTTATTAAATATTGTCCATCTGCATGTCTGTCTGTTTCCTTTTTCAAGCATGAGATGAACCTGAGCTACTTTTTAGTCAGGGAAATCAAGTAGGAATCAATCAGGGAAGTTCAATAGATTTTTATAAAACCCAAATATAATACGCAACTTTTTGAAGAAATTAAAAACAAAATTGAATAGAATAGCTTTTTTGTTAAATTGGTCCTCGTGGCAATTAGAGATTGTTTGCATAGAGTATTCCCGACAGTCCACTGCGGCCCGGGTCCGGTCGTCCAAACAACGTGAAGCTAATTGACTAAGCAGGAGTCATTAATATACGAATCATGTATCGCGCGGAATGGTTCCACGAATGCTTGCTGCATTTCCGTGCTGATTCACTATGGGTTACCTACCGGCTGCATATTTTCGCAAAATTAAGCAAACTATTGCTCTAGGAACCAATAGACGTTGGGGTCTTCAAGTGTTGGCATGGAGACCTCGCACCGGAATGCGATGTGTTAGCAAATATCGTTATATAACACGATCTTATTAAATACGAGCGGATAACCCGCGACTTCGTTCGCGTGGATATTGATTTTAATAATCCCGTGGGAATCATTTTGTTTTTCCTATGCTCCTTTGAGCTTAAACCTTGCTAAAACTGTTAAAAGTTCACTGGCGAATGTTTAGGTACATCAAAATGTAAACATCCGCCAGTGAAAGTCCCATCAAAATCGGTCCAGTCTTTCGGAGATTATCCAGTAGTCTTTAAAGTATCTACTTTCTAACAAAAAAAGAATGAATGAAATCGGACCACCCGTTAACGAATTACAGCTAAGTACACATTTTGCCTTTCATCCCCTCTCCCAAGGGAATCGTGCTGAATTTCGGGATAAAAAGTATTAAGTATCCTATATGTTACTCCATAGTATTAACTTAAATCGTGCCGAGTTTCATTTCAATCCATTCAGTAGTTGTTACGTGATGCGCGCACAAACATACAGACAAACAGATAAACAGACAAACAGACAAAAATTTCAAAAATAGCTTTTTTACGTTCTATTACTTATCCCTAACATCCCCCAGTTATTATTTTGCAAAAATCTTCAATGTACAGATACGGCAATTCTACGATTTTATTATATGTAAATAATATGTAAATTAATGTAAAATAATATGTAAATAATATGTAAATAATATGTAAATTCATAAATTCCTATCCACGTGACATCACCCTGCGCTCCTCATACGATAACAAACTTACCTTTAAAATGTTTAAAGGTAACACGCAAAGATTTTCAGAGACCTTCACAAAAAAAGCAGCAGTGCTATGGAATGCACTCCCGGCCGAAATACGACACTCTGAATCACTGTCAATTTTCAAAAATCGTCTCAAGAAACACTATCTTTCGCTTTAAATATTTTCTTGTAACTATTAAGTAAGTATCTTTTATTATTAATATATTGTAGGTATATGTACCTTTTGTTTCACACTTATTTAAATTGTATATATATATATATTTATATATAATTTTTATATATGTATATATATTATATTTACATATATTTATTAATATTTAGGTAATTATTTACTATATTATTTATAGTATGTATTTATTAGAGTGGTATGTAAATAGTATAATATGTAATTTATTATGTACTTATTGCGATTTCCCGTCTATTATCTACTACAATGTTCTTACGTATAGGTTACCTGGAAGAGATCACTCTTAGTGATAAGGTCGCCTTTTGTTGTAAGTTTTTCCTGTACCTTAGGTTAGTAAATATTCTAAGCAATAAAGTTGTATAAATAAATAAATAAATAAATAAATATGTATAGATATAGATATAGATAGAAGATAGATATATATAGATAATGTACATAGAATTTAACAATAACTTAAACAATTAACAAAAGTTGATAGTTAAATTAACGTTGCATGCATTTCTATGATAAGTATAACAATTGGAATTGCCCTCATGCTAGGTAATTAATTATTTTTCTCATAAATTAGAATTTAAGGAATCGAGCTAATCTTTGGTTTCGCTTCTTTTACAAGCCAATATTAGTGAGCCGGTGATACAGTAGGCCTTCAATTTTCGTTGTTTATTCAATGAAAATTGTATGGCTAAAGATTGTTTCATGAATGGAAATTGTATGGCATTCGTTGCAATTACTTGATCGTTATTTCAAATTGTGAGACCTCATTGTGTTTTATCTAAATACTAGGAATGTATGTGATGTTCCACTAAATATTAGCTACATAGAATTGGATAGAAACGACTTTTGTATTACAAATTTTACGACATACGACAATTTACAATTACAAATTACAATTTTAGTTTGTTGCTTTATCGTAACGGAAGACCGTAAATATGCAGACTAAAACTATGTACACAGTACACAGATACCTACATACCTACATATTATTATGATTTATGAAATATTTTAAATAATTGTCAAGTTAAAATTAGCAAAGTATTGCACTTTGCTCATTTTAACCTAGGCGTCTGTTTTAGAAACGAGGGTCAAAATATCTCCGTAGAGCAAAATGTCAGAGATGTCCATAATAATTTTGTGATAATCTTTCTTATTAACGCTGGCGCTACATTATTCACGAGTACATACAAAAAATATCGACTAAATCTGATAAGTAATTTCTAATAGTTATAACCAGTGTGGTTAGTAGTGTAGAATTGGGGATTCTGGATCACTCTCGCTACGCTCGCTCGCTTCGCTCGCCGTGATCCAGAATTCCCCAATTCTACACTACTGTCCTAACATCACATTACATGAATGGAGTATGCATCAATCATCTGCATTTTAAACAAATTATTTACATGGTTTTTAGGACGAAATATTTACTGAATAAATTCAATTTAATTCATTTTATTCTATTTTTTATTTTTACACATTCGTTTAACGATTACAACATGCACCTACCTACTTACATTCTATATAGTAAAAAATTATAAGAAAAATTGGTGGAGGAAATTTTAATAAATTAAACAAGCTTATTTAATCATCAATAACTTTATTGTTTATGCACCATCTTTTTAAACAAGTTACATTTTTCAATGCACAGATAGTTGGATGATAAATACAGCTATATATATCAGAATATGAATTATATAACTTATACAATGTTAACAAACTAGGACAACCTTTATCTTCTAAATTATGTACATTATCATTTTTCAATATATCTTTTAACCACATCTGCTTTTCAAGACCTTTACAAAAAATTTCTTGATTTTTAAGAAAATGAACTATAAAACATTTAAAATTCTCATAAGGCACGACTCCTTCGCTCCAAGATATTTTTCTATTTCTTTCAATCCAATCAACCTGTTTCTTTTCCGTGTCTGTTAGCCACTCATACGGATATGGCGGTTTAATTAACAAAACTTGAATTCGATCACGATAGATTAAAGCAATCTCTTTAGGTATAAAGTAATTCTGATCATTTTTAAAACCTTGAACATCCACAATAAACTTCATGATAGTTTTCGAACAATATTGCTCAGCGGTCTATATTCCACAAGACGATCGTTGATAATTAAACAGTAAGCACTTGTATTATTCGGAATATCCTGAGATGTTTCAATTTCTAGGCGAACATCAACTGGGCCAGTTTTTAAATTTTCATTTTGCCTGGAACAGTCTATGACAAATAAAGGAGCCTTTTCTTTAAACGTATGCAGATCAAGCAATGGATCGGTAGGAAGGTTGTAAAACGACTGGCGAAACTTAGCATACATGTCGTATAATATACTGTATTTATTTTCATCAAACTTGATATTTAGAGCATCATACGGATAATAGTGAGAATTCAAGAATAGTGTAACATTAGTTAGTTTACAATGATCGAATACTGTGCCGTCTTTGATTTTAATGTTTTTTCTATTAGTCTGCAAACCAAATATAACATATCGAGGTTTTTCTAATTGAGAGGCTGTCTTTACCGCCCATGAATGTTTTGTAGTTTTTGGTAGCAACGGGTATTCATATAAATCCCAATTTCTAAATGCTATTTGTATAGGATTATCTTTCTCTAATTTTCTTAGAAGTAGCAATCTTTGTTGATCTGATACTTTAATATGAGGCACACGCCACTGAATTCTCTGTATATTGATGTCTATAATATCATCGTTATCCATTATAACGCTATTTATACTGGTACTACTTCTATTAAGTACAAGTTCGTGTTTACAATTAATTATTATTTTGTCATAATCTTCAGCGAAACCTAAAACTTTATTCAAGGGTATCAAAGCGCTAAAATTTCCATTTTCATTTTTAAATCCTTCTATATTCCAACCCCACACGGCAGCTGCTTTACTTTCCCCGCTATTCATGGAAATATAAGATTTTATTGTTGTAGTTATTCCGGCATTTCTAATGCGATCAATTTCAACACCATTGATCTCATATCGAATGTCTTGGAAAAGGAATGCAAACGCATTATTACTGAAATTAACGCTTTTCTTTTGAACCTTGCCTGCTTGATCTTTATAACTTACTGAAGCATTTCCTTCGATGTAAATATAACTGGCTGATGGCAATACATAAATATCTTGCTGGTGAATAGGTATACGGATTTCATCATTTTCATTAAAACTATTATTATATGGATTATATGTATGAATCTCGTAACTCTCGATGGAGTTATCAAATTCAGGTAAATTATTAATCTGAAGAAGACTCATACTTTAAAACCAAGTGTCTCAAGAAATTGTTTATTACTTTGGCTTATTTTTCTTTTATATACTCTAAGACGTCTAGCTCGTTTTAGGCTTTCCTTTGTAATAGGTTTTTTAACTGGCAAGTTAGGTCTTTTATAATAATTACTTTGAGTAAAGACAATCATTTTATTTTTTTCAAATGTAGGCACAAAACAATAGTTTCACCTCTAAAATTTATAAGATTGCCTTCTAAATCCAATATTTTTACAGTTATTGATGAAATTATCTTTTGTTTTACAGGAAAATAAATAACGTTGCTAGGAGATTCTATAAATCTATGACTAGGAGGAACGTTTGGGACAAACTCATAAATGATATGTGTGGGAGAACCATTAGTGTAGGATCCCTGCACGAGATTACTTTCGATCCTTATGACGGCTACTGGTAGAATGTTTACTGGAACTGATGATTCATGCCATTTATTGGCTTTTAATTTTTCTCTAGGAAAACCTAGCATAGGTCCAATACTATTTTCTGAATCAAAGTTTAAAGTTTCACTACAGTACAAAGAACATGTCATTGTGTTAATATTAGATTTTATTTGTAATTCACAATCTTCCATCCTCCATTTTAGATATTCATACAAATCTTGTAAATCATAAGCACCCGATGGAATATTGATTCTTTTTTTTTCTTCTCCATATTCAAAAACATTATTATGATAATCGACATTTGGAATTGAATTAAAAGCAGAAAAATATATTAAGCCGCACTCATATTCATCTTCTAAAATAAGAGGAGGCGTATAATTTGTTTCTAAAATAGATTTATTGCCCACAATAGTAAGTGTTACACACATAATGCTTGACTGAACTAATACTTTACTGCATGAACTATTTATACACTATTTTTATTCCAGAAATTAATAAGAAATTTGATGCAAAGGTGTCCACAGTTATATGGGTTATATCCTTGAAAATTGTCATAGTTGTAGTTAATTTCAGATCCAACATACTTTAAGAATTCTTTCGGTGGTTTTAAATTACCATAACTATCGAAGTATTCAATATAATTATTTAACTTCGCATAGGCTACCCAATGAGTTCCAGGATTTTGAGAGATGTCTAAATTAATGATGCCACACTCTTTTTTAAATGGATGCTTAGGTAATTCATCTCTCATGAATACACCTCTAAAATAAGGAATTTCCTTTGAAATCTTTAAAATATCAATATTAGTTAGAGCACGATTAGGTAGCCTTTGAATCAGTTTTTTGCCTTCGCTGTGTATATTCCCAAACCATCGCCATATGGTTTTATAAATAATCCTTTTCCAATGTGTAATGTTTCCATTTTTTCATTATGTCTTTTTAGTTCTTGAAATTTCTTTTTCAATAAATTAATTTGCTTAACTGCTTTCACAATACTAGCAGCACCACCCGCCAAGCTACCAGCAGCAGATAATCCTGCAAATATAGGAACTAATGGCAAAACACCACCTGTCTTCGGTATGGGTATTATTCGCGGTACATTTACAGATGTATTCTCAGCTAATTCCTTAGCAGCGGCAATCGCTAATTCAATTGCAGCTTTTTTGCATTTTGGTTTCAATTTATGGATATGTTTCTTTGCACGAGATACAATATCTTTAAAGCTTTTTTTCAAACCAGTAGCAGATTTATTTTTCTTCAAACAATCTGATTTTCTTCTTAAAGTCATTTTACGTGTAGACAGTTTTTGTTTTTCCATTTTAAAATATAGGAGAACTCCGTTCCTCGTCGCAGACTAATACAGAATAAAAAGTGCTGGCGTAAAATTTGTTTATAAAACATTGAGATTATCTATCCAGCTATTTTCATTAGATGGCAAACCTAACCATTTGACATACAACTGATTATCTTTTCTTTTTAAAACTTTTTCAATGAGGTATATGTTAGGATGTCGTGTTTTTTGTAATTCTTCATTATAGAATGCTCCCAATATAGGTCGCTGTCTAGCATCTTTTAAAAGATAAGTAACGGGATGCGTATTTTGTATGCGAGCTATACTAAAAATTTCAGTTGACCAGTTGGGCGTATATCCCTTTTCAAAAGTTCCTTTATATTTGCTTATTCTAACATAATCTCCTATTTTAAATTTCGAATGTTTTTTTATTGACGCTGATGTTGGAAGTGATTCATATCTTTTAAGTATTATTTTTTTATTACTTTCATTAACTTTATCCGGAGCCATGCCTATTGTTCTGTGAAATGTTGAGTTATATTTTTTCATTAAGTGATCAAGGCTTCCATCATACCATTTATAATTACCTTGCAGGCTAAATTGTTTATAAAGTTTAGATTTCAATGTTCTTATAAACCTCTCAACTATTGATGCCTTCTTAGTGGAATATGTAGAATAATGATTAATACCATATCTTTGTAAGACATTTTTAAAATGAGTATTATAAAATTCTTTTCCTAAATCAGTTTGTAAATTTTTAGGAACACGACCTTTTTTTAGTATCTTGCAAAAAGCTTCAGTCACAGAATCTTGATTTTTATATTTAAGAGGATACGCCCAAGCATATTTTGAGAAAGCGTCAATAACTGCCAAAATATATTTATATTGTAAATTTTCCTTTGAAAATGATTGCATATCAACTAGGTCTGCCTGCCATAAATCATCAATGTCTTTCAATATAACACGTCGTCGGGGGAAATTTTTTCTTACATTTTTATGGATTTCATTTACTACACTGATTTTGCTCATTTTTTAAACTTGCGACTTATACAATCTGTACTTCTTTTAAGACTGTTTATCTCTGACTGTAACTGTAGCAAGGTTTGCTCAACTGTTTTCAATCTTGCAAATATCCCATCTATGATTTGGTCTACATATCTCTTATTAGCACAATCATTTGGATCTATTGGGGCACCGATATGTTTAATGATTTTATGCTGCGCATCAAATATATTTTCTAATGCAGAACTATCCATTTTTAATTTCTTGTGCACATGATGTCCAAACTTGTTGACATTCATGTTCAATAGTATTATTTGGACTAAGCCAGATAATTCTTTATAGTTTATTTTATAATACCAGCTTCTTTCAATTCTTCGATTATTGATATGATTTCGTTATCATGACTAGTGTTGCCAGCATCTTTCGAAGCAATTAAAATTTTTAATCTATCTACCAATTCATTAGGATCATCCCAGTATATGAAATCTGTATTCTTTCTATACTTTTTCAGAGTTGGTATGAAACCACCTTGTTTTGTTATCTTATTGTTAAATTCAGTTTCACAAAATAGTGGTTTCACAATTTTAGTGTATTTGACTCCTTTATCACCTTTTATCTGGTTTAAGGGACTATAATCTCTCTTATGCACACTCGTGTTACATAAAATGTCTTTATAAACTAATTTGTCTTGCTCAGATACCACCTCTAAATCCGGTTTACTTTGAAATAATAATTCTGTTAATCCTGGCGTCATTTCATAGTAACTACTTCCTATTTTAGCTATCATATTTTTACTAGCAGCTTCAGCGCTATCTAAAAATGTAACATTTGTATTTCCTATCATAAGAGTATTGTTTTCGTGGCGCACACCGAAAGGTACATTTAAATTTTTACATGCATTTTCTGGCATTGGAGAGGGAGTACGAACTTTTTCAACCTTTCCAGAATTATCACAAGTAATTTTCAATTTGGGTGTTAGATAATTTTTATCTTTTCTTTCCTCATACTCCTCGTTAATAATATTTTCAGAAGTTGAAGAAGATAATGAATCATTTTTGCTGTGACAAGGTTTGTTTTTATTCTTTAACGATGTTGTTTTATGATTATTTCCTTCATTTTTATATAACACTAACGATTCCAATGGATCAGTTATACATCGAAAAAGTTTTCGTCTCTTAACTTCTTGATCTTCTTCTTCTTCTCGTATTTGTTTCGCCTTTTTCTTAATAGCTTCTATGGATTTGATTAACTGATTCTTTACATTGGCTTCCATACTAATATAAAAAATGACTATCTTTGCAGATGCTACAATTCGACTGAGTAAATTTGCACGTTGTAAGTGATATATAATAATTAAATTGTTAGTCAAATTTCACAAATATATCAAATGTTTTTCTATACCTGCCTTTGTTTAATTCACAATCTTTGTTGATTAACAAAAACATATATGGATCTTTCCAGATATTTGAACATAATTGCTTAAAATCGTGCCAGCTCATATCGGAGTTTACGTGTTCATTATATATATGTTTTAAGTTTATTTCATCTTGCTTGAATATAATTAAAAGGTTAACATTGTCACGTATTAATTGCTTAGGAATTTTCGAATATGTTTGTGATAAATAAAAACAGTCAACTTGCTTATGTCTGCCCATAGAAAAATAATTTCGAATATTTACTTGATTTTCACATATCACATCGTCAAAAATGAAAATAGAGTTTTTCTTAACATCACTGGGAGGGATAACATCTTCATCATTTTTAAACATAATTAGGCTTACTTCTGGAACATTTTGAAAAATATTATATAAAAAGCGATATTTTGATTGAAAAGTAGTTTTAGAGTAAATATAAACGTTCTGGAATCTTAACCCATTTTCATGTAGTAATAAATTTATCATAATATTTGTTTTGCCACAATTAGAGGGCCCGCAAATTATACAACGGATTGTATTTGGTAATAGCTTGCTATGTCTATTTAAATATACTGATGGTACTTCAGCATCTATATAATTTATATCCAAAGATTCGGCTTGTTTGATCAGCTTCATTTTTATTTATGACGTCAATTTTGAATGACTCATTATTAAATATCGGGAATCATGTTTGAACCTGCCTATCTTGTATACATCATTTTGTATTGAAGAAGTTTGATTAATTTAAAACTCTATTTATATTAATCTTAAGTAACTATTTCGCATGCTATCAATATTAAAAAGATATGAATGTGCGTGCACATGTTTATGAAATTTGATTCCTCAAAGATGATCATATTTATTTTGCGCGTGCTAAGTTAAATACAAATGAAATATTTTCATTCTCTCGGCAGCTCTCATAAGGAGTTCATGTAGTTAAACAATTTAATTTTTATTCATCACAAAATTGTTATTCATCTTTCTGGTAAGTACATAAGTGTTATGCGTTATCATCACCATTAGTTTTAATTGCAATTTTCTCAATAACATTAAATGTTATTTTTTTTACAGAATAATGGCGAATTTTTATTGTAATAATGAAAATGAGCAAAATTTAAGCGAAAGTATGGATCCATTTTATTTCCATTGTGCTCAAGATGTGAATGCTATTCTGGACAAAGAAGAACAAGACAGATTAAAATTTGTAAACGATAAAAAAAAAATAGAATCCCATCAGAATGTGAAAAAGAAGAGTAATTTATCTTTGAAAAGAAAGGTTTTAAAACTGGATCAGCAATCATTGACAGATTCATCTTTTTTTATTCGAAAAAATACGATCAAGGGTCATCATATAATAAAAATTGAAATCTTAGAAATAAACAACGATCAGGAAAACAGTGTAAATAGTCAAATAAGTGTGCAGTATTTAGTGACAGAGAATTATGATAACATGATGAATGCAACGGAAGAATTAATAAATAAAATTATTCAAAAGTTAAGCGTGCCTGAATCGCTGTGACTGAGCAAAAAATATTTAATTTGTGTTATTGGTGTAGTTTATTGTAAATTATAAAGTAAGTCGTGATTATATAATAAATTATTTAATATCTGATATTTGTTTTCTTTTTTTGCAACTGTTACACATATTTATAAAGAGAGATACTTGCATATTTTCAAAAAGTACTTAAAGAATTTTTTATAGAAGATTATTTGAGAAAAATAAAACTAAAAGACAGGTCGAGTAATTTTGTTAAGGATTTTTAGGTTGATAAATAAAATGTCAAACTTAGATATTATGATTAAAATTTATTGCATATTAGTATCCTTACAATAGATATTTCACTTTTCTTTATTATTAAATAAATACGGCTAATATTAAGGTGTTAAACAAAACCAAATTTTATATTAACTAAAGTAAAGTGCTATAATGCCCCCATGGCAAAGTTTTAAAGCCATTTTTCATTATTTGCCTTTTATTATCATTGCTATTTAATACTAATTTATTGATTTTCTGAGTAAAAACCTGATGATTTTTTGAACGTATGACAAACATGTTATCTCTTATATTTTCATTGCAAAATAAGGCTTTCTTATATTTCTCAAAGTTTAATTTTTTTGTCACAGGCTTCGTAATACCCTTTGCTTTACTGATTGTTTTTTTCTCAGAAAGTAAACAATATAATTTTGCACGTAAACCAACAAATTTTGAAATGATTTCTCCCCCCATTTCATCTTTAAAATATCCAGGTATTTTCATGTTAGCTTTGGGCATATTAAAAATATTATCCTCTTCAAAATTGCTTGTATCAAAATACTGAATGTTATTTTTCATATCTTCATAAAAATCATCAGTTTTTACAAAATATAACAAACTATCAGTATCCGTATAACATAACTCAACATTATTTCCATAGATCTTTTTTATGACTGAATAATGAAAGTGATACAAATGTGTTTTTGACAGTTCAAGAATCGTAAATCCAACATATATTGGTCGATCTAAGACAATTTTTGTTTTTTTCAATTGAATAGCAACTAAGTTTTCAGAAAAAATTGATAAGCTGTGAAAATGTGGTGCACTAATATATTTTTCCGCTCCATTCAATTTATTAGTATTATTTGTCTTATCTCTCCAAACGTTTACTAGTTTTACGTCAACCTGCTTTCTTTTGTTTTCTATCGTTTTTCCAAAAATAGAATTATTCTGCTTTTTAAAAAAGTCCTTTTCAAAATCAGACTTTGCTTTTTGTCTGAGACTTGTGTTTAAGAAAATATAAGGCTCTAAAAAGTTGTCCTGATAAAAAGATAACACTCTGTATATTTTTAAAAGCAATAGCCCATTCTTTAAGCATTCTTGCAAGTGCATATAATGAATAACAAAGCGATGTTTATTGTATAAGTTTGCCACCAATTTTTTGCTTTGATTTTGAGCAGGAGAATATTTTTCCGCAGCAAATGGTAGGTCTGAATGAGCATCATGAACATTATCCGGGTAACACAAATCTACCTCGAGAATATATCCGTGTTGACTTTTTTTAGAAATGTTCCTTACATCCAAATTTTCAATTTCATTATCATTTAAAAATTTAAAGTCACGCATGGGCATTTTTTGCATCATAGCAAAACCGTAAAGGTTGACACAATCTAAATAAATTAAGTACGTACTTGGTTCATTTTTATTGTAGGATGGTAAATATTTATTGTTAGCTTCAGCGTATCTCAATGAACATTGGGCTAAACCACCTCGAATACCTTTTTCTAACATCTGATAAATATTCACATCAGAAATCAAATCAAGCTCAACTTTAGTATATAACAACATAGCATCCCAACTTAAAGATGGAGATGATACATAATAGCAGGGGTCTAAATTATAATAGTCTAAACTCATATTTCTGAACTTTTCAAAAACATCGCATAGTAACAAGACATCGCATTGTAAGTATAAATCTGTATACTCTCCCAAGTTTTTAATACCAAAAGTTTCCCATATTTTTAAAGCGTGTTCATAATCTTCAGTGGAAATATTTTCACCTGTGAGTTTATTAAAAAAATTCGAATGTTTTGGCAACTTTGTTTCATTATATTTCTCCCATGCATCCATATAGTCATAACAATATACACCCTTTTTACAGGCTAAATTAAATAAGCGATCATCCTTAATATATGCATGCATATGCTGAAAATCATTCGGATGAAGACTTTTTGCCAATTTATCCAACCCAGAACTCAAAAAATTAAATGAATCGATAAACTTCAGTTGAGCAGCATTTGTTTTATCAATAGGTAAAAATTTTGTAAACGATATATATTTTTCTTTAGATTTTGGTATCAAGCTCGTTTTCCCAATGATCTCGGATAGTTCTTTAATAAATAAGTGACAATCATAACCACACAAGTTATGAAAAATGATCGGTATAAACGCACATTTTTTGGCATTTATGTTACAAGTGTTGTGAGCAGGGCCTCGGTATTTACCCGTAAAATGGTTATGATCCTTTACTATTTTATCATTTTTTTTAAACATTGTTTTACAGATGCAGCAAATTTTTGCTTCATTATATGAAGTTAACTCTTCGTCAGTAAGAGGAAGCATAGGATTATTTACATTTAAAATACCATGCAATCTTTTTACATCTTGCGTAATGCTTTCAACAAATTTTTTACCGCAGTTCGGGCCGCGATAGCTAACAAAGTCATTAAGTTCAGGTTTAGAATGGCAACAAATGTAATAAGCGAAACAAGATGGTTCATGTGTTTGTATATCTTCGGTATAAAGAGATTTATTTTCGTTTGAATATTTACAAAGCAAGCTCTCAAAATCGCCGTATATCACGATAGGAATTCTTTGAGTTCTCTCATAGTTTGAAAAATGCAACTTACTACCATCTTTTGGAAGTACAGTTTGTCTTTTAGCACAATCGTGATTATGTAGTGTTTCTTCATTTGCGAAATATAAAAAACATTCATCACATAAAAATATTTTAGACTTGTGTTTTGTTAACTGCCTTCGCACAAGTCGGTTGAAGTCTTTAATCAAACAATAGTGGGCTTTATCATTTTTAGTAATAAATAATAAATTAACATGGTTAAGTTTTCGAGCTAAAGTCACATACAAAGGACCCGTAACTGTATTATTGGCTTCTAGCCCATAAACATTTACACTAATAGTTGGATTGTTCTTCTCAAAGGTTTTGATATCTTCAATTCCCGGAGGAAATGTCATATTCCTTGTGTCAAATAGTAATGAATAATGAGGATATGATGAAACTCTATTAGAATTAAGTTTTGTAGGATACATTTTAGCAGCAATGCACCATAAAAAGCAATAATCATCGAAATTATGAATATTTAAACATGATTTTGTATTTCTTATATATGATGGTAATGCCAAATATGATCCACCTTTCAAAGGATTATATTTATTAATATTTATCTCCAAATGACTAACAGAATCAATGGTCCAACCAGATTCTGAATGTTCGAAGTCTGTACATTTGCAAGTTAACTTTTGAGCACATTTTAATAAAAAATTATCAATGTCAGTACTTTTAACTATAATACCATATTTAGTACTAAAAGATTTAATAGACTTTTCAAAATTTTTCGGTAAAATGTATGAAACAAATAGCTCGAAATTTACCTTGATGGCGGTGTGTTTCTTTAGAGATATATTTATGATCTCACGTACGGTTTTAAATATCTGCGAAAAAAAACTCTCTGGAACTAAAGTTGTAGAGTTCGGATTTACTTTGTAACTGATTATTCTGTTTCTAAAAGCCGTTTTTATAATTTGCACATTCTCAAAACTAGATCGAAACAAACTATTAGATTTATGAGTATTTGTTCTGTTATGCGACGATATAGATGTTTTAACATAATGATTACATTCTTTGCAGAAAAACATCTTTCAATATTTACTTATATTGTTTTATACAATTTATCTGTTCTTGTTTTCTGTAAATATATAAAATTTTACTGTAAGGAAATAAAGCTAAATAATAAATCAAGCTATTTGCATTTTCATAAAAAAAGTAAACAGTTATAAATAGAATGGAAGTAATAACTTATTTCGATATCAACATTAGACATGGCAAGTATCTAGTTTGTATGGTTCTAGTTTCTCAGTTCTAGATTTTGAATTTTTTGGTATAAGATCACTGTAAGAAAATAAAATAATCTGGGTATTTTCAGCAATGTACAGACTTAGTAAGAGTAGAAGGACTTTATGTATCAGTTTATTGATATAACAACTTCAAATCTTTCGATATCTTTCTAATTTCGTATGGTTCTAGTTTTGTATAGTTTAAGTTTTTGTATGGTCTAGGCTTTGTATGGTTTAATATCTGTAAAGAAACACGATAAATAAATATTAGCAGACAAAAACTTAGTTATAAATTTATAGTTTGTATCAATGGTTTGTATCAGTTTATTGATATCACAACTTCAAATCTTTCGATATGAATCTTTAGACATATGTATGTTGTATTTAAATTTGTATGGTTCTAGTTTTGCATAGTTTAAGTTTTTGTATGGTCTAGGCTTTGTATGGTCTAGGCTTTGTATGGTCTAGGCTTTGTATGGTTTAATGTCTGTAAAGAAACACGATAAAAAAATATTAGCAGATAAAATTTAGTTATAAATTTATTGTTATATATAATACACAAACTGCAGATGAAAACTTTCTACAGAAATTATATTAGAAAGGTTTTTCATTTGCAGGGTATAAAATGGGCTGAATATTTTTCAGCTCGGCCTTACTATCATTAATTAATTTGCTGAGGGACTTCCATACTGTCGAATTTGAATCGACTGCAAGTTTTAATGTGCATATTGCATGTTTCCAGCGCTCGTTGTTGACGATTTTCTCCACTTCTTCAGTATTGTAGACGCGCAGCTCAAAAAAGTAGCTGCCCTGCTTCGATGGGTCCGATTGAGTCGTGTATCCCGATGCAACGCGCTGACTGAGAAAACTTCTCAGTTTCGCAGCGCGTACAGGCTTGCTAGTAGATTCATCCTGAAATTGGAAAAATATTCAATTTAGTATCATCTAAAACATTTGAAAATTTACACCACGACATCCAATAACAGCCACAACAATGTCAACATTGAACGTAAAACTTTTAGGCACTTGTAAAAAGATCTGATTTTATCTTGGGAACTCATGTTATCCTTCCATAACGTTACTTAATCATAAAAATCGCGCCATCGTACAAAAATAACACTTTTTATTTATTGCACGATGACGACGACGAAATCAAAATGACCAGCATTTTGATTTCTATAATAATCCAAAAAAATATAACTCACTTCAGATTCGGTAATGAACCTCCTCCGTTTAACAGATGGACTCGTAGGTGTATTCGGAGGCGTTTCAGGTTCAGACTCCGATCCACTCGAGTCGAATGGATTCTTCGGAGCAGAAGTCGCCTCCTTTTTCTTGATCGACTTTTTCCGCTTCACATTGCGATTTTTCTTAAGAGACTTCGATGTTGATGGAGGCTGCACCAAAGCGACGGGGTCTTCGTCTTCGCAAAATGGATTGTTGAAAGATGAAGAGGCCCTATAAAAATATTTAATTATTATTAGTATAGATAATATTATATTAAATATTTAAAGGAATAATATAATGATTAAATTATTATAATAATATAGGATATATTATATTAATAATAATTACATTGTATTGTGCCCATATATACTTATGTAAGGAAATAAAAGACACGTACATACTTACAGGTTTTCGTGAGCGTGTTGCAGTAGAACAAAAATAAATGAACGATGCGGCTTCGGAATCCCTTTTATATTACGAGATTCTAAACCCGCGATTACATTAGTACTTTAGCAAATATTAAGTATTAATTTTTTGAAACTATGTTTATGGATCGGTCCTATGAACAGTCTAGATAAAGTCTAAAATCCATTACATAAAGATACGTAACTATGCTTACACCCTTACTTTCCTAATTTAGAGCTGGCGACAGTCCGGCGTGGTTATATGAGATGAAATTCTTATAAGGAAGTTGCATTCTTTCACCATAATTATTATAGTTCTTATTATAATGGATTTTCTGGGTTATTAGTACAAAAACCGAAAACATTTGAGCTTTCTCACTTTAATTTTTTAAGTTTATAACTTTTTTATGTTTATTTATTGCAAATCAGTATTTACTACAATTATAAGTATAAAATGTTATTTTATTGGTAATTTTCATTTCCGAGAAAAAAATCATGGTTCTTCTTATATTGGTTATTTTGTGCTTGACTTAACAAAACCAAATACACTTGAGCCTGTTGAGTTTTTTCTAAAAATCCCTCGATTATTGCAATTTCAGTTTAAACATAAGATAACTGTTCTTCAAATTTTAGTAACCCTCAACCTGTGAGAAAACCTGACGTCTCACCATCCTCCTGCTCCAAACGTCAGAATCTTGATTGTACCTACTCGTGGAGACATATCTAACTATAAAAACTGCATTCAAATCTGTTCACTCGTTTAAGAGCTATGGTGCAGCAGACAGACAGACACCCACATAGCGGTTAAACTTATAATATTCCTTTGTTTTCCTCGGTTTAAAAACTTAAAATGTTCAACTTTATATACTTACATTAGAATTTGTAACATAAGGGAAGTATTAAATTCTGCAGAACATTATAATATATAACCTGAAATATTGAAAATATAAAGCATTACTACTTATTATACCAACCTAATAAGCAGTCTATAAACTTCATGCATATCTGGAAATCATAATTTAAATTTTTAATCATTTTTATTACACATAGATTTTATTGTGTATAAAGATGTCACTACATCCGCAATATCCTACCTATGTTAGAGAAAACATGCGTATGCACAGTTTTAAAACCTGGCCTCAAGATTTAATTCAAAAACCTGAGGAAATGGCAAATGCTGGGTTTTTTTATACTGGAAAAAATGATAAAGTAATTTGTTATTTTTGTGGAGGCAAGTTCAAGGACTGGACTCCTGAGGATCAGCCATGGTCGGCACACGCTCGCTGGTTCCAGTCCTGCCCCTATGTTTTACTTATGAAGGGTGAAGAATATGTGCAAAGTGTTATTAATGAATCATGTGGAACAATCAAAACCCATGAGCAGTCTGCGTATAATAATAATAGAATCGATGATAACGACAGCTTTGAATTTGTAAACAGAGCGAGACTTAACTGCATAATTTGTCTAAACGAAGAAGTAACAGTCTGTTACAGACCTTGCGGTCATGCTGTAACGTGTGCAAAATGTGCTCTATCATTAAATAAAATGGTATGCCCTATATGCCGAAGGGAAATCGTTAATGTAATAAGAATATATTTCTCATGACATACAAAACAGCATGCAGTTATAGAATATACTATTTATACAGAAAATAAGTAAAAGGCATGTAAAAGGTCATTATAAATCAACTTTATTTTATAAAATTACTAATTAATAATTATTGAAATTTTTTTATACTCTTTTGTATTTTTTTTTTACAAAATCCGTTTACTTTTATGATCCCCTAAACGACAAAAAAAGCAGAACGTAAATATGTTCAATAAATAAAATGTTATTAGCAAAAAACCTAACTCGCGCTATCGAAGTTTTCACGCGTTCGCGCTCTATATACGTTCGTTTTGCTCGAACTGTGGGGAGTCCGTTTCTACACAGTAAGGCAGTGTTAACGGAGGACTGCTCTAATCTCCGTACTATGGAGGATTTCGCGCAGTTTGCATACAAAACAGCATGCAGTTCTGTTAAAATCGACCCGTCTAACATCTTATATCTACATTCAGTAATAATAATGTGTATCTGGTTTACAAGCGCAATCTGATTTCAGTTGATCAGATCGAAATAATAAAGTGATACTTAATAAATATTTCGACTCGAGCCACATAAAAACAAATACGTCGCAGATCACTCGGACTCGGATCATTATTAAGAAATATAAACTACGAGTGTGTCGAGCGCATCGGGTCATCGCATGGCGCACACTCGTGCCTACATCAACATTGTACGGTGCGGGCGTATGATATAGGATCCTCAATAACTAGTGATTGATTCTGAGTGTCGAATTGGGGATTCTAGATCACTGTGAGCGAAGCGAAACAGTGATCCAGAATCCCCAATTCGACACTACTGTGGTTAATGGTTAATTTTAATGTTTTAAATGTGGTTTGTTTAGTTAAACAAGCTATTTTTAAGAAAAATTATACCGACAATCTCAGAGGAATCGGTGTTTCAATCAAAAATATTAGTTACATGGGTACATTTATGCGTGTAACTTCGTACATAAAAATGATAAATATGTGTGTTTATATACTAAAATCTTTCTGAAAGTATGTAACTACTTAGATTACAATAGTAAAAAAATCATCAAAATCAAAAATTGGTTTTTGAAATAATCGCGAACATACATACATAAGTACATACTTACATACATACGGGTCGAATACAGAACCTCCTTTTTTGAAGTCGGTTAAAAAGTTATTTGATATTGGATTACTTCATCATACGAATAAGTACGAAGTAGTAAGCATGCACCACATCTGTCTTCTTTGTTAATAAGTTTTTGCAGTCAAAATTATCTATAAAGAATAACTCTTTATAGATATTTTTTGAGATATAATTGTTTAGTTAGACGATCACATTAAAGTAGGTAGTCTACAAATCATTTCATCAGTAAACATATACTATTTTCTATGAATGACTTTCAAATAAAACGAATGCCTGCTTATTTATGTCGTGCTGCAAGCTTTTGTGCTGTTCCATTCACTGGAGGGCCATTCCTTTCAATGGCTCCTCAGATTTCTCTTCCTTTCAACTCAGATCCAATGAAGGCATAGTCCGGTTACTGTGATTAGGTATTTAGATGAATCTCAGTATCCGTTTATAGTCAACTGACTGGCAAAACACTTTCCATTTGTCAGACGATTGTGGTAAACGCAAACCACCAATAGTAAAAAGAAGCTTTCGATTTTGAGAGACTCGTTGCTATTGCAAATTCCTTCTAAAACACCAGCTCTTGCAGTGCTATATCATAATAATTATTGTCATTATTATTTTACTAATAAATAATGGAATAGTGTAGTTGATTACCAAATAAATTATTAATATTTTTCACACATTCACGGCGTATCCATTGCAGTTCATTCCTGAAAGCGAAAAGCATACTCAGCGAGTAGAGCTCAGTCCATCTTATACCAAGAGACTGAGGCTGAGATCTATAGAGCGTACTCTGACTCTACTCAGTCTCAAGTTAGAGTTAAAAAGAGACAGATTTATGTCTGGGACATGTTTATGTCTCGTTTTAACTCTGTCTTGAGTCTGAGTTGAGTCAGAGTATGCTCTATCGATATCAGACTTAGATCCCGTTGTTACCAGGGCGTCATACAAAGCGATTGAGCGTTGACTCATACCATGAACTTTCACACGGAAAGCTGCTCACTGCTCGGAGAGTGTCGAGCGAGGAGTTATTATCCAATTGGGAGCAAACACCGATTGGAAAATGACTGCCGCTTGGACACCCGCGGTCAACTCGTGCCCGCATACGATATTGCAGTCTGTACGACACTGATAAAGCGACGCTAAAGATATTATCTTATATCTGCCTGTAAAATTACTGAATTAACTATACTGCCAAGGATAGCCCTTATAGAGGAGATCAAGTTTTAAAGCCGGAATGAAAAGAGAAGGCCAAAGATAGAACATTGTGTAGTTACCTAGTTCCTTATTGAACTTCAGTTACTTACGATAAATAGAACTTATAAGAATGTACCAAAGAAGCTACCAAAAAAATATCTGGATTATGTCATCCGTTAATTTTGTGACCTCAACGAGAGTGTCGAATGACATTTAACCTATAATTTAGTAGGTCTTAGGTACAATAATTTATAGGTGCAGTCTCTCTCTGCTAACACTGCGTTTTCTGGTGCGAGGTAGTCATTCCAACATCTTGGAACCCTGACGTCTTCGAGCTATGTGGTCCGCCCATTGCCATTACAGCTTCGTGACTTGTTGGGCTATTTATTTCATCGCGTAGGGAAATATCGAGCATAGCTTTCTTCAGCGCTAGCTGAGTGACCCTGCGCTTTCTTATGAATGGGTATTTAGTAGTAAAACTCTAGTGAAATTTTCAAATAGGTTTTGTTTATTGCGAGCGCTATATCGAGCGATAACCGGTGGAATATAAATGGACTAATGCCTCATTTTATAATGCGTTTAACATTGTCCCCCTATTTACTTTTATCTGATACAATATGGGGCACAGTCCAATGGTGCATGGCGGGACCGATCGGGGCCAAGTGTGTCACTCTTCATTGGACCAGTCGGAAAGTGAAACAATGGCGGATACAGCTGTCAATGTAAATGTCTCTTAGATGTCACTAGTGTCACCCACCAATTGGAACTTTCTAAAGCGGTAAAGCAATGATGTTTGTGACATTCTGGGTAACACCGTAACCGGATATGGAATATGAGGTTGCTTAATTTTTTGCGAACACAATTATTCAATAATGTTTCAACATCAGCCAAAAGTACCTAACGAGATAGAATGTCATCTCAGTTTGATATCTCGTAAGAAGAACAGTCGAATGAAATGGTCGAAATGGAAATTCTGAAAACAATAATAGGCAAGAGATTGTTAATAACAAAGAAGACTGGCGTATCTTGGATGCAGACGCCGAAATCGATTGGAGTTGGGGAGCATATTGATTAAGGCCTCCCAGTGTATTGATGGTTAGCTTATGGGCATTAAAGATGCTTCTCCATCATCGATTGGCCTCGATCTGCATAATCAATTCAAATTCAATCGATAATATAGTCCTATACATAATATATACGATTGTGCATCGTTGCTACAATTAATCAATATTTGTGTATTAGAAATTATGGATACAATTCCATCAATATCCATCGATATTAATCGACTGGCATCCCAAATTTTAAAGCAAACTGAATTAATTAATATTCCTAGTATAACGACTAATTTTAGCTTAAGAAAGATAGGGGAGGTAGAGAAGCACGATCGAGAATAATCGATAGGATTATATTTTATTGTAACATAAAATATTGATCGAATTTACTAAATTGCCCTGGCTAATTGAGGTCCATCGAGCTGGTGGAGAGAACTTTTTTGTTGTATATTGATCTCTTAAAGGGATTTCCACAAACCTCGCTCTTGTGCCGTTTGTGACCAGCGGCACCAGAATTAATAAGGCATTTTGTATGCGTTTTTTGCAAAATAAAACACTAATAAGTGTAAATTTACAACTTTCTAAAAGTTAAGTAACTAATAAATGCCTGCGTAAAGTTTACTTACGTAATTTAAATAAACATCTAACTCTGGCCACAAATATACGATTAAGCAGGTACGTATACCTACCTCACTAATGTTAGTGCACGGGATTTATAAATAAACTCTTAAGCGTACACTCAGTCGTTTATTGCATCGAGTTAAAATTTATTACATAGTATTATGGTATTATACCTGAGCTGGACCTGGCACAGGATCGCGTTACGTCAAGATTGCCTGATCTAGCCAACTCGGGGTCACTGACCCTGCCCTTGCTAGCGACTATGCGCCTGCGCATCTTGCTATTGCTTCTTTTTTTGCGACGCATCCTTTTTAATCCAGTTTATCTTCAGATTACGTCTGGAATCGCAATACTCATTTTATTACTACACATCAGTGTATGTATCGAATCGAGTTATTTATTGAGTAATTAGATTTTATCGAAATGAATAATTGATGGATCCAGCTTATAGTTTTGATCTTGTGCTAACTTAATATTGTTTGAAGTCTTTTATATTTATAACAATGTTATCAGATCTTTCAAGTCCTGTTTTCGAATTATAATCATTAGTATTATTATCTTTTTCATTATCTTTTTTTTTGGTTGCTAGTTTTATTATTTTGGAATTTTAATAGTGTTCTCGCCTCACTAGCTTGAAATTTTTTATTTATTTATTTTTAACCCCCGACGCAAAAACGACGGGGTGTTATAAGTTTGACGTGTCTGTGTGTGTGTGTGTCTGTCTGTATGTCTGTTCCCCTGTGGCGCTCAAACGGGTGGACCGATTTGAATGCAGTTTTTTTATTTGAAAGGTGAATTAGTCGAGAGTGTTGTTAGCTATGTTTGATAAAAATCGGTCCAAGATGGCCGCCGCTACAAAATGGTGGATTACATATTTTTTCACAACTCCATTAATATGGGTATCAAATGAAAGGGCTTGACTAGTAGAATAGCACTATTGCAAATCCAAGATGGCCGCTTCCACAAAATGGTGAATGTCGGGGGTTTTTTAAATTTCTAATTTATACTTGTAAGTTTACAATGTAAGGAAATCCTACGATTCTGGTTATATTGTTATTAAGTTTGGTGTTTGTTTGTTGCAGGTCGACAGGCGCCATGGCGTCGCCTACATACAGCTTATTGCTCCTCGCCTTCTGTATCGCCATCTGCAGTTCTAGTGAGTTAACATTACTTTTATTACCCGACTACGGCAAAGCCAAAAGAAAGGATTATGATTTTAACAGTCTATGTATGTTTGTATGATATTTTTGTATGATATTCTGTGTGTTACACGGTAGCGCCTAAACTACTGGGCCGATTTTGATAAATGAGTGTCAATTGATTCGTTGTTATAGTCCGGGTGGCATAAGCTACATTTTATACACGAAAAAAAAATCGAGAAGCGACTTCCGAGCTAAAGAAAAATATTATTTACTTTCGGATAGACATAATAGATGTCGCCACTAGCTGCTTGCCTCGCGCTTTCTGCACACTAAATTATTATTTTATATTAAATTAAATTACTAAGCGCGTAGTCGGGTTTTAATTTACGAACTTTATCTCTCGTTTTTACAAAAAAAAAATTTTGTTTCCCAACCTCAAACAGCTCAAACATGTGAAATTCAGGTTCACGTATTTGTGCGTATCGGGTTTGCTCAGGTGAGCTAGAGTTGGGTGTGTACTAATCAATGCTAATCAATACTACTCCAATACTAATCAAAATCGATTCACTGGAATCTGAGATACGTACACAGTAGATCTACAGCTCGAACCGTATTACCAGCTTGGGAAATAGGAGGCAAAAGTTAGTGAATCATCACTACATATTATAAAACAAAGTCCCCCGCCTCATTTGTCTATCTGTCTGTTTGCGATGAACTTAAAAACTACTGAACGGAATTTCATGCGGTTTTCAGCAATAGACAGAGTAATTCATGTATAATTTGTGTAAATTGGTTTAAATATAAAGACAATAATTGTTAAAAATGTCGGAAAAGGACAAGCCGCTTTGGAGCTTTACTTAATTGAAAACGCTGCTTAATAACTTTGAGATATATTTAACAAAACAATGTATGGTGGGATAGTAGCGGGTAATTACTACTCGTGCGAAGTTGGGGCGGGTCGCTAGTATTTTAATATAATTCGTACGACGGTTGAGGTAAGTATTTACCCACGTAATAGGAGTATCATATCAGATGATCCATATTCATGAGCACTTTGCATAAGAATTCGCGACGCAGTGTGACACAGTGACACAAAACGTCTTGCTCTCGAGTCTCGACGTCGCGTCGTGACTTTGTACGGAATCTGGCGCGCTCTCTGTGGAGCTCAACAGATAATAAGCTATATTTTAGGAAAAATTAAACCGACATCAATATACTTACCATAAAATTTGAAGAGTTCCCTCGATTTCTCCAGGATCTCAACATCAGAAAGTGTACCCTTTCAAACAAAAGAAAAAAATTTCATATCGATCGTTTCGATCGATCGATCGATCGAATACGAGGAAGTTTGCTTTAGTGTATACCTATAGATGTAGCTGTAGATTGCTATAGCATTATACTGTCAAAATCCCCGGGAACTGTGGATTTTTTCAGGATAAAAAGTAGCCTATGTGTTAAGTCAAGGCATAATCCATTCTAAATTTCAGCCAAATCGGTTCTATAATATAGGTATATCATCATGATCAACCCATTACCGGCTCACTACAGAGCACGGGTCTCCTCTCAGAGTGAGAAGGGTTTTGGCCATAGTCTACCACGCGGGCCAAGCGGATTGGCAGACTTCACACACCTTTGAGAACGTTATGGAGAACTCTCAAACATGCAGGTTTCCTCACGATGTTTTCCTTCACCGTTAAAGCAAGTGATATTTAAATACGTAAAACGCACATAACTCCGAAAAGTTAGAGGTTTGTGCCCCGGGATCGAACCCACGACCTCCGATTAGAAGTCGGTCGTCCTAACCACTAGGCTATCACAGCTATACACTACATTACATAGCAATACACACATACACACACCTTTGATTATCCACATGCCTCTTTGATACACACAAACTTTCGTCTTTATAATATTAATGTTCATCATTTCTTTACGTATTCCGACCATAGGAAATTCCATGGCTGTCTCCGCGACAAAATATATTTGATGGTTTTGTCTCTCCGGTGTTGTGGTCCGTCCACACCGGATGTGTCCGTCGGAGGCACGGGGCCGGGGGTCGGAGAGGGGGTCGCGGGGCCGGGGGTCAAGGCCGACTGGTTTCGATTGAGACGCTCTGTCTCGGCACACTGTGGTCTCGGGTTTGCGTGACATTACAAATTGCGTAGAATCACTTCCGCGGATGCGTAAACAACTCCATGGTAATTTCGAATGGCGGGTTTGTGTCTTTTACTTGATGAACTACAAATATCTACAAGTACATATTCATTTGTAAAGACTTTCATGGCATTTAAGGGATTTTCAGTCTTTTGCAATTGAACGTACCAATACTGACGTATGTTAAATTGTTGATTATTTATAGCCTAGTAGCCTGGGAAATGTGTTTTGACTTGAAGTTTCGTCGGGTATGGCTAGGAAAAGTTATCGACACCCTGAAGGTGCGTCCAGACTTGAACATTTCACCGAACCGAACAGCGAACATTTCGGCGAACTTGTTACGCTCAATGTGGACGGCGCGCTTGGAGCGCTTGAGATGGGTTACTGCGTAGGGTTTTCTTACCAGTTATCGTCCATTTAGTGGAGTTACTGAGTTTAAGAGGGTGAAAATATATGTTCTATAAAAAAAATTAAACAAAAACTTGTTAAAATATACTTCTAGTATAGTCTATTTTCATTGCATGTTAGTATTTTTTTAGTCAGATAACTAGTTTTTTTTAAATCCTAATAAAAAGCTCAAAATGCCGATTTCACCGGTTATCGTCCACTAAATCTAGTTATCGTCCACCCTTGTACCTGTTATCCGTCCACTGATTTCTATGACAAATTTACTATGAAAAAGTATGCATGTAATGAGTAAGTAATAGAATATGTAATATTAACACCACTTTAATATATATTTAATATCTATACCAATTAAAATTAACTTCCTGTCCGTCTTTACGAAATATATGGGTTTTTATTAGTGAACTTATTTTTACTTATACATTATTAAAAAGCCACATAACCGTTTATAAAAAAAATGTTTTCTGTTTTTTGTCTATTCGTAATATTTACTTACTTTTCAAAACAGCTGAACCTATTTTGACAGAACTTTCACAGGGTGATAAAGAACTTTATACAAAGTGATGTGGTCTTTCTACGCATACGCAATAGCAGTCAACTGCTTGTTTTTAAAATAAAACAGATAAAAAACTATTGCCTTGTTAACGCGGTTTATAGAGTATACAATATGACATAATATATTTACCAACTTTGCGCCTATCTATCTTGCATCGTCTTTTACCACATCGCACTAACATTATATAAAAGTAGGTACATATAATTTGGCAGCCTCCCTGGCATGGCGCAGGGGTAAGTCTTATTAGTGGAAGGTCCTCTACTTGATTCTCGGCAGACCAATTTGGTAAATTCAATTTAATAATTTCAAAATTGTCTCTAGTCTAGTATGCCTTACTTCCAAGTCATTTAGCGTTTAAGGGTACGGATTTTGCTGTACCTCTTTCAGGTTATCCCGCATCCATCTTAGACTGCATCATCACTTAACATCAGATGAGATCGCAGTCAAGGACTAACTTGTAGATGAATAAAAAATAAATTATAGATATAAGTAATAATCAAAATTCGCCTAAATAATAACATAATATTAAAAAATATATGTTTTTCATACAGTTTAAAATATAGGTGGACGGATAACCGGTGCACTTCAGATTCTCTATTTTAAATTTCGTCCACAAATTATAATGATCAACAATACTATCTTAACTTATAAATATATCAAAGTTCCAAGGAGAAACACATAAAATATAAGGTAATTCTTTTGTCAAACAAGTTTAATTATTTATATTTTTACTAAATCTATTTATTTTCAAATAATAGCTTGGCGGTCGAAACTTAGAATATTTATTCAGTGCAAATTTAGATATCGTCCACGCGTGATTTTGAAGACCCATAGTTTTATATACAATGAGAAAAAAGTGGACGAAGACTAGTCACTAACTAGTGTATGTGTATAGGATTCGAATTAATAAACTTAATTCCAATTTTGTGCACACCTCGATTGATAGCAAGACTACCTAAAATTAAGACGCTAAACCTGTGGTTGACCGCCCGGACGATAACAGGTTTTCTTAAGAAAATGGTGAACTAGTTGTCGTCCACCCCTTTTATTTGTATTCTAATGTAATCAAAAGTAAAAAAACACGTTCACAGTATTTTATGAAACATAAGTAAGTGCTACAAAGAAGAATCAATCTAAATCTTATAGTAAAATGATTAATAACTTCCCGTGATAGTTGAAGCATGCCACTAATTTTTTTGCTCCACACGGCTCATTTTCATTCCTTAATTGCATACTCAAAATTCGATCGCTTTGTTTTCAAAGAAACTTAAGTGAAATAGAATTTTGTCTTTCTCTGTGTCTTGATAAGACATTCAAGTTGGCATAGAGATGCATTGTTTTTATGTAAGTCTTATAATGTTTCTATTTTTAAGCGTTTCTTAAGAGTGATCCGCTCGGTGGACGATAACAGGTGCGTGTCCGGTAACCGGTGTTCCTACCCTAACAGTTCGGCGAAACTTTCGCCGAACTGTTACGCAGTAACCCATTTCAAGCGCTCCAAGCGCGCCGTCCACATTGAGCGTAACAAGTTCGCCGAAATGTTCGCTGTTCGGTTCGGTGAAATGTTCAAGTCTGGACGCACCTTAAGATTGGCGTACAAATAATCTCTGATCATTCCGAATTCTGACCACATACCTATAAACCTACATGTTATGAGATCTCAGACTTATTGAGCGGTATCTCGGACCGTTACTTTATATTATGTAAATAATTGATAGATAGTATAGATAAATAGAAAGTATAGATAATAGATACCATTGTATCTAAATCTTTAGATAATTATTTATTCATGAAGATCTTTATATCTGCATCTACTTCATACGCAAAAATTCACATCGATTTGTACCTAGCTCAGTTGCGGCATGCTTGAAGTAAGTAGAACAATTCGTGAATTGTTTGTTCATTGTCATTCGAAGAATTGTTTGATTTTCCGGAATAAAACAATAATAAAACAAATAAAACCAATTTGTCTAATAATCAAACCAGTGAAATGTTAAAAAAAAAAAATTTGTCGGCTCGTTGATATTGTAGTGTGAATGGTCCTAGCGTTGCGCCATTACGTCATTCCCACTACCAACATTTTATTGTAAGAGAGAGAGAGCGGTGGCGCGTGTGACACATTCCGATCTGGGCGCTCGACGAGAGCGCTGCTTCGCTCGTGCGGTGTACTGTGTTATAGGTTGTGTTGTACAAAGTAGGTGGTATCGTGCGATGTGTGTCGTGTAGATTAGATTGGTCGGAAGCGGTTCGGTTGCAGGGGAGGAGGAGACCGAACTAGGTAGGGGTAGGGTTAGTCAGTTAGTGTGTCAGTTAATGAGAAGGCTTTTCAATTAGGCCCGTACCCATGTGACGCCCACAGCAATGTAATTCGATCTACCCTGATAATGAATAATGATAATACTAGAATAGCCTTCTGATGTCGTCCGCTGGTCCATCTCTGGTCATCACTGGCGACATCAGAAGTGGGATCTGAAGGGCTGATTGATGAGCCGGAGCCTTTAACTGCATTTGCGTCTGTCGGTCTCCTTTGTGGCACAAAAGCCTTGTAGAACCGGTGTTGTGTGCGCGACGCGGGTCGTTTTCATTTTGTTAAGATTTCGGTGCCGCGATTCTTCTCGTTAAAGAAAGTATTGCCAATAGGCTATCGGGTGTGCGTTATAGTAAAATTGATTTACCGGTATTGAGAGTTCAAGTGTTAATAGTACCTTGCAAATTTTATGTGAAATTTTTAATTGATGGACACACCCACTTTACAAATTTTTGTTTCACGTTATATTAGATGAGTTTTTGCGTTAAGTCGTGATATTTTAAAGGCAGGTTGTGCAATTACTATGACTGCGGATACTTTTTCTATTGCAAAGTGTAAAAAAAAGTTAACACTGCGCGCGGTATTTGTCATTTCGCGGATTTCGTGTAGTAGATCCTAGTAAAACGGTTTAACATCGTCTGTACTGCGTTTGATGAACGGCAGGTAGTTCGTGATAAAAATAGCGAGATGTTATATGCGGGTTTTCTGTTCATCTTTTTCTAGGAATTTTTAGTTAATAAAAAAACGTGACGGTACTGAGCGATTGCGTGTGGATTTCCGAGAATTGATCAGCCACACTGTTACCGATTATATCAGATCAAATTGCGCGTTTATGTGATGCTAACTATTACTAGTGTTTAGATTAGGAACCGGGTTAGCTTCAGAGGCCTGCCGGGTCGCCTAAGTTTTTGAGGGCTTTTTAAAGTGGGGCTGGTGATCTCTGATCTACCGATTACTACTGAGGATAATTATTAGTCGCTCGGGGACGATCGAATGTCAGGGTTGGCCGTGGCGGCTGGCGAGTTGTATGTCGATAACAACTGACAGCGCTAAGCTGATAATAAAAACCAACTAACAAAAAAAAAAAAACAAAAAAAATCGCGATTAATTGAAAGTAAAGTTATAGAAATACTCGCAGAATAATAAAATACGCGCTATTGAGATGAGTGATTAGTTTGACAAATGGTTTTGGTTGCTAACCAAATTCTGTTGTCCAGGTACCTTCATCGATGTTCAAAAGTGAGCAAGTTCGAAACGTGGTTGTGATAAAGCCGTAAAGAGGTTGTAGTTCTTAAAATGGTTCATCAAGATGATGATATGATAAATGATAAATGGTTTACACGATTGGAACTAAAAAAATAGGATTGCGTTTACGGGAAGTAGTTTTTGAATTGAGATGATCATAAAATGATAAATGCTTTACACGATTGGAACTAAAGAAATAGGATTGCGTTTACGGGAAGTAGTTTTTGAGCAGTTATGTTAAAAAGTTAGACGCCGCCGAGTTTCTTACTGGTTCTTCTCGCTAGGTTGCGGCATTCCGAACCAGTGGTAGATTCGTTTTAGTTTGAAACTGTAATTGTAAAAGTAACTTTAACCGTGATATTTGATTGAGGGTTTGCGATAGCAATTGCACCCTAATCAGATAAGTGTTGCCATTTTTGGGACTTAGCAGGGAAAAACGTTGAGGTGTAGTTAATCGAAAGAACTGGCCTACATAGGTCGACGTTCTCGACCAGACTATGGGTTGACTGTGATTATTATTTTGACTTTGACCTTTGTTACTGGAGGACGAGTGAATGGTCTAAGGAACTGGCTCATGCGGGTCGAGGTTCCGGATCATGTCACTCACGATGTGTTAACGTGTGACGTTCGTTGTTAGTGTGAGCTGGGTGGTGAATGAATGGTCTAAGAAACTGGCTCATGCGGGTCGAGGTTCCGGATCACTTCGTTCACGGCAGCGTGTGAACGTGTGACGTTCGTTGTTAGTGTGAGCTGGGTGGCAGGTGAATGGTCTAAGGAACTGGCTCATGCGGGTCGAGGTTCCGGATCACTTCATTCGTGGCAGCGTGTAAAGGTGTGTTACAAGTGGGAAGGGCGCTGACTAGTTGTGTGTATTTCATGTTGTCTATCCTGGGCTTTGGTGGTGACATCCGGGTCATACACACTATTTGTGTTGATTGAAAGGATTCACTAGTGCCTCCCAGATGAGTTCCGGAGTCTATCCTGGTAAGAGTGTCGTCCGGGCCAAACTCGTAGGAGTTGGTTGAAAGGACACACTCCTTCCAGATGTTGTGTTATAGTAAGTTCCTGAGTCGATCCTGGTAAGAGTGTCGTCCGGGCCAGGCTCAAGGGAGTTGGTTGAAAGGACACACTCCTTCCAGATGTGTATTGCGATTGACAGCTGAAGTGATGACTGACAATTGACAGATTAAAGTACTGACTGGTTGGGTGTTATATTAAGTTCCTGAGTCTATCCTGGTAAGGAAGTGTCGTCCGGGTCAGGCTCAAGGGAGGTGGTTGAAAGGACACACTCCTTCCAGATGTGTATTGTGATTGACAGCTGAGGTGATGACTAGCAATTGACAGATGGTTGGGTTGGGTCTGTTGTACGTCATCACATGAGGTGGTGGTTGGTTGATGCGATTGACAGCTGGTGTGATGATTGACAATTGATGCATGACAGACGGAGGTGACCTAGAAGCAGTGAAGTGTCAGGGATGGGCGAGCGTATTTAGAGGTGTACTTCACCTGTGTGTTGTTCTTTGTAGACATCCTTGGACGCTGGCAGTCGCACAGGGACGTGCGAATGTCAGTATGGCCGTGTCGGCTCGTTGATATTGTAGTGTGAATGGTCCTAGCGTTGCGCCATTACGTCATTCCCACTACCAACATTTTATTGTAAGAGAGAGAGAGCGGTGGCGCGTGTGACACATTCCGATCTGGGCGCTCGACGAGAGCGCTGCTTCGCTCGTGCGGTGTACTGTGTTATAGGTTGTGTTGTACAAAGTAGGTGGTATCGTGCGATGTGTGTCGTGTAGATTAGATTGGTCGGAAGCGGTTCGGTTGCAGGGGAGGAGGAGACCGAACTAGGTAGGGGTAGGGTTAGTCAGTTAGTGTGTCAGTTAATGAGAAGGCTTTTCAATTAGGCCCGTACCCATGTGACGCCCACAGCAATGTAATTCGATCTACCCTGATAATGAATAATGATAATACTAGAATAGCCTTCTGATGTCGTCCGCTGGTCCATCTCTGGTCATCACTGGCGACAATTTTTTTTTCAATTATTAATTAATCATATCCTGGACTGGAATTTGTTAGGCAACCCATATGCAATATATTTATTGACGTATTAAATTAAATATAAAATACGTTTCATCAAATAAGCATCTCGGTGAAGGTCGTTGTATGGCGGGATCCTATACTATAACTAATGGTGATACCTAATTACCTACTTACGAAAACTTAAAACTAAAGCTACGAGGATTCCAAACGCGCCCTAATCTGAGAAGAACCCACAACAAACTCAGCTGAGTTTTTTTTACTATCACCATCTCACAATATGGTTTAGTCTAAATGGTTTGAACTGTTGGCTTTTAGAGCAATCTATGTCGAAGGTTTTTCTCTGTACCATGGTATGCTTGATGTTTACTGTTGTAATTGTGATGGAGATATGATATGTGGTCGGTATGGCGAGGTATGCGATTCCCATGGCGATGGCTATCGGCTGATGGCTGCTAGACCGGCGCGGGGCGGGGCGGGCCCCGGCCGGCCGGCATTCCGATCGCGCCTGACGCGCTGTGGTATGCTGCTGCCACGTGGATAGCATGCACAATTAAATATTTTCTATTTATTTATTTAGTTAATAAAAATAAAATAATCTGTAGTGCTTTAAAAGCCGACCGTTACAGTTATAACGTCAGTTGACTTATGTCTTATACTCTAGGTAAATCTCATATTAATAATATGGAAAGAATGAAAAACATTTGTATTTCACTCTTTCAAGTAATTTCCACCACCACCACCACTACATCATTTTGCCCACTGCTGGGCACAGGCCTCCTCTCTCATAGGAGAGAAGGATTTAGAGCTAGCTTAGTAAAAACAGTGTAACTTTTGCAACATTAAAATCATTGTGAGATACTTTGTAGTTTCTAAAATGAAGGCATTAGCCGAATAAATGTTACAACTTCATCTCAAATGTTATTACATAGTAACACTTGATAAATAGTGTAGAACCGATGTAAATAATTGGTTCATTGTCTACTAATGCACGATTTATCGGGCAATTTAGGCAAAGTAATTACCCTACATGTGGTGCATAGAATATGCTTTAATCTACTCGGCAAATTATTATTAGAGCTTACGAGTAGCATAGTTCGCCTGTTTGAATTTGCAAGTTATGGGCTTTGTATTCGTATGAAGGTAAATAATTATAAGTGTAAATTGTGGATCCAACTCCCTCCGATGGTGTTTCCACAGAACTTTGATATGGGGTTATTCAAAAGGCAGATTAACAAATTCCTTAAAGGCCGGCAATGCATTCGTGGCCCCTCAGGTGTTGTAAATGTTCATGGGCGGCGGTAATCACTTAAAGTGACCCGCTTGCTAGTTTGCCCACAATTCATATAAAAAAAAAAATAATAATCTACTTTTTACTAAGATAGGGGTAGGGTTTTGGTGTACTGTCTATGATCAAGAAATGAAATGGTGACGATTTTCACCTGGATGCCAAACAAATGTAATGATAAAGTTCAAGTTAAGGATATTGGCAGGTAATACCCAATATTATTATTATACTTTAATAAATAATGAAATAATTACTTTGTTAGTTTGCTTTTGTGTATTACACTCGTTAGGAATAGGTTATATCATAAGCAAGAATAACATGTAGGTGGTCGCGCGTAGCGCTTACTTCCAATACAATATGTTTCAACAACCTTTTAAGTACCTCAAAAAATCGAGTTAAATCAGCAGTGAAGCATAGTATATGGTTGATGAGTAGTTACCGCGTACTTTTTGAAATTACAACTCATTATCATTGGACAAAAATGTTGTTGACCGGTGTTAGACTCTATTTTCTTTTCTTTTAACTAACTCTTTATTTAATATCTTAATATTACATTGTTTTAATTATTATTTAAAAAAAAAAAGAGTAGCAATTCACAAGGCGCCTACATCCCACACCGCGTCGCGGTCCGTACTCCGTAATGAGCGCGCACATCTCGCTGTCTCAGTGGAATTTGTTGCGATCAAATAATAATATGAGCCAACGACGCGACCGACGCGACGGCGCACCGTAATCACTCATAGGCCGTGACTTGCCCTGTCGTTAGAGTTAGGTCTAATTTGAATGTCACTACATATCATAAAACAAAGTCCATCTGTACGTTCGCGCAAAACTCAAAAACTACTGGATGGATTTTCATGCGGTTTCCACCAATAGACAGAGTGATTCATACCCATGTGAAGGTCTAACTTATTTATATTTTTCGGTCATCATTCTATAAAAATATATCCAACACGTCTGTAACAGGAAATCTTGGGAATCATTTGCTCTGATAGCTAATATTTCTTATTATACTTAATTTAAATGATATTATTTAATGGCGAATTTGTTATGTGCTCTTCTCAGACCAGGGCGCATTTGGAACCCTCGTAGCTCTAGTTTAAAGTAGTCATAAATAATTATTATCACCATTTCCGCACTTTCACTTATTTTTAAAATTGATGATGGACATTCAAAAAGTGGTCAGCGTATTTTGGAAAAATAAATAATCTGAATCTAATTTGAATCTGAATCAGGAAAAAAATTAATTATAACCGACGTCAAAAGAGGAGGATGTTATCAATGATTTCTAATCTGACAGTCCCTACTCAGCTAAAGGTTAGTGTATAGCTAAGCTGAAGGTAATAATTATGTAGGTTGTGTAAGCTAAAGGTATAAATTTTCCTCCCTACAAACTTGAGCTGGGTAAAACCCGCACATCTCATTAATCTCTATGAGGCTGTCTTGTTTGGCTTACGCTTTAACACATTGAAGCTGTTTCTAAACTAAAGAGTAACGTAGTAGTAGTAGTAATAGTCTTTATTGCAGCACAGTAACACAAAATGACAAAGATACAGAAAAATACAATAAAAATTATGCTAGGCTGCAAGGGCGGCCTTATCACTAAAGTGATCTCTTACAGGCAACCCGCGCGTGTGGCGCTAGTAACGCATGAATGGAGGTTGATGCACAAAGTGAAATCAAATAACGATAAAAATAAAGATTTTACATAATATTACATACAAAGAGCTGTAAATTTTAAATTTTCCTAACTTAAAAATATTTTTTACATTCAATAACAAAATATAATAGTATTCTTCATAATTATTTATTTCAATCTGTTCTAATTGTAATATGTATTGAAAAATCTTAAAATTACCAAAACTTGGAAATCGCTAGATTTGACCCCTTAGTTAACTAACTAGCTGACATAAAAAGTGTCATGAACGTAAATAAGAGCAACATAAATCGGAATTGTATACTCGTAATGGAATCATAATACAACAATGGCGATGGCATTAGGAATATTATGATTTATGTCAATGGAATGTGAAGTTACCGTTTACAACACAATCAGAAAATTGTTGAAACATCACTGCCGCGATACAAAAGATCTAATTATACAATTTATCTATCTTTGCATGTATTTATCTTTGCATAATACAAAGATATTTTTGAATTAAGGTGTGTAAGTGGCCCAAATTCTATCTATGTGTTCAAAGTCCACCTCACCTGCGCGCGATGCACCCTGCCAATATGCTAACGAGGCCCTGACGCTCTCAGTCCCCTCTACGGGTCGTTGTGCCTGATACCATACAACGTAATCTAAAATATGGTATCACCGTGTTGTGGTAGGATTTTACTCCGAATCCGCCTGGCTAACTTCAGCCGTAATCTGCCGCAAAGCATCCGATGCGTTCCGACAGCGAGTTGAATAGCCAGTCCCCTTACTCAAAAGCCGGCAACGCATTAGTGGTTCCTCAGGTGCTGCTAATGTTCATGGGCGGTGGTAATCAATTAACATCAGGTGATCCGCTTGCTCGTTTGCCCGCTATCATTATATAAAAAAAAATTATGTAAACCTATTGAAATACCTATATAAATCGCTATTTATGTTACAAGAGCTTGAAAGTACCTATTCATGTTCAATGGAAAACCGATTTTTACTCGAGTCCTAGAAAGTAATACCTGCCTACGCGTATTATAAGTCTTTCATAACATTCTCTCTTTTTATATAAGTTTGAACACGCTTTTCCCGGGGGCTTTCAAAGAAGCTTTTATACTATTTATGTACCTATATTATGTAGTATCGGCTCGACCCACTTTCGAGCTTAAAGCTTTGTATCCACTTCGTATTCGGTATTCCAAATGGAAACGCTGCCTAAACTTGCCTCAGCATGATGCACGACCAACTGGCACTCGCCATGGTATATGCGAAAGCATTTAGAAGACCACCGCATTATAATCCCCAGAATTATACCCCTACCAACGGAGAGAGAACATGGTCTATCTAGATGTAGGTATAAATAAAAATGAATATTTGTATATAACTTATTTTGTCCTCTATGCGTTTCTTAGCCATTGATCCAATTGTGAAGAAACTTTCGTCGGTCTTTTCTGTGTACGCCTGCGACAAAACAAGATGAAAAGACTGAATCTAATTGTAGTATTTCTGTGACCAGAATCACATAACAATCCTTCGCGTCTTCACTCCCTCAAATGTGAAAGCTAAGAAACGAACTCTCAACCACCCCGATATACGAGTACCTACAAAATATATACTCCGTGTCCCCAACGACCAAATTCCTTTGTGGAACCGCAAGAAAAACTACTAAACGAGTCCGCAGATGGGATTTTCCCCTCTCTCTCGTATTTTCCTCTCGTTCGAGAGCCAGTGTGTCAAGAGGGCCGAGTGGCTGAATGGCGGGAACGTGCCGTCCGCAGGGCCGCGTTATCGTCCTGCCCTGTAATGGTTATGCCGAGCTTGCAGACCTCTATAACGCTACTATATTTCGAATAACTAAAAACTATAACAGTTGCCTCAACCAACAGACGTCCACTGCTGGTTTCTTGCAAGAATCGCCGCAGAACAAGGTTTTGTGCCACCTCTTTCTAGCGGCTGCCAGCGACTCGCTGGAGCTCGTCCGTCCATCTAGTGGGGGGTCTTCCTACGCTTCGTTTACTGGTGCGAGGTCACCACTCAAGCACTTTGGGACCCCAACGTCCATCGGTTCTTCGAACAATGTGCCCCGCCCATTGCTACTTCAGTTTCGCAACTCGATGAGCTATGTTGCTAACTCTGGTTCTCCTGCTGATCTTCTCATTTCTAATTTCTGATCTTCTGAAAACTATAATATCGGAGCAAAATGGACCCAAAGTCTCTTATTAACCCGCTTCATTTTAAAGTTGTATTTCACTATGGTTAAGCCGACTTTGTACATTGTGGCAACGATGATCGAAATTCGAGTATCGAAACACAATGACTTCAGAGTGATATGGATCTACTTAGGTATACTGGTTTGTTTTAATGTTTGAGTTCGTCTGTATACATTCCAGCCATATGCGCCCCGAGCAGAAATTTTGCAAAATAAATATACGAAGTACTGAATTACGACTTTAAAATAAGAAGCTTTGGGTCCATTTTCTCTGATACTATAGTTTTTCGATATTCGAAATCTAGTAGCGTTGTCGAGGTGTGCAAGCTCGGCATAACCATACTGGTACGCGGTGAACGGCTGCTTGCCGCGTCGCGGTCGCGTTGGCTGCGATGTGATTGATAACACCATTGTGTGAGACGTTGCTTGCAGTATTCACTTGAATAGTTGTAAAATATTCAATAGAAATCTTCTATTACATAATTGACCGAACGGACCGAGGTCTCCTTGCGGGAGTCTATTTGGGCGAATTTGCACTTGTCAATCTGTCTGTCCGTCTATCAGAGCCTTATAATAACTTCCGTATGAATGAAAATAGTTCACAAATAATATCCTAATGTGTAAATAGATGGCAAAAAACTTAATGCAAAATGTTGGGGGGAGGTGGAGAAACTAGGGACAAAAAAGATTTTCGGTTTTAGCCTTTACAGAGGCTTACATCTTTGAAACGAATTATATGAAGATGAGACTTTAGTGCATTAGTAGGAAATCGCAATTTTTTTATTCTAAGACAATTTAGCGCTTCACTAGACATTACTAAGTATTTATTACACAATAGGTAGGTACCTAATGAATTTCTTAGTGACAAAGTTGTAAAGAAACAGTTGGCTTTGCACAAGATAATACGATAAAGTGATATAATTTGTTACATTGGTTTAGCTTTTTGAAAAGAGCTACTGTTGACTTTCTTATGAACTAAATAATTTTGAACTTAATTTTTTTTGACCGCAGTCTCACTCCAATTACGATAATATACGTATTATATTGTGTCGATAGTAGAGTAATTTAATAAATACTAAGCGTTTTCTTTTTACGCGTCTAGTCTTACTAAAATGTAAACACTAACGACTTTGAATGCTAATAAATAGCCAAAAAAGTAATAAAAAGTCACTTTTCTTGTCGTAAATGAATCTAACTATTGCAGTATTAATAAATAAAATCGCTTTTACATAAATTGTTAGTTTGCGTGTTGCAATAAGTTTATCTTGAAACTATTACCTGCCTATAGAGGTGCTATAGAGGTTAAACACAATTTTCTTTATAAAAATACATGATATATCTTTTTTACCCGACTGGGTTATGTGTTTCACCTGTGTGTATGTATGTCCATTCCTATGTCCGCGTGTAACTAATCAACGGCTCAACGGATTTTGATAAATGATACGTCATTAGATTTGTCTTCATGACGCGAGTGTTATAGGGTACCTAAATTTAAAAAAAAATTAAAATGGCGGACTTTATGCGCTTTAATGTGCGAGCTGAAAAAAATTTTTTTCCTCAAGACCCTCGAGTGGGGTATCAAAATGAAGGGATTTAAAAGGCAAATACAAAAATGTATACAATTATATATTTGAAAATAAGTTGGAGTGATAAATCACAGAAAATGACCGTTTCCTATGTCAGTTCGTAACTACTCAACGACTCAACTTATTTTGATAAATGATATGTCATTAGATTTGTCTTAATAGCGGAAATGTTACTGGGTACATAAAATTAATAAAAATTAAAAATGGCGGATTTTATGCACTTTAATGTGCGAGCTGAAAAAAATTTTTTTCCTCAAGACCCTCGAGTGGGGTATCAAAATAAAGGGCTTTAAAAGGCAAATACGAAAATATATACAATCTATGTGTTTGTAATCAGTTTGGAGTGACAAATCATAGAAAACAAAATAAATAACAACTACACTGTGAGTAAATTGGTGGTAATTTATTTAAGATCCCTTCCCACTCCACTCTACTACATTCCACATAATTTCCTCTACACCTCCCCCCTTCCATCAATTATTGTAACCCTAATAATTTAACCTTAAATCGCCAAACACTAAAATCTATAATATAATAAAACTGTAACAGATCCAATTCTGTACATTGAAGATATTTTGAAAATTTTTGTTGGAGGGCACTCTATAATCGATACTGAAGCCAAAACTGCAATTTGTTTCATTTTTGTCTGTCTGTCTGTCTGTCTGTCTGTCTGTCTGTCTGTCTGTCTGTCTGTCTGTCTGTCTGTCTGTATCTTGGCCGCGCATCACGCCGAAACTACTGAACGGATTCGAATGAAACTTGGTACGATTTGAGTTTATACTCCGAGGTAAGACATAGGATACTTTTTATCCCGAAATTCACCACGGTTCCCTAGGGAGAGGGGATGAAAGTTAAAAGGTGTATTTAGCTGTAATTCATTAACGCGTTGTTCGATTTCACTCATTCTTTTTTTGTTAAAAAGGTAGTACTTTATATATTGTCCTGTAAATATTTCAAGGTTATAGGTTTGTTAGTTCAGAAATGACAGACATTACAACCCTCAGTATTGGGTTCAAATAACTTGGGACCCGCATCTTTGAACGTACGGCTTATTTTAAACTGGTGTGCGTTTAAATTTATGTTTGTCAGTCTGTCTATTTATTCCAGCTAATCTCCGAAATGGCTGGATTGATTTTAATGGAACTTTCAATGTTATAAGGAGTAACTTAAGGAGTAACTACATTTAGCTTAGGTACATAAAAGAATCATGGGATCCGATCCGGTCCTATATAAAAACCTTATATCTACGCGAACGAAGTTGCGGGGATCAGCTAGTAATACAATAATATTATGAAGGACCTTATTAAAGTTTCTAGTGTTCAACAGATGGCGCTAATAGTGTTCTTAAACGCGCTATTACCTACACGCGGAGTGACATAACACAGGCCTGTCTCTTGTAAAAATATGCATCTAAAAATTTTTCATAGTTTTGCACTAAAAACCAAGAAATAAATTACGTAATTAAAAAAACTAAAAACCCGACTGCGTAAAACAAACTAGTTCTGGTAACTGAAAAGCAAAAAACAAGCTTTGTACTTTATAAACTAGAATTTGATAAGATCATAAACATAATTAATGTTAGAAAATGTATGGCAGGCGGGGGCATTACTTAGCCAACTACTCAGGACTATTAGTTCGCCCCCGCATGCCATACATTTTCTAACATTAATTATGTTTATGATCTTATCAAATTCTAGTTTATAAAGTACAAAGCTTGTTTTTTGCTTTTCAGTTACCAGAACTAGTTTGTTTTACGCAGTCGGGTTTTTAGTTTTTTTAATTACGTAATTTATCACTGAAGTTTTACCCTAAAGTTGAACAACCATTGGTGTTAAAAGTTTTACGCATACATTTCCTAAATACAATAGGAAGCCTCGATCGAGACCAGTCCTCGATCGGCAATGTACGTGATACAGAGTGAAATATCCCAGGGTCTGTGGGGGTGCAGGTCTGACACGGGGTGTCACGGCCGCGATCGATACCACCCCGCCGTAGGAGGGGCTCCTGTCCTCGAATTTATACTTGTTTTGTTTGGATAGCTTTTGTTTTACCACGCCTGCATGTTTGCAAACTTTTGCATGGATTCATATAAAAAGCATGATTCAATGAATAAAATATGCACTAGAATATTTTATTAGGCATGTTACAGGAAAAAGTGAAAGGGTTAAGTGGAAATATTTCGAAAGAAATCAGCGCGCCCCACTTCGAATTTTCCATAGCAAAGATGGAAGCTAAAGAATTCATCTATTTTTAGTCGGGAGTCTTCAAACATTGTGTTGAATTTTTGACATTGGGAGGTTGTCCTTCGAGCACCTTAGAACCCCCGCGTCTATCGATTCTCCGAGCTGTGCCCCGCCCATTGCTATTTCAGTTCAGTTCTGCATAACTACACTCCTTTTTTTACACCACTAGGCCAAAGAGACCCACCTATCATTTAACTCGAACACCAAACACTCGACAACATTATTTAAATGACGTCATCTTCCGCCCCCTCATTACTTATATTTTTAACCCCCGAGTCCCGACGCAAAAACGACGGGGTGTTATAAGTTTGACGTGTCTGTGTGTGTGTGTGTGTGTGTGTGTGTGTGTGTGTGTGTGTGTGTGTGTGTGTGTGTGTGTGTGTGTGTGTGTGTGTGTGTGTGTGTGTGTGTGTGTGTGTGTGTGTGTGTGTGTGTCTGTCTGTTCCCCTGTGGCGCTCAAACGGGTGGACCGATTTGAATGCGGTTTTTTTTGTTTGAAAGGTGAATTAGTCGAGAGTGTTCTTAGCTATGTTTGATGAAAATCGGTCCAAGATGGCCGCCGCTACAAAATGGCGGATGATATATTTTTTCACAACTCCCTTGATATGGGTATCAAATGAAAGGGCTTGACTAGTAGAATAGCACTATTGCAAATTCAAGATGGCCGCCGCCACTAAATGGCGAATGTCGGGGGTTTTTTAAATTTTCAATTTACACTTGTATTACTTTCATAACATAATAATAATATAATCGATAAGCAAAGGTTGAGATGACAGGACGCGTATACGTGACCTTTCGGTGCAAGTAAACATGGCTCCACTTAGCCTGCACATTGCCAGCTTATACCAATGACACTAAAGGCCTGGGCAGACACAACGCGACGCGGTCGCAAGACAATGGTGACGCGGACGCTCACCAGGATTACGGTAGAACGTCACCGTATGTTCAATATGAAATACAAGGAGCTGTAGATAAATGTCCTCCCGACCGAATTTCAGACACCGTGGCTGCCAGTTTCAATGAAGGGGGAGATCAGCCAACTACGCAGGAGATATTGTAGTGTGCTCAAATAAAAATTCAATCTCTATTCCTTGACTCTAATAGTCCGATGGGGCGCCAATGCGACACGACTGGAGAACATTTAAACTATCGTGAGTGATATTCATTTTAAGGAATTGAAACACCGGCTTTAACTCACGTGTATTTTGTCGGAGTGTGCCCGACTAGTTTCGAACCCATCCGGGGCCCTTAGTCATGAGCATGTTCGCGCGGCGCAAAGCAAAGCAAACTGAGGAGAACGATCTAGTGCAGGACGGACGTCTTTACGTGCACTCGGAGAAACGGGAGTGTATCTATTCGACTTCCCAACTCCAGGCTGCTATTGAAAATTTATTGACAGAAAACTCAATAACTTTTCTTATCTTAACGTTTTGCCCGACCTGGAAGTCGAACCCAGGACTGCAGCCAAACATGCTAACCACTGGACCTATGAGGCAGACAAAGGACGGGCACCAAAGAGCGCTTCGCAGAGTGCTTCCTTTGTACAGTATTATAATTGTGAAGAGTCGCGGACACGTTGCCGTCTCGCGTTCTGTATATCAAAGCCTTAAAGGTATTCGAGTGAATCACTCGATGTTTTCATTCCTCGATGTGACATAACGCAACGAAGCATCGGCACGAGACGATTGCATTTCAAATGTCTTCAATTGTTACCGCGTGTACTACTTGTAGTTGTAATTCAGTGATGTATGAGGGTGGATTCAAATTGCATTCAATCACGCGAGCCTGCAAGTTTTTGATACATACATGAACAAAATATTGTTATATAATTTCTCAGAGTTACCAAACGGGATCCTATTTATACTAAGCATCCGCTGTTTTTCCGTCAGTCCGTCCATTCGTCTCTGGCCTATTCAGTATCAGCCGTAATACTTGATTTTTTTACAGAATAGGTACATGATTCTATGGCACCTATCGCGGCTTATAATAAAAAAAAATATTAAACCCAAGGGAGTAGTATACAAAAATCTCGAAAAAATTGTATTTTTTCAACGTTATCTCTCTGTCATAAGAACGGTTAAGTATATATTATTACATACAAGTTACTTTGGTCACATTGTAGTACGCACTCCTAGTATAAAATGTCCATGGTCCGTAATGTTAGGCCTCATAACGCTGGGTCTGGGTGGTGGGCAGAGCTGTGCTCGGAGCCAAGGAATAATACAATTTACAATACCACTAGTGTAAACCTTGGACGTTGTAAACACATTACAGTTTAATAATATAATTGGTATCGTAGATAACGTCAAAAACATCATAATTTCCTAGCATAATTTAATCATCAACGTAAGTGTATAAGTCGCCTGAATTAGCCAGCGGCGGCGGAATTAGAAAATTACCGAGCCTCGGTCGCTAACGTAGTTGCACAACGTGTTGCCAGTCGGCATGTCCTCAACTTGCTCGCTACCGGGATACGTAAATTACTAACTAACCTGCCGTTAAAACTAACCACGATTAAATTTATGTGCAAAACCGTCATGCAAAATACTTGCTCCGGTTAAGTATTTTCTCTTGCTGAACGAGCTCAGAGAGCTCTGCCCAAATTTTCATCTCTTCAAGTTGCTTTTCACAAGTAACAACAATAATGTTGCTATAATCGGCCTAAACGTCTGGATACAACGTGCAATATGCACCGCCCGCCCTCCCGCTACTAGACACGCAAGCACCACAAACCCTCAACAGCGCGGAGAAGTCAGCAGAGCCCCGCGAGTCTTTGACATTGGGTCCCCCAAATGTTAATTGTAGGAAAGAACTAAACAAAAAAAATCGTGTCCAGCACAAACTTTCCACCGTTTTCTAAACACTTTCTGCAAAATAAACGTATATGCTCCCCTCTTCAGTCCTTATTTCCAATTCACTTATAAATTATGTGAATATCTTCGTTTAGCACACGCTTCGTTATATGATGAAAAGTCAAAATTATTTTGCTGTGATCCGCAAAACAGTCAAATTTGTATGGTACAACAAGCAGCATGTGCTATGCCCTGTCAGCCTTCCTGCTGTTAAATAAGCAGGAAAAATAAGCAACCAAGCGGACCCCAAGCACCACCACCAAGTAACACCACACAAATCCACCACCAAAATAAACTCGACGATCGTTTCGCTCCGACACCGGAGCATCCTCAGGAGATGTAGACTCTACAATGCACAACTGCAAAGTGACGATCGCGTCAACGGAATGGGCTTATACACGCTTCGTTCACGTTCTTCGTACATCTATGTTCGTACACATTGTAACGAAACTGCATACGCTTCCACCCTTAGGTATATTGTTGCTTAAACTGATTTATGCACAACACAGCTAATTCTATCCGTGTCTACATTCTGGATGGTGTTACATAGATTGTCTGCGACATCATTGACTTCAAGTTTTGTGATATTCCCACTGAAACTAATCTATGCTATGCGGATCGACGAAACATTTTTCAATCTTATGATAAGTCCGTTCCTTAATTGATATAATTAATCAAGTCGCGTAAAATGTCTAATTTGGTACGTGACGGGTAACGTTAATAGCCTCGCTAAGTGGCTGGCCACATTGAGGTGGCAATCATTTAGCAGAATTAGATCACTCCCAATCTCCGCACGCCTCCCTCCCTCCCTCCTCGTCACTCGCCGGTGAAATGGGAGCAAGTGAACGGCCCTTTCACAGTTAATCAATTTTGAGGGTAATGTATCTAGAACGAAGGTTTTAACAATAGTTCATCTATTAGCTCTATCATACTAGGTATCTTTGATCGTTTAGGCCGTAGTGCTCACCGGATGAACCGACTTGAATGCGGTTTTTTTTGTTTGAAAGGTGAATAAGTCGGGAGTGTTCTTAGCTATGTTTGATAAAAATCGGTCCAAGATGGCCGCCAGCACAAAATGGCGGATAACATATTTTTTCACAGATCCCTCAAATGAAAGGGCTTGACTAGTAGAATAGCACTATGTAAATTCAAGATAGCCGCCACCACAAAATGGCGAATGTCGGGGGTTTTTTTTATTTTTAATTTATACTTGTTACACAAGATTCAGAGGTTTTCAGATTTTAAACATAAGTTCATGCAGGTCACAGAAGCTATAAGAACGCTTTCACACTCTAAACCGTGCGTCGGTACCACGCCTCTGCAGTCGCGGGTTGCATTTGTAATGTGATTCTAAGTTCAATCAGTTGTAAATTGTAATACAAATCGCACACGTCTACGCGCGCGTAACTGAATATTTTTGAGGACACCTTTTCAATAAGATTTTATATGGGATTGCATATCTTGTACATTATCGATCGTAGGTCTACCACTTGTAAAACACTTTCTTTCCTAAATGACGCTCCTATGACGTTGTTGCGGTGAACCGCTAATATCGCTATATCCACGCTGTCGAAGTCGCGAGTAAAAGTTTTAGCTAGTTAACGTTTTGCACAGGATGTTCGTCATGATATCATGCAGTAAGCGTTTAAAATTAAAGCTTTGGTCAAACTAGGCGAATTTCACACGGGATCTTCGTACCAATTTCGTCAATGAACTTGTAAGCACGTGTTTTACTGCCGGCCGTGTCATATTGGCGTTCCATTGGACTATAAGAGTAAAGGAATAGAGAGTGCATCTGTATTTATGCGCACACTTGTGCACTATAATATTTTCTGCGTAGTTAACTAGTTTCCGCCTCCGTTGAGATTGGCGCAAATGCACGCGCGTAGTCGCGTGCATTTGCGCCATTGGTACTTCTGTTACGCCATTTTGCCTCCACGACCGCGATGCCGCATGGAATTCGCCAGTTTGACCCAAGCTTAATGAAAAGTCTGACCGTTTTATTCAATTCCCTATTTGAATATTCAATAAGTAAAACAAAGAGAAGTTTTATTCGAAACGAATTACAGTATAATTGAATTGTTTTATTTTGAAATTGATATTTTTCGCTCGAGAGGTGGTCGTGGCGCGGCGGAGGCGAACTTGAGGGACGCTTGATGTCTGGGCCGCGGCCGGGTCGGTCGAGTCAATGTCAGACATTGGCACTGGCAGAGTGCTACAATATTATGATATCTTAAATCAGTTTACTTTCATGAAACGCCTCATTGTTCTAGTGCCTAGCTTGTTCGACTACGGACCATTAGGTCCCGGGTTCGAGTCCGGGATCGGGACAAAAAACAAGGTTATTAGCAAAGAGTGTTATTAGCAAAGAGTTCGTTATTAGGCTGTAAATTGTCAGTTAGGAAGTTGGCTGTGTTAAATACCCCGGTAGGTATTCTGTGTATAACTTCTGCGAAGTTGGATGATCGTCTCCTCCGGTCGTGTCGCATTGGCGTCCCTTCGGACTGTGAAAGTGAGGGAATAGAGAATGCACCTGTGTATGCGCAGCATTAATTATAATATCTCCTGCGTAGTTGGGCGGTCTCAGCCTCGGTTGAGATTGGCCGAAATTCAGTCGGGACGACATTATTATTTGTTGGATGAGCATCGTGGCCGAATTCGGTCGAGAAGACATTGTTAAGAGCGAGTTACATAAAAATTCACTTGAGAGCCTTCCTATCTTTTATAATATAATATAGGTATATACTAAAAAGATAGGTCTATCTTTTTTTAGTAGATGTATGTATGTAGAGCAATAGAAAGTTATATCATTCTGCAAGTAGATTTGAGTGGGTCCTATAGACGTATTTCGGGATGTACCTACGCCGGAACTTTTGTTAGGAGTGCTCTCCAAGTTGTTGAGGAGGTACTCGCCAGCGGTCGGCCTCCCTCAGGGCCAGGAGTCGCAGAGGTCGAGTCAATGTCGACACTCGATACCCTGTAGGTACTAGCTGCGTAACGCTTCGGGAAGCGCAGCATTGACCGCGGACTAACGACTGTTATTACTTTGTAAGGGTTCCTGCACATTATGATAAATTGTTGTAACACGATTTCATCTATTAAGAAAGTCCACACCATAGAAATATTTATCAAGGCAAAACGAATGGAATTTGTGGGAGTAAAACGCGTGCTAAACTTGTGCAAGTGCACCAAAGTTTTCAAAATCACACTCGGTAAGTGTGCGTACTTAGATTTCAACGTAATTTATTTGTTTTAGTGCACAGAAATAATCGTGAAAGTGCCATTTTGCGCTATTTCGAAGTTTAGAAATAAATCGCAAAATAGGAGGTATTTCCCAGAATACGTAAGTGTTTATTTTGGCACTAGTGAATTCTTAGTAAACAGTGGTTATCGCCGATCTACTCTATAATTATGTCTGTGGTCCACACGTTCACATTTTTAGGGTTCCGTATCCAAAGAGTACGAAAAGTATCCTTTTACTAAGCATAGGTACTTATAATTTACTTACTTTACTTAGGTACTCATTAAGTTTTATAAGTACATATGTCGCTAAGAGCCCAAGCCTGCGGACGCACTAATGGGTTATGGGACACACCTATCTACGCCGGTTTTTATTTCGAAACTGTACCTATTATTGCTTTCCTGTTTACTTTAAACGGACGGATTTTACCTTGAGCCATATAGTATACTATTATGTTTTGGGCTCCTAAGTCCTATCACTCTCATGTGACAATAGTCGTTAAAGCCCGCCAACCCGCATTGGAGCAGCGTGGCGGGCCTAAGCTCTAAATCCCTCTCCTATAAGAGAGGAGGCCTGTGTCCAGCAGTGGGACGTTAAAAAAGGCTTTAGTGGTGGTGGTGGTGGATTGATTGTCTATACTCATCTAAGGCTCAATAATTTATTATCGTGTATTTTCCAAACAAATTAGGTAGCTGAGCAAGAAACTTATACCATAGTGTCTATAGAATTGTCTATACTCATCTAAGTATAGTTTATGCTAGAGTTTAAGCTTCTTGAGTAAAAGAAACTATTTGTTGAGTGACATGTCGCCAGTGTGACCATCACCTTGGTGGATTTACGTGCGTCGCCTCTCTTCAATAACAAGAAACGCCCTCGACTTTCAATGCATGAATAAATCGAGCATCTTTTTAGTGGTTACATAAAATGCTTCCTCATTTTTATTGATGATCTGAATTCTGCTGTTTAAATGTTACCTCTCAGTACGCAATTTATTCTCTCTATTGTAGCAGCTATCATATATTTATTTTTAATAACTACTAATAGTACGTACGTACATACATGTTGGCTCAATAAGATTCAGAGAGACATTCTTTAAATTACTTATGTCTAATCATTAAATCTCTTAATGAGCTGTCATTTAGCTGTAATTTAATAAATCTTTAACTGACTCTGAGAGTAAACTTTTTATATTTACTAAAAGAAGAAATACTTATTTATAAGCGACTCTCAGAGTGAAATTTTTAGAACGTATACTCTGACTCTGCTCAGACTCAAGACAGATTTATGTCAGGGCCATATTTATGTCCCGTTTTAACTGTCTTGAGTCTGATTAGAGTCAGAGTGCGCTCTATAGAGTTCAGCATCAGTGTCGTTTGCTTCGCGCCTCGCGGTATACTAGTACAACCTAACAACAACGGACAATTACGTAGTTCTCGCCTGCGTAACAGACAGGGCTGTGCAGCCCAGACGTGTTGCACACCGCTCACGCTTGACCGCCCGTCCGTGCCACTGATGAGCTATTACTGTGAACATACAAGTACATAAATTACATCTAACCTACGAAACATTTTCAAATCGGTTGTCTAAATTATCAACTATGTTATATTTTCGTCATCCCTATGGTTTTTATCATACCGTGACAGTTTTATGGCAATATTTATATGTAATTTTTAGGGTTCCGTATCCAAATGATAAAAACGGAGCCCTATTAAATATTAATGTCATTCTGCTGTCTGTCTGTCTGTCCGTCGTTCACAGGTGTCTAGCTCGTAGACAAAATGAGTTACAAGCCTGAAATTTTGGTATTTGGTGTAGAACGTTGACCCAAAACCAAATATATGTATGATTACAAATTAAATTAAATTATTTTACAAGGGGGCTCCCAATCTCCCATACATTAAAAAGGAGCTGAAAAAAAAATTCTTACCCTAGCATGTATAGAACTCATTGACTACACTACGAATACATTTTTTTTTTATTTTTTTCTTAAAAAATAAGGCAATGGGGGGCCATCAAAGTTGTCAGTTTTAGACCGTTTTTGTTACGAGGTCTATAAAAAAACTAAACCAGTTAGCAATATGACATTTTGGTATATTATGTAGGTACCATGTACCTACTGTATTTAAACAACAAAAAACGATGAAAATAACGATTCATAAAGTAGAGTGTAAGCTGTAATCAAAACAAATGAACGTTTTTCTTTCACGATTTGTTGCGAATGTGGCTCGGAAATGAAATATTTTTGAAACCTAAAATATTATGTTGTACGGAACCCGAGCTAGACCCGACTCGCACTTGGTCGATTTTTTATTCTTTTAAGTGTTTTAATTAAGTAGGCAATTATTTGGACAAATAAACAATTCGTGATAGACAAATAGCCGCGGTCAAGAAAATCACGTACACAGTTTTAGGCCCTGCAAAGAGATATTGGGATCATAAGAAGCGATATTGCTAAAGTTGGGAAATTCCAATATGGTATTCACAAAAAATAAACGTCTCTACAATTTTATTCTCGTAAGGGTTCAATAACAAGTGATTTCAGCTTTGTATTACGTGACCGAACCTCTAGATTAGAATGAAAGAAACTTACACGTGCTTTTGAAATTAATCATTGTATAAAATAAAGTGTTATTATTTTTATTGAGATTGCGACTGTCCTGAATTTTATATAATATATCATTATAATACGTTCTTTTTTTATTCTTTCAGGTCCCTTGCCGGCGAACATCACGAGTGCCGATTTGGGGTTAAAAGAAGGTAAATTAAAATTTCAGCAATTATTACATAACATTGAAGAAAAAGATTATGTAACACCTTGAGGTCACATTATGGTACATGGTACACGGGTATCTCAGGGAGATACCCGACTTCTTATTACCTGACCCCCCGTAACAAAAAAAAGGTTTACTTGGACGTGATTAGGGAGTGACATTAAAGTTTGGTTATTTATAATTTTTGCAGGGAGCTGCGCATTAGGCGACGTGGTGTACATGCCGGGGGACGAGTTCCCGGGGGCGAGCCCGTGCGAGAAGTGCAGCTGCTCTGACGGGGACGTGCACTGCGCGAAGCAGCGCTGCGAGCCGCGGCCGGGCTGCAAGGCGGTGCACCGCCCGGACCACTGCTGCCCGACCTACCAGTGTGGTGAGTGCCGTGTACCGATCTAGCCTGAACTGTTCCCGGGGGCGAGCCCGTGCGAGAAGTGCAGCTGCTCTGACGGGGACGTGCACTGCGCGAAGCAGCGCTGCGAGCCGCGGCCGGGCTGCAAGGCGGTGCACCGCCCGGACCACTGCTGCCCGACCTACCAGTGTGGTGAGTGCCGTGTACCGATCTAGCCTGAACCGTCCCATGATTATCTCCGACCTTCCCGCGACCTTCCACCACTACCACTACCGCCTCTTAACGTCTTACTACTAGGCACAGGCTTCCTCTCCCATAGGAGAGAGGGATTTAGAGCTTAGGCCCGCCACGCTGGCTTCAATGCGGAATGACGGGCTTTAACGACTGTTGTCATAATATGATAGTGATAATAAACGGGACCGTTCCATAATTATTCCTGCGACTTTACGTCTTGCCGTATCGTAAAAGGTTTGACTGCAGTTGTGGATATAAATATGTAGTTAATATAGTGAAGTTAAAAATGTTATTATTGATGTCATAATTTTTCAGAATGCGAGCAAGAAGGTCGCATTTATGACAACGGAGAGAAGCTGGTGGACCCGCAGGACCCGTGCCGCGTGTGTTACTGTCAGGGCGGCGAGGTGGTGTGTCGCCGCATCGCGTGCTTCGTGCGCGACGACTGCCGCCCGCGCCTCGTGCCGGGCCGATGCTGCCCAGAGTACGACAACTGTCCCGTCAGAGGTAAGCTGAGAACCCTGTTGACCCGCATGATCAGCGATGGTGTGTCTCCGCATCGAATATGACAACTGTCCCGTCAGAGGTAAGCTGAGAACCCTGTTGACCCGCATGATCAGCGATGGTGTGTCTCCGCATCGAATATGACAACTGTCCCGTCAGAGGTAAGCTGAGAACCCTGTTGACCCGCATGACCAGCGATGGTGTGTCTCCGCATCGAATATGACAACTGTCCCGTCAGTAAGCTCATAGCAGGTCCCGTAACATATCGGCCAAAGTAACGTTCTGCTGCAGCCAACGTGTTTTGAAAATGAGACGCCATGTTTGTAAGCGCAGCATGCGACAACTAGCTTTAGTGCTTATGGTCCAACGATCTGCAGATGATGGCAGATAAATTTTGTTAAAAAGGCTAATGCTTCGCGTAATAATACTGTTTTTATTTTTCTATATTTTGGTTGAAAATGAAATACGTAATTTTAATGAGGCCTTATTATCTTATTAGATTTATTATTATCTTATTTTAATACAAATATTTTTGTCTTTTCAGGAGTGACATCGTTGCCTGGCAGTACTCCATCAATGCCGAATCCAACTGTAGCTGATGCCGAAGCGAGCGCTGCTCCTGTACAGCCTGCTGAGCCAATGATGCCAGAATCAAAGATTACCATAAAAGAGATTACACCCGTTTCCGAAATCCCTGTTATTACCAACGTTAAGATAAAGGAAATATTGCCGTCCCCTAGTATGGAAGTTGCTGAGTATTCATCATCAAAATCACCACTCATCACGAGAGAGGCCACATCTGAAAAGAGTCCTTCTAGTGTTGAGTCCAATAAATACGTTGAGATATCTGAAAAAGACGCGTCGTCTCTTTCACCAGAATTGTCCACAACATTTAACGAAAAATCTGCTGAAATTAAAAATAACGATGACCCATCTCCATCCAAGATCAGTCTTTCGACTCAAGAAGATTCTGCTAATATTTTCGAACCTAAAATTCCTAACATCATTCCAACGATGGGAGGTCCGTCTGTGGTCGTACGTCCGGAGCCCTTAACCACTAAAGCACCAATACTCGAAGAAGACGATTTAGATCACAATCCAGCATTTCCGCCAATTCATGATGATTTATTTTTAGTTTTAGGCAATCATGAGGAGGAAATAATTTCCGATCAAAATTTAGATAATGAACATGTGCCAATTAATCATGAAATAATAAATGTATCGAATGTGCCAATTTCTACGGAGGAACCAATTTTTAAGGAAACCAGTGGATCAATAGTCGGTTATATTCCAGGATCGGTTTCATTTATATTAAAAGATAATTTACAAGAGACGTCGTCCGAGTCTAGTACTCTTAAAGATGCAGTCAGCACCATACAACCGTTATCGACTTCAAGAGAAATCTCCATGTTGAACATGAGATCAGTGATACCAAAAGACATTTTGAATGCTCCTTCACTAATTTCCGATGATTCAACTGGTGACATGCTCGACGTTACTGAAAGTTCTGGCCTAGCAGGAACTGCTGGTGATTATTCGTCCCCAACAGAAATGTCTGAAATCGAAATAGCACCTAAATATTTAAATAATGAAAGCCCGCTAAATATTGAGGAAAATATTTCCGAATCCAGTTTTAATATTTCAACAACTTCTGAACCTCTGCAAAAAACATCGGAAAATATACAATTAATAGACGAATCTGATGAAATGGCAAGTACTTTGACTAAATCTACAGAAATAATATCACAAACTGAATTTAGCTCGATACCAATTGAAACTAGTGATCAAAACCCCCGTGAAACTTCAGACAAAGAACATAAAAATAAAATTTCAACGCCAGAATCTTTAGAAGAATCAACCTCTACGTCGCTTTTTGGTGCTGAAGATAATACTGAATCGAAAGCCATTCTATCTGAAACAGATAACCAGTCGTTTGAAAATGAAGAAACCACAGAATTTATACTGACATCTTTTAGTTCACAAGAAAGTACGACAGAAGACGTTGAGTTGATTAAAGTTTCATCAGACACCGATAAAAACTCAGCTATAGTTGAGCCTCCCCGTGCAAGAAACAATAATATTTTAACCGATCTCAAAAACTTAGTGGGAGATGTTGCATCCATCAGTGACCATACAACAGGGCCTAATATCGGACATCGAACATCGAGCTTGACTACTATCTCCGACTCTGAGGAATTAATTCCCGTCAACGTTGGGTATAAAAGTAAAAACAAAAATTGGAACTTGAATTCTATCACTGAAGTGCCAGTAAAGAATAAAGTAGCAGTACCTATGACGAAACAAAAAGTAATCGAGATCGAGGATGATTCCGATACAATTACAGATTCTCCTCCGCCATACGACAAAATTGAACCGACCACAAAAACACCCCTGATTGATAACGTCTCAGATGATACATCGAATAACACGGTGAAGACAGATAGAAAAGACTACGAAATAATAACAAAATCTTACGTGCCAACAATCAATAGGCGGCCGACTAAAGTTGTAATGAAGAAGAGCAACGAAAAACCAATATCTGAGGACTCCTCGAGTGAAGATATCACTACGTCAACAGAGGTAGCTCCTGAAGGGAACGCCAACTCATTCAGCGAAGCCACCAGTGTTTTAGACGTCAGTGCTACAGATTCAGACACTGAGGACAAAAATACAGAAGAGACCACGGAATTGCCGAACACCACTCAGTGAGCGCCCGCTCGAGCGACTGTCGACGGAACCTCAGCTTCAGCATTTGTAGTTATAAAGTTTCGTTGTTGAAACTATAATTTACGTAGAGACTATTAGGTTTATTGATTAAGAAGACGGTTAATTTAATTGTCAATTGATGTCCCTGCAGCTTAGCGCGGTCGGATCTATATTTATAAATTTAATGTAAGTAGACGCCAGACGATCGGTTGAATTTATTAATTGTATTAGCTGGACAAATTATTATTTATAACGTTTAGATGATAGTGTATCGCGGGACGAGGTTGAGCGCGAATCTCTCGATTGCAGCGCAATATCAAATAGCTTTTCGTGTTAGCGTAAGTTATTTATTTTAGTGACAGTAACGTGATTAGAACGATTGATAAGTAAGCAACTAAATAACTAGTCATCACGTGACCCGGCGGGTGGCGCCTGCCCCTCTCGGCGCCATTCCCGCTAGCTACTCGATCAATCCGTGTAGACGTACCTAGTTCCTTTAGGATGAAGCGAGATCAGCTCCTTAGTCGACTCCGACGCGGAACCGCATGCCCCTCCGCGGACGAATGCCACAAAGTCGGTCGGTACAAAACGAATTTCATATACAATGTTCAACCTTATGAATAGTTCTAGTTCAATTAGTATACATGTGATTGCACATAGCCGTTATTTACTGCACTTTTTATGATATACCGAGATGGATTTTGAAGGAAAGCTTTTTATTCCTGAGAAGGCTCAAATAAGTCGTAAGAGTGTTTGAAAGCATAAATATTTTCTGGACATACATTTTCTGAACTTCACCGTGTTGCGTTGGCTATATTTCCGTTGTTGGTTACGTTCGGGTCGGGCCAGCGTTCGGTTCGGTCCGTTTCACTAAGTTGAGATCCTGAATGCTCCTTCTTGCTCCGGAAGACCTTATCTTTTCCCGGGCAATAAGCGCATTTGCTCATTTGTATTTTATTTTAAATTAAGTATTGTTTTTTTACAAATAAAACAAATTAGACTGAAAATTGTTTGTTTCTCATTACTTGGATCCACGAACCCTTCCTTGTTCCTAATAATAAAATCAAGCCATAGGAAAAAATTCCTCAATTTCAGCCGACTACAACTCACTGCTATCTTGGTATTAGAAGATTCGTAAACAAAGGGATGATGTAAAACAAAGATCGAAATGGTTTTTGACTCGTTGTTTTTGACTTACATACATACGTGGAGGTAGATAAGTCCAAGGTGCCAGCTAGATCGACCATGCTTGATTATGGCCAATCGGCCATGGGAAATAAGGCTGAGTGAGATCTATAAAGCGTACCCTGACTCTAATCAGACTTGAGATAGAGTTGAAACGAGACAGATTAATTATGTCTTGGACATATTTATATTCTGTTTTAACTCTGTCTCAGAGTTAGATTACGCTCTACTTAAAGATCTTACCCTTAGTGTCGCAATTCGCACTCGATTAATACGAACTTTGTGTTACAAAAAAAGGTTAGATCGATTAATTAGTCTCCGATACTACTTTATTGAGTAGTTTGCTTTAAAATGCAGGACCACAGACGATCGATAGTTATTGATCATTGTCATCCCACTTTGCGTACTGATGAGATCATTAGCATAAAACACAAATCGTGGGCGATTGAGTGAATGTAGCAGAGCACCCTTATCGATTGAGATTTACCTATCTATACTTAATATTGATAAGAGCATACAGATTGAGGCCAATCGGTTAGATGGAAAAGCACCAGCTCTAAGTACATTGCTACAATCAGATAATATATTGCGGTTTGCTGAAATCATGACAGTCTTACTGCATGTGTGCACTTGTGACGTGAGTGTAAGACTAGAGGCGATGTCAAATAGTGCTCTAGTCGCTTATTTTCTCACATATTCAAGAATAGAATAGAATAGAAAAGTTTTTTATTCAAATAAACTTTTACAAGTACTTTTGAATCGTCAACTGAATCTACCACAGGTTCGGAATGCAGTTTCAGCCGAGAAGAACCTGCAAGAAACTCGGCGGTTGCTCTTTTTTAAAAATAACATTATAACAATTATTATTATTAATGTACATGATTGAAATGCCGTCTCGCGCATTGCTGGAACGAGTTAAATCCAAGCTTTTTTATCGTTTATATAATCTTCAATTGTATAATAAGCTTTTTTTATGAGCATACTTTTAATAGAGTTCTTAAACTTGTGTAAAGGCAAGTGTTGCACTTTACGACGTAGTTTTCATACAATAATGTGACAAAAGTTGCAGTTACGAATATGATACGACTTGATAATCGAAAAGTATCAGGAGGTATAGCCACCGTAGATTGCGTCATTTGCTGCTCGTTTCCTTCTTTGCTTAAATCTTCAATCTAGAATCTCAATACAAGATCACTTAAATCACTGCAGATCACTATAGTCTGATTTTTAATGCGGTGGAATTCTGACAGTTGTCATTTAAAAATAGGTAGAATGAGTTATTTGTATGAAAAACAGGGTTACCACCTAAAGGTTTTTACCACCACCCAAACTAAAATACTTGAACTATCTGTCAGGCATAATATGTCATATTATCTATATATATATATATATTACATTATCTTAGTATTATCTACATGAGGCAATTGATTTTTATATTTATGTAAGTTTTGAAATTATTATCTTTTTTGTGGAAACCGTTTTATCTCTGGTAACATTAAGAAACGTCAGAATTCCACGGAATTAAAAATCAGAGTATAGCTCTTATTTAACCCTAAGATTAAGTATGTCTCTTCTTCTTCTATTTATATTTAACCCAACGCACGGCTGAGCCTGGCAATACAGAGAGGCAATAGCGACGCGACAATAGACGATCATTAATTATGGACGGCGTATATTTTTTGTAAGTTAATTTTTGCAAACATTATTTTGTAAATATTTAAGACTATGTATAAACCATCCAATTATGAATAGGTGATAGATATGGGCGAAATCAAACTTGGCATAATGATGGTGTTGCGTAGCCGCGAGTGATGGTCTAATGAGGGAGCGGTTACTCAATCGCAGACGGAGTGACTGTCAAGTGAGTGTCGCGGTCGACGCGAGTGCCCTCTGACCTCGCTTCGCAACAATGTCGTGCTTGTCGTATTTTAGGCTATACAATAGACAGCCATGGTGACCTAGTCTAAGATTAAACGGACACAAATCTTAGGAAAATATCTTTTAAACTTAGACCCTTAATTATAGTAGGTAGGTATCTCCGGTTGGTATTTATACTGAGTTTTTGGTTTTAAAGTATTTAGAATTGATCAGATTGATGCTTTGCTTAGATTTGATCATTAGAAAGCTCGTTAAAAATCTGTATGAAACGTACACTATCTGGGGAGTAGATATAATTTTTGAGGATAGTTAGTATGTTTTTAAAATTCGAAAGATCAAATCTTCAGACGTCCGACCCGAAACTAAAGTCATCGACTTCCTATTGCCCGATTTGTATGATTATGGGGGGACCATAAAAACAACAATTTGGCATGGCTACAACTTCACAAGGGTACAAGGAAAGAGGCAGTCCAAAATCAAATGGGCAAACGATATCTACAGGACGGCAGATGCCGACGACTGACTGAGAGTAGAATCACAAAGAGGAAAGGAAGGATAGGAAGCTCTTGCCTTTTGGGTAGCGGACCATAAAATATGATTCTCTGTCTTGACTCTTACCCATAAACAGATCCTATAAGACGCTTCTTTTATGTTTAAAATTAAAGAATTCGGAGCTCCTTCGTTTAAAGAAGATTACTCCAGACAGACGACGCGTAGGCAGTAAAAGCTTTGTAGGTACATAATAATGTGAAGTAACAGCGATTACGGAAACAATCTCCTACAGTTACCTGCCGGCAGGTGGACGGTTGTCGGTTGCCACAGAGTGCAGGCCACAGACAGACCTGCCTTCACCCGTAAAGATCACTAATTAAAGTTATGCGCTTTGCCTTTCTAACACGCGCTGCGGAGCATCTAAGCCTCAATAGCGCAATGGTCGTCGGGCGCAGATCGGGAACCGTAGGGTCGACGGTTCAAACCCCACCCGTTACACTATTGTCGTACCCACACCTAACACAAGTTTTCACTTAATTAAAGGGGAGAGGGGGGGCCATGATGAACATGACTAATATTGTTTTGAATAATCTGTTAATACAATCCTATATGGATGTAAATTAACTCATACCTTCATACCTACTAAAATATCCGTTGAATCTTGGAGAACTAAGTACCTACTGGTTCGTAACGTTCTAATAAAACTAATATAAGATCTCTCCTCCTATATTGATAACTGCGTACAGTTTGTCAACTGTCCAAACAGAATTTCAAATTGTTTCAAATTATTGTTGCCATCTATCAATGCAAAATGTTTAGGTAAGGGGAAACTTTTGCGAGGAAAATTGTATTTTTATATCTGTTTGATGTTTTTTAATTTAACTAATAAATTTAATAATAGGTTATAATAGGTCAATAAAAAGTCAAGAAAATGGTGACCTACTTCAGTTTAGGAGGATTTTTTTATTTTATTTTACGTAATCGTAATGAGCAAGCCTCTTATCGAAACTGCCAGATCGCAGATTATATGTAAATATAAAAATACGATCAATAGCATATTATGTATATTACACAATTGAAGATTGGTTGAAGATTATGTAAATAAATGATATAAAAGCGTGGATTTTACTCGCTCCAGCAATGCGCGAGACCGCAATGAATTAGGTTAGGTACACAAGAAAATACTGTCATTTGCATATATTTCTTTCTTATAAAGAGTAACCGCCGAGTTTCTTTTCTTCCTGGTTCTTCTCAGTACGAACGGCATTCCGAACCAGTGGTAGATTCACTTGACGATTCAAAATCATTTGTAAAAATTTTAATGTCTAAAAAACTTTTCCATTCTAAATAACTTAAGTATAAACTAGGTAGTTTCGCCCGCGTGTATATCTGTTTTTCACAAATCCCAAGGGAATCGTGGATTTCCGGTTCCCGTTCCGGCTCCTTTTTCCAACCTTTATGCCTACTTTCAAGAAAGTTTGTTATAGAATAGAATAGAATAGAATAGTTTTTTTATTCAAATAAACTTTTACAAGTACGTTATAGTAATCTATCTATAGATGTAGCTATTAGATTTCGGTTTTTTCAAAATCCAGTAGGAACTGTGGATTTTTCCAAGGTAAAAAGTAGCCTATGTGTTAAGCCAGGGCATATTATCTCTATTCAAAATTTCAGCCAAATCGGTTCAATAGTTGCGGCGTTAAAGAGTAACTAACAAACATACACACACACACACACACACACACGCACACTCACAAACTTTCGCCTTTATAATATTAGTGTGATTTGTAACCCTTAGATGTACCTACCTACCCACGTAGATGTACCTACCATGGGGATTATTCTGTAACTTAGTTAGCAACTGAAAATAGTTGCCAACGAATTAGTTCGATATACATTGCTGCTTTACTGTGTAAAATTATGAAAACACTTTATATTCCCCACAGTAAAGCAGCAATGTATATCAATCTAATTCGTTGGCAACTATTTTCAGTTGCTAACTAAGTTACAGAATAACCCAGCATGTCCAATGTACATACTGTAGGTACATACTACATTATGTACATAATGTACATAGTTACAAAGAAGTTTTGCAAATATTTCGCTACCTATTAACATAAGCCTAGTATGTGCGAGGTTTCGTAGTTCTGCAGCACTGCCTATTAGAATGCTATCAGACGTAATATGAAAGTATATGAGGATCGTGACGTCACAGCTGTCTCGTGGCGCCACACACTCGAATGTATCCGGCTCTGATAACAACACCCGTGACATGACATGTTACTTCGGGCATTGGAAGTCTCTCAGAGCGCTCCCGAGCGCGACCCATACAAACGAAGCTAGATTTCTAATTGAACATTATCCAATCAAAGTCAATGAGATTTTGTAGAAACGCTCTAGGAACTACCTACCTAATATCTGTGTCTGTGGTTTGTCAGGTTTCTGTAGGCATGTGCGAGTAGTTTAGTTTCAAAGTTACACGGACTCGAAGATTCGTATTGTATGGGACGCTTTGGTGACAAAAAGTTAGGTTTAGTAGTAGCTTTAGTAGGTTTAGTAATAGTTAAACACATAAGGACAAGTATAAATTAAAAATTTAAAAAACCCCCGACGTACGCCATTTTGTGGCGGTGGCCATCTTAGATTTGCATAGTGCTATTGTACTAGTCAAGCCCTTTCATTTGATACCCATATTAAGGGAGTTGTGAAAAAATATGTACCTAATTCGCCATTTTGTAGCGGCGGCCATCTTGGATCGATTTTCATCAAACATAGCTAACAACACTCTCGACTAATTTACCTTTCAAACAAAAAAAACCGCATTCAAATCGGTCCACCCGTTTGAGCGCCACAGGGGAACAGACAGACACACACACACACACACACACACACACACACACACACACACACACACACACACACACACACACACACACACACACACACACACAGACACGTCAAACTTATAACACCCCGTCGTTTTTGCGTCGGGGGTTAAAAAGCACTTGTAAAAGTTTATCTGAATAAAAAATATGTCTTAGACTTGCCTTTACACAAGTTTAAGAACTCTATTAAAAGTATGCTCATATATAAAGCTTATTATACAATTGAAGATTATATAAACGATAAAAAAGCTTGGATTTAACTAGTTCCAGCAATGCGCGAGACGGCATTTCAATCATGTACATTAATAATAATAATTGTTAAGTATAATGTTATTTTAAAAAAAAGAGCAACCGCCGAGTTTCTTGCAGGTTCTTCTCGGCTGGAACTGCATTCCGAACCTGTGGTAGATTCAATTGACGATTCAAAAGTACTTGTAAAAGTTTATTTGAATAAAAAACTTTTCTATTCTATTCCATTCTATTCTGTTAGGCTTTGTGGCAGAATTCTACCGGAATCCGTCTGGCTAGCGACCACACTTCAGCTGTAATCTGCCGCAAAGCATCCGTGTGTTCCGGCAGCGAGCTGAAGAGCCAGTCCCCTTTCTCAAAAGCCCGCAACGCATTAGTGGTTCCTCTGGTGCTGCTAATTTTCATAGGCGGCGGTAATCACTTAACATCAGGTGACCCGCTTGCTGAGTTGCCCGCTATTCCTATAAAAAAAAAGGTAGTTAGGCCTATTTGGTCTGCACGATGATTTGATTTGGGGATTTTTTAAGCTAAGTTCGGTATGCCCTTCATGCCTAGTACCTAAATCTGTTGGTCTACCTTTCGTGTATATAGAGATAGTAAGTCCTACTGACCTTGAGAGTAGGTAAAGGTATTACTTGCCACCGTACTATAAAAGCTAAGTGTGACTATGCAACTTTTGCTCTTCCCGATCGATATTCGGATTTTAGCAAATTGGATTGTGAAGGATATCGAACTTATTGACCGAACGAAGAGCTGTCTCCAAGTCTACTTGGATGAATTTACACAAAAATTATGTTCGTCTGTCTGTCCTCATATGTTAGAGCCTCATAAATTCTGAATTAAAAGAACATAAAATCATTTTGAAATTACAAAATAAAATGTATAGGTATATTATATTATATAGTGTACCTAATGATGTACATCGTCGGCGGCTCAAAGATGAAAAAAGTTAGAGGGCGCTCGCACTGATGGGGGGGGGGGGGTCTGTAAAAATTAAAAATTGTTGTTTAAGATATATAAAATAATCGTTGTTCATTAAATCGAGTAAATAGATGAGTTACATTGGGACCAGTGTGTGCTCCAGTTTTGGTGAGATCGAGATACAAGATTCACTCATAATTGATTTATTCCTTGGACGGTGCAGGAGAGCCACTAAACTCGCGTGAGTAGTAGTAATTTATACAAGATCGATATATTATTTATTTATGCAGGCTGTTGCCTACTAATAAAAATGTACACACGGCTTATGTGTATTGTGCTTTTGGTATCACGCTTTATGAAAAGCATGATAGAGCAGAATAGACAAGATTGCATGGATTCAGGATGATCAGATTTTGTTCTGGGCCCAATATCGTCGCATTGTATTGTCTGCTTTGTGGCTTTTTTAAGCATAAAGAGCAAGCCACATTGGGAGCGAATTGAAGCAGAACGAATTTCGTTTCGTCATCTCGTCCCTAGACTATGAGAGCTCGCAAGTTCGCAACGCTGCGCTGGCTTCGCTTAGCTCTGTCGTTCGCGGTGTGAACCGTAGTATGAAAAGATGCGGTAGCGGCATGAGCGAAGCGAAATGAACAGTAGTTTCGCTTAACTTTGCTCCCAATGTGGCCTGCGTGATGAAAATGTTTCATAAAAATGGAGAAATAGCACACATAACTTCTTTACAATTTGCAATAAAGCCTAAGATTATCCACTGAGGTGATCATAAAAATGCTTTAATTGCAATGTTTAGACCATTCAATCAATACGATGTGTGTCGACACTTCATGTTTCGTAGCTCCACCGCGCGAGGAGTTAGTGGAAGGGGGGTGTGCGCGGCGCGGGGCGGGGAAGGTGAAAGTGCTTCTGGGGGAGCTTTGCCCAAGAGGGGGTTCTATATGAGCAGGCCTATGGCGCGCGCGCCGCACTCTGCTAACTAGCCGGTAAGTCCCTACTTATCCTAATTGTATAGGTTAGTTACTGTTTATTGTCATCGTGAATTAATTATTTATCATTAATCATTATTTAAATTATTGTTTTGTCATCTATGAAAATATCAATTTTATATTTATGGCATGTAATTCACAAATAGGCTAAGTGCCAAAAAACAAAATTCCTTGTTTTTCTTAGTCGACGATAATTCCAAAGTGCACTGTTTATCTACTTTAAAAACAAAGATATAACAAAATGCAAGATATTTTTGGGCACTTAATTCATTTGTAAATTCCATGCTTCATTTACTTAGTTTTCCATTTTATTTTAATCACAATAATTGTTTAAAACCAACCAAAAATTGTTTTGTGTTTTATCTGTTGTTTTGTTTAAAACAAAACGTTTTTTTTTTCTAAGTATATATGAGTAGGTACGTATTTTTGACATTCACAAATATTAATATTCTAGCTTTATTTTTCGTTACGTAAAATTAAAACTTGTAAATTACCTACTACACCTTTCGAAAAGGAAAAACGATATAATTTTCAGAAGAATATTGTCTATACATTTACAAAACGCGATTGTGAAAGAGATCCAACTTAATTAATTATATCCTTTACAGGTTTATTTTGGAAAGATTCTCATCAACACTTGAATTGCGACATGAGTTATTGAATCTTGATGATTAACATCTCAGTTTTAATTAACGTAGGTAACAGGAAGTATGTGTTTACATAAAGTGACCATTTTGAAGCATATTACGTGACTGTTGCCAAAATATCGAAAGCTATTTAGTTGTTAAAAAGTTACTGTTTAGTATAAATTAGTGATGAAATAGTGTTAAGTGTGAGGATTGTAGCAACTTTCGAGCGTGATTCCGCATTATCGCGCGTACGCATCTCGGCCGATCATGTAACGGAGGGAAGTGATATTGTTATCTTCTAGAAACATCCTAAATGTTACATTGCAACCCTACCTAGACGTAAAGTCAAATGATGATTTAAATTTGTTCTCGAAACAACATTCCTAAAAGAAGAGATTAAGAAAGTTTAAATTTTAATTAATATTTTACTCTATCTATGAAGGTTTAAATTACATTCGAATCGAATCAGTTAGTTGCAACTCGCAACTGACTGTTAAAAAGTCTATGTAGGTACCTACTATATTTATTATGTCTAAACCGACCTCATTTTATATTTATTTATAGAGATTCATCATCGTTAAAATAGTTTGATTTATACCTAGAGACTACATAAACGCAGGCAGTTCAGATTTTTTATGAAGAGCAAACCGGTTAAGGCTTTATAAGGGTCAGTAATTATGTATACAGGTGAATCTACGTCCTTGTGTTGAGTTAAATAAGACCGGTTTAAATAGAACTTTATTTGATCACTGTAATTATAGCGAAGATAGATACTACTTACTTGCATCAGAGATAGACTTGCAAGTATCGATCAAAACCAGAGCTTAGAGTAACTAACCTAACCGTAGCTTAGAGTCTCAGTCAAGATCTTTAAAGTTATATTCTTATCAATAGATCATTATTTTAAATTGTACATAAGATGAAAATCGTCTGAACAAATATTTCATGTCATATACTTAGATTGTGAACTCGATTCATAAAATGATTGATATTATGTATTCCAAAACTGTTATTAAATAAAGCAAAATTTTGATTGAAGGTTCAAGTAAAAATAGCCTAGTGCGAGTAGGTCCTGCTCCGTGAAAGGGTTCTGTAAAATAATTGCTCCTAATTCCCCAACTGTGTCATAAAGTGTCAATTATTTTTTGTGGGTGCCCGCATGAAATGTACATAAAATCTTACATAATATCTTACATATGCTGTATCTTACAAACAAAATTTTGTCTCGTTTTAATTCCGCCTGGAAATTAGTGAATTTCGGTTTAATCCTCTGGAAAATCGCTACTTCTTTGTACCATTTATTGAGGTTTCCATTTTTGTGATATGTAGGTAGATGGAATTCCAATTCTCCGAATTCCAAGAGCGAGTGGGTGCCAAGGATCGACTAACATCGAAACTATACAAATAAAAAAAATTCAAATCTCTTAGATTTAGAAATCACTCCCTTTTATTTACTTAATTCATAATTCGTTGTCGTCGTCGTCATTATCAACCGATCGACGTCCACTGCTGGTCATAACTAGGTCTCTTGAAGGGACTTCCACATGCCACGGTCTTATGCCGCTTGTATTAATACAAGATCATATTTGGCTTTAAATAATTTAGGCTAGGTATCCCGGGAAACCAAAGAATTCCCACGGAATTTTCGATGGTGACGATGGCCTCTTGTCATTCCTCCGAGGAAATTAGAGCTGCAGTAGTGGTTTTCCATGCCCTCCTTACCATGTCTTCGGTAATTGCCTTCACATGGTTTCGTTCTTAAAAAAAACCAAAATTCATTCAGAAGCAGTCGCGGGCATTATTCCGCCTGCAATAAACCTCATTCGAAGCTTTCTTCGCCCCTTTATACATATTGATAAGAGAATGGCAAACGAAACATTTTGAATTCACTTCGACATACCAGGATCGTGAGTTCGCTTTCTCTGAGTGTTCTTTATTTAAATCATTTGTCGGTCCGTGTGCACGTTTCCTGGCAGTTACGCAAGTTGCAGATCTCGCTCTTGTTGCGTTGGACCGTCTTTCTAAATTGATGTTGCTCAAGTCGGATCATTATAACATCTTATGTGAGATGATTTCATATGTACTTATATTTTATGCAATATTTTTCCGGTTCATCTTGTAGGCTAGGATTTCAATAAACCAATAAAATTAGTTTTCACGTTTAAGAAAATATAAACTTTTTGAAAATATTGAAATGAGAAGAAGAATATTAGTCATACATTATTTATATCCTCCTTTTCCATGCACCTAAGCGTTGAGCTAGTAATAGTAAAAGATACGTCAATGTGCAACGGATGGGGATTACAGATTTCAAGCCACTAGGTGCCGCTGCATACAGGCGCATCAAGATCATGGCGTGTGGAAATCCCTAAAAGAAAACAGTGTCTAGCAGTGGATGTCTTTTTGACAACGACGATGACGTCATCGTTAGAGTCTATTCAAAAAGAGAATCGGCGTGGTATTTGAGGGCGCTGCTGTACTTTTGTTTAGCGGGCAATACAAGTACAATACTATAGCGAGTTAGTTCACTGTTTGGCCACGCTGATTCTCTTTTTTAACAGACTCCAGCAACTAGAAGAACTTTGTCGTTAAGGAATTGTTCTTTTTCTAGTGCAGATATACTGTGTGTGACAATGAGGTCCTGTGTGCTGTGCTCGGTGCTGGTGGTGTTGGTGGCGGCGGCGGGCGCGGCGCCGCAGCGCGAGGGCGCCGCCTACAGCAAGGAGGCTATTAAGCAGGCGCAGAGTACCTCCCTCATCCCTAAGGACGCTGTCATCCAAAATGTAACGTGACCCTTTTGTTATTAGTACACGTAACCTAAACCTGAACTGTTATTTTGAATCAGCAATATAGCAGAAAGGATACCTACCTAACAGTCAATGGCGTGTACTTCGTAAAGGCAAAAAGGCCCTGCTTAGCCAGAGTAAAGCACTGCTTAGGTTCTATTCAAGAGAAACAAAAGGAAAGTTTATTTATTTATTTATTTATTTGAAAAGGACAATCAACAGGTTACATAACAAAATATGAGTAAACACACAATAAAAATATACAAAAAAAATTGCTATAATGTAGACCCACTTAAGTTAAATGACATTGAAAACTAAACTTTAGTATTACCTACTGCATTTCCTGGCTTCGAATCCTGGGCACGCCACTGCTTGCAGACGGCAGCCTTGTGAGCTTTTTCTTTGACCATGGGTGTTTTCTTATATAAGGACCTACTTAGTATATAGTTACCATCACTATAAGATTCAAAACAGATTTAGAGATGCAAACGTAGGTAATAAATTAATTTGAAATTGATCAGCAGTTGTTCGAACCTCAAATGGTTTTAATCATAGGTATATAAAATTAAAGTAAAATTAATCTAAGTAGGTATAATGCTTTAGGAATGGTTCTATAATTTTAGTATGCTTGGCATCGTTTAGATTATTTATTATTTTGTTTGTGAGCAAGGCTTAGACAATGAAGAGATAAATCTACATATATCTGACAAGTTTAAGATCATGGAAGTAGGACACTCCCACTTCGATGTTTTAGATCTAGAACAAAGACTTACTTATCGGTGTAAGTTTGGAGAGGCATGCGATATTAAATATGAAAGAATCAATCACTATTAGGTATGTGTACAAACAAATGTTAGGATCCCTGGTGCAGTGGTGAGCGCTGTGGTCATATAAGTGGGAGGTCCCGGGTTCGATTCCCGGCAGGGGCAATTTGGGATTTTATAATTTCTAATTTGGTCTGGTCTGGTCTGGCGGTAAAGTCGTGCCGCCAAGCGATTTAGCGTTACGGTACGATGCAGTGTAGAAACCAATCAGGGGTATGCATACTTCTTCCAAGTTAGCCCGCTTCCATATTAGGCTGCATCATCACTTATCATCAGTCAAGGTCTAACTTGTAGTTAATTAAAAAAATGTTAATGTCTAATTTTGCTAATGTCCAGGTACAAGAAGGCATAGAGCTGGCGGCGTACGAGTCGATCCCCGGCAACCAGAGGATATTGCTCTCCGAAATCCTCGGCGACCAGCTGCCATCAGAAGTGATCAACAACCTGCAGTCTCAGATCGATCATATCGGCAATCACTAGGCCTTCTAGCTGTAGATGATTTATTAGTTGGAAACCAGTAACCGAAGGATGTTTGAAATACCACTGAAGGATGAAAAGAGAACTTAAATCTAATTGATCTATTGAATGTATAACTTTAATGATGTTTAAGATCTCGCAGCAAGGGCTAAATGTTGGATGTGCAAGGTTTATGACGATGAACTACATATATGTGGTTCATGGAAATGACGATGTTGTAGCGAATGCTGCTTCCGATTATGTAATAGATATCAGAGAAAATTATAACATGAATGTGAACATCTCAATTTAAAAAGTCTTGTACCAAATACTTAGAAGAAAATAGTTCATAATACATTAGTGCAATAAAAGTTCGTAGAATTTTGTTACTGGGTTCGAATAGTACGGGCCGTCGGTCCAACCTGTTGATTAATTTTTAATTTATTGGTGTCGCAGTAAGCAGTGAATGTGATTGTAACATCTTTTATATGTTTATATCTAGATAAAGAGTTTATTATTAAATGGTCGAATAACCAATGCTTGTTTTAATATTGCGCAATGCAATGATGTAAGGTGATCGTTCGATATATTTTTGGTTTTGTACATTTACTCATTATATCAGCGAATCTGAATGCTATAATTAAATATACAAAGTGAAAATTTCGTATAGCTCGACGTTCAATGCAATGCAGTGCAGTATTTTTAGAGTTTGAATTTAGTTTAATTTAGAGATTATTTGCAACAAAATTAGCACCAATAGGTACACGAATGACGAAGCAAAATGAATATAAAGTTTATAGTAGGAGATCCCACCTTAGAAATTTCTACCCTCATCTGTTATTTAAACGAATTATATGTCAAATGAAAGATTATTTTATTCTTAATCGAACCGTATGTGGTTGCCTGGTCAAAAGTGGTGCTAAATCATGGTTGCCTGGATTTTAAGATATAAAATGTTCGGTGCGAGTGTTGAAAGTGACAGAAAAGTGTTGCGCGCGCAATTTCATTTGACAGACAAAGATGCAGTGAGGCAGGCGTGCACTCGGCAGGTGCTTAGTCTATACATAGATTAAAACCATAGACTTTCTGTGCCTGTCCATTAAAGATATTTACAAAAAAATAAGTGAGTGACGTAAGGGATAAGTAATAAAACGTAAAAAAGCTGTTTTTGAAAATTTTGTCTGTTTGTCTGTATGTTTGTGCATATATTACGCAAAAACTACTGAATGGATTGAAATGAAACTTGGCATGATTTAAGTTCATACTACATAATAGCATATAGGATACTTCTTATCCCAAAATTCAGCACAGTTCCCTTGGAAGAGGGGATGAAAGTCAAAATGTGTATTTTGACTTGGAAGAGGGGATGAAAGTCAAAATGTGTATTTTGACTTTCATCCTCTCTCCCAAGGGAACTCTGCTGAATTTCGGGATAAAAGGTATCCTATATGCTATTATGTAGTATGAACTTAAATCATGCCAAGTTTCATTTCAATCCATTCAGTAGTTTTTGCGTAATACATGCACAAACATACAGACAAACAGACAAAATTTTCAAAAACAGCTTTTTTACGTTTTATTACTTATCCCTTACGTCACTCACTTATTTTTTTGTAAATATCTTTAATGGACAGGCACAGAAAGTCTATGGTTTTAATCTATGTATAGACTAAGCACCTGCCGAGTGCACGCCTGCCTCACTGCATCTTTGTCTGTCAAATGAAATTGCGCGCGCAACACTTTTCTGTCACTTTCAACACTCGCACCGAACATTTTATATCTTAAAATCCAGGCAACCATGATTTAGCACCACTTTTGACCAGGCAACCACATACGGTTCGATTAAGAATAAAATAATCTTTCATTTGACATATAATTCGTTTAAATAACAGATGAGGGTAGAAATTTCTAAGGTGGGATCCTAGACCATTAGATAAAACTTGAGTAAAAAATTTGAAACTTGAAAATATTAATATAAATGTATGGAATCATAACCAAGGTACAGAACCTTGAATATGATTCCAAATCTGGTGTTTGATGGTGGATAAATCATGCTGCCCAGATAATTCTTATATCTTACAATCACATATAACACCGTGAGGAAACCTGCATGCCTGAGAGTTCTCCATAACGTTCTCAAAGGTGTGTGAAGTCTGCCAATCCGCTTGGCCAGCGTGGTAGACTATGGCCAAAACCCTTCTCACTCTGAGAGGAGACCCGTGCTCTGTAGTGAGCCGGTAATGGGTTGATCATGATGATGCATCTCAAGTCATTACACAAAAAAAGCTTTAATAATCTAAGTACCTGTGTCATGTACCTATAAGATAAAATTTACAAGGTTGCAACAGAATATGTACAATGTACGTAGACGTCAGTATTAGAACAACCTTGAGCTTTCAAGTCTCAAAGACCCGAGTAAGATAAGATGCATGTAAATATTATCTACTTATATTACTACTGTATTGGTAATGAAGATTTTTCGTGAGTACCTAGATATAGGTAAATTTAGTGAGTAGGTACCTAGATATAGCTAAATGCCTGCGTGGGCATTTGGTTTATATTGAGTAGATAAATATCCAAAATAGATGTCCAAACATGAGGCAGTTATTTTAATAACAAAATATTACAATTTTTAGATAGCACTTTCGTTAAATCACTACATAGTATAAAACAAAGTCGCTTTCTCCGTCCCTATATCCCTATGTCCCTATGTCCCTATGTCCCTTTGTATGCTTAAATCTTTAAAACTACGCAACGGATTTTGATGCGGTTTTTTTTAATAGATAGAGTGGTTCAAGAGGAAGGTTTATATGTACAATAACATCCATTAAATAGTGGAGAAATACTGTTATTTTTAAGGTTTCTAATGTGATGTCGTAAATAATTAATTTTTTTCCGCTTACATTGCAAACGCAGGCTGAACCCTACGAGATTTATCAAAATAATGTACTAAGTATTGTACACATTGAAAAGGTCTACAGAAAAGTCCGCGATGGTATATGTCTATCTCTTATGGATATCCCACAATAACATTTTTTTGTCATTTACTTTTTACGACAAATAATGGCTAATTTTCGAAGCGATTTCAACCAATACAGCATTAATCCTTATCTAATTAAATACCTTAAATACATTGTTGATTTAATATAAATCCATATGGCCCTTTACAGCATATGATTTAAATGAATACTTTCGAAGATATTACAGACTAGCTGACCCCCGCAACTTCGTTCGCGTAGATATAGGTTTTTATATAGGATCGGATCGGATCCCATAATTCTTTTATGTACTACTAACTAAAATGTAGCTTAAGTTACTCCTTATAACATTAAAAGTTCCATTAAAATCGATCCAGCCGTTTCGGAGATTAGCTGGAACAAATAGACAGACCGACAAACATAAAATATAAACGCACACCAGTTTAAAATAAGCCGTACGTTCAAAGATCCGGGTCCCAAGTTATTTGAACCCAATAAATGACGTGTGTCATTTCTGAACTAAAAAACCTATGACCTTGAAATATTTACGGGACAATATATAAAGTACTACCTTTCTAACAAAAAAAGAATGAGTGAAATCGAACAACGCGTTAATGAATTACAGCTAAATACACGTTTTAACTTTCATCCCCTCTCCCAAGGGAACCATGCTGAATTTCGGGATAAAAAGTATCCTATAACCTACCTCGGAGTACAAACTCAAATCGTACCAAGTTTCATTCGAATTCGTTCAGTAGTTTCGGCGTGATGCGCGGCCAAGATACAGACAGACAGACAGACAGACAGACAGACAGACAGACAGACAGACAGACAGACAAAAATGAAAAAAATTACAGTTTTGGCTTCAGTATCGATTATAGAATGCCCTCCAAAAGAAATTTTCAAAATATCTTCAATGTACAGAATTGGATCTGTTACAGTTTTATTATATTATAGATAGATTTAAAAATTGCGGCGGCGGCGGGAGCGTGCCTATAAGCGCGTCGGTGGCCGCAGTTCTCCCTATAAGCCCAGTGTCGATAATTTTTGAAACCAAAAAAAAAACACAGTACGTAGGATGAAATCCATTGGAAAAGGAGGAGAATATTATAAAAATACAAGGAAAAATAATTTACGGGCGATCTGAGCTCAAGAAAAAAGGGGGGGAGTTTTAAGGGTAAAAAACGGTTTATCTCGATTTCCGGCAAAACTAGAAGTCCTATGGAAAAAAATCAATTTTTTTCAAACTCAAAATCAAGTTTTGAATTTTTTATCTTTTTTGTGGGAATTGTTTTATCTCTGGTAACATTATGAAACGTCAGAATTCCACGGAATTAGTAATTCGTGTATAAGGTGAGATATAGTAAGTTAATTGTGGAAAATATCGTAAAAAGTCAGGCCGCCTGGGAGCTTTCATCGAAAATGCTGCCTAATCCCTGAGCGGGTAGTACCTACGCATAATATGCTCTACTACCCGTGCGAAGCCAGGGCGGGTCGCTAGTTACATATAAATGTTTTATTTTAAAGAAAAAGGTATATAATATACAGCCTATTAAAAGTTCACTGGCGGACGTTTAGGTAGATCAAAATGTAAACATCCACCAGTCCCATAAAATCGATCCAGCCTTTCAGAGATTAGCCGGCAATCTTTAAAGTATCTCCTTTCTAACAAAAAAAGAATGAATGAAATCGCACCACGCGTTAATGAATTACAGCTAAGTATACATTTTGACTTTCATCCCCTCTCCCAAGGGAACCGTGCTGAATGTCGGGATAAAAAGTATCCTATATGTTACTGCGTAGTATGAACTTAAATCATGCCCAGTTTCATTTCAATCCATTCAGTAGTTTTTGCGTGATGCGCGCACAAACATACAGACAAACATACATACAGATAAACAGACAAATAGACAAACAGACAAAAATTTCAAAAACAGCTTTTTTACGTTCTATTACTTATCCCTAACATCCCCCAGTTATTATTTTGCTTAAATCTTTAATGTACAGATACAGCAAGTCTACGATTTTTAACCCCCGACGCAAAAACGACGGGGTGTTATAAGTTTGACGTGTCTGTGTGTGTGTGTGTGTGTGTGTGTGTGTGTGTGTGTGTGTCTGTCTGTTCCCCTGTGGCGCTCAAACGGGTGGACCGATTTGAATGCGGTTTTTTTTGTTTGAAAGGTGAATTAGTCGAGAGTGTTGTTAGCTATGTTTGATGAAAATCGGTCCAAAATGGCCGCCGCTACAAAATGGCGAATTACATATTTTATCACAATACCCTCAATATGGGTATCAAATAAAAGCGCTTGACTAGTAGAATAGCACTATGCAAATCCAAGATGGCCGCGACCACGAAATGGCGAATGTCGGGGGTTTTTAAATTTTCAATTTATACTTGTAGTCAATTCTTTCACACCCCACGTTAGACCACTTGCAGTAACTAGTTAGGTACTTTGTATTCCATTTATTATTTATACATATTCGGTCACTTGTTTGAGATCAGGTAAATAAGTAGGTTACTTTAATGTATAGTAACTGGTACCTAAGTGCACAAAGGCAATGACCTAAAATAATATTGATAGCTGAAAACTCAAAATGATTTATTTCACTTATTTCAATTGGCGCTCATGATTTGACTGAATAGGTAGGTACCTATCCTGGTTCATTCATAGTATTTTCCGTAAATCTATACATATAATATAGCAAGTATAAATTAAAAATTTAAAAACCCCCGACATTCGCCATTTTGTGGCAGCGGCTATCTTGGATTTGCAATATAGTGCTATTCTAATAGTCAAGGCCTTTCATTTGATACCCATATTAAGGAAGTTGTTACAAAATATGTAATCCGCCATTTTGTAGCGGCGGCCATCTTGAATCGATTTTTATCAAACATAGCTAACAACACTCTCGACTAATTCACCTTTCAAACAAAAAAACCGCATTCAAATCGGTCCACCCGTTTGAGCGCCACAGGGGAACAGACACACACACACACACACACACACACACACATACAGACACATCAAACTTATAACACCCCGTCGTTTTTGCGTCGGGGGTTAAAAATCGTAGACTTGCCGTATCTGTACATTAAAGATTTAAGCAAAATAATAACTGGGGGATGTTAGGGATAAGTAATAGAACGTAAAAAGCTGTTTTTGAAATTTTTGTCTGTTTGTCTATATTTGTCTGTTTATCTGTATGTATGTTTATCTGTATGTTTGTGCGCGCATCACGCAAAAACTACTGAATGGATTGAAATGAAACTGGGCATGATTTAAGTTCATACTACGCAGTAACATATAGGATACTTTTTATCCCGACATTCAGCACGGTTCCCTTGGGAGAGGGGATGAAAGTCAAAATGTATAAGTACTTAGCTGGTCCGATTTCATTCATTCTTTTTTCGTTAGAAAGGAGATACTTTAAAGATTGCCGGCTAATCTCTGAAAGGCTGGATCGATTGTGACGGGACATTCATTGGCGGATCTTTACATTTTGATCTACCTAAACATCCGCCAGCAAGGTATGAGCTCAAAGGACCTTAGTAAAAACAAAATGATTCCGACGGAAAACCAATTATCCACGCGAACGAAGTCGCGGGTATTCGCTTCTATTTTAATAAGAATAATTGCCTGATGATAAAGAAAGAATAATTTAAATAAATCCTAAAAGGATTGCAGAAGAAATAAATGCATTGAGAATGCTACCTCAGACAAAAGAAAAAACATTAAAATTACGGATATGAAAGGATTATTTTCACCTTCGATGTACATAGGTACGTACGCGCTAAACGATGTCAATAAATAGTTAATAGGTATGTGAAGGTTATTATTTTTTAAAGATTTCATCAACGCTATGTACATAAAAGACGTGTCTGTTAATTTTGGAAGAAGGCCGTTTCGTTTTATATTTAACAAGACACAAACTGAAAAGTTTATCTGAAAACTAAAACTGTTCATAAAAAATATATAAATATTTAAAATTCAGTATTTTTCTTCAAGCGGGTATGTGATTTAAGAAAAATAATAATAAAAGATTACTCTCCCTGACAGCTAAGCTGTGATAGCCTAGTGGTTAGGACGACCGACTTCTAATCGGAGGTCGTGGGTTCGATCCCGGGCACGCACCTCTAACTTTTCGGAGTTATGTGCGTTTTAAGTATTTAAATATCACTTGCTTTAACGGTGAAGGAAAACATCGTGAGGAAACCTGCACACCTGAGAGTTCTCCATAACGTTCTCAAAGATGTGTGAAGTCTGCCAATCCGCTTGGCCAGCGTGGTAGACTATGGCCAAAACCCTTCTCACTCTGAGAGGAGACCCGTGCTCTGTAGTGAGCCGGTAATGGGTTGATCATGATGATGATGATGACTCTCCCTGAAACTCCCTGGGGCAATGGTGAGCGCTGTGGTCTTATAGTGGGAGGTTCCGGGTTCGATTCCCGGCAGCGGCAATTTGGGATTTTATAATTCCTAATATCTCTCTAGTCTGGTCTGGTGGGAGACTTTAGCCGTGGCTGGTTACCACCCTACCGGCAAAGCCGTGCCGCCAAGCGATTTGACGTTCCGGTACGATGCTGTGTAGAAACCGATCAGGGGTATGCATATCTCTTCCAAATTAGCCCGCTTCCATGTTAGACTGCATGATGATTGATTGCAGTCAAGGGTTAACTTGTATAGTTGAATAAAAAGAAAAATGATTAACTACCTACTTACTAGAAACTATAGGAAGTAAAACTTTGTGAATGCTGGAACATTGATAAGTACCTAACTACTTATGAATTGTAGAGTTTCAACTTTCAGAAATAGAAATAGGTATTTCAGGTAGGAACAAGAAAATTCCTACCTGCGTTAAGTCCATGGTTTATGATTACGAAAGATACCTATCTCTTAGCAACATCAATTTGGAAGTTTGACAGAGGATCAGATTAGAGTTTATTGACACCATGCCGTTCGATGCACCTGCGTTCAATACAATACTATGGAGACTATCATTCGCTTGTTTTTTTGTATGATACTTACTTGTAATAAGATTGATTGCTTACGAAGAGAAATATGCTATTAAGTACACTTGATTAGCTTAGGTATTATATATAACACACTGTAAATAATTAACATGCTAAAATGATTCATGTCAGATATTAGCAGCCGCATCACTCAGTGGCTTTGCCGGTGGGAAATTATAATGTTTTTCTTGCGGTGCCTCTCCGACTAGCGAAGTTTGGCAGTCAGCTTCGCATACCCTACTCCATTTTATTCTCCGCGAGGCGAAAGAGTTTGGCGGCGCTCACGATGTCTGTCCACTCGCGGATTTTGCGTAGCCAGGAAATTATAATAAGTAGGTATACGGCCAATGATCATCAGTTGAAGCCTAAGTAGTTTGACAGTCACGGTGCGTGCTTTGGAGGTTTGGAAGGGAAAGGGGTGTATTAGACATGTTTTCTTTAAAAAAACAACAAATCTTAAGGTAGGATTGCTTCTAGAGCAAAGCCTTGAGACGCGACGCCACGACGGGCGCATTTTTGGCAGCGCGTGAGCATACGTCGAAGATTACGTATTATTGCATTAATTGCGACATCGTTTGCCGACCGAATAATAATTTTATATCGTTGCGACGCGACGCAGGAGAAAGTGTGTGTGTGAGGGCACACCGCGGCATCTCTAGCAAAACTTAATGTGCGGATCTATCAGAATAAAAACACTGACCATCGGGCGGGAGGATGATGATGAAACGAAAACAGAAAAATCATATACAGACTTATGTTTATTCAAAACTAAATTACAAAGTAGCTCCACCGCTGCGGGACATCGTAGGTAGGTACATAGATGCTGGCATTACCTCTTTGGATGGCCAAATTAATTCTTTGTCAAACAAAAGTATCTCCCAGATCTCGGATCTCTGATAGACTCGTTTGATAGTTGTTCAAAAAGTTCGAGCCCTGCACGGCCCCAGGGTCTCCACCCCAAAAGACAAGAAAATGAAGCTTCCATCGAGTAGGTATATTAGGACTTCTTGAGGCGCGCGTGATGAGGGATGCAGGTATGCACACAGAAGTATTTATGTTACTTAAAATTATTCATCATTTTGGTTTTCTAACAAGCGAATAAGCTCTCAAGCGTTCTTGTATCGTGTATAAACTAAAAGCCGAAAGTCAAGTTGTGTGAAATGTTTTGCAATCACGCAAAATTCGCTTAGGCTATAGGTATGTCTTTTCCTTAAAATTGTTCACGTTATCTCAATATTTATAAAAGAAAAAGGTAACTGACTGACAGACCGACAGATTGACTGCCTGACTGATCTATCAACGCACAACTCAAACCACAGGACGGATGCACAACGGCATGCAGGTAGCTATTATGACGTAGGCATCCGCTAAGAAAGAATTTTTGAAAATTCATCTCCTAACGGGGTTAAATAGGGCTTGAAAGTTTGTATTATATTTATATAATATGAATCCACGCGTGCGAAGTCGCGGGCTTCAGCTACTTTAAGTATATCACGGTACCCACGTTATCGCTTACAGAAAATGATCTTCGAACACGGTCTCGGAACATTTAGGAGTCCATATTATCTGGGTAGGTAGGTACCTACTTAAGCTATGAGTAGTCTGAATTTTTACCGATTGATCAAAGATATCGCGAACAATGGAAGGAAGTACTGGAGCAAAACTTGTTCGTGTAACAATATCACAGGCACTAGCGATGATGCAACCGAGTAAAAGTTGTTAGCAGCAGAGTATGACTATCCGATCCTGTTTGGGTACACGAATTATTCTTCTTAAGGTGCGTCCAAACTTGAACATTTCCCCGAACCGAACTGTATAACATTTCGGCGAATTTGTTACGCTCAATGTGGACGGCCGGCGAACCGAGCTTTGTAACATTACCGCGAACTTGTTTACGCTAAAAGATATTTATTTTAGTTTCGTTCATCGGGCATCATGTCGTTTGCTAAAGAAATTGCAGAAATTAATTTAAATTTAGCTTATGCTAGTGCATCTGTACTATGGGGACTGGCCACCTAAACTATGGGGATTGAAGAAATGTTCATAATGAATATATTAAGGGTATCAAACATAGACTGTATCATTAAACTTGGAATTTAACATTACAGTCTATGATTGATACTCTTAATATGAATTCATAATGAACATTGCCACAATCCCTATAGTTTAGGTGGGCAGCACCTTGCAGCATCAGAGCTGAAGAACTGGGACCTGAAATTTAATGATACGGTGTATGTTTAATACTCTTAATATGAATGCATAATGAACACTGCCACAATCCCCATAGTTTAGGTGGGCAGTACCTTGCAGCATCAGAGCTGAACAGCTGGAACCTGAAATTTAACATCACAGTCTATGATTGATACTCTTAATATGAATTCATAATGAACATTGCCACAATCCCCATAGTTTAGGTGGGCAGTACCTTGCAGCATCAGAGCTGAACAGTTGGGACCTAAAATTTAATGATGCAGTCTATGTTTAATACCTTTAATATGAATTCATAATGAAAATTGCCACAATCCCCATAGTTTAGGTGGGCAGTACCTTGCAGCATCAGAGCTGAAGAGCTGGGACCTGGAATTTGATGATGCAGTCTATGCTTGATACCTTTAATATGAATTCATAATGAACATGACCCCATTTCTTATATATTTTAGGTGGGCAGTACCCCTGCAGCATCAGGATTGAGGATTTGGAGCAAAATATTTTTATGGGACTGTTTTGCAAACTTCTTCTGTCGATTAAAAAAAAATTACGCAAATCGGTTCAGAAATCGCAGAGTAATCGGTGAACAGACATAGAAAAATACGCGATGAATTGAGAAACTCTCCCTATTTGGAAGTCGGTTAAAAATCATTGGTTCATTGTTTTTCGAAATATTCGCGAACTTACATTTACATACATACTCATTTACATACATAGTACATACATATACATACGGGTCGAATACAGAACCTCCTTTTTATAAGTTTGTTAAAAATAAGCTCAAGAGCCTCTGCGCGAATGAGCACGATGCACGATGCACTCACGCAATGACGGAGGAGTGGGTGAGTAGGTATGTGTTGTGACTTGTGAGTCGTGACAATATCCAACAATCCCATGAGCTACGGTCATAGGTCAAAGTACGGCACCGTAACAACAGGCGCACATGGTCACGTGACGAAATACAAGTGTGGATGTCTCGTAGTTACGTAGGTACCTATTAGCGGAAATCCTTTGAAAAGACCGACTTTGAATGGATCGGCCCGAACACGTGTCTTTACTCCGAACATTTCAGAAATCACCGTCCACACTTGAACTCGCCGCACCGAACAATGTTCGCGAACTATGCCATGTACGGTCGTTTGAGATGGGTTACTGCGTATATAACAGTTCAGCAAAACTTTCGCCGAACTGTTACGCAGTAACCCATCTCAAGCGCTCCAAGCGCGCCGTCCACATTGATCGTAACAAGTTCGCCGAAGTGTTCGCAGTTCGGTTCGGTGAAATGTTCAAGTTTGGACGCACCTTTAGCCGTATACCTACATCGTGACATTGCAGTAGAAGAGGTGTAAGTGTACAGTTTTGGCTTCAATGTCGACTATAGAGTGCCCTACAAAAAAAAATTCAGATGATTTTTTTTCATTCTGATTCAGTTTTATTATAAACTTTGATTATAAAGTATATACAACGTTAGTTTTACTTTACGCAAAACCTGAAAGTAGTTTGTTCAGAATCAGTAACAAAATCGAATCCAACCATTTTTATATAGTGTTATATTTTTGTCCAAAAATATTTTGAAATCCTACAAGCTTAGACACAATGATTTACCGCGCATCAGCTGACGCTCGGCACACAGCGGCGGTCATTCAACTCGCGTCGATCGCTAGTCCCTGCGGCGACGGCTTGCGGTGACCATTTTTTTCGAGGACAACGACGCAACATAACAAGTTTATAACTTCGTTACTTTTCATTATATTTTTTTGAAATTTTGTATAAATATTCTTAATGTAAAAATATTTGACACGTGTTTCGGTTTTTGCGCAAAGTAAAACTAACGTTGTATTTTTACAAAGGCCAGGAATTCAAATGTACATAGGTACCTATATAATGACGATCAACAACAGCAACAAGCAACAATTTATAAACGATAGAGTTGCTAATGTTAAGAAGCTGCGAAGTAGGTATTTTACGATGTCTTTCACAACTTGGAATAGTGAATGTTACCTAAAATGAGGATGCTTTCTGCGATATTCATCTTTCGATTCTTAAGCAAAGTAGAGGAAGTTAGGTATGCTAATATATCCTACTTAGGCAGAGAAAGACCTTTACATACGTCTTCAGTACTCATCAGCGCAGAAAGGAGTAGGTACCTCCTACAGCTATATCTAATTTCATGGACTAAAACTGCTTTCTTTTTTTAGGGTTCCATATTAATTGCGGGCAAATGAGCAAGCGGGTCACCTGATGTTAAGTGATTACCGCCGTCCATGAACATTTGCATTATCAGAGGAACCACTAATGCGTTGCCGGCTTTTAAGGAGTTTGTTGATCCGCCCCTTGAATAACCCTACGTCAAAGTTACGTGGAAACACCTCCAAAGGGAGTTGGTTCCACAATTTTTGAATGACCTTGCGAAACGCTTGGTTGATGTACCTATGCCAGTGATCCAGGTGGTGAGGATGATAGCATTTTCGGTGGCGTGCGGTGCGGTGTTGGAAATGAGTAGTAGGTGTAATTAGGTCAAACAACTCCTCAGAACATTCCCCGTTGTAGAGACGATAGAATAGAATAGAATAGAAAAGAATAAGAATACTTAGAATCGAAATTATTTTTTTTGGCCGCTGGGAAAATGCGTTTACGCACTCCCTCCGTTAGGATTGTCCACAAATCGAACTGCCCGCTTCTGAATCCGGTCAAGTGGAAGGAGTTGGTATTGGGGTGCTCCAGCCCACAGGTGTGAATTACAGTACTCCATACGTGCGGCCGGACTTGAGATTTATAGAGCTATTGAAAAGAAAACTTCAGAAGACGTTTTGGAAACATCTCTCAAATTAATATTTTCTAAAAGAATAACCTGCGGGATGCGAGTGTAAAGTCACTTCGGCTTATTGTTATTTTTTGAGAATTAGTTACCAAGTCAAGTTTAACTAAAATAACCCTCGAGTAAGTACCTAGGAACCTACCTATTTCTACTAAGTAGGTACCTATTCGTTAAGATTGCGCTAGGCGTAGGTTGCCTATCCAACGGGTGGGATTTGAACCTGCAACGTTTCTAACTTCAGTACACCTCCTAAGCCTTTGAGATACATCTCAAGGAGGTGCACAGAATCAGAAGAGTCAGAGTCAGATCATTTTGTATTGGGCGACATGAAACGAAAAGACAAAAAAAAGATTTATTCGTACTATAGAGGCGACATCTGTGATTGCTTTCTAAAACTACGAAGTAGCTAAACTGGGCAGGTTTTATAACAGTGGTTGGACAGCGACGATTGATGCATGGCGACGTAGTTCACAATCTTTTTCAGAGATAGTAGGTACCTACCTATTTCCTTAAAATTTACTACAAAAAGAAAATGAAACATTTTTTTTAACCCCCCACGCAAAAACGACGGGGTGTTATAAGTTTGACGTGTCTGTGTGTGTGTGTCTGTCTGTTCCCCTGTAGCGTTTAAACGGCTGGACCGATTTGAATGCGATTTTTTTTGTTTGAAAGGGTTATTAGTCGAGAGTGTTGTTAGCTATGTTAAAAATCGATCTAAAATGGCCGTCGCTACAAAATGGCGGATTACATATTTTTTCACAACTCCCTCAATATGGGTATCAAATGAAAGGGCTTGACTGGTAGAATAGCACTATTGCAAATCCAAGATGGCCGCCACCACAAAATGGCGAATGTCGGAGGTTTTTAAATTTTTAATTTATACTTGTTCTCTATAGTGGACTCGCCTTTAGAAACAGACACGAATCATCATCATCATCATCATCATGATCAACCCATTACCGGCTCATACAGAGCACGGGTCTCCTCTCAGAGTGAGAAGGGTTTTGTCTTGTGCCAAATGAGGTCCTCTCGGGGCGTAATAAGGATTATTAATCGTGTCTGTATAAGCTGTGATAGCCTAGTGGTTAGGACGACCGACTTCTAATCGGAGGTCGTGGGTTCGATCCCGGGCACGCACCTCTAACTTTTCGGAGTTACGTGCGTTTTAAGTATTTAAATATCACTTGCTTTAACGGTGAAGGAAAACATCGTGAGGAAACCTGCATGCCTGAGAGTTCTCCATAACGTTCTCAAAGGTGTGTGAAGTCTGCCAATCCGCTTGGCCAGCGTGGTAGACTATGGCCAAAACCCTTCTCACTCTGAGAGGAGACCCGTGCTCTGTAGTGAGCCGGTAATGGGTTGATCATGATGATGATGATGATGAGATCTTCTAATTTCTGATGCGGGGATCCGTATAGAAAAAACCGACATACCTAGCTCAAAAAGTTGGAAGCTGAAGTAGCAATACTTAGGCAAGTTCCAAGAACCGATGTTGGGGTCCCAAAGTGCTTGAATGGCGATACCTACGCACCAAAAAAATCAGCGTTTGAAGACAGCCATATTTATGTGGACATCTCGTGCTGGACACAAAAGCCAAAAGATCATGGTGTGTAGCGATCTTTGTACTAAGTTTATCCGGCAGAGGACTTCGGTTGTATAACCACGAAGAGACGAAAACCCCAATTATTACAAAATTGAACGAGTGAGTGTGTATCATCATATTATTATCATTATTTTATTTTATCATTATTATTACCTTTTTATCATTTATTTTAAAAGAAATTAATGTTTCTACTCCGCTCACGCTGTGGTGAATTTCAGTGGAAATAATCTCAAAACGCGTAGGCGCCTCTGTGACGTAGGCATGCCTCATAGGCACAAAACATAACACATAGGTACATAATTCGCTGTAATTAGTAATTACGCACATATTTTTATCGCGTTTTGAAACGCTCATTAAGATGTAATTAATCCTCACCGCGGCGGCTGCGGGTTTGTCGCCCAACAGTGCTAATTGTTACTTGATGGCCACTTCTTATGTCCACTTCAGGGAACACTACTTGTTAAGATGGAGTTGGATTCTAAAGTTATCCAGAAACTGTGCAGAGAAAAACACTTTTCAGTATTATGACAAAAATATAGTCTTTGTGAGACAAAATTATATTATTCTTAGTCATAGAATCCATAAAATGACTGTACCTACTAATAATAAAAATTAATATAACAAGTATAAATTGAAAATTTAAAAAACCCCCGTCATTCGCCATTTTGTTGTCGCGGCCATCTTGTATTTGCATAGTGCTATTCTACTAATCAAGCCCTTTTATTTGATACCCATATTAAGGGAGTTGTGAAAAAATATGTAATCCGCCATTTTGTAGCGGCGGCCATCTTGGATCGATTTTCATCAAACATAGCTAACAACACTCTCGACTAATTCACCTTTCAAACAAAAAAAAAACCGCATTCAAATTGGTCCACCCGTTTGAGCGCCACAGGGGAACAGACAGACACACACACACACACACATACACATACACACACACACACACACACACACACACACACACAGACACGTCAAACTTATAACACCCCGTCGTTTTTGCGTCGGGCGTTAAAAATAAAGTAAAGGTTCATGATTTTGTTGCTAAGGAGACCTAAAAATGAATGGACGTACCTACAGAATGCTACAATTTTCTTGTCAGAATTACAACCCAGTGTGTAGTTAACTATATTGCTTTCGCAGAATTACATTGTAGTTACTCTGAGCTGACTGCGTCAAAAGTTGAACTCCAACTAATGTTTTATAGGAGCATGAAACTACATATATAGCAAAAATATGAATCTTTACAACAATGTTACTTAGAGAGGTGTCATTTGTTAAAACGCCGAAAGGATATGTAGAGAGGTATTATGTGTAATTAAAAGGCTAATGAACCTCGCGGCTGCCTAATGGGGGGCTGTAATGTCAGCTAACTGTGCGAGGAATGCTGCGGGAAAAACTGCTGGAAGTGCGGCCATCTACCGCAGGGTGACCACGAGAACTTCGCATCTTTTGAAGTAAAGATAACTCGGAGGCAGTCTCTTGCGGATCGCAGCATGCGGGAAACTGGGGCAGGCGGCGAGTCTCATATTTTGTCTCCGCTCCTGCTTTATCGCGTAGTATAGATTAAAATTAAACTTGGATAATGATCTCCCCATAGGAGCTGTGATAGCCTAGTGGTTAGGACGACCGACTTCTAATCGGAGGTCGTGGGTTCGATCCCGGGCACGCACCTCTAACTTTTCGGAGTTATGTGCGTTTTAAGTATTTAAATATCACTTGCTTTAACGGTGAAGGAAAACATCGTGAGGAAACCTGCATGCCTGAGAGTTCTCCATAACGTTCTCAAAGGTGTGTGAAGTCTGCCAATCCGCTTGGCCAGCGTGGTAGACTATGGCCAAAACCCTTCTCACTCTGAGAGGAGACCCGTGCTCTGTAGTGAGCCGGTAATGGGTTGATCATGATGATGATGATGATGAATGATCTCCCCATATTTATTGAAGCGGAACCAGCATGAGCCGGTCCGAAAAAGCTTAACAAAGGTTGAAACGTAATCACTCGGCTGGAGTACGCGACGCGACGCCAGCCATTGAAAAAAGTGGTTTGCCGATTTGTTGATCGCAGTCGTGCCTACGGAGCTGATATAGTATTCGAACAGCATGCTTACGTCTCCAACTATCGTCAAACAGCGATGGCCACTATAATTACCGATAAGCGCAGGCGAATTTGTCCCCGTCGGTGTTTTCATTATTCCCGTGGAAACCCTTTGTTTTCCATAAAAGTATTTCATGTCACATCCAGATCCTCAATCTCGTTTCCATGGGTATACCCATGCAAGGTCATGTTCATGATCCCATATCTGTTATGGCATGATTGAAGGACAAACCAACGATATACACACTTCGCATTTATTATATTTATTTTTATACTAGCTGAACCCCGCAACTTCGTTCGCGTAGATATAGGTTTTTATATAGGATCGGATCGGATCCCATAATTCTTTTATGTATCTAAACTAAATGTAGCCTAAGTTACTCCTTATAACATTGAAAGTTCCATTAAAATCGATCCAGCCGTTTCGGAGATTAGCTGGAAGAAATAGACAGACCGATAAACATAAATTTAAACGCACACCAGTTTAAAATAAGCCGTACGTTCAAAGATCCGGCTCCCAAGTTATTTGAACCCAATACTGAGGGTTGTAATGTCTGTCATTTCTAAACTAAAAGACCTATGACCTTGAAATATTTATGGAATCACTACATAGTATAAAACAAAGTCGTTTTCTCTGTCCCTATGTCCCTATATCCCTTTGTACGCTTAAATCTTTAAAACTACGCAACGGATTTTGATGCGGTTTTTTTAATAGATAGAGTGATTCAAGAGGAAGGTTTATATGTATGATAACATCCATTAAATAGTGGAGAAATACTGTTATTTTTGAGGTTTCTAATGTGATGTCGTAAATAATTACATTTTTTCCGCTTACATTGCAAACGCAGGCTGAACCCTACGAGATTTATCAATATAATGTACTAAGTATTGTACACATTGAAAAGGTCTATAGAAAACTCCGCGATGGTATATGTCTATCTCTTATGGATATCCCACAATAACATTTTTTGTCATTTACTTTTTTACGACAAATAATGGCTAATTTTAGAAGCGATTTTAACCAATACAGCATAAATCCTTATCTAATTAAATACCTTAAGTACATTGTTGATTTATTATAGATCTATATGGCCCTTTACAGCATATGATTTAAATGAATATTTTCGAAGATATTACAGATTTAAAAATTGCGGGACATAGACTTTGCGCGCGGCGCGCGGTTCCAGCCGGCCGGGGCGGCGATGCGTAAAGTTCTCCTATAGCATTTTGAATTTAGCAGCGATCGGACGCGTATGCTATCGAGTATCGGAGCTTTCTAGCGAGGAAAATAACAATCACACTAATATTATAAAGGCGTTATTAAGTTATTAAGTTTGTGTGTATGTTTGTTCCTCTTCTCCGCCGCAACTACTGAACCGATTTGGCTGAAATTTTAAATGGAGATAGCTTATGCCCTGACTTAACACATAAAGTAACTTTTTATCCCAGAAAAGTATTCCTGTAGGACTAAAATAGATATAGACCTCCAAAACGCCACAGAGGGCGCTGACTGTTCTTAGGTAAATCACGCTCACATAACCCATTATTGCAATACTTTGCTGTGTAGCATGCATTGGCAACACATAGGCTACTTTTTATCCTGGAAAAATGCACAGTTCCCACGGGATTTTGAAAAACCCGAAATCTATATCTACAGCTATAGATAGATTACTATAGCGACCTTGCTTGATATTTTAAGTATAAAGGTAGGAAAAGGGAGCGGGAACGGGAACCGGAACTCCACGATTCCCTCGGGATTTGTTCAAAACCGAAATTCACGCGGGCGAAGCCGCGGGCAGAAGCTAGTAATATATAAAGTACTACCTTTCTAACAAATAAAGAATGAGTAAAATCGAACAACGCGTTAATGAATTACAGCTAAATACACGTTTTAACTTTCATCCCCTCTCCCAAGGGAACCGTGTTGAATTTCGGGATAAAAAGTATCCTATAACCTACCTCGGAGTATAAACTCAAATCGTACCAAGTTTCATTCGAATCCATTCAGTAGTTTCGGCGTGATGCGCGGCCAAGATACAGACAGACAGACAGACAGACAGACAGACAGACAAAAATGAAAAAAATTGCAGTTTTGGCTTCAGTATCGATTATAGAGTGCCCTGCAATAAAAAATTTCAAAATATCTTCAATGTACAGAATTGGATCTGTTACAGTTTTATTATATTCGTTCGTTCGTTCGTTTCAACCAATGGACGTCCACTGCTGGACATAGGTCTCTTGCAAGGATCGCCACAGCACACGATCTTGTGCCGCCTGATTCCAGCGGCTGCCAGCGACTCGCTTGAGATCGTCTGTCCAACGAGTGGGGGGTCTACCTGCGCTGCGTTTACTGGTGCGAGGTCGCCATTCAAGCACCTTGGGACCCCAACGTCCATCGGTTCTTCGAGCAATGTGCCCCGCCCATTGCCACTTCAGCTTTGCGACTCGATGAGCTATGTCGGTAACTCTGGTTCTCCTGCGGATCTCCTCATTTCTGATTTGATCCCGCAGGGATACTCCGAGCATAGCTCTCTCCATCGCCCGCTGAGTGACCCTGAGCCTTCTTATGAGGCCCATTGTCAGCGACCATGTCTCAGATCCGTAAGTCATCACTGGCAACACGCACTGTTCGAAGACTTTCGTCTTCAGACACTGAGGGATATTGGACGAAAAGACATCTCGAAGTTTCCCGAACGCTGCCCAGCCGAGTTGGATTCGGCGGTTGATCTCTTTCTCAAAATTGGACCTACCTAGCTGAATCGTGTGTCCTAGGTATATGTACTCGTCTACAATTTCGAGTGCAGAGTTCTCAACGATTACCGGGTGGAGCGGAACATGAGCGTTAGACATGATCTTCGTCTTACTCATGTTCATTTTTAGGCCCACCTGTTGAGAAACTCTGCTGAGATCGTTGAGCATTGTATTGAGGTCTCCCAGAGTCTCTGCCATCACGACTATATCATCGGCAAACCGTAGGTGAGTGATGTACTCGCCGTTTATGTTGATGCCAAGTCCGTTCCAGTCCAGAAGCTTAAAGACGTCTTCCAATGCAGCGGTAAATAGCTTCGGGGAGATAACATCTCCCTGACGCACTCCTCGCTGTAATTGGATTGGCCTCGTATTCTGATCCTGTATACGGACTGACATAGTGGCGTTTTCGTACAAACACTTCAGCGCTTGGATGTACCGATAGTCGATCCGGCATCTCTGCAGTGATCTCAATACAGCCCAAGTTTCCACCGAATCAAAGGCTTTCTCATAGTCCACAAACGCTAAGCAAAGTGGCCGGTTATACTCTTCGGTCTTCTGTATAACCTGCCGCAGCGTATGGATGTGGTCTATGGTGCTGAAGCCTTTTCGGAACCCGGCCTGTTCGGGAGGCTGGAAGTCGTCGAACCTACGAGCGAGACGATTCGTAATGACTCTCGAGAACAACTTATAGACATGGCTCAGCAGCGAGATGGGTCTATAATTCTTCAGCAGGGTATTATCGCCCTTTTTGAAGAAAAGAACCACCACGCCTCTGTGCCATGCCTCTGGCGTTATGCCCTGGTCGATGACGGAATTGAACAGTCGCTGAAAGACTTTAAGGACCGGTTTTCCACCTGCTTTCAGGAGTTCCGCTGTGATTCCGTCATCACCTGGCGCCTTGTTGTCCTTAAGTTGTTTGAGAGCCATACTAATCTCGTATAGGCTGACGTCCGGGATATCTTCGGTATAGTGTCGGGTCAATTTGGCTCTGGGATCTTTAGCCAAATCTTCAACAGGCTTCTGTGTTGACGTGTACAGCTGTCCGTAGAACTTCTCAACCTCTCTCAAAATCTCAGGTTTAGACGAAATGAGACTACCGCTGTCGGTCTTCAGTCGCGTCAGCTGGCTTTGACCGATAGACAGATCTCTCGCGAACACCTTTGAGCCTTTGTTCCGCTCAATGGTTTCTTTGATACGCTCGGTGTTAAAGTATCGCAGATCGCGTTTCTGTGATTTAGAGATCTGTCTATTAATCCGCCGATAAGCAAGGGCGTCTCCTGAAGACTGCAGTCTCATTTCATGTCTCTGTTCCATGAGATTGAGAGTATGGTCTGAGAATTTTTTGGTTCTACTTCTACGGTGGGTCTTAAAGAACCTAGACCCGACCGCATGGACAGTTTCCACCAGCCTGTTGTTTAGTTCGTCCACAGAATCGCAATCTGCCAGGCAAGCGAATCGGTTTTGCAATTCGAGTTGGAAGCTCTCGGGGTTCTGGATATGGGCGCGAGAAGGTCGGAGCGTTGACTTCATCAGTCTGGCCCTTTCAAGCTTTATGTTCAGATTCAATGTGCCTCGTACCATACGGTGATCGCTGCCGGTTTTTACCCTATTGATCACAGAGACATCATTGAATACATGCCGCTTGGTAGACATGATGAAGTCGATCTCATTTCTCGTAGAACCGTCGGGGCTCATCCAGGTCCACTTCCTGTGTGGCCGCTTTTCGAAGAAAGAGTTCATCATAAAGAGGCCCTCTTTCTCCATGAAGTCGGCCAACATTTGGCCCCTATGGTTCCGTCGCCCATAGCCAAATTGTCCCACTTTCAACTCTACACCGCTTCGCTTACCCAGCCTTGCGTTGAAATCCCCCATCACAACACTGTAGTAGGTATTAGAGGCATGCATGGCTTTTGATATGTCCTCATACATGACCTCTACTTCCTCGTCGGTATGTGTCGATGTCGGTGCGTAGACCTGTATGACCTTCAGCGAATACCGTTTGGTTATTCTGAGTATAAGGTACGCTACCCTGCTCGACACACTTTCGACTTGCACAATGTTGTTAACGAGGGACCTGTGGACGAGAAACCCGACACCACCCTGGGATTTTTGATCGCCCTCCCGGTAGTAAAGCAAGTTGCCGGATTTAAGGGTTATCGAGTCCTCCCCCTCTCTTCGGACTTCAGATAACCCTATGACACCCCAATTCAACTTGCTCACTGCTTCTTCCAGCTCGATGATCTTTTCGTCGGTCCTCAAAGTGCGTGCGTTATATGTTGCCAGGTCCAGTCGTCGGGGTTGGCAGCGGAATCTCTTCCGGAGATTCTTGACACCCCCTGCCCCGCCGTTACCGTAACCGCTGCCAGAGCTAGGAATAGCGGGGCCGCCGGGGACTAGGGGCTGTGGCTTTATTGTGCAATCCATATGCAAAGGGTTATGCCCTTAATCGCCACGCTGGGCAGGCGGGTTGGGGATCGCAGGGCTAGACTATTGTACCGATGTCGCTGCTGCCCGACATCGGCCCTTGCCATTTTGTAGTCTAGCCGATGTGAAATGGTTATACCGCCATTTGTCGGTCGTCAGAGCCTCGTCTGTTGATTAGCAGGGGGCACCACGTGCAGGTGAGGTTGACAATTGGAGTGCTGAGATGGAGGTGCACTCCCTTACCCCCCTTTATATTACCCCCATATTATATTATAGATAGATTATGTCTGACCTGAAGTAGTGTCTAAGGTTAAGCTAAATTAATACCTATTAATTTTTTCATTTCATTTCATTTCAAAATTAATAGGTATCGCAAAGATCGATCAGCATTAATCGACTAGGTATTATATGCGAGTAGATTGGCGATCTCGGTTTCGGTCGTCTATATGTAAATGTGTGGAGATCCTTAGAGTCAATTAAGGACCGGCACACCTAAATCGGGTTAAACAAGGTCCAGCATTTTAAGTTTTTACAATAGTAAATATTAAAATTTCTAAACATAATAAATATTATGCACTACTCTATAAAATGAAGTATAAGATCATTAAAAAAAATAGTCATAAAGTCTTATATTAATAATAGAAAAAAAATCGAGAAATTCATAGAAAACTTTAAAATAGCGTTGCCGCATTTGAAGTCTCCTGAATTAGTTTGAGACATAAAAACAACAAAAATTGTCTTAAATTAATGGTAAAAGACCAAGGAACACGATAAATAAATTTGTTTTTCAATACAACTTTAAGTTTTTTTGCAATTGGGTAGCAAACATACCACATTTTTATCCACGATTTCTTCATACAAATTACTATGGCGTGCACCGCTGCAAAATTCAACCTATATATTCCCGGAACGCGAAGCTTGCGTTTCAATCGCCCGCGGGCTGTCAAGGTGGAAGGTGCGCTCGTCGCTTCAAAAATCCTGTTGCGATCTCTGCTCGTGTACATACACAAAAACTCGCTGGAGCGGTACCATTGGACAAAAGCACGTGACTAAATACCTACCATGACGAGAAGCTCCGCTGTGAGGGGCTGCTACCTACGTAGTTCACGCGAGATTATAATATTTTTCTATAAATTAGGATTTTTTTAACCTTTATTTAGTTAACTTCAGTAAATGATAAAATTAAAAAAATGTAAAATATACCAAATTCTTGCACTATGTGTATGTGAAATTCCAAAATTTATTATTTTAGAGAAATTATTTTTTTTTTCCTGTCAACCCCATAATTTTTGGACTCTAACTTTTGTTATATCTGTATAATTATTAAGTCAGTCGTCATCATTTCATCAATCATTTTTGAAAGCTTTTATCGCCGAAACTATGACTCATAGCCCCATGGTGTTGGTGTTAATTTTTTTTTGACGTGATAAAGTCTTATAAATCGATGAACGCCGGCTGCACGCACGAAAAAACATGACACTTGAGCCGAGCGTGCAAGCGAGAGCGCGGAACAAGCTATAGAGAGGCACGATCTTCCTAAGTGTTTGGTTTCATCAATGTTTTCTCGTTGTTGTTACGTAAAATTATCTTCCGTAAACCGATTTTTCAGACAACCAATTTTTTTTTGTGATGTTTGTATGATCGCGTAGTCAGATTTTTGAAAGTTTTTACTTCCAAAACCATGGTCTATAGGTCCCTTAATGTTACTCAACCTTCTTATTTACGTGATGTCTATATTGCTCACGTGGTTAGATTTTTAAAGGCTTATATCTCCGAAACTAGAGGGTGCAGCCCAATGTTGTTGGTACTCAAACTTCTTATTTTCGGGATGTCTATGTGCTCACATGGTCAGATTTTTTTGTCATATTTTAAATTGGTCATATTTTAAAACTTATATCTCCGAAACTATATAGTGCAGCTAAATGACTACACTTCTTATTTTCACGATGTCTATGTGCTCACGTAGTCAGATTTTTAAAAGTTTATATCTCCGAAACTATAGGGTGCAGCCCCATGTTGTTGGTACTCAAACTTCTTATTTTCGCGATATCTATGTGCTCACGTGGTCAGATTTTTAAAATCTTACATATCCGAAACTATAGGGTGCAGCCCCATGTTGTTGGTACTCAAATTTTCTATTTTCGCGATATCTATGTGCTCACGTAGTCAGATTTTTAAAAGCTTATATCTCCGAAACTATAGGGTGCAGCCCCATGTTGTTGGTACTCAAACTTCTTATTTTCGCGATATCTATGTGCTCACATAGTCAGATTTTTAAAAGCTTATATCTCCGAAACTATAGGGTGCAGCCCCATGTTGTTGGTACTCAAACTTCTTATTTTCGCGATATCTATGTGCTCACGTGGTCAGATTTTTAAAACCTTACATATCCGAAACTATAGGGTGCAGCCCCATGTTGTTGGTACTCAAACTTTTTATTTTCGCGATATCTATGTGCTCACGTAGTCAGGTTTTTAAAAGCATATATCTCCGAAACTATAGGGTGCAGCCCCATGTTGTTGGTACTCAAACTTCTTATTTTCGCGATATCTATGTGCTCACATAGTCAGATTTTTAAAAGTTTATATCTCCGAAACTATAGGGTGCAGCCCCATGTTGTTGGTACTCAAACTTCTTATTTTCGCGATATCTATGTGCTCACGTGGTCAGATTTTTAAAACATTACATATCCGAAACTATAGGGTGCAGCCCCATGTTGTTGGTACTCAAACTTCTTATTTTTGCGATATCTATGTGCTCACGTGGTCAGATTTTTAAAATCTTACATATCCGAAACTATAGGGTGCAGCCCCATGTTGTTGGTACTCAAACTTTTTATTTTCGCGATATTTATGTGCTCACGTAGTCAGATTTTTAAAAGCTTATATCTCCGAAACTATAGGGTGCAGCCCCATGTTGTTGGTACTCAAACTTCTTATTTTCGCGATATCTATGTGCTCACATAGTCAGATTTTTAAAAGCTTATATCTCCGAAACTATAGGGTGCAGCCCCATGTTGTTGGTACTCAAACTTCTTATTTTCGCGATATCTATGTGCTCACGTGGTCAGATTTTTAAAACCTTACATATCCGAAACTATAGGGTGCAGCCCCATGTTGTTGGTACTCAAACTTCTTATTTTCGCGATATCTATGTGCTCACGTGGTCAGATTTTTAAAACATTACATATCCGAAACTATAGGGTGCAGCCCCATGTTGTTGGTACTCAAACTTTTTATTTTCGCGATATCTATGTGCTCACGTAGTCAGATTTTTAAAAGCATATATCTCCGAAACTATAGGGTGCAGCCCCATGTTGTTGGTACTCAAACTTCTTATTTTTGCGATATCTATGTGCTCACATAGTCAGATTTTTAAAAGCTTATATCTCCGAAACTATAGGGTGCAGCCCTATGTTGTTGGTACTCAAACTTCTTATTTTCGCGATATCTATGTGCTCACGTGGTCAGATTTTTAAAACCTTACATATCCGAAATTATAGGGTGCAGCCCCATGTTGTTGGTACTCAATCTTTTTATTTTCGTGATGTCTGTATGATCGCGTGGTCAGTCGAGATCAACCATTATTTTTGAAAGCTTTTATCTCCAAAACTATGGTCCACAACCCCATGTTGCTTGAAAGTACTTGATACTCAATCTTTAAATTCGTGGAATTATGACGCAGTGTCGAAGAAGCTAGTACTCAAGGCAAAGGCTACCTATAAAATTTCCACTTTAAAAATAAATAAAGATCTGAATTTCATTTACTAAACCATACCTAAATGGCCAAAAGAAATACCTATTTACCTAATACCTAAACCCATAGAAAAAATAGAGTTTACAATCGACGTTTTATGTATTAATGCGCAAAAAATACTTTATGCTAAATTAAAATACCTACACTGCCATCTCATCTCATCATCATCTGCCAAAATACGACTTAATCAATACAAATAATTCACGCACACTTCAGTAAATTCACGTTGATCATTGATCATGAAAGTGTGGCAGACATTTCAGTTGCAAAAGCCGTGTCTATTATTTAGATTTTTTTTAAATCTAACGCCTACGCCCATGATGATTAGAAACAAATATGTTAATAATAATAATATTAATATTTTGTACACGGACGTGAGAGTAAGATACATAAAAAATAATATTAATAAGTCAGTAAAGTAGTAGTAGCTGTTATTTTATTACACGGTAGGTATAATATCGACAAACATCTCGATAATAAGATAGCTAAGTATGCCTAGGTGAGGAACTCGCTCGCACATCGCCTGCCGTGAATCGAGTGCGCGCACCCGTAGTACCGCTGCTGAATGTATCTATGTGTGCGTGCGCCGACGGTGGCTCTGTGTGTAGCGTTATATGCCTAGTTTTGACTACGCGCTCAAGGTATGCCGGCCCTTAATGGGAAAAAGTTCTTAACCTTTAAGTACCGACATCCTATTTTAGTTACATAAGTACCGACGTGAGGTCTGCTAGACCACCATAGTTTTCCAATCGAAAACTTTTGTGTTTCTTATTATTCTTCTAAAAAAAATATTTCTATGTATTGTTATATACCTACTTATTGTATAAGTAAAACAAAATGTAGAAGTTTTCACATATATTACTAATTATAAGCATTAATATAGCAATCATAAATTCTTCGTTTGAAAAAATTAACTTTTATCTTAATAATTCATATTTATCAGTAATACTATTATTTTTTCTTAAAAACAATTTTTTCTTAAAGATTAATAGCTAGATAAATAGTAAAAAATAAAAAACCTTAATAATCAACCGTTTTCTCAAAAATTACAAGGTATCGAATTGCAGGAACTATCAAAGTTTACAAACAGTCTTTGCATAGGCTTACTGCATTGTAGGCACACGTGTTTTATACAAGTATCACAGTCTGTTCAGGTGCTGAATTATGGTCACTCTACAGCAGTAAAATTTGGATAGATATTCTTAGATTCGGACTCTGAGCTCTCATTTAGCCATTTCACTAAAAGTTCTTGGTGGGCTTAATATTGAAGCAGTGTTTGATATCTTTTCTTACGTACAGGAACACTTTTATTTTTATTTATGGCTGCCCGTTTCATGTCTGAAGAACCTGGCTGATCCATTGTTATAACTGACTGAAAATAAAAGAGAAAACAATATAATCTGAAAAAAGTCGCATCCAAAAAAAGTTACATAAGTACCGACGAGTGGTCTGACAGACCACTCGCGATCTTATAAAAATCAAAACTTACCGAAATCGTACGCGCCGACGTTGCCACTCTGCAGGAATGCTGCTAGGCGACTTCTCGAGGGGTAAAGAGAAGCACAGGAAGATACTTTTTCGCTAACATAGGTAATCAGACTTTTCGACCTCTCGAGGTGTCTGTCAGACCACACGTCGGTACTTAAAGGTTAAGACTGAAACTGGGGCCCTAATGTAACTTTTAAAATAAATATGACTGTTAGTTTAACTCTGTTCTGGGAAGTGTATCGATACAATGTACTTATCTGGCAGCCGTGCAGGCGGTACTCACGCTTTTTGCTCGTAATCTGTCTCGTCAATTAAGGCTGGACACACACGCCGCCCGTCCCGTTACATGCCGCGGCCATCCGGTCACCATTCATAATTAACATTAAGTGGCAAAAAGGCATTTATTAGACTTCTAGCTGTCATCAGCTGTTAAGTACATCGCTGCTAAATACCTCCGGCTCTACCATAGATCTCCACAGGGGAAATATGTATCCCTTATATGTACAAAAAGTGCTGGTTGCGTCGAACATACCGCGACGCGAGGTGTCGCATTGGTGGTCTTCAGGTACTCATGTATATACATTATACATAGGCAGAATATGCATAGGTATATGCATACATATGTATAGAGGCAGGCTAAAGCTTATTCGGCTACTGTTCATGACGTCTTGGCTTCGAATCCCGGGTCGGGCAACGTTTGAAGAAATTATTAAAGCAGTAAACAGGAAACAGCCGGTATTGGTAAGTCTGCGGTGTTACACCCTCATATCTCGCCAAGCATGTGAAGCCGTTGATTCTGAACCTGACCATTCTCCGGTCGACGTTCTCATCGGTTTCGGAATACGGAAGTGAGTAAAGATTAAAGAGGGTGCATGATGCATCTGTGTTTGCGTACACTCTTGTGTATTACATTATTGTAATACACAAGAGTGTACGCCTCGTGAGTCTAATTGTGGGGTGCAGTTCTTTGTGGTGTATTGGTAAATGATAGATTTGATTATTGATGATAGTGGACTTGTATTGATTAATGATATGATTTTGATATGATAGGAGTACTTTCCGCGTGGCCGGTCCGAATTGTACTGTCTTTGCCGACCGCTCTCGCGAGCAGGAGGCAATGGCGTAAATTGCTGAGCATGCGGTGTTCGGTTACACGCAGTGACCCGAACACTAATGGATAGCATGGTTGACTACAGATCACGAGGTACTGGGTTCAATTCACGGATAGAATCTAAAATTATTAGTTATTGGGTTTTTCTGTCAATGGATTCTGAGTGCCAGACCGGAGTTGGCAGTTGGCGGTGTTGCAACCCCGTTCCTCAGAGAGAGAACACTTTAAGTCTTTTTGGTTATTATCACTTTGATGTGCCAATAATCGTTAACACCGGAGCGGTGTGCTAGCGGTGTGCCAAGACTAAGCTCTAAATCCTTCTCTCCTATAGGAGATGTGGCTTATGCTCAGCAAGGCACGTTAAAGGGCTGTACCTAATGTTGGTGGGTAACACATGCGTTAACGTAATGTCCTGGCGCGTGCTGCTATCTGTGATTCTTGTCTGTTCAGGGTTTGAAGTTCAATCGAGTATCTCAGGTACTGGAGTGCAGTGGGCTCTGAGCAGTGATACCTGCTGCGGCCTGCGGGTGGTCAGCGCCAGTGCGGAGTGTCTCGCTCTCAGTGTGATGCGGAGCGCCGCGGAAGACGCACGTGCCATGTGGGTCGCCGTGCTCGTGCTCGCGGGCGCGCTGGTCGCAGGTTCGTAGTGCGCGAAACACGGTCGATGACCCCAGTGATTTATGCTAAGGATAAGCGCCCGTGCCCCGTACCCCCGTACCCCCGTACCCGTACGACACCGATAGCCCCATTTTTTTAACTCTTTTTCATCGTCTCTCGTTGATATTAAAAACCGAACATTCGATCAGTAAAATAAAAGTTTATCATAAAAAATCGAAAGAAATCGTTGTAACTATTTACTGAAACGCGCATTTCCGTTATAAAAAAGACTATCAATCTACCGAAACTAAGAAATTCCATAGTTTTTTGGAGGAAACTATCAAAAAATTCGCTCGTAACTACCTACCTAATAATCTCCTAATGCTAAAATATTTTTATTCGGTAGGTATAAGTATGTTAACACACAAACCTTATAGAAAATATAAAAATCCAAATTATGAATTTTTCTAATGGATAGATATTTTTAAAATGTCACCTGATTATTTTTGCAGTTTCATCATGATTATTTATCATTCTTCACTATCAATTTTTTTGCACAAATTTTGCGACACAACTTTTCGAACGAAGTTCAGGATCTTCGATTCTATGTAGGTATCGTTGGTTTGTTATTTTATTTGGTGCGGTCAGCCGTCGAGCGAGCATCCTTGAACCCCAGACGCAGAACTCCTTTGGTTTTATGTTTTTTTTTGCTATGGCGAACGCAGACGCCGAGCGAATCCGCCGCCGCGAGTAGGTATGCTCAGCTGGTCATTATCCCGATGCATCCTACGGTGTCGCGGTATGGCATTTCAAAAGATAGGTACTTTCCGCAGTAGATTTTGCGTAGGAGTTTGACCAGTTATACTCATAAATACTCGTATAAAGTGGGCCTATTAAAAGAGGAACTGTTTGGTTCCATCATTGATTAATTCGTACCTACTAAATTAATGGGTTCCATACCCAAAAGGCAAAACGGATCCCAATTAATGTCGCTCTGCTATCTGTCTGTCTGTTCGTATGTCACGCATCTCTAGTACACGGATTGAGTTGAAGACCTGACATTTGGATATTTAGTGTAGAATGTTGACCCAAAACCAAATATTGGAAGAAATGGGGGGCCGCCAACGTTGTTACAAGATCTACATTCTACATCGCTTAAAAATAGTTTTTGGTTAGGAATTTATAATTTCTGTATATGTATGTATGTATTTATTTGAATTAAAAATACTAAAAACACCGATTATGTAGCTGTGACTAAAACAAATGAATATTTTTAGATGGTATGGAACCCTAATACAGTGAGGCCCGACTCGCACTTGGCTGTTTTCTCATATTTTTACTGGCTATTCAGAGCCTGTTTTATAAAATTTATGGTTTTATGCATAGGAGTATATTTTGGAGTCTCACAATGCCTGATCATAATGAAACGGGTAAAACGTTATTTGGTTGCATACATAATATTATCATGGATGACATTTATCTTGATTCATGATACTTATCGTGTCCCTGCTATACCTACTATCCCTACTATAATAATATTATAAATGCGAAACTTTTTTTTTTTTGTTGGTTTGTTCTTCAAACACGCCGGAACGGAGCAACAGATTGACTCAATTTTTTTTTGCAATAATACAGTCAAAGACCTAGTGAGTGATACTTTTATCCCGGAAAAACAAATAATACCTATTTAAAAAATCTAAACACTTTATTCGATCGAATCTACTTAGTTACAAGCACCAGCTATTTTAATTATATTTTGATATCTTTGGTACAATACAAAAGTATCCACTTTGCCTTTGTAGCTTTGTCTACATAATAGAGTGAAAATTGATTTTAATCAAAAAGGTTATTGTAAGATATGAGCTCTGCAAGGTAGCTAACTAGGCAAAAATAACTCTATCATACATTAGGTACCTACTATTGAAGTGTTTCCAAATTAGATGATAAAATTGATAAGACAAAGTCAATTAAATGATACCTACCATGTTTTTGTCGTAATTAATTGTCTAATAGCAACAAAATAAAATAAGAACTGGATTGGACGTCATTTGCTCTCAGCGTAGAGTTCAACGCGCGCGAGTGTCGCCCGCGCTTGTTAGGTAGGTCTACTTGTTTACTTTTCATAACTCCAATATTTAATTAATACGCCGACTAAACACCGACACATATATTAAACCGATAAATAATATAAAACCGAGCTTTTTAAACTAAGTATAAATAATATAATCACATAAAACTGAACTTTTTTAGTTATTTTATTTATGGGTTGAATTCTTCATTTCTCTCTATATTTTTTGGAATTTCAAGATAAAACGGATGATTTTTCTATACCCATTTTTAGTATTAGCCAAATAATATACGAAGCCAGTTATTAACTCTTACTTAATAAATCTAATATTAGTTTATCTAATTTATAATAACATTGCCCATAATTTTCTACAAAAAGAGTACAATAGAATTGCATGCCCTTAACTATTATCCTCATATTTTGTTATTTTTTCACTTGTCATAAATACATCAGTTCATCGTCGAGTCATCGTGGTCGGTTGAAATGTGTTCTTAATTTCCACACGCGTATTCTAATGCCAATGTCATTATGACAAGTGTGTCAGTGGCTCAGGCATTGTCAGGACAATTACCACTACAATGGACTACCTACTGTACCTTACTTCGAATAACTTACGTGCGGGCTTGAACTATTGACGTGTTAACTTTTCCTGTATTTATGAACGTACAGATGAGATTGGTATGTCATTAAAGTATACAAAATTGAATAAGTATACTAACTAACAACTCATTGCTTTATTCACATCGAATTCATTCTTTGTAAAATTCTGGGGTTTCTATGTTGACAATAATGATTATACCATAACCTCACTTATCACATACATGATAAATAAAATTGATTGAAATTCAAAAATTTACAGTAGTTATAGTAATTTAAAAAAAAATAATTGTCTATAAAGTTACGAACTACGGACGATAATTTTACGTGATAACGTTATAAGAAAACATTGCCTCTCTATCGCGTGTTCCGCGCTCTCGCTTGCACTCGGTACGTGACAATGAGTCATGCTTTGTCATGCGTGTGGCCGGCGTTCATCGATTTATAAGACGTTATCATATGAAAGAATAAAGTTTTCAATATAAAATCTGTTCTCTGAAAACTAGCGGCGATCAAGCTTTCATTTATATTTACAAGTAACTAGCAAATTGTAATAATGAATAACTAATAAAAGATGATGATGATGATGATGCATTATGATGATTTGAATGTTGCTGTAATTTATTTATCTTGCTTAACAAATTAACATAACTCAAACTTAGGCTTAAGTAAGTACTAATAAATATTTAAATCGAACAATATCTCTACGGCTTTACAATACAAATAGCGAATTTTCCCCAGAGTGCTCTCGTTTGTTACATTAGGGATTGAGGTAACTGTCTGCGATCCCTTTCTTTTCCAAATATATACATGTATCGGTTTTCTATACTACCCCAGATATAATTATTAACTATTAAACTTAGTTTTTGAATGTTCTTTGCTTGACTTTACCGCCGAAAAACTGACTGTATCGAGAACAAGCTACAAATTAACTGCTTTGTTTGGTCAAAAGCTACAGTAAATTTGGTACTTAATCAGTTTTATTGATTTTCCTGAACAACTTTATGAGGTTCTATAACTGCGCCAAACTTAAAAAATGGCTGGAGCATACACACAGACTGGACGAAAGGTTTCCTTGTTTTACTGCGGAACTCTAAAAGCTGCTTCCACATACCTGACATGAAATCACACCAAATATTTTTATTTATACAATGGAATTAAGAATTTGATCGAAGTGAAGATAAGTGGCAAAAACTATATAGATATTTCTGGGAAACAGGGGCGCGCGGGCGGCATCGGCCGCGCTTATAAATAATGCCCATTGTTTCAGCGGTAATTATGCTTCATTAGAACGGAAAAAGTAAGGCGCTTGAACTCCTTGGAGTCTCGCCGTCTCGGTTCCTGGTAGTTTTCGACGATGATACATTTTTTGGCTAAGTTTGCCTGTCGACGTTTCAAACGTCGGTTCTGTGTAGAACAGAACATAATAAAAAATATTTAAATTATTCAAACATAATTTTTCTTAGTCCAAATGAACCTACCACTGGAGCCACCATAAATAATACAATAAATAATATATAAATTCAAATATCAATATTATGGTTGTTTATCTACCGTTGTGTCGCGCTACACGCTAGAAAAAAATACAGATAGACAGACTTACAGGTAGCTCTTTAGGTACGGAACACTAAGTATTCCAGTTTAACTTAAATATGATACCCCTGGATTTTGAAACTAACATGAAATCTCAAAAATCTATAAAAACTAAATACCTATTTTGCATAAATCTACCTTCCCTAATATTTTCTTGCTATATAGATCGGATTATGAGGACCTTGTTGGATAGAACGGTACAATCTAAGGAATATATCTACTCTTCTAATCCAAGATTAGGTATACTCGAGCTGTAGAATAGTTACCGGTGTAAACAACCTTACGTCATTCAAGCCCATACCAAAAGCATAGACCAAGGCGATAATAGGTATATGCAAATGTGACCGCTATTCTGCTATAATTCTACGATTAACTAGTTTAAACCAAACCTTATTCCCTTCTGATAGGGAGCCCCTGAAATACAAATGCTTAATTTGAAATTCATAAATGAGCTGTTTCACCACGTAGGTAATATAAGTACATTCTTGTCCCATACGCCAGCTAGCCTAAAATGGACATTATTGTCTGGTAAACAAAGGCGAGCGATGGGAGCCAGTGGTTGTGGTAATCGGTGGTATACTAGTGAATGACTTCCAATACAAATGTTTGTCCCCAACCAGTACGATAAATGCTAATTTTATTTGAAGCAAATCGTCAGTGTGGAAATGCGTAGAACCGGCCGTAGAGCCAGCCGGCTGTTTCTTTATACAACCACTAATAATTCCAACGATATTTACCTATCTTCTTTTTCCTAAAATATAAATCCAGTTTGCAATAAATAGATATGAGGCAGTGATTGGGGTTTCCCGATCGCCTAGAAAGTGGACTTTGTCAGGCAAAGTTTAATGACACCGATGCTTTACCCGATGGCCTTTATCACGCCATTCGCATCACTACAAGTTCAGCTTTTTAGTTAGTTCTTTCTAACTAATCTATACATATAATAAAATCGTAGAATTGCCGTATCTGTACATTAAAGATTTTTGCAAAATAATAACTGGGGGGTGTTAGGGATAAGTAATGGAACATAAAAAAAATATTTTTGAAATTTTTGTCTGTTTGTCTGTTTGTCTGTATATTTGTGCGCGCATCACGCAAAAACTACTGAATAGATTGAAATGAAATTTGGCACGATTTAAGTACATACTATGGAGTAATATATAGAATACTTTTCATCCCGAAATTCAGCACGGTTCCTTTGGGAGAGGGGATGAAAGTTAAAATGTGTACTTAGCTGTAATTCATAAACGCGTGGTCCAATTTCATTCATTCTTTTTTTGTTAGAAAGGGGATACTTTAAAGATTACCGGCTTATCTCTGAAAAGCTGGAACGATTTTGATGGGACTTTCTCTGGTGGATGTTTAAGTACATTTTGATCTACTTAAACATCCGCCAGTGAAATTTTAACAGTTTTTAGCAAGGTATGAGCTCAAAGGAACTTAGGAAAAACAAAATGATTCCCACGGGATTTTCAAAAACCAATATCCACGCGAACGAAGTCGCGGGTTTCCGCTTGTTTTAAATAATTATGTTGATTCTTCGAAGCCTGCAACTGCAAGATAAATAAAAATGCGACTTCGGTGAAGTGTAAGAACACAGTATTTAACTATATGTAACTTTGTAACAAGGTACTTTAATGTACCTACTCGTAATTATTCATGTGTACTGATTTCACTGGTTATGCGTACTTAAGGGAAACATGCGGGCGGAACTGCTTGTGCAGTTCTGCAATGAGCAAAAGTCAATTTTCCTCAATCAGTGAAGAAAAGAAAAGTATTTTGGATTTAGAATTTAGAATTGTCATTTTTAATTTCATTAGCTCACGCTAAAGCTCACGAGTCTAAATTAAGTTTTTAAGTTAAGTTTTTAATTTAAGTTTTTTTAAGTTCTTGCTTTTCTTCATTAGTGTCCGTAGGTAACGTTTCAAGAAGAGGTGATTTAGCTTATTAGATTAGATGTTGGCTTTTATGACAGCAAATTCTCAAGTTTCAGATAAAAACGCGAACGCATAATGTCACTGTTCCCGGGAAACTTTTGCGGATTGGAAAAATTTTCTATTACTTATTAGGACAAAAGGTATTTAGGTTATTAGGTAATGTCCTCAGGATGCAAGTCTTGAAAAATTTTTCGAAATTCGAAGTTAGCTCAGCGGTTTAGGCGTAAAAACGTAACAGACAGAGATACATAGTTACTTTCTTACTTACTTTAGTATACTTTCAGTTTTCGTGCTATTTAATTCCTAAGTATAACGAATGGATGACGACATGTTGTTTGTGTGATCCTGCGCTAAGAACGCCCAGTTTATGGTCACGTTATACCTAATATTATGTGTACCAGTTAGAGAACAATGCGTTCCCAGCGCTGGGCGGCCGCGGCTCGCCGACCAGCGGAAGTGCTCGCAGCATTCCCATGGCCTCTACTTACCATGGGAACTTATATTATGCTTTTTTATATACCTACTTTAATATTATCATCTATTTTATTTTTTTGGAACATTCAAGAACTGTTGCTAATTCGGTTGGACATATTATTCAGAAACTAAAACCCGACTAGGTACTCCTATTTGTACTATGCTTAAAAATTGTGTATTTATTACATACTAGCTGACCCCCGCGACTTCGTTCGCGTGTTTATATGTTTTAAGGGAGAGTCCTACAGTACGGGCCGGCATCCAGTACTGGTCAGTGGCTATTTCCAAGATTCTACAACAGATGGCGCTGTCACCGTTGGTGTCGATAAAGTAGTTCACTAGACAAGTCTATGCCCAAAGCGGCGGCAACCTCTCAGCAACCAATTATTTGTCTGTGCCAAATATTGCATTGCGCGCGAAAAATTTCGTTACACAAGTATTGTTCCGGGGGTGATATTTAAATGTTATTGGACTATATCGACAAAAGTTAATCCTGGTATGTATTTATTAATTATATAGCTACTATAATAATGTTTCAATTCACGCTTTATACCTAACATTTTATCATTGAGCGAACTCGAAATTTTATTTCGCTTCCTTCAGTATTGGCCACAAAATTGTCCCTCAGTACGGGCCACTGGTTGAGTTTATTTTAAATGGTTTAATTTGTTTACAGGTACACAAAGATGTTAGGTGAGGAAAGTGGACATGAAAGGAAGAAAAAGAGGGGCACCTGGGATCCTGCCAAAATGCACAAAGCCGTGGAAAAAGTCTTAAGTAAAGAAATGAGTGCGCGTCAAGCTGCAGATAGATTCAAAATACCAAAATCGACTTTAAATTATAGAATTAAAGCAATTAAAAATAATAAAGAGGTATCCATTAAGCCTACTATGGGTCGTTTCCAAAACACATTCTCATTTGAGCACGAAAATGTGTTAGCCGAACATGTTAAAGACTTAGCAAATAGGCTCATGCCCTTAAGCAGACAGGAATTTCTTAGTCTCGCTTTCTAACTTGCTGAAAAGTTAAAATTACCTCACCAATTTAATAAAGAAAAGATGTCCGCGGGAAAGAACTTTTATTATTCTTTTATGAAAAGACACAGCGACTTGTCATTGCGAACCGCTGAATCAACAAGTTTGATGAGGGCTGTAGGATTCAACAGACCTCAAGTAGAGCGATTCTTTGAAAGTCTTAATAGTTTGATGCAAAAGTATAGTTTCACTCCATATAAAATATGGAATTGTGATGAGACTGGTGTCAGTATTGTCCAAAAACATGCTAAAGTTATAGCAACTAAAAACCAAAGACAAGTTGGAAAACTTACTTCAGCAGAACGTGGTAAAAATGTCACAGTACTTTTTGCAATGAGCGCTGGAGGTCAGTTTGTACCACCACTTTTCGTGTTCCCGAGATCTCGAATGAATGAGAGACTGATGATTAACGCTCCTCACGAGAGTGTAGGTGAAGCCCAGCCAAATGGTTGGATGAATGCCGAGATATTTTTAAAGTGGATGCATCACTTCATAAAATATGCAAACCCAACAGAAGAGAACCCAGTTCTATTAATTTTAGATGGGCATGCTAGTCATAAAGACCTAGACGTCATTGACTTTGCCAGAAAAAATCACATCCATATAATCAGCACCCCACCTCACACTACGCATAAGCTTCAGCCGCTTGACAGAACTTTTATGAAGCCCTTCAAAGCTGCATATAGTGAGGCATGTGACTTGTGGATGAGGGCAAACCCTGGCATAAGAGTTAGTGAATACGAGATTGCAGGGTTTGTTTCCTGTGCTTTTAGGCGAGTTTCTCGTATGGATATTAGTGTCAATGGCTTTCGCTGCACAGGAATTTATCCTTTGAATAAGAATATCTTTAGCGATTTAGATTTCATTGCTTCAGATATGACCAATGTTGCAGAAACTCATCAATCAAGTTCTGTTATAGAAACTCATCAGTCACACTCAGAAACATTGCGTTCATCATCTCAACAGCTTGAATCATCTTCAGCTCCTCAACAAGTTGCATGCAATTCTCAACAATTGGAGACTCAACCTTCTACTTCTGCCTCCATACGTCAACCTGAAAATTCCAAACAATTGGAGTCTCAAACTGACCATACCATTGGCCAATCAGTTGACAATGTCAAAACATTAGTGTCAGAATTGTCACTAGTTCCTGATGCTTTGAAAAGAAGAGTAGTAGCACGACGTCGTAAAGCGGAGAGAAGTGAAATTTTCACAAGTTCACCTTACAAAAAAATACTCGAAGAGAAAAGAATTGACAAACAAAATTCTGAATCAGCTAAGCGAGTACAACGTAACCTTTTCACGGCTAAACAAGAGAGAGTTATCAAGAAAGGCAAGAGTTTGCTTTCAGGCAAAGATGCCAGCAAAAAAACCAGAAAAAATAATGAATACCAGCCCCTCCCTCAAAAAGACATTCAGAAAGAAACAATATGCCCTCTATGCCTCGAATCTCGGGAAGAAGATTGGATCCAGTGTGGAATTTGTAAGGTTTGGGTTCATGAGGCTTGTGCAAACATTTCAGAATTATCTAACCAATATATATGTGATTATTGCTTAGCATAAATTATAGTAATAATTATTGGCCAGTACTGGAGGACAATTTTTTTTATATTGAATTTTAGTGTCTTTTTAATTTTATTAATAAATTTGATTATATCCAAATATATCGATGTTATATTATTTCTGTTTATAGCCTAAGAGTTATTTTACATAAATCCGCAAATATCTAACATATTACTTAAGAGATTTTAATTTTATTCCAAATAAACCTTAGGGGGTCGGTACTGCCGGACTCTCCCCTATATGGAATTGGATCGGATCCCATTATTATTTTATGTACCCAAACTAAATGTAGCCTAAGTTGCTCCTTACAACATTGAAAGTTCCATTAAAATCGATCCAGCCGTTTCGGAGATTAGCTGGAACAAATAGACAGACCGACAAACATAAATTTAAACGCACACCAATTTAAAATAAGCCGTACGTTCAAAGATCCGGGTCCCAAGTTATTTGAACCCAATAAATGTCTGTCATTTCTGAACTAAAAAACCTATGACCTCGAAATATTTACGGGACAATACTTAAAGTGCTACCTTTCTAACAAAAAAAGAATGAGTGAAATCGAACAACGCGTTAATGAATTACAGCTAAATACACGTTTTAACTTTCATCCCCTCTCCCAAGAGAACCGTGCTGAATTTCGAGATAAAGAGTATCCTATGTCCTACCTCGGAGTATAAACTCAAATCGTACCAAGTTTCATTCGAATCCATTTAGTAGTTTCGGCGTGATGCGCGGCCAAGATACAGACAGACAGACAGACAGACAGACAGACAGACAGACAAAAATTACAAAAATTGCAGTTTTGGATTCAGTATCGATTATAGAGTACCCTCCAATAAAAAATTTCAAAATATCTTCAATGTACAGAATTGGATCTGTTACAGTTTTATTATATTATAGAAGATTATTTCTGAATGCACCTTTCATTTGAGATATTTCTCTTTGATTTCTTATTTTTTTGTCATGTCATTCGTCAGACTGAATTTTTCATGACGTCATAATTGATACAGCCTATGACCATGACCTATGACGTTCGGGCCATTGTGTGCCATGGAAAAATAATGGCATGATATTGACAAGGTTTTCTGTGTAAAGGACGGCATTTTGAGATTAACATCTCGTCTCTCATCTCTTTTACCCGTCTTTTCGATCGATATTCCGGTCGGAATTTGGTACCGCGTTATTTGCGTAGCGCCAATATAGCAATTACTTAGCACAGTAGGTAAGTATTATTCATCAGTTTTTCATTTTAGTAATATACATAAGATGTATATCTATACTTATTATACTTTGTATTTTGAGAACAAATTCTCAGCGAGTATAGGTACTGATGTATGAATTTACTGTGAGGGTGGGAAATTTTAATTTCGCCTATTAAAACCATTTCTTTGTTTTCTTTCTGACATGATTTCTGTTATTTCTTTTAAAAGTGAAAATAACACGGTCAAGATGGCGATGTTATTTACATACAATACTTTTACACTAACTTCACTGAAAATCTCGGTCAAAATGAAAAACAAAGTAAGTAGGTAGGTATCTACTACAGGTAATATTTGTTTTTTTGAGAGTGAAAAGAATATTTTTGGGCTTATATTCATAAGTAGAACTCCAATTCAGAAGTCCGCATTCTTAGAGCGCGCTGCGAAACACGGTCCAAGCCTCACTTTGCGCCACGTTCTCGAGGTCTTCGGTCCAGGGAGCTGGAGGGCATCCCCAGTGGCGGGGCAAGACCTAAATTTTATGTGGGCAAGATATATTTTGCGAGGCCTTCGGCCCGCACAACGCGTTCATGGCTTTTAAGTTTAATGCATAAATCTCCGGGGCGCAAGGCCCTCTGAAGCGCGAGGCCGTGGGCCTGGGCCCACGTCGCCCACGCCTTCCGCTGCCTCTGGGCATCCCGCACTGCGCTTACGGCTACGCGGTCTCCACTGCAGGACACGTCTAGCCCAATCAGAAATTGCAAAGCAGTCGTCGTAGTCTCAGTAGTAACGTCCATTCCTGGATAAAAGTCTCTCGGAATTGCCACAGCGCACGATCTTAGGCCGTTTGTATCCGCTGGCGGTTACTCCCAGCCCTTCATTTATCGATGCGCCATTCGAACACCTTGGGATACTCCGAGCAAACCCATACCATTAACAGAAGCGTTCCAAACTGCGAGATTCGCTTACAATTCCATTTCAACATCTATTCTAGGCTGGCGAGCTTCCATCTTGAAAGAATTACCTACAAAATTAAGTATCTAATCTGTTCTACTTAGCAATGTCCACAGCAAACTTGATCTTAGAAAATATCATATAGTACCAAGTTCCATTTCAATGGGTCGGCATCAGGGTACATTCGTACAGTACAGTTACGTGCGGTACCACCACAGCTGTCGGGATATTGAGCCTTATCCGCTTGTGATAGGGAGGTCGGCTGAGGTACTCTATATTACTATGTAACAGTGAGACGGGCTCCTCCGGGCGATCCATTCACGGGCGCTGTTCCCACGCCCCGAGCCCCGACCAGTCGGACGGCTATTTGCGATACAAGCCTGATTCTACGGCTTGTTTATGGGTATACATTTGTAACCAGTTAATGTTACGGTGAACTCTGATCTTGACAATTTCCACTAAGATGTGCATGTAAACAAACTGACGCCTTGTTTTGAAGTTTCAAGCTAACGTAAGTGAAGAGTTACCGACACATACTTGTAGCTCAACGGGTTCCCTACAAGAGACATTATATACAGCAGTGGACGTGTAGCCCAAATGATATGAATTCAATGATAAAACATTGAACAGACAAGCCCAAGATTGTCTGTTCAATGTTTTATCATTAAAGACAAGAATTTGAAAAAACCTTAATCCACTCCAGAAGTCGCGGGCATCAGCTAGTATGTAATACAAACTTTCTTCGCGAAATATTCTGTGATGGAAACCCCGCTTTGAAATCCACTAATAAGAATGTACCTAGACATTGTAAGCGAATGCAAATACAGACTAAGGAAAGAATCATTATTATAAAAGTATCGTAAACCCATGATAATCTGTTTAACGTCTATCATTCAAGACAAGATTTTAAAAGTATTGCTTTTGGTTTGTTACTGTACGTCATATTTTTCAGTAGTATGCAATTTTCGCTAAGGAGTGGTGTGTGGGGAATGGAATGAGGTAGCGCATGCGGTGAGCCACTTTTTATGGCTACTGTTTGCGCCTCGGTGACCACCAGATATCAGATACCAGCCGCCTAGTACCTACCTAGTTCAACCCTGCATCGCGCTTTGAAAGCTTGCTTTGGTGTGAAACCTACATAGTATTGCGTAATAAATCAAAATAGTTGATAGAATATAATATAGACTTAGACATTTTCAGATTGGTCTCTGACTCGAAACCGTCCAAGTGCGAGTCGGACGAAAAACAAGGCTCTAAAAGTTAGAGCTGAAACAAACAATTGAAAAATGCTTTTATTCGATGGAAGTAGGTACATACTTGTGTGAAGAACCCTCAAGATTTGAATTTGTTTTTTTTTCTATGTTGCTGTTTAAGTAGTTATTTTGATTTTTTCAAATAATTTTAAACCAAAATCAGTGCCTACTAATAATAAATCAACAAATTACACATGTAATTAGGTCTATAGTTATGATGACAATAAAGATGTTTAGGTAAGTAGGTATAAGTTTTTGTTACACAAAGACCGGACGGATGAACTTAGAGGAAACCTTCAAAAATATATCTACATATTACGTAAAGTTAGCAATTACACGTGATGGTAGTGTGTGTACAGATAATAGATAAGAATATAGTTACTTACCTTGCTTCGTTACCATTTAGCTATTCTACTTTTAGCCGAGTTTCTTACTGGTTCTTCTCGGTTGGAACGGCATTCCGAACCAGTGGTAGATTCAATTGACGATTCAAAAGTACTTGTAAAAGTTTATTTGAATAAAAAGCTTTCTATTCTATTCTACTAACAATAGTTTACAACATTACCGAATATAATATAGACTATCCACATACTTACCGTCATCATCCAATACGCGTCCAGTTGGACATAATATTATCTAGGACTTTTTAGGGCAGTTGCGTAATTTGCCTGAAGGACGTAAAAGAATCGGTTGTTGAGAAAACTGTGGCGCTTATCCTTGCAAGTTATAGATTGTTATTTGTAACTAGCTGACCCCCGCGACTTCGTTCGCGTGTTTTTAGGTTTTATATAGGATCGGATCGGAGTGTAGTAGTAATTCTTTTATGTACCTAAACTAAATGTAGCCTGTTACTCCTTATAACATTGAAAGTTCCATTAAAATCGATCCAGCCGTTTCGGAGATTAGCTGGAACAAATAGACAGAACGACAAACATAAATTTAAACGCACGCCAGTTTAAAATAAGCCGTACGTACAAAGATCCGGGACCCAAGTTATTGGAACCCAATAAATGCCTGTCATTTCTAAACTAAAAAACGTATGACCTTGAAATATTTACGGGACAATACTTAAAGTACTACCTTTCTAACAAAAAAAGAATGAGTGAAATCGAATAACGCGTTAATGAATTACAGCTATATACACGTTTTAACTTTCATCCCCTCTCCCAAGGGAACTGTGCTGAATTTCGGGATAAAAAGTATCCTATAACCTACCTCGGAGTATAAACTCAAATCGTACCAAGTTTCATTCGAATCCATTCAGTAGTTTCGGCGTGATGCGCGGCCAAGATACAGACAGACAGACAGACAGACAGACAGACAGACAGACAGACAGACAAAAATGAAAAAAATTGCAGTTTTGGATTCAGTATCGATTATAGAGTGCCCTCCGATAAAAATTTTCAAAATATCTTCAATGTACAGAATTGGATCTGTTACAGTTTTATTATATTATAGATTACACAGATAACAGACTGTGAATAACGAAATAATTAACATTACAGAAAGTGACAGTATCGGCCGATATCCTGCCAGCAATAGAGTCCTCCGGGCCTTGAGTGAGTACCTCACCTCACCCCGTTTCGCTCTAGAACTGTCGTTTCCAATTACTTCTACAAGGTTCAATCCCTTCCTGAACGCGTACGGATTGTATCTATCAATCCCCTATCAATTTAATTCTTCCAGTTTTACCTAAGACCGTGTCCCCATTAGATGAACAGTGAGCGGTTAACTGTTTGATCCCAGTAAACCTCCATAGTTCGCAGTTTGCGGCGTTTCGCTTGCTAACTTATATTCTGTGAGTTCAGTGAGCGGCTGATTCGCCTCCAATTTCCTCCAAAAGTATGAGATCTAGAGTTATGAGTTAGCGACCGATACGCCGCTCGGAGTTGGCCAGCGAACAGTTAGCCGCTCACTGTTCGCCTAATGGAGACACGGCCCATTGAGTCGGGTAAATCCGCATGATAATCATTTTTATCTACTCTCATATCTTAAAATCCCGAATATGAAATCAAAATGTGTCATATATTGGACTACTTTATTCACATACATCTATAATATTTAAAAAAAAAATTAAAAAAATTCATTATAACACTACTTTGTTAGGAAATTATTGCAAAGTAATGTTATAAAATAATTTTTTCTACATTATAGTACAGGCGAACTGGGTTCTGGTATTTTTGAGCCATGGCGGGAAATTCGTGCGACCTCCTTACAGTAGATGTGTGTAACTGTACAAACGCGTTAAACATTGTGAATTGTGTTAAATTGCAGAAGAGTAACTACTAAAAATTAAGTTTACTTAAAATTAAGTAACTACTAAAAATAACTACTAAAAATTAATAACTATTAAAAATTAAATTTTTGATAAGCTTGAGCTATTTTCCGATCCACTAATTTCTATAGGACATTAGGACTCCTCTACTACTATTAATTTCTCTATGGTAACCCAGGCTGTATGGTCAACGATCTTGGCCTGTCCCGAAAGGGACAAACCGAAAAAGAAGAAGAATCTCTATGGTAACAACTGAATTTTGGCGCCATACGCTAGTTATAATATTTAAATTTTTTATTTGTTACTCAAAACTTTACAAGACATGGTTTTTATTGTGCGGAAAAATGTCTAGCAGTGATACTGAAGAGAATTTAACTCCACCTGACCACCGACCAACAATCTTTTGCCAGCAAAATCAAAGAAAACTCAGGACAAATATTACCAAGATTTTATGGTTTGGATTTTAAGATATGAGTTTAGATAAAGTAGTGTATGAAACTCTACATAATTAGTTATTAAAACACTCGTGTAATACTATTAAAAAACTCGCCTGCGGCTCGTTTTTTAAACTAACACTCGTGTTTTAATAACCTCTATTATGCAACCGTTTCATAAACTACTATTTTGGGTTATTTCCAGATAGTGACGTATTATATAATTGGTTATTTCAGCTAAATCCGAGCAGCAGAGCGGGTGCCTGTACGAGGGGCGCTGGCACGCGGCGGGCGCGGCCGTGCGCGCGCGCGAGCCGTGCCTGGCGTGCGCGTGCGGCGCGGGCGCGCTGTCGTGCCGGCGCCGCGCGTGCGCGCCGCTGCCCGCGCCGCCGCCGCGCTGCCACGTCATACACCGCAAGGGGGAGTGCTGTCCCGAGCTGAGGTGTCCCGGTTAGTATAATATTCCCTACTCAAAATTCGTTTGCTTCACATCGCCGTCTCAATTAATAGACGTCCACGGCTGGACATAGGTCTCTTGCAAGTATCGCCACAGAACACGGCTTTGTGCCGCCTGTTTCCAGCGGCTGCTAGCGACTCGCTTGAGATCGTCCGTCCATCTAGTGGAGGGTCTTCCTACGCTTCGTTTACTGGTGCGAGGTCGCCACTCAAGCACCTTGGGATCCCAACTGCATCTATATTCAGTTCTTTGAACACATCTTCACATATTCCTACTGAAATTAATATAATGCTCAATGATCTCAACAGGGTTTCGCAATGGTTAAAATCTCTAAAACTGTTTTTCTCCTTCTCTTCTAAAGTTTTCAGTTTGGGTCGGGTTTAGAAAAGGTTCGAGACCTCCAAAATACCTGAAAATATTTCGTTACTTTTTGTTTTGGACTGTTCGTATTGTGTGTGGGTGTGTCTTTTGATTTGTTTGTACGTTTTTATATTAAGTAGTATTTCCTATAAAACTACAGATTTTGATGCGGTTTTTAGGGTTCCGTACCCGAAGGGTAAAAAACGGAGCCCTATTAATGTCACTCGGCTGTCTGTCTGTCTGTCTGTCTGTCTGTCTGTCTGTCTGTCTGTCTGTCCGTCTGTCCGCCGGTCACAGGTCTCTAGCTCGCAGACGAAATGAGTTACAAACCTGAAATTTTGGTATTTAGTGTAAAACGTTAACCCAAAATCAAATATTGAATTATAAATTGAATTAAATTATTTTTCAGGGGGGCTCCCATACATGAAAAAGGAGCCGGAAAAAAAAATTTTTCTTTACCCTAGCTTGTGGGGTATCATTGTTTAGAGCTCATTAAGTAGAGTACAAATATATATATTTTTAATTTTTATCTCAAAAAATAAGGGAATAGGAGGCCATCAAAGTTGTCAGTTTTAGACCATTTTTGTGACGGGGGCTATCTCAAAAACTAAACTAGTTGAGAATATGATATTTCAGTATATTATGTACTATATGCTTTTTTTAAACAACAAATACTGAAAACAACGATTTATTAAATAGTTTATAAGCTGTGACCAAAATAAACGAACATTTTTTTGGGTTTTTCTTTCACGGTTTGTTGCGATGTCTAGCTCGGAAATTAAATATTTCTTAGACCCAAAATATTATATTGTTCATAATTATGTACGGAACCCTGAAAGAGGGAGGCCCGACTCGCACTTGGCAGATTTTTTAAGTACATATTTTTAGATAACTGAATAATTGATTCTATAACTACCAACCTATCTTGAAAGTTATGCCCTATAATTTACAGATGATGTAATAGCAAATCACCACGTAGCATCGGCTAGACTGGACGACACCGACATCGACACACCTACATCGACGGGCCACGGTATGTCTCTTCACAATATCCTGTGTGCTTAGTCTAAAGCGGAGCACTCGAAAACGAACTCGAAAACTATTGATCGATTTCAGAGTAAAATAGATCTAAAATGGCTTGTATTAAGGTTTGAGTTCGCCAATACATTCAGCATTCGAACAATGCTGAATGTATTGGCGAACTCAAACCTTAATACAAGACATTTTAGATCTATTTTACTCTGAAATCGATCAATAGTTTTCGAGTTCGTTTTCGAGTGCTCCGCTTTAGACTAAGCACACTGTTCATTAACATTAAGACTGAACTCCCGTTAATTACAGTGGCAATGCAAAAAATGGAAAACAAATACATATCACTCGACAAATAAAATTAGATAAGATAGGTACGCCACTACTGGCGTAACGGTATGTAACACATTCAGGGTGCGTCTACTAACGTTCCCTCAAATATGGTTGAGCGAAGCAATGGCTGGATCATGCGTCATGCTCGTGAACGGGTGCCGCCGTCGGAAATGGGGCTACTTTTGTCTGCCCTTCTTAACATGTGTAGAATTGTAAGCACCATTCCGAACCAGTAGTAGATTCATTTGTCGATTCAAAAGCACTTGTAAAAGTTTATCTGAATAAAAAATATGTCTTAGACTTGCCTTTACACAAGTTTAAGAACTTTCTTAAAAGTATGCTCATAAAAAAAGCTTATTATACAACTGAAGATTATATAAACGATAAAAAAGCTTGGATTTAACTCGTTCCAGCAATGCGCGAGACGGCATTTCAATCATGTACATTAATAATAATAATTGTTATAATGTTATTTTTAAAAAGAGCAACCGCCGAGTTTCTTACAGGTTCTTCTCGGCTGGAACTGCATTCCGAACCTGTGGTAGACTCAATCGACGATTCAAAAGCACTTGTAAAAGTTTATTTGAATAAAAAACTTTTCTATTCTATTCTATTCTATTTATTTTGATACCCCACTCGAGGGTCTTGAAGAAAAAAATTTTTTTCAGCCCGCACATTAAAGTGCATAACATTCGCCATTTTGATTTTTTATGAATTTTATGTACCCAGTAACATTTGCGCCATCAAGACAAATCTAATGACGTATAATTTATCAAAATAGGTTGAGCCGTTAAGTAGTTACGAACTGACATAGGAAACGGTCATTTTCTACGATTTATCACTCCAACTTATTTTCAAATATATAAATTTATACATTTTTGTATTTGCCTTTTGAATCCCTTCAATTTGATACCCCACTCGAGGGTCTTGAAGAAAAAAATTTTTTTCAGCTCGCACATTAAAGCGCATAAAGTCCGCCATTTTAATTTTTTTTTTTAATTTAGGTACCCTATGACAGTCGCGTCATGAAGACAAATCTGATGACGTATCATTTATCAAAATCCGTTGAGCCGTTGATTAGTTACACGCGGACATAGGAATGGACATACATACACACAGGTGAAACACATAACCCAGTCGGGTAAACAAGCTATAATTTAAAAATTAAAAAAACCCGACTGCCATGCTAAAAAACGAACTAAAAAATTAATAAACTACCACCGTACCACTTACAGTGTAGTTGTTATTTATTTTGTTTTTCATGATTTGTCACTCCAAATTGATTTAAAACATATAACTAGATTGTATACATTTTCGTACTCGCCTTTTAAAGCCCTTTATTTTGATACCCCACTCGAGGGTCTTGAAGAAAAAAATTTTTTTCAGCCCGCACATTAAAGTGCATAACATTCGCCATTTTGATTTTTTATGAATTTTACGTACCCAGTAACATTTGCGCCGTCAAGACAAATCTAATGACGTATAATTTATCAAAATAGGTTGAGCCGTTAAGTAGTTACGAACTGACATAGGAAACGGTCATTTTCTACGATTTATCACTCCAAATTGTTTCCAAATATATAAATTTATACATTTTCGTATTTGCCTTTTGAATCCCTTTATTTTGATACCCCACTCGAGGGTCTTGAAGAAAAAATTTTTTTTCAGCTCGCACATTAAAGCGCATAAAGTCCGCCATTTTGATTTTTTTTTTAATTTAGGTACCCTATAACACTCGCGTCATTGAGACAAATCTAATGACGTATCATTTATCAAAATCCGTTGAGCCGTTGATTAGTTACACGCGGACATAGGAATGGACATACATACACACAGGTGAAACACATAACCCAGTCGGGTAAAAAGAGCAACCGCCGAGTTTCTTGCAGGTTCTTCTCGGCTGAAACTGCATTTTGAACCTGTGGTAGATTCAATTGACGATTCAAAAGTACTTGTAAAAGTTTATTTGAATAAAAAACTTTTCTATTCTATTCTATTCTAAACTGTGAGTACGAATATCGCTGCGCCGGTTCCACAATTTTAATAGAATTCGAATATTCCTTCCTTCGAGTGTGCTCTTGAATAGTGAACAGCAGCTCAAAATGAATGGTGTGGTGAGTGTTTCCAGCGTGCGTGGCGGGCGGCACGGTGTACTCCGCCGGGTCCGCCATGAGCACGGGCACGGCGTGCGAGCAGTGCTTCTGCCTGGGCGGCGCGCGGCGCTGTGTGCGGCCGCGCTGCCTGCCCGCGCCGCCCGGCTGCCGCGCGCGCGCCGCGCCCGGCGCCTGCTGCCCGCAGCGCTACCACTGCGACCACGCCACCACGCCCAGCCACGACAACTCGCACGGTAATTCAGTTTCCCTAGCAAAATTGTAAAATAATACAAAATGGTAAAATAGTATACACATTACACATGTACCTACTTAGGCCAGGGTTTCACCTGTGGTCCATGGACTCCTGAGGGGTTCGTATAATTAACGCTAAGAAACCCTGCCTTAGGCTGAAATCTATGACAGCATCAATTTGCATTTTTAACCCCCGACGCAAAAACGACGGGGTGTTATAAGTTTGACGTGTCTGTGTGTGTGTGTGTGTGTGTGTGTGTGTGTCTGTCTGTTCCCCTGTGGCGCTCAAACGGGTGGACCAATTTGAATGCGGTTTTTTTTGTTTGAAAGGTGAATTAGTCGAGAGTGTTCTTAGCTATGTTTGATGAAAATCGGTCCAAGATGGCCGCCGCTACAAAATGGCGGATGATATATTTTTTCACAACTCCCTTGATATGGGTATCAAATGAAAGGGCTTGACTAGTAGAATAGCACTATTGCAAATTCAAGATGGCCGCCGCCACTAAATGGCGAATGTCGGGGGTTTTTTAAATTTTCAATTTACACTTGTATCTATTGAAACTAGCTATTTTGTATGAAGATGAACACGAAACGATTCTTTTTTCAGTAACTATCAATTCAGATTTCGTATTTTTATACTTAATTTCAGACTGCGTCACACCCGAGGGTGGTTGGGCGGCTGAAGGAGAACGGGTGAAGGCGGCGGAGGCGGGCCTGCAGTGCGTGCAGTGCTTCTGCCTGCGCGGCTCCGTGCGCTGCCAGCACCTGTCGTGCGCGCCGGCGCTGCAGGGCTGCAGGCCGCTGCTGCAGCCCGGACAGTGCTGCCCTCATCAGTACCAGTGCGACCATCATAGCAATCGTAAGATGATATTAATTTCTAGCTGATGCAAGCGCTCGGAGTTTCTCTACGTGATCGAATCAGAAATGAAGAGACCCGCAGAAGAAAAAGAATCCCGATAAAACTCAACCGGTTATGAAGCTCAAGTGGTTATAAGTGGGGTACATGCCTACTTTGAACTGGAAAGCGCAGGACCGGCAGACCTCTAACTGTATGGACCGACGACATCAGAACAATTGCAGTGAGCCACTGGACACAAACGGAACAAGACCGTGGCGTATGAAAGTTTCTATAAGAAACCTATGTCCAGCAGTGACGTCAGTACGACAATGATATGTATGCGTATTCACCCGTCTGCATTTAGGCTTTTAAAATCCCGTAAGAATTCTGTACACCACCACCACTACAAACCTATAACGTCCCACGGCTAGGCTAGGCTATAGGAGAAAGGGATTAAGCTAGCTATCGCTATACTGCTGGAATGTGGGTTGACGGGCTTTAAAATATCCCCGAGTAAAACCTAGCCTTTATCTGTCTCTGGGATACAAGGTATATCTATGTGTCAAATTTTGAGAAGATCAGTTTAACGGTATCGTATTAATCTATAATTATTGTCCATGATATCAAGTTTTTTTCCTAAAACCTGAAGTAAATTCTACAATAATTTAAATTTTCTTCACTCACACCGCCGCGCTTGCGTAATTTTTCAGGCACAAAATCAAATTTATACCCTCAACGCCAAAACTTATTGATGTCTTTGAGAGATGAAGATCGAGCGCTCCACACTTCAAAATCAACAAAACGTGAAACAACAGAAAAAGTACTGACAACCGTAACTGATAAAAGCACAGCAGCAGTTACAGTCACAAAGAGAGATTTAACTACCACAGCCAAAGTGAAAAGGCAAACTGAGGAGCCAAATATTACTAGCTCAAGTTTAGGAACTGAAAAAAGTGGGACCAGTTCTTCAACAACTGCACAAACAACTCAAAAATTGCCAAATTCCAATGAGCCAACACAACCACCGGTGACTGAAACTACAATATTAGACGAATCTGCAGAAGAACTATCTACAGAGCTACCTCAAGGATCGGTTAAAGTTATAATTAATGGGACGATAAATTGTACTACGGAATTATCTTCCACATCTTTGCTTTTAAACGTATCAGATACAAACGATACTAAATGGATTGACAGTCAGACTCAACCACGGATACCAATCGTTAATACGATTGATGTCGAAAGCCACACATTCCCTCCGAATGATATAATAACTGAAGGAAGTTATAAAGAAGGTTTCGATGAGAATGAAACGTTCACTATTAATGTTACCAGCTCTCTAAGAACAAATACAAGTCATTCAACCACAACCACGACGAACCTATCATCTGTCGTCCCAAAAACTGTCCCGCCTGCACTTCTTGGAAAAGTAAATGTTTCTAAAACAAAGAAAGATGAATACGATTATGATTATACGGAGCCAACTTTACCACCATCATTGCCGAATTTAAAGTAACTATACGAAGATATTTTTAATTTTCTTTTTAATTTTTAAAGCATATTATAAAATAGTTTTCAATTTCAGAATCATTCCTTTTGTAGCAGCTGATGCAGTAGTAGAAGAAGATGTGTCATCGAAAGAAAGTCTTGATTACTCTCTATTGGATAGAGAAGATAAGTTTCCAGTTTATTATCCAAATAAAGAGGCAAAAGATTCAATTTATGCAACGCGAAAAGAAGACGTTTATAATCCGACGCAATATCCAATATTTATATCTAAGAAAGTTGAACAACCTCAATATCCTAGTTTAACGCAGGGTGCCGATGATGTAAACATATCTTATCCAAGTATTACTAATGACATGCCAGTTCCCGTTCAAGAATACACTGTTACTGCTTCACTGGGAAATTCAGCTAAGATAAATTATAAAGGCGATAATCCACCATCAATTACAAATACCCAATTTGAAGTAGAGCCACCAGCTGTAAATTTATTTTCACCACCAGTAGAGACAGAAGGTATGTCACGAATAAAACACTCATCAAATTAACTCATTTAAAATATATTGTACGTGTATAATATATGTCTTTATTTTTTTAATTATAGGTGGTTTTGTGCCGAAGAGCCCAGGAATTATCGATGATTATTATTCTGTATATCCCAGCACGCCACCAGGAAATATTATGCCTCATTTAACAACATCAATGCAGTTGGAGCCAAAAGGTGGCGCAATATTTATCTGATTACAAATTTTATTCATAGAATTTGTTTTTAATCTTCATTAACAATAATTGAATTTCAGATGAATGTATCTCTAGTGATGGGAGACAAGTTTCTGAAGGCGAATCAATTTCTCTTTCCTGCTCGATATGCACTTGTGCCTGGGGAGAGTTACATTGCTCTCCACGACCATGCAACACGCCACCAGGATGCAGAAGAAAGGCTGCAAGTATTAGCACAACTGATTTATGCTGTGGGGAACTTATTTGTGATAAACGTAAGTATGAGACGGTTAAGCTTCAAATTATTTTCGTAAAAAAATCTCAAAGGATTTTGTAGCAAATTTTTTAATATTGTTTTAGCGAACAAGACAACATCCATGCCGTTAATGACAACGCAAGATATCGAAATGAATTTAAATGACACTAAGACAACAAGTAAATATGAAAAAGTATTATTCACTTATCAAGATAGTACCACTACACCACGCCCTTATACAAATAATGATACAGTTGAAACTGCAAAGGGTACGAATATTTCGGCAACTAATGAACGATTTGAAAACATGATACCAGTAACATTGGTCACAACCAGTTCCACTGAAAAATCAGTTTCACATACAACGTCAACTGAAGCTCCTAACAATGGGGTTGTGGAAAATAATAACCATTCTCTGGAATATGACGAGGAGGAGGATGATGACGAAGGATTTTCCTTGGGAAGTGTTTTAAAGCTTTTGCTTAGTGACACATATGACACTACAACTGCAGGACCTAAGAAGAAGGTAACTACAGTAACGACAAGTCCAAAGTTGCCCAAAACAACTTCTACTCCAGTTCCCACGACTAAACGAAAACAATTTACTTCATCCGAAAGTGGTTTCATTCCTGTGACTCACCGTTCGCCTTACACACCCCCAAAGAAGTTATATCCACAAAATACGATCAACAGAATTGACCATCTTGTGCTCGGAGAATCAAATGCTATCAGAAAGACAACTCCGAAACCTACTTATAAGCCTTTTACACAATCTACCACAAGAAAAGTGGCGACCAGTACTAAAACTACTTTGCAGCCAATTACTTCGAAGACTGTAGAGATTTCAAGTAAAGAAAGTTTCGGAGGACATCCCGTCGAGGTGCGTCCTTCTATACCTAATTTTATATCTGGATTCGGATTAGGTTTACCCAAACTAGCTGGTTGCAATATTTATGGGCGAATGTATCGAGTGGGTAGAATCATCGCAGAATTGTCATCTCCGTGTCAAGAATGCAAATGTACCGAGCTCGGTGTTGAGTGCCGATCGCTTAGTTGCTGAACAGTCGTATGGTGAAAATGTAGAATATCCTCTACGACACGTGATAATTTATGTATAGACTAAAGGCGTACAAAAAGACATAGAAAAATGAAATGGTGACAATATTCAGTAGTTAATTTAGTAAAATTGAACTGCATAGTTTTCAAACAGATTATAATTATTGTATTGAAATAACTTTTTTGTACAGTGTGTGATTATGTGGGCATGTGCGTGTGTTATTAGATTAGGTTAGACGTAAGTTTTATTTTAATAAAATATTATATTTAAATTTCCTAAAAGTAACAGTAAACGGACGTCGCTCGTCGGCTTTGATCTCAAATAGTAATACAAAAAACATATTGCAAGTTATTGCAAGTTGCAATAACTTGCAATAACAGTATCATAATTATACTTTTGAATTTTTGACCAATAAAATAATAATTAATAATACCTATTATACACTTGCCAGAACAGTCTATGTCAAAAAAATAGACATCTTATTTGCGCAAAATTAAACAATTGACTGATGAACTTTTGTTTTTCTTTATACACCAAACTTACAATAATTTCAGGAAAATTAATTAAAAAAACTGGTACAAAAAAAACATATTTTATTAACAACAGATCATAATAATGTTGCCAACATTAGGACTTTGTAGAGAATATGGGTATATAAAAGTGAAAGATTTCAACATCAAAACTTCAACGTAAATTGAACATTGTAAAATTTGGAATAAGGTCATTTTAATTATACATTTCTTAGACTACGAACACTTCAAAGGTACTTATCATTTCAATTCTCAAATGACATTGGGTAACATTAAAAATTGTATATAGCTGTTATAAAAGCTTCGTTAACTCCTACGAATTCATCAAGTCATTTGTAATAGTAATTATTGATATGCAATACAATATTAAAATTATTAAGTAATCTACATTATACACTGCTTAGTCATTAGAGAAATTCCCAAAAATTTCAAAAACATTACAAAATTAGACTAGATTATGAATCGCTTTGGTTGTCCTTGACTGTAACTTTCATTTTCACAATTCGGTCTCTAATTTTTTTATTCAAAGACAGAATTATGACGAAGATATTTACATATTTATAGATTTTTATTATACATCATACGTATTTTAAATTTTTCAGTTCCGCAACATTAAGCAAAAACTCAATAATTCCTCGAAACTTTTTTATGCTTTGAAATTATCACATAACTCAACATCTACTTACTCTTAGTTAATCATAACAATATTTAATGTTTTGATACAAAACGGTTAAAACTTAATAATTTCATAGAAATCAGAAACAAAAAATAAATTAAAACTACCCATGGTAGATAACTTTGTGTGCATTGGTATCTCTAAAACATTTTAATCTGAAAGTCTTTTCTTTTTTCAAAATATAGGTAAGCACCTCTTGCAATAAAGCTATCTACCAATTTACAATTTATTAACGTATAGCCTCACCAAAAGATAAAAAATTTGCTTTAAAGGCTTTATTTGATTGCAAATTTTTTTTTTTCTTTAGGAGCTTGATGCCCCTGTCACGGATGACATTTAATTACTTTTAAAAGTTAGTGTTGGTAGTAGAAGAAATTATTTCTTTGGTTTCCTGCAACATGTCGCAGTTTTTTTTTTATCATTCCGGTCAGGCTATAATTATCTATATCACATAAACAACATCAATTAATTAAAATTATTCTTAAGTCTAATAAAATCACTTTGGTTAGTTTGATAGGTATTAGTAAAAAGCATATTAAAATGCTTAAGTACAAATTCATTAGTAATGCTTAGATTATTTCATTACATTTCTGGAAGACTTTTGTGCATATCGTTGTTTTAATTCCACTTTAGTTAAATTAATTGAAGCTAATTATTTGAAAATTACAGTTCATGTGTAATTATTGAATGGCCAAATAATTTACCGTGGTTAATCTATTTATATATAAACTAATAACTTTTTGATGACAAGACAAACTTGTAACTCACGTTCTCCTACATTTTTTTTTGTCTTTTAAACCGTGTCCTTGCTTCTTGGTCTGGATTTAAATTTTTATTTTTGGAAATTATAATATTGCTCGTGATTTTAATATAAGACACCTGGTGAATTTACACTTAGTTTTTCTAAATTGATATTTCGTATTTCGAATCTAATTATTATCGCATTCGAATTCAATTCGGAACTATCACAATAATTCTCGTAACTTCAATCATACCACAAGATATTTCAAGGTAATTCTTCGACCTTTCCTTAGTGCCTACATCAAATGGCACATCTCTGAATGCACCAAATGATTCGTCGAGCCTCCTTTGGTGAAGAACTCTTCACTCTCATCAAGAGAGTCAAATTCAATGAATCCTAAACTTCATCTTCCTGCCTTGTCAAGTCAGCGGTTCGCCCTCGTACCAGAAAACATAGTGCGCGATGGCCGCAAAGAGGCCTATTGTTAGCAGGATAATGGACGATACTCTGCACACTGTTATGCTGCGTTTGGAGGAATTCTCTCCTAAAACAAATAAACATTCTTAATTAATATTTTCATCAACAGTGAGTAGTTTTTAATACGTGGATCGTAAATAAGTAGTTTATTCATAAAATAGGTAGTCTTTAGACGAACTTTGAAAGACCTAAAATCTTGAAACATTAATTAAAAGTAAAATTAAAACTCCAATCTCAGCAAAAAAAAATCTTAACACAAATGGTAAGAAACTAAAACAAGGTATATTTCAACCCTATTGGACCCAGTTTAACATGAGTTTCTTGGAACATTTATGTCTTTTAGCATGCAATTCGCGTCTTTCAAATTCGTTTAATTAACGTATTAGGTAATTATGAGTAAACCTAAGAAAGTTAAAAGTCTGAACAATTTTGTACCTGTAAATACAAGGAAAGCCAGTGGGACCCCGACGGCAGCGCCCAGCGCGTGCGCAGCCCACGCCACGTGGTTGTATGACTCCGGCTCAGGCGTGCGCAGCAATGCCCAGCAGCCTTCCGAAGCACCCAGCACCACCACGCTCAGCGGCCGGAACCACCACAGGGGAATGTGACCGAACCTGTGAAAACATCGTCGAATATAGATCATCAAATATTTCCACAGCAGTCTACTGACATTGCGTGTTGTTATTACAATTCAAGACTTAAGGGATGGAAATCATAAATGGATGGGCATCATAAAAACTCAAGGTCACTTAGTGGGCAATGGACAAAGCTTTACTTGTAGTTTTCTTATGAAATCAAATCAGAAATTAGAAGATCCACAGAGACACCGACAAAGCTCAACAGGTCGTAAAGCTAAAGCGGCGAATGAAAGTCCCTTAAGAGACTTATGTCCAGCTGTCCTGGTCTATCAGTTTACAACGATGACAACGACGATTTGATAAAGTTTAGTCCCCAAAAAGTAAAACTGTTTCTGATAAGACTTCACTGAAGTTCCGTTTTAAAGTTCTTCAAAATTTTGAAGTAATAAAATCTAAAGAGCCTTTTGGATGTAAAATACCATGAACAAGTTACACACCTAAGGCACACATTGGGCAGATGAGCAGTCAACAATGCATAGACAGCTGCGGAGGCTCCCACCACACGGACCCGGGGCTGTAGGGCTCCCGCACCTAGCGCTCCTGCCGCCACTCCTCCTATCCATATCATGGCCACCCGTGACCACCCTTGCTCACGTTCGAGACGCCAACCCACCTGTAATAAGGAAAGAATATAACACTTTAATAAAATTAAGATTTACGTCGACCATTAAGAATCCAAACTAACAGGTACTTAAGTAGTCTTTAAAATATTAAAAAAAAATCTTACAGCAAGTGCCACGAGTGCGTTGAGCGCAAGATGGGTGGTACCAGCGTGCACGAGGCCATAGGTGAGCAGTCTCCAGGGTTCCTGCCACCACGGCCCCGGAGCCCATTCCAGCTTAGCACGCCATTCCTCTGGACCGCAAAGATGCACCATCACCTAGGGAAAATTAGATTTTAATACACATATAATATTTTGACATGTGTCTTATGGGTCGGGGTTGATGTGGTAAAAAGTTGCTGTCACATGATTGCCAGTGGGAAAGATAAGAATTTATTAGGTACAATCGATAACTTGTACCCCTAGGCTAGCACCAAACTTTGACAGTCAATCAATGCAATAACTACAATCCTTTCGAATAACCACATTTTTCACGAATTACACTTCACTTTCACTTTGCAATGGTCGCAATACATTAATCAAAAGATGGGTGGTCTGTTAATTAACAAAAAACAAAATATCACTTACAATGAGAACCAGCATGGTGATAATGAAGTAAGGTGGTCTGAGAACGTCTTTCAGTTTTTCCTTCCTCTTTTGGAATTTCGTTTTTGCTTGCGTTTTTATTCCAGACTTGATTGCCGAGCATTTTGGTTTCTTGACGCCCCAAACTCCTAAAGTGAGACCAGCTTGCAGGCGGCATGAGGATTTCTGGAGGGGCTTGCTCCCGAGGAGACGTCGGTTCTCCCCGGGACTGTTAGTTCTGCTATCACTCCCGAGTCCCAACTCCTCGTTTTCGGTCCAGGCTTGCGCTGGCGACTGTTCTTCTGGCAAGATCCGTCTGCCCTGATGTACTGGTACTTCTTGATAGTCTCCATTTAGCCGCTCCACCTGATTTTTAAAAGAATTAATAGTTAAAAATTTAAAATAATTAAAGCCATCAACAAGAAATTGATCGCAATTTTGCGTCGATTTTACATCTAGAATTAACTTAAAATAATTTTTCTAGTTTTGGATTTCCATTATTGACGAAGCAAATTTTTGATTGTAAAATACAGTCTATTTTTAGTTTAATAAAAAGGCAGTTTTTTTATTTTATTATTTAAATACAAACCTGTTCGCAGTCCTCGGCATCCGGAGCCATTGTTCGCCGCGGAGGATACTCTTGTCATCTTCTAGAAGAGGTCGAAAGAGCGTCACACCATACCTCCGGCAAATTCTGGCAACAAATGATACCTCGCGTTAAATCCCATCTAATTTATACCGTGTTTAAGGAAACTCGAGCATGTATCTTCCTATAATTAGGGATTCCCTTTAATTTGCCCGGAAATTAGAATTATTAATAAACTATTGCGGTTAGCTTATAGGTTTAAAGGACACAGATTTGTTACACTTATTGAGTATATCGCCTTTATCAATAATGGTTTTCCGAAGGATAATGTGTTTTACCCTTTACTTGTGTTATCAAGGTGCGTTTCAGGAATTTCGTCATTGAAAATGTTTGTTGTTTTTGGTGTTGGAATTCTTAGAATTAAATGGTTTTGGAGAATAAAATTGTTTTGACTCTCGAGTATTACTTATAGTTACTTACGTATCATAAGTAAATATCGTAATCATAAAAGCCTCAATACCGCAATTACGGTGGTCGGGCGCGGATAGGGAACCGTAGGGTAAAAAAAAAAAAAATAAACCCGGCTGAGTTTGTTGTGGGCTCTTCTCAGACCAGGGCGCGTTTGGAACCCTCGTAGTTTTAGTTTTAAGTTTCCGTAAATAATTATCACCATTGCCTGTACCTAAATTGACGTTCAAAAAGTGTACAGTGTACCAATTTTGAATAAAGTTTATTTGATTTGATTTGATTTGATTTAGGGTCGACGGTTCAAACCCCACCCGTTACACTATTGTCGTACCCACTCCTAACACAAGTTTTCACTTAATTGGAGGGGAAAGGGGAACATTGTCATGTTCATCATGACTAAAATATATTTAAAAAAAACATCGTAATCGTTACAGCAAATGATTGTGTTAAAGAAATTAGAGGTGAATTAAATGACTTTCCTTCTGATGCTTATAAAACTCTCTGTTTAACTTCAAATATAAGTTCATTAACTTCAAGGCACTGCTTATTTTATCATGAAGGACGTTTGGTCTAGTTGCGACAGTGCATAGATTAAACAACGTTGATCCGAGTCGGTAATTTGATAGGTGACCGATTTTGGAGATCCGAATTAGGACTTTTTGGGTCCCTTGTTCCCTTGCCTTGTATTATCACTAACTTAAAATAAATAATCCATAAACCTAAAGGAAAAACGTACTGACTTGAAAAGAACTTACACGAGTATACATAAGTATTATATTTTGAAAGATTTCTGCATTGAAAAACGCAGTGATTGCGCCAACCGCTTAGTGCACAGAGAATAGCTGCTAAACTGCGATGAACTGCCCGTCGTAAAATGTGGGGCATCGCATGAAAACCTCGTAAACATCATGAAGCTTTACTTAAAATGTTATTTAAGTAGGTACTTTGAAAACGAACGTCTCTTTAAGTAGTGGAGAGGTAGATTAGGTACTACACAATTTGACGTATAATTTCCTCTTGTATCTGCCCTCCGTAATTATAGCTAAGTAGGTATTTAGCAATTCTCATATATATGTTATATACCTCCTATAATTAGGCTAAAATTAATTAGTTGGAGGCTTGATTACTATTAAATTGGAATGTTAATTTAGTTACGTGATTTCATAATTATACAAATTATTATCTGCATAAAAATAAAGCAGTACCTACCTACGAAATAAACCCGAATAATTTGTTAATGAGGGTCAAGTTTTTTAAAATTGTTAATTCAAAAAGTGTACAGTAAGTATAGCAATTTTAAATAAATGATTTGAATTTGATATTGTAGCTTCCACCTAGACCCCCCGTACTTCCTCCCTCCACAGTCATGATAACTCCCGCTCCCGGATCCGATAATTAAGAATAGATAAATAATTACAAGAAAACATGGGTAGGTACATACATTACCTTGATTAATTTGACCCTGTAGGTACTACAATATATTATGATATATCCCTAAATAATGGTTTTTCCACCATAACAATATCCTCTTCAACAAATAGTCATGTTCATATTGCTAACCCATATTAGTAAAATATATGAAACTGCATTTCAGTGGTCACGTTCGCAACTATTATATTTATTAATAGCAACCCCACTTTAGTATGTATTTGTTACGTAATAATTAGGCACAAAAATTCGCACAAATTATGTTTCTGTTGCTGGGTGGTTTAAACTTTAAGTTCACGGAGATATCAAAAAATATTAGGTAGGTAGTTGAGAGGCGAGAGGTTTTATCTATGCGGTTAAAATAATATTATTGTTTTAATTTGATTTGGTACTTATTAATTAAAAATATCTGTTTAGGTTAAATTCAGGTTATCTCTTATCACAATAACCCTCTTATCACAGGCTTATCACAATAACAATATTTTGGGTTAACTTAAATGTCAATTTTTTTGCCACTTTATTTTTGCCTCGTGTCAAGTAAAAGGAGTTCTTATACAATCAATAACAACGAAAAAATAAAAATATGTATTATCCATACCTATAAATTTAATGCGACCGGTAGTACCACGGGTAAGCAGCGCGAAAATGTGCCTATCTAGGGTGAATGTTCTATAAGTCGGCACTTTAAGCGTCGTGTCATGTTTAAAAATTCATAGACGTGTCAAACGAAGCAATTTCAGTACAATGTTTTTTTCTTCTAATACTTCATGCTTTTGACTTTTTGAATCAATTTTTAATACCCGCTTTTTGCATAAAGAAGTATTTTTTTTTAATTTATTTAAAAAAAAGTACTGATTTGCCTAAGCTCGGCACCTTTGTCCCTTTCTCCGGCATTTGTGTTCTCAAAGTCGGCCCTCATTTTTTTTTATTAGAAAATTAGCTTTTACCCCCGATATTGTCCGTGAAATTTTTTTTTTTAAATATTTATAGGAACTCTTTCCTCGTTTTCATTTTATTTCATTTTCCCACCAAAAAAAATATACCCTTTTCCGAAATTAATAGAATTTTTGAAGAAATAGGTATAGAATGTTTTTTAATAACCTCGACAAACAATCAGGCAATTTTTATATAGATAATATCAAGTTTGTTCAATAGGGCCGACCTTAGGAATAACCCAAATTCTTAAGTCGGCACCCCCTGCCGACCTCAGGTACCTCATACTACTGGTTTTCCTTAGTCCTGCACCCCTGTTTTTTCTTTAAATACGCAAAATAATTGAATTAAATCACTATAATACGATGTCAAATATTACGCAAAACAAATTAAATTGCAACAACAAGTCTTAAATATTATAATACGTAATTTATTTCTTACCAAACGACGCTCGGAAAGTAGCAATTTTATAAGAAATTCAGCAATTTACGCACTCGCGCTCGTTCTAAGCGAAAATTGAGGGAAAGGGGTGCAAAAAAGTGCTGCCTTATTTTAGAACTATTTTGCCATTAGAGCAATACTAAATGAAAAAAAATACCCATTGCGACTAAGCCGACTAAATGGCACCAAAACGATAATATCGACAGAAATATAACGAAGTGCCGACTTATGGGGGGGTGCCGGCCTAGGGTGCTTCCACCCTATCTGTCTGTATCTTTTCACGGCTGAACCGATTTTGACGCAATTTGGCACATACCTATGAGTACATAGCCTGCATCGTGGAGATGCACATATCGTAGATTTTATTCCGGAAAAATCAGAGTCCTTACGCGAAGGAAGTCACGGGTATCAGCTAATATTACGTCCACAAACGGGTCGCATCAATTACAAAATGTACTCGGAGTGATGTTTTCAAAATAAAACTCAACGATACCTAGTATCTTGCAAATTACTTAGTTACTTATTAAAAAAAACATGATATACCGTAAAATAACGGTATGGAAAATTGTGATGCACCACGGCAGTGCAGCTGGCCAAAAAGGCACTACCAAATACAACAGCATTATCCAAATCGGTCCAGCATTAACAGTTAGGTATCTCGTGTAATTGAGCGACATGCGACATCGCGTCGTTCTGTATGCAATCGTCGTTGCAGGTGGTTGCAGTGAATACCGGGTGACATAATACAAGAGCGGGTTGGTTTTGAATGGTTACCTACTTGATACATTTGATTCATTCAGAATGGGCTGCTACCTTTTAGAACTCACTCAGCAAACTGCGGAACGATAGATTTTGTATTGATATTGTGGAATTTTACTTGTGATTTGTAAACTTACTAAATTATTATCACCATGGACCGGCTGGCGGGTTTAGCCGTGCGACTACTTATGTATGGAAATTGTATTTATTTCAAACAACGAGTGAATGATAGTTTATTAGTATTGTTTAAGTTTTATCAGCTCATTGCTAATGACAAATCGGTTAAAAAATTCGAATTCAAATTTAAAGATCCACGAACAATTGTACATAAAATCCATAAACAACCTTACACAATCGCACCTAAGATTGCCATATTAGCAGCTAAGGTAGAGAATATAATTACAAGTTTTCAGCTATTAAACGCTTGCAAATTTTCCATCGGCTCTTCGACTAAAATACTCGGTTGTACCTAACTTCCTAGATAGGTCTGTATGTCTGTCTGGTATGGCTTCTGATATGATTATACAGCGATTATGAATATTTAACCTCTGTCTGATAAGTACTTAGTTGATAGTTGTTTTGGTGTGGGAAGTTGATAAGTAGGTACTCAGCTTAATCACAGATATCGTAATAAATATTTCTGTGATTATAATATTTATAATATAATATTTTGATTTCGATGGTGCTTACTTACATTTGCTTGAGTCTTGATGCTACGGATACAAAATATGTAGGATAACGAGGCGACTTTAATAAATTTATCTTTGAACAAAAAAATTATGTTCAAAGTTTTTGTCCAAACTTGGGAATGAATCGCTTTAATACTCGTAGCTAGCCAATAGTTCTAATATGTACGTAGTTTAAGTGATATAATAATAAAAGTATACCCGGCTGAGTTTGTCTTCTCAGAGCGGGGTGCATTTGGAAACCCTTTAGGAACCTAGCTTTAGTTTTAAGCTGTCATATATATTTATGATTTATTAACCGGGACCGACTGCTTAACGTGCTCCCCGAGGCACGGGGGTGAAACACCGCTAACTAGCAACTTCGAGCTGGCACTGAGAATTTCTTGACAGAAAAACCCAATAGCTGACATTAATTTGCCCGGTAATCGAACCCGGGACCGCGTGATCTGCAGTGCTAATCACTTGACCAACGAGGCAGTCACTAGGCTGAAAATGTACCTACAGTGTAGCAATTTAAAAAAAATACAGAAACCTGAATCTACAAGTTGTAAATTAGGAAATTAACTGAATAGGTACAACACGCGCAGTTTTCTCTATCGTACCTGTAGTTGAACTAGATATTGACCGTTCTATTCACGCGAGTAGCGGGTCAAGGCCTCTGACATTATTACAATAATGTACCTACTTAGTTCAAATAGTATCTAAACGGTCCAAACATTCTATGATTAATTATTATTAATAATAATTCAAAGTAGGCGCGTTTATCTTATCGGCTCGTAACTGGTGCATTTCATACGACTGCGAAGTAAATTAATTTAATTTCATATCATTACCGAGAAATGCCGCGATTTGGTTTTTTTTTTTCATCGTTAAAACAGGTTAGTTACCGCCACTTCCTCTGCGATAGGTAGGAATTTATTTGTTGTAATTATAATCTAATAACTACGTTTATTTAGCATATGAATTTTTTATTCGAGAATATACCTACTTACTTAGGCTCATTATAAAGTCACAAAATTACCTATTTTTAACCGACTTCAAAAAAAGGAGGTTCTGTATTCGACCCGTATGTATGTATGTATGTAAGTATGTTCGCGATTATCTCCGCAACTAATGAACCGATTTTGATGATTGTTTCACTGTTGTAATCTACATACTTTCAGGAAGGTTTTAGTATATAACACATCGAGTTATCATTCTTACGTACGAAGTTATAACCATAAATGTATACATATGTCACTAATATGTTCTCTGATATTGCCAGACCTATTGCTGAAGTCTAATATACATATTCTGGCCAAAGACTTCACTCTGCTACGCCTACGTAACATTGACCTTTTGCAAAAAGTTTTGGGCCGAAGTCAGTACAGCTATATCTACTATAGAGTGATTCCTTGGAGTTTGTGCACGGTTACGTGTATTTCCATTCTATACAAAGCCAAACCGCAAGAGTGTGAAACTGGTCGCGTATATATTGTAAATTATTTTTTAATCAAGGTCTTCCAAATTATACAAGAGTAGTACGCATCCAAACTAATCTTGTATAGATCGGAAGTTAGGTTAGGTTGGGTTAGAACATTATAAAACCATTCACCTATACTTAGTATGACACATAAAATGTATGTAATATGTCACAGGATATTTAATAATAATTAATAATATATAGGTCATAATCTATTTTACATACTTAGTTCTCATTTATATTATTATTAATATAAAGAAAACAAATCACTAAAAAGCATAAAATAATTTTTTTCAAAGAAAAATGAACCGACTTCAAACCATTCGAACTAAAAAGTTTAAAATAATTTTTTATTCATTTAGATTTACGATTAAACTACTTAACTTAAATAATATATAATTTTTTGGAGTCGGCGCCAAACCACATTCAATTCGTCTTAGTAAAATCGGAGTAACTATCCACTTTTGAAGGCGAGCGTGGTGAACCATAATAGTCACGGAGGGTGAGGCTGTCCGGGACGCGGGGAGCATAGTTTCGACTTGAAAAGTATGAGTCATTTGGCGCCGACTTCAAAAAATTATATATCATTTGAGTTAGGTAGTTTAATCGTAAATCTAAATGAATAAAAAATTATTTTAAACTTTTTAGTTCGAATGGTTTGAAGTCGGTTCATTTTTCTTTGAAAAAAATTATTTTAAATACCTTACGCCTAATTTATATAATAGACAAAAAGAGATTTGAGATAAGTGATGATAAAAACAAATATTTACCTTTAGGGTGAATGCTCTATAAGTCGGCACTTTAAAGGTCATGTCATGTTTAAAAATTCGTAGACGTGTCAAATGAAGCAATTTAAGTACAATGTTTTTTTCTTGTAATACTTGGTACCTTTGACATTTAAGTCAACTGTTAATACCTGTTTTTAGTATAAAGAAGTATTTTTAATTTATTTAAAAAAATACTAATTTCCCTAAGCTCGGCACCTTTGTCCCTTCCTCCGGCATTTGTCTTCTCAAAGTTGGCCCTCACGTATCTGAAAGAAAATTAGCTTTTACATGCGACTTTGTCCGCGTGTTTATTTTTCATATTTGCAGGAACTCTTTCCACGTTTTTATTTTATTTGATTTTCCCGCCAAATAAAATATCCTTTTCCGAAATTAATAAAATTTTTGAAGAGATAGATATATAATTTTTTTAACAACCTTGTCGCGAAGCGCAGATGCGTTCGCGAAATGCACAAGAGCAAAGTTAAGTTAGTTTAAAGCAAAGAGTAAGTTACTCACTGCTTTAAGGTCAGTGTTTAGTCTATGAAGGGAATGTTATCTGTGATTTATCTAAGTTCACTCGAAATTCGCTCTATGCTCTATAGTTTATGGTTATTACGAATTCGTAATTTTTTATTTGCTAAGAGAACATTTTATAATGGACGCGGCGCAGATTGGAGACATGGTGCTACCTCGTGTGGAAGCCTGCCAGGTCATCCTCTCCGGACACCGAGTGGATGGCGAATAACTTAAGCTAAGTACCTAGAGAATAGTCCTTTTACCTAATTATATGAACTTTATAATAATTGTATCTAAATCAGTGATAGGGCATTTATATTCCACGTGGTTGGCCAATCATATCTTAAGAGAACGGGTGGAGGCCTACCCTGCCTCCCCCTTGATCTTTGCGGACGCATTAGATCGGCCAAGAAGAAGAAGTCGAGGACTTGAGAGTATTGGCCGCACCGAAAGGATCTACCACCCTGAGAGTACTCAGAGAGTCTGAATACTAAGGAGGAACCGGACGGGTGCGCCGGGGGTCATGGATAAGTACCCCCGGGCACCTTCTACGGGTTCCCCAGCAGTGGGGAACATAGTCCGGGTCATCGGGGTGGTGGGGAGATAGCCTACCACAAGTTCAAGAAATATAACATCACATCCCTCTCTGGAACTTAGGGCATCTTGATCTGACAGTGATGTCATAGTTAACTTAACCCATGCAGGTCGCCGAGGCGTAGAGGAGCTTTCTAGAGAGGGGGAGCGGAAGAAGCGAGGAGAGCAGCTAGGGTCAGGCTAGCGTCACAGCAGATTACGAAGGTATGACTCCATCAAATCTATGTTAATTCGGGGGACGTTCCTTTCCACTTGTAATCACTTACTTATTATTGTAAACCCTCTAAGAGGCCTATCGAGACTCTCTACAACATAATAACGCGAAGCAGAATAGTGGAAAGAAATGGGCCTTCCCGACAAACCTTGACAATCAGACAATTTTTATATAGATAATATTATCAAGTTTATCCAATAGGGCCGACCTTACGAATGACCAACCTCAAGTACCTCATATACTACTGGTTTTCCTTAGTCCGGCACCCCTGTTTTTCTTTAACTACGCAAAACAATTGAGTTAAATCACTATAACACGATGTCAAATATTACGCAAAATAAATTAAATTGCAAAAACAAGTCTTAAATCTATCTTCTTCTATACATATAATAAAATCGTAGACTTGCCGTATCTGTACATTAAATATTTTTGCAAAATAATAACTGGGGGATGTTAAGGATTAGTAATAGAATGTAAAAAAGCTATTTTTGAAATTTTTGTCTGTTTGTCTGTTTATCTGTTTGTCTGTTTGTCTGTTTATCTGTTTGTCTGTTTATCTGTTTGTCTGTATGTTTGTGCGCGCATCACGTAAAAACTACTGAACAGATTGAAATGAAACTTGGCATAATTTAAGTTCATACTACGGAGTAACATATAGGATACTTTTTGTCCCAAAATTCAGCATGGTTCCCTTGGGAGAGGGGATGAAAGTCAAAATGTGTACCTACTTAGCTGTAATTCATTAACCCGTGATCCGATTTCATTCATTATTTTTTTGTTAGAAAGGAGATAGTTTAAAGATTACCGGGTAATCTCTGAAAGGCTGGATCGATTTTGATGGGACTTTCAGTGGTGGATGTTTACATTTTTATCTACCTAAACATCCACCAGTGAACTTTTAACAGTTTTTAGCAAGGTATGAGCTCAAAAGAGCTTAAGAAAAACAAAAAGTTCCCGCGGAATTTTCAAAAACCGATATCCACGCGAACGAATTCGCGGGTGTCCGCTTGTATTATAATACGTAGTGTAGTGATGTGTAGCACACTACTTTATTTCTTACCAAACGACGCTTGGAAAGTAGCAATTTTGTAAGAAATTCAGCGATTTACGCACTTGCGCTCGTTCTAAGTGGCAATTGCAAAAGGGCATGCAAAAAATGCTGCCTTATTTTAAAACTATTTTCCCATTGGAGCAATACTATATAAAAAAATACCTGTTGTGACTAAATGGCACCAAAACACTAATATTGACAGAAACAGAACGAAGTGACAACTTTTGGGGAGATGCCGGCCTTAGGAGCACCAATACATCATTACCACCAATACATTGGTTTCGATACATAAAAGTATTATTGGTAGGTGTTTTAATCCATAGATATTGTTCTGCCATTTTTGGAATTCCATATTAATTATCAATCGATAAAAAGTTTAAATGAACACCTTTTTATTTTGTACCTTTAATAAATAGATAGGTTCAGGTTACTTACCTGATGAAAAATTTAAATCATTTATTTAATGTGTTCTTCCCTGTTTCTGTATCTAGGTAGGAGGTATATTTATTTGTAAACAGGGAAAACCATAATATTAATAAATCATTGAATTACCAAATTAACTAATATGACTTATATGGAATTCTTCAAAATATAAAATGAGGTTAGTGTTTACTTTATTAGGTATAGCTAATAATTATTTATAATGACCATCAAAAGTGCTTAATACAAATGACGCAAACCAACAGGACAACAAAATACAATATACTTATGTATTTAAATAATTAGGGCGATACATAACATAGTAATATAATTTTCGAAAACAGTGATTTATTATAGCACAAAGATCTAGATCTCTGTAGGTCTAGCTAGATCTTGCTATACCCGTATTACTAATTCCGCGGAATTTTGACAGCTGTCATTGTCATTTACAGATGAGTTCTTTGTATTACACACATGACAGGGTTAACATCTACGAAGTACGATTTTACCCCAAACTACTTTAATTCCCTGTCATCATAAAAAACCATATGCCGCGTAATAATATTACTCGTTTCGCCCTAAAATAGAAATCGCTAAGAGTGGAAACTAGAAAGTGCACACCAACAGCAATAGAAAACAAAAGAAGCACATTGAAAAAAATGGAAGTCGAATGACATTATCACCATGAAGTGTCTTTTAGGCATTTGTCATATCTACATGCGATAGTTGATTTTTATTTACATAAGTTTTGAATTTTTTATCTTTTTTGTGGGAATCCTTTTATCTCTGGTAACATTACAAAACGTCAGAATTCCGCGGAATTAGTAATTCGGGTATAGATCTCTGAAAATCGAAACCAGTTAAAAATAATATTCGATATTTCAAGATTCGAGAGTGCTAATAAAATTATTGAATAATAATTATTGTAAGAAAAAATTCGTATCTTTCTTCTTAAGTACGTACCTACTATCCGTACCCTAAGTCCAATTACCTATTTGTGCAACCATATTAAGTATCCCGAGATAACTTGACTTTTGCTCGCTGGTTTTAAGTAACAAATGCGCGTTTTTTGAGCTAGTGAGGTGAAAATTTTATTTTTCCATGACAGTTTAATATTTTCTCACACTGATAGGTTGCCTGCAGAATACATAAGCTCTCTCTGCAAACATCAGGATCGTCGAAGTGGTTGAGACGTGGAAATTAGATTTGAAAATCAAAAACCCGCTTCAGTCTCCCCAGTCTCACATTCATCTTTAAAATGTAATGTAACCATGTATGTTTGTAGTATGGGTACAAATAAAAGTATACAAATTATATAATTAGCATGGACTTTGAATATAATTTGACTTGTTTTGTCAGCGCGCTTTTACAGCACTCTAAAGATACCATAATCATACCCTTGACATCACAGAGTTCAAATATCGCTCAAGGTGAGGGCCGACATTACTATAATATTATGAACAGCTACATTACCTCCCTGAGTGAATGGCCGTATATAAATAACAGCAAATATTCAACTATGGGTTATTGATGCATTTACGTACATTGATCGAAACATTGATCGTGCGCCGTCAGTTGGGATAGTTAAATTGAAAATGTAAGTAATTTGCATTGAAAGGTAAGAGGGGCGTAATCCGACCCGCTTTGCAAAAAGTTGCTGACATGAACCAAAATAGTTTTAAATGAAAGACAAGACCTTTAAGTAACATATAAATATTTGATTCAGAGTTGATGGGAAAAAGTTATTAAACATAAAAAAATTGATAACTATTTATTTTTCTTTGAATAAAAGTTTATTTGTTTATTTGTGTAGGTAAGTATATTGTTTATTTATTTGTAAAAACATTAAAAAAGAGTCAATAGTTTTTCTAACTCAACCCGAGAACTAAATGATATAACCCCCGGCTCTATTAACACCGTAGGGGAGACTGGGTACGGTTGAAACATTTTAGCGTTAATCGTCCATTACGCGAATAGTTAAGCGAGCATTGAAAGAAATATATCAAATAAAAGACCACATATCTGTCTACGAATGGGCAATGTTATTTGCGATCACTGTATTGTATTTTATGTGTAAAATCAAATCTTAAAAAAATTGGAAACTGTTTCAACCGTCCCCATGCCAGGGTCGGTTGAAACAGTGCCTGGGGTCAATTGAAACACATGCAAATAATACAAAATATAATAAATGAACTTTTTTATTCATCGTCTAATAACATTTTACGACTTTCTAGTTAATATATCCTTTAGTTTAGCATAGTTTAGTTAGACATCCTTTTTAGTTAGGCAAAAATATATGTCTGCACATCTAATTAAATATTTAGATTGTTCACGCTCTTGTTACTGGTTAAACACTCGATTGTGAGCTTTATATCCCATTTCTTGATTTTCATTGCCACCAGTCGCATCTCGTTTACGTACATTGTATATCTCAACTGGGAATAGTGGTTCAGTCCATTCTTTTCTGCCGCTGTTCTTAACGAAGATCCGGCTTTTACACCTTCTTATGCTTACTTGTACGTCGATAAGTCAGCTTGACATCTCATAGTCTCCCTTTGGCATCTTTGAAACAAGAAAATAAAATAAATACATTGTTTCAACCGTACCCACAAAAAATGTTTCAACTGTCCCCAACCCCCCTTCTAGGTATAAAATTGTTCGCAGTAAGAATAATAATAAATTTAAATAAACACTAATCATACAACCATATTCTACAAACTTCAATAAAAACGATACAAAACTCTCAGTACTCTAACTTTAATAAAACCATTATAATTTCAAAAATGTACGGACATAAAATACTTACTTTTACGTCAAAAAACACAATGAGGCCTCTTATCTACAAGTACAGCGCGCGAAGGGCGACACAACACCAAAATTCGTGTTTCGACTTGTCATCCGCTTCGTTCTTCCCTTGTAACCATCAACCTCATCACACACGGTGTCGAGATATTCGCTTTGTTTCAACCGTCCACCGTTTCAACCGTACCCAGTCTACCCTATATAGTCAGTGGCGTAACTATAGGGTGGCATTTCGGCAAAATGCCACGGGCCTCCAGCAGGAAGGGGCCCCCGGCACGAGAGGGCCGTGAGCACAGGAGCATCCTAACACAACAGATTTTCAATTTCATCCTCTCTCCCAAGGGAACCGTGCTGAATTTCGGGATAAAAAGACAGATAAAACTGAAAACAAGTGTAAATTGAAAATTTAAAAAACCCCCGACATTCGCCATTTTGTGGCGGCAACCATCTTGGATTTGCAATAGTGCTATTCTACTAGTCAAGCCCTTTCATTTGATACCCATATTAAGGGATTTGTGAAAAAATATGTAATCCGCCATTTTGTAGCGGCGGCCATCTTGGACCGATTTTCATCAAACATAGCTAAGAACACTCTCGACTAAATCACCTTTCGAACAAAAAAAACCGCATTTAAATCGGTTCACCCGTTTGAGCGCCACAGGGGAACAGACAGACACACACACACACACACACACACACACACACACACAGACACGTCAAACTTATAACACCCCGTCGTTTTTGCGTCAGGGGTTAAAAATGCAGTTTCAGCTTATTATAGAGTGCCCTCCAAAAATTTTTTGAAATATCTTCAAAGTTTTATTTATTACTAGCTGACCCCCGCGACTTCGTCCACGTGGTTATATAGGTTTTTATACAGGATCGGATTGGATCCCATAATCCTTTTGTGTACTAAACTAAATGTAGCCTAAGTTATTCCATATAACATCACCTATCTACCATTGAAAGTTCCATTAAAATCGATCCAGCCGTTTCGGAAATTAGCTGGAACAAATAAACAGATCGACAAACATAACTCTAAACGTACACCAGTTTAAAATAAGCCGTACGTTCAAAGACCCGGGTCCCAAGTTATTTGAACCCAATAAATGTATGTCATATCTGAACTAAAAAACCTATGACCTTGAAATATTTACGGGACAATACTTAAAGTACTACCTTTCTAACAAAAAAAGAATGAGTTAAATCGAACTACGCGTTATTGAATTAGAGCTAAATACACGTTTTAACTTTCTTCCCCTCTCCCAAGGGAACCGTGCTGAATTTCGGGATAAAAAGTATCCTATGTCCTACCTCGGAGTATAAACTCATATCGTACCAAGTTTCATTTGAATCCATTCAGTAGTTTCGGCGTGATGCGCGGCCAAGATACAGACAGACAGACAGACAGACAGACAGAAAGACAGAAAGACAGACAGACAGACAAAAATGAAACAAATTGCAGATTTGGCTTCAGTATCGATTATAGAGTGCCCTCCAATAAAAATTTTCAAAATATCTTCAATGTACAGAATTGGATCTGTTACAGTTTTATTATATTATAGATAAATACGTATACCTAGATATACGTATACCTATATACCTAGATAAAATAGAAACTTTCATGTTGTTTGAGCTTATCTATATTGGGGAGGAGAGGCCCCATCCGATAATTTGCCACGGGCCTCAAGCGGTATAGTTACACCACTGTATGTAGTGCATAGAACAATCTCCAGTGGGTATCCAACTCGACAAGCTGCGGGATATAAAAGCCTAGCCTCGCTACTGCATTAGCACGGGTGGAAACAGACGTATTGTTTGCCACGATGGCTCTCGATTAGGGCTGACAACTTTCCTACTTCCCTGGCATATGTTTAGCATCCTTAGTAGATATAGAGATTGAGGTAGGTTTTAATTTAAAATACCCCTATAGTATCAATCTCTATAGTTTTCTTAAAGCTACGTAATATGCGCCCCACCTATTGCCACTTCTCCTTCGTGATTCGATGAGTTATGTCGGTTCATTAATGATAATCTTGGAATTTTACCTATAACATTCCTCTAGTTTCAAAACCAGGATTACATTACTAGGTTGGCATGAATCAATATAAAAGATCTCAATATTAAAAAAATGCAGTACAAAGGGACTAGTGTTGGTTTAAATATTGCCTTTTACAAAAGCAGAAAGAAAATTCGCGTATTGTACAAAACATTTCGTAAATAAGTACCTACGGTACCATATATTGTGCTGGAGTAGAATGAAAAAAATCTTTCATTAATTTCAGACTAAAATTATGTACAATGGTTATTTATTCACCACAAAAAAAGTTAATGAACAAGAAATGGAGCCATTGTAAAACGGCTGACAACCCTGTGCCATTGTCCTCGGCTAGTACTTGTATAAAACTGAAATATTTTTGCAGGCCTTTGTTGCCGTAATCACGGAGTAAGGATGAAGTCGGTGACCTTACAATTGAAGGCATTACCGCGTGGAACTCAAGCACTGAAACTTTTGAGATAGGATCGGATAAACTTCAAGAGGCCAATTGAGATAAATACGAACTTAGCGGTTCTGGTTCGCTTTACAGTCCTGAAATGATTAATGTGCAGATTTAGATTAAGTAAAATATTATTCTGTTGGACTCCAGAAACAAAAAAAAACCAAGTGCGAGTTAGAATCAGGCACTGAGGGCTCTGTTCCTAAGGAAAGGTTTTTTTTTTTTAACTACAAGTTCTAGCCCTTGATTGCAATCTCACCTGATGGTAAGTGATGATGCAGTCTAAGATGGAAGCGGGCTAACTTGGAAGAGGTATGCATACCCCTGATCGGTTTCTACACGGCATCGTACCGGAACACTAAATCGCTTGGCGGCACGGCTTTGCCGGTAGGGTGGTAACCAGCCACGGCTTAAGCCTCCCACCAGACCAGACCAGAGACAATTTAGAAATTATAAAATCTCAAATTGCCCCTGCCGGGAATCGAACCCGGGACCTCCCACTTATAAGACCACAGTACTCACCACTGCGCCAGGGAGGTCGTCAAAGGAAGGAGGAGGTGCGACGAAGGAAGGATTTTGAACAAAATATGGTACGAAAATAACGTAATATACAGAAATCACAAATTTACTTAGTTTGTTTTGAAACAGACTGTCTAACAAAACCGGTTTAATGAAAATGTTCTCAAACTAACGACTTTTTGACTATCTCCCATTTTTTTTTTTGAAGAAAAAAATAGAAAACTTCTTTTTTCACGTATGGGATATGACCCCCCTGAAAAATAATTTAATTGTTTTTTTTTTTTAATTAATTTACAATTCAATATTCGGTTTTGGATTTTTGATTTGCAATTCATTTCGTTTACGATAGGGGATGCAGACAGCAAAGTTACATTAATAGTTTACCCTTCCGGTACGGAACCCTAAAAAACTGAATCGAATAATTATGTTCAACAAGCGACAAGCGCTATAAATACAGACCGATAGCAGTGCAACTACTTGTGGAAACATTCTCATTGTTTAGTCGATTGCCCGTAACTTGTATAGCTTTTAAAGACAACCAAGTATAGCATCCGCAGGCTTTTGTGGACGCAATCAAGGGCCGGAGTCGCTGCACTATCGATCGCAGCCTCCACTGTGGAGTGGTGGTTGTTGCGGCAGCAGGCTGGCGGACGAGCCTCGAGAGGCCATCGAGACTGCACTAATGACGATTACACGTTTACATACACGTTTAAGTATCTACACGCATAATTATATTATCTTGTGGATCCTCCACAATACAATATAATTATGCGTTATACATCGTTGTAATTCGTATGGTTATAATTGTATTTGTTTATGATTTAAGTGCGGTAACTTAAAAAATACATGCGAGAACAATACTGGGATTTAAAACAGTAATCTTACTAAAAAACTATATCTTTAAAACTACTTGTAGAAGGTAAGTTATAACAAGTTGTCGTTTAATTTTTTTTATGCAACATAATATTTTCACCCTCTTAAATTCGGTAATTCCGTTAAATCATATTAAATGGACGATATCTGGTTCGGCGACCCTACCGCTTAAAAATTTAAGCTCTAGATATTTGTTTAAATCTAGACATCAAACTGAATTTACACATTCCATATCTGTAAATGCTTTTTATTAATGGCGCCGTAGTCGCTGAATCGATCTTGACAAAATTTGGTACAGAAACTGATAGCTTACCTACTACTTGGAGACGGACATAGACGCGACGCAAAAGAGTGGTAATGTTTTAATCAGTCTATGTATGTATGTTTGTTCCTCTCTTTGTTTGTTCCTCTCTGTTTGACACTCTAGCACTCTAGAGACCAAACGCGTGGGCCGATTTTGACAAGTGGCACGTCGTTTGATCATTCGTTAAATTCACTAATCGCCATGCCAGCGCGAATGTCAAAGAGAACATAAAAATTTGAAAAATTCATAATGGTGGACGCTAATGTGGGGCTCAAAAATTTTTTTCTTGAAATCCTATCGAGCGGGGTATCAAATTAAAGTTTTTGAAACGGTGATTACGTAAATATTCAGAATATATTATATTAGTTCACTTTTTACGCAGTTGGGTTTTTATTATAATATTTTTCAATATTATGCTTGTTACCGGGAAACCAAAGAACTCCCAAGAGGATTTAACAAACCTAAATCCGAGAGGACAAGGTCCTGGAAAAGAGCAGTATTTTGGAGATATAAACTCTGACTATTGTAATAGCAGAACATGGATATATTACGTACTCAGGGGCGTGTTTTATTTTAACATTAAACAGATTAAAAACGCGTCAGATGATATCGATCGTTGACGTTAACAAAGCGCTGCAGCCACCAGACCCGCGGCGCGTGGAGGGCCGCGCCTGAAGGGCCCCGTCTTTACGTCCTAACGAGGTTTGCGTGCAGTTGCACAAAGCCTGCGTTTTGCATGCGAAACCATAATGTTGCATTCATTATACGACGCTTCCTTTGATTCACACCCCAAACTTTAAAAAAAAATTTTAACGTAGAGAATTTGAGAGATTTCATCTTCTCTGGCGTTTCAGTGCGTACATTTTGTACACAAACTCCTCGATAGCTCAACGGTTGGAGAATAAGTAGATCGAAGGATCCCACTGTGAGAAATTTCCTGACATGTCTTTCTGATTTTCTTCGTAGTAAAAAAGCGTTTCCTTTAGAAAAACTTTTCCTTTCACGAAACGGTAAGTGTTGACTTATTTTACTTTAAATTCCGATTTAAATATGGGAAGGAAATCATTTGGGCCTTTTTCCTACTAACTATCTGAAAAAATCAGAAGCGAACGTCAGGAAACTCCCAGTGCCGACTGCCGACAGTGCCGAGGGGAAAAGGGAATTATAGTCATGTTTTATGAACATTTACACAACATGGGATTAGTAGGTAGGTATTAGTAGTTAGATATTCTCTAGTTCATCGTCCTTAATAACCCTAGGCTATAGTTAATACTTAGTTCACAGGACAAAGGCCTGAGTGATTAAGGTATTTGGCTACATGTTGCCTCATAAAAGTATAACTAAATAGATTGTATTGCCGATAGCCCCGATGGGGGGTCGGGATAAAACGTTGTTTACTGTGGGGGGTTTAAGGGGTGTAAAATGCCAATGGCCGCGTTACCACAGCACTACATGTATCAACCTATCAACGCACAGCGAGACTTATAGATTAATGACTAAATTGTGTTATCGACCAATGACCTCTAGCACAGTGGTGCAAATAGATACTCATATCACTCAATTGTCCAGTAAAAGTTCTTCGAGCTTTGTTCGAGCTCGAAAAAATAGTTCTCTTGTAATTATTTCCTCAAACCACGTCCTTGTGCCGCTTGTATTCAGCGATAATATTACCATAAACGATCGCGTCGTAATCGCATTTCATCATCATCATCATGATCAACCCATTACCGGCTCACTACAGAGCACGGGTCTCCTCTCAGAGTGAGAAGGGTGTTGGCCATAGTCTACCACGCTGGCCAAGCGGATTGGCAGACTTCACACACCTTTGAGAACGTTATGGAGAACTCTCAGGCATGCAGGTTTCCTCACGATGTTTTCCTTCACCGTTAAAGCAAGTGATATTTAAATACTTAAAACGCACATAACTCCGAAAAGTTAGAGGTGCGTGCCCGGGATCGAACCCACGACCTCCGATTAGAAGTCGGTCGTCCTAACCACTAGGCTATCACAGCTTATTAATCGCATTTATTGGTACTTAAAGGTACCTTCTACCTTTTTCCTTAATAAAACGTAAATTCATTAGTTAATTTAGTAGAGAGTAAATATTAATGTTCATTTTACCTAGGTAACTGTGTAGTAGAACTATTCGATCTTAATCTTATTAATTATTCACTTTTCATTACAATAATCATTACATTGTTACGTAGTACTATTATATACTTATTCTGTGACATTTTTCAGTGTTTAAATCATTTATATGTAGGTATATTAGGAGATCTAGGTAGGGCCACACCTATAATGTACAAAATTTTAGGCTTGGTTGTGCCTTTAAAAAAGTTCAAGTTTGAGAAATCTATTTAAAGTAGATCTAATACTCATAAAAAATCACGTATACTTATATAATTGAAGATTATATTATAAATAATAAAAAACCGGCCAAGTGCGAGTCAGGCTTCGTTCTTTTTGGGTTCCGTACATAATTATGAACAACATAATATTTTGGGTGTAAGAAATATTTTATTTCCGAACTAGACGGAACCTACATGACACGCGACAACATAATATTGTTATTTGAATGTATGTATTTATTTTTGAAGAGCAACCGCCGAGTTTTTCGCTTGTCTTCTTGACGGCATTCCGAATCAGTTTTAGATTCAATTGATGATTCGAATGCACTTCAAAAAATTGATTTGAAATAACTTTTCAGGCTATAATATAACGCATATTTATCTATTTATGTATATTTTTCTGTTAAATATTTATACTATTGCTTCTTATTTTGATCGTAGCCCGTAGGAATAACAAGGCGTCGTTATGAGGTAATGTACTAAGAGATACCTACGTCTGACTCAAGAAATAAACCACCTGGTTATACATATAAATAAGCTAAATGGTAAAACCACACTTATATAAATAGTTTTACTACAATGATAAATAATATAATTAATTACTACTATGTTATTGTCCTGTGAATAAATTAAATAGTTATCTTGTCTCATAGTAAATACTTAGTAATTGAAGCAAATCCGAGGAAACGAAAAATATTTTTTTATCGTTTATTACATCTATCTATATCTATATCTATACATATAATAAAATCGTAGAATTGCCGTATGTACATTGAAGATTTTTGCAAAATAATAACTGGGGGATGTTAAGGATAAGTAATATAACGTATAAAAGATATTTTTAAAATTTTTGTCTGTTTGTCTGTTTATCTGTTTTTCTGTTTGTCTGTTTATCTGTTTGTCTGTATGTTTGTGCGCGCATCACGCAAAAACTACTGAATGGATTGAAATGAAACTTGGTACGATTTAAGTTCATACTACGGAGTAACATATAGGATACTTTTTATCCCGAAATTCAGTACGGTTCCCTAGGAAGAGGGGATGAAAATCAAAACGTGTATTTAGCTGTAATTCAATAACGCGTGGTCCGATTTCATTCATTCTTTTTTGTTAGAAAGTAGATACTTTAAAGATTACCGACTAATCTCTAAAAGACTGGATCGATTTTGATGGGACTTTCACTGGCGGATGTTTACATTTTGATCTACCTAAACATCCGTCAGTGAACTTTTAACAGTTTTTAGCATGATAGGAGCTTAGGAAAAACAAAATGATTCCTACGGAATTTTTAAAAACCAATATAATATATCCACGCGAACGAAGTCGCGAGTATCCGCTCGTTTTACAATAATATCCAAAACGTTACCTAAATATTATGTAATTCACAGTAATATATTTAATTTTTCTTTACTCGTTACTAACCTAACCTAACCTATCTATTTAAAATAATGGTAAAAATAGATGCAAAACTGATGGATGGTACCAGCTACCTGCTTACGAGATAAGACTTTAACAACTTTCATTGCCATGGATTGGTTTTCAAGGTATGCTATAAAAGGACCCTTTGACTTTGTAGTCTAAAATTGTGCACCGTAGTAAAATTAACTATTATTAGTTACTGCGAAACCTGACAGAGTTTATTTGAATCAAAAAATAATAAATTTTAATACCCATCAACACTGTTCTATTTTAGATTTGATAACAGAAATTTTAAAATGTCGGCGCTTTTTATGTTATTATGGGTGGCACTCCATTTGATAACGGTTATCATTCCCATTGTTTAATTGCTCAAAGATATGTAATTGTAGAAGATTTTTTAATACGTTCCATAATATAAGTTTATACATATTATCGAACGATAGTAACGAATGTTTCGCTCCCAATAACGAAATTGCCAAATTAAAAATTATATGTAAGTATGTAGTAGGTACCTACCTACCTAGATGTTTTTGATTTTACATAAAAGGCACAGAACAGTCTACCTCTAACAGGCATACGATATTCAGATTTATAATCACACTATCACAATAATTTATTATAAAAGCGAACGTTTGTGTGTTTGTGTGTGTGTGTGCGTGCGTGCGTGCGTGCGTGCATGTGTGTGTGTGTGTGTGTGTGTGTGTGTGTGTGTGTGTGTGTGTGTGTGTGTGTGGAACGGGAACCGGAAATCCACGATTCCCTCGAGATTTGTGAAAAACCGAAACACGCGGGCGAAGCCGCGGGCAGAAGTTGGTATTAATACAATCTTTGTAATCTTTTTAATAAATTAGCGTATTTTTTTTCGCTTTCAAGTTCTGGTAAAGAACTCGAAAGCTTACAAATGAAATGTTTATATTATTTCAGACTGTGAGGAAACGTGACTTTGTGGTGCAATGAGATATTCAAAATGTTCAGAAGTTGAGGAAAACCAGTGGTTGGTCTGCTCTCTGTCACGTGCAGCCACACGCGGCTGTTTCGCTCTCGTAGACAAGCAGATACGTACATACATACATACGTACTATTAGGTACCTACGTAATAATTTTGTTATTATTTTATCTAAGTTTCCTATTTTGATAAAACATAATATTTTCATTACGAAGAACAAAACTACGAGATAACTACGAGAATTTTAAATTAAATTAATTTGATAGTACTTAGCAATCATTCATTAAAATTATATGCGTAGTGCTATTTTCCTATTGTTGTTATCTGCTTAAAAATTAACGACGTGATAAGCCGAACATAATAATTTATTGATATATTACATAATAAAGATAAAGTGTGTGTTCAGTGTTTCTGTTCGCTTAGGTATATCTATGGATGACCCTCAGGTAAAATACGAGTTAATTGAACTTGTAGATTTTAGGTCCAAGTCATTTGTTACGTGACAACATAAACATGTGACCTATTACTAATCAAAGACAAATAGCTGAAGGTAGCAATTTAAATCACTGTTTAGATTTAAATCCATACTAATAATTATTTAAAACGCGAAATTGTGTCTGTTTGGCTGTTACCTTTTCACGTCTTTGCCGCTGAACGGATTTTGACGAGATTTGGTACAGACAACAACCATACATTGTGGTCGTTGGTACAGAGATAATTGTTGTATCCTGGAGTCAGACCTAGGATACTTTTATCCTCTTAAATGAAAGAGTTCCCACTGGATTATTAAAAAATCCTAAATTCTAATCCGCGGACAAAGTCATGGATATCCGTAATCTATGTACGTATAATAAAATCGTAGACTTGCCGTATCTGTACATTAAAGATTTTTGCAAAATAATAACTTGCGCATGTTAGGGATAAGTAATAGAACATAAAAAAGTTATTTTTGAAAATTTTGTCTGTTTGTCTGTTTATCTGTTTATCTATTTATCTGTTTATCTGTTTGTCTGTTTGTCTGTATGTTTGTGCGCGCATCACGCAAAAACTATTGAATGGATTGAAATGAAACTTGGCATACTAAGGAGTTCATACTAAGGAGTAACATAGAATACTTTTTATCCCGAAATTCAGCACGGTTCCCTTGGGAGAAGGGATGAAAGTCAAAATGTGTACCTACCTACTTAGCTGTAATTCATTAACGCGTGGTCCGATTTCATTCATTCTTTTTTTGTTAGAAAGGAGATACTTTAAAGATTACCCGGGTAATCTCTGAAAGGCTGAATCGATTTTGAAGAGACTTTCACTGGCGGATGTTTACATTTTGATCTACGTAAACATCCGCCAGTGAACTTTTAACAGTTTTTAGCAAGGTATGAGCTCAAAGGAGCATAGGAAAAACAAAATGATTCCCACGGGATTTTTAAAAACCAATACCCACGCGAACGAAGTCGCGGGTTAAGAATAATTATATAATTATGTTAACAAAGTAGGACATTTTCAAATTGATTAATTCGAGTTAGGTTCTTGGATGTTGGTTGTCACATACAAAATAGGTACCTACTTAGAAAGAGTACGAAAATCCTAAGCAATAACATTACTGAGTAAGTAGGTATTATGTGCCGCTCAAAGACTTTACCTACCGTCTGTGACAGACATTTTTTTATTTTATAATGTCCCGTTTATTTATTAACCTATATACTTACTACATACCTACTAATACCTAGATTAAATCCTTAAATTATACCTACTATACCTTTACAATCAAAGACCGTGCTTTAAAAAAGAGAGCCCCTAATTAGGAGCTTTGAATGTTTAGACTACATGTCTAGGTAGGGAATAAAAAGAGGTTTAAACTGACTGCTATTGAGAGCCAGGAGATTATTTCCTTTACCCTCATTGTTTTATTTGTTACTAGCCGACGCCCGCGACTTCGTTCGCATGGATATAGGTTTTTATATAGAATCGGATCGGACCCCATAATTCTTTTTTGTAACTAAACTAAATGTATCCTAAGTTACTCCTTAACATCACCTATCTGCCATTGAAAGTTCCATCAAAATCGATCCAGCCGTTTCGGAGATTAGCTGGAACAAATAGACAGGCCGACAAACATAAATTTAAACGCACGCCAGTTTAAAATAAGCCGTACGTACAAACATCCGCGTCCCAAGTTATTTGAACCCAATAAATGTCTGTAATTTCTGAACTAAAACACCTATGACCTTGAAATATTTACGGGACAATATATAAAGTATTACCTTTCTAACAAAAAAAGAATGAGTGAAATCAAACAACGCGTTAATGAATTACAGCTAAATACACGTTTTAACTTTCATCCTAATTCATAATTTCGGGATAAAAAGTATCCTATGTCCTACCTCGGAGTAAAAACTCAAACCGTACCAAGTTTCATTTGAATCCATTCAGTAGTTTCGGCGTGATGCGCGGCCAAGATACAGACAGACAGACAGACAGACAGACAGACAGACAGACAAAAATGAAACAAATTGCAGTTTTGGCTTCAGTATCGATTATAGAGTGCCCTCCAATAGAAATTTTCAAAATATCTTCAATGTACAGAATTGGATCTGTTACAGTTTTATTATATTATAGATTAGATACCTGTTAGCTCAGTGTGCTTAGTCTAAAGCGGAGCACTCGAAAACGAACTCGAAAACTATTGATCGATTTCAGAGTAAAATAGACCTAAAATGGCTTTTATTAAGGTTTGAGTTCGCCAATACATTCAGCATTCGAACAATGCTGAATGTATTGGCGAACTCAAACCTTAATACAAGCCATTTTAGGTCTATTTTACTCTGAAATCGATCAATAGTTTTCGAGTTCGTTTTCGAGTGCTCCGCTTTAGACTAAGCACACTGTTCTATAGATACATAAATTGATTATTTATGTATTATCTATCTGTTCTTTCGAATTTTGTAAATTCAGTGAGTAGGTATTTAGTTATAGAGAAAATATTTTTACAATATAGATAAAAGTTCTTCTTAGAAAAAAGATCTCTGGTCGTGGAGTTGGTACTAAGTAGTAATTAGCTTATCGTGAGAAATATGATAAAGGTCTGGTCAGACAGTCGACGACAGCGGCGAGCGACGTCATCACTCATCAGCAATGATCGGAATTGACAGTGCAATTTCTCATGATATCATAATGTGGATATGCCAATTCATAATTTTTTTAAATATTATCGGTTGCCTTACTCAGTTTTTATTAGTACAAAATGAAAGAGAGAAATCTCTTCGATACTGAACCAATATGAGGTGTCAAAATCGCGAAAGACAGAAATCACGCAGTCATATCCATACTATTGATAATGTTTCAAGTCATTGACCCCAAATTGCACTACCTATTGTGATCTTTGCTCATCAGAGACCGAACTCTGTACGATTAAATTGTTATGATAATATTGTACAAGGATGAAGGAACTGAATGAAGCACTTCACACTGCAGAGCTCGATGGTAAATTATTTAGGTAGGTACAACCTAATGTGTGAAAAAGCGACACTCACTCTTTCGCCAATCGTCACCCGTAAGATAGAAATAAGTATGCCTAGCAGTACTAAGTGTAGCCTTGTCCAGTGTCCTCGTCAGTACCTAAGTAGGTACTATTAGTTCGTTTGTATGAAGTGTTGGAGGTGTGGCTAAGGGTGCGCGATCACAGCAGCGCGGATTGTACACGCTTTGTGGAGTTGTGGTGGAGTGCAAATAGTTAGCTTTATACAGTTTTTTGTAGTACGGTATCCAGGCTTTGATGACGTTGCCGTAACGCGTCGCTGTCGCGAGCGCCTAGGCCTTAAAAATGTATGTAGCTCTATACATATTTCCTGAACTAACCCGTCGCGTGGAGTTAGGCTTTTAAAATTCCTGTGGGAAACCTTTTGTTTTTCCGCTATAAAAATCCTATGTCAATTTCCTGATCTATCTACGTGATCTTTCCCATGGTTGCCTTTACTTAATTAAGGATATCCTTAACTATAAGTTATAACTATGGGAAAAATCACGCCGTTCCGTATAGTTCCGTAGTTTTTTTTTTCATTTTCATTAGAAGGAATCAGAAAATTAACATGACCGGTACCTATTTCAAACAAAATGAGACTATTGAAAAAATATTGAAAAACTTACATTAATTAATTTCAGTCTAGGTATGTATTTTCACAGCCAGTTTGTTTACAGCGATCGGTCCACGTGTAAGATTCAACTGAGTTAGCGGGAAGGCACTTTGTTGCGTATCTCCTGTGTTTGTTTACAGATTAGAACATCGGCTGCGAGTAAGTTAAAACAGTTCAGCGTGCGCCGCCGGGTACGGGGCGAGGCTCGTGAGGACGCGTGGTGCCGCGCCGGCGACCGCGCTGATACTGATAACAAACGTGAAAGTCTGATAAAGGAACGAGCAGCTGATTGGGCTTCAGAGTTCCACATTACAATGATGAATGAAATGGTCCGCGGGTTCCGCGCGCTACCTGCGGATGATCTGCGTAGAAGTTTGTTATCTGGAATTCCCGATCACGAACAATTGAAGTCTTCGAGAAGGTATCTACCTGTTAATGAAGTTACCTGCTCTGAGGTATTAGGTACATCCAGATGTATACCATTAATTATACGGACAAGGTTATGTTTATGGTTGCAGAATAGCTGTACGGATTTTCATCAGCTAAGAACCATCCGAATGAAACCCGTTTTCAAATTAAAAAGAACCGCGTTCAAAGCCGTCAATCCGTTTGTTAGGTACAACGGACGTACGGACGTACGTTTAAGAGACACACAGACATGCAAAGCGGTCAAACTTATAAGATTATAACACCCCCCTACTTTTGCGACAGGCGTAAAAAATAGGAGTAGGTAACTACCTACTACCTGTTTAGTTACCGAGGGAACGATGGTCGGCGGCAAGTAGGTATAATATTGAAAAAGCCTACTTTTTGCTATTCCGGCAGCTTACAGTTCGTCCATAAAATTGCTTCCTGTTGCCGTAAAAGGTGTTATTTTCTTATACACTCAATAAGGTGTACAGTTCAAGGCAGAATTTGGCTGTAGTGCAGTAGGTAGGTATAGATCGACCAGAATCTCATGAAAAATAGGGAAATTAAATTTTGTAGTAAGCAACACTAGGTTAACTCGGCTGCCCTAGTGATAAACAAAGTAATTAGGTACCTACCTACCTACATTCAGAACACCTTACCTGCCAGGTAAGGTGTTCTGAATGGGATGAATGAATGTATTACCTGGGACCGTTTCACGAAACGAAAAATCAAGCAATTAATTGCAATTGCATTTTAAATACAAAAACAGAGTAATCAACATCCAATCACTTTGTTTTTGTGTTGTGCTTGTTGTTTACTAGGTTTTTGCATTTATATTCCGGGTTAGTGAGTGCAGTTACTTTGGGCAATTTAAATTTCAGTAAACAGTTCAAGTTATTTGAAATATTAAACTGTAAAAAACTACTCGACATAAAACTTTTGTTAATGCAAAAAGTCAATTTCACAAAAAAATTCAGTTACTTTGTTTATCGCTAGGGCAGCCGTAGTGTTGCTAGCCTTGGGATTTCATTTCCCTATTTTTCATGAGATTCTGGTCGATCTCTACTATAATAGATATATTCTGTTGTTGTCCATTTTATAAAATGAATTTAAATTTTTTAGGTTGGCAATTATTGTAGGTATACACTACGCCGATGTAGATTTAGGTATAAAATAATGTTTCTTCATAAGTACAAAACTTATACATCACCCTTTAGGGGTTTACACTTCGGGTCCAGGTACAGGAATAATATTTCCGTCCAAATTTCAAATCTCTTGTCCATTCGTTGACTGGATACATGACCGACTTTGGAGCTCCGACCAAGGTCCGAATTAGACTAACTAACTATAAGTCATTAATCATTATTCCCGGCTAATACAAACATCCGATAATAACAGTTAAAAACTATAAATTGAGATGCCGTATCTTAGTTGTGTCGTATGCCGAAGGATTTGAAAACCCACTGCATTTAACTATGCCAAGAAAAACCACTACCATTAATGGCATCCCAACAATGGGGAACACGACCCAGGGATATCATCGAACTATACATATGACCCAACTTTTGACCCTGAATATCTATAATATAATAAAACTGTAACAGATCCAATTCTGTACATTGAAGATATTTTGAAAATTTTTATTGGAGGGCACTCCATAATCGATACTGAAGCCAAAACTGCAATTTTTTTCATTTTTGTCTGTCTGTCTGTCTTTCTGTCTGTCTGTCTGTCTGTCTGTCTGTCTGTATCTTGGCCGCGCATCACGCCGAAACTACTGAATGGATTCGAATGAAACTTGGTACGATTTGAGTTTATACTTCGAGGTAGGACATAGGATACTTTTTATCCCGAAATTCAGCACGGTTGCCTTGGGAGAGGGGATAAAAGTTAAAACGTGTATTTAGCTGTAATTCCTTAACGCGTTGTTTTATTTCACTCATTTTTTTTTTTGTTAGAAAGGTAGTACTTTATATATTGTCCCGTAAATATTTCAAGGTCATAGGTTTTTTAGTTCAGAAATGACAGACATTACGACCCTCAGTATTGGGTTCAAATAACTTGGGACCCGGATCTTTGAACGTACGGCTTATTTTAAACTGGTGTGCATTTAAATTTATGTTTGTTGGTATGTCTATTTGTTCCAGCTAATCTCCGAAACGGCTGGATCTATTTTAATGGAACTTTCAATGTTATAAGGAGTAACTTAGGCTTCATTTAGTTTAGGTACATAAAAGAATTATGGGATCCGATCCGATCCTATATAATAACCTATATTATCTACGCGAACGAAGGTGCGGGGATCAGCTAGTGAGATTATAAAGTTGATTTTTTTGAGTGAGTCGACCTCAGTTAAACAAAGAAAATAACTTCAACGTCCCAAAACGGTTGATGTCCGTAAATTGGAAATGATTAAAGTGGACCGTGAGACACCCCTGACTCACTTTTATTATTCACATTCAATTCCTTATTATTATTTATTGCACATATCATGTTTTTATTTTATTTACCTTCTGTGTCTACTTAAAAGGCTAAGAGTAATAATTATTTAAAGAGAATAAAATTAACAATATAGGTATTTATTATGCCATGCATTTTGACGTGCATGGCATGCAGGCGTTGGGTCTGCATTGGTAATTTTGGCATCTAAAGGACGCGCACTAGGCACTTTGCTACCAAGATTTGGAATGCCCAGTTCCAGCTTCAGTTTTTCCAGTTAACTGTAACTAAAGGCACTTTAGAATCAAAAGGAAGAGGGAGGATTTTTGGTCTCACTTATCGCTCTCTCTCGTCCAATTATTTCTGGTTTTTAGTCTACTGGTTTATAGCATTACTAGCTGATGCCAGCGATTTTGTCCCCACTTAGGGGGGTGGAATTTCCAAAATTCCTGAAAAACGTAATTCTTATTTTTTACCGGCAGTTCAAATACCGAATATGGATACAACTTGAAAAATGACGAACTTTCATACAAACTTTCATCCCCTATTTAACCCCCTTATAGGGGTGGAATTTGCAATAATCCTTTCTTAGTCTGCGCCTACGTCATAAAAGGAAGCTACTGTGAAAATTTCTAGTTTCTAACTTCAGTGGTTTAGGCTGTGCGTTGATGATCAGTCAGTCAGGATTGATTTGACAGTATTGCTTAGATGACAATCATCTAAGCTTCAAAGCATCCCTATATCGACTTTGGCTAGAGTTACCGTCGCGTGGCACCGACATTACTATATAGGTTACATATATTTATACAAATTATATTTCTCTAATAACAATACAAAGAACAAAGCTATCAGAGATCTACATAAACTTAGTAACTCAGGCCCTACTGCTTTGTAAGTGATAGGTTTGTTTGTATGCCCACTAACCGGGTGACCCTTATTCGGCCGCCCTCGCGCGACTTGGCGCCGATGCGTCTGCCGTGCTATCTCTACGTCGCATCAGCTAACTATGAATCAACCGACTAACAAACTATATTTGTTTGTTAGTCGGTTTACATTTATATAAATCACTACATATTATAAGTGTAAATTGAAAATTTAAAAAACCCCCGACATTCGCCTTTTAGTGGCGGCGGCCATCTTGAATTTGCAATAGTGCTATTCTACTAGTCAAGCCCTTTCATTTGATACCCATATCAAGGGAGTTTTGAAAAAATATATCATCCGCCATTTTGTAGCGGCGGCCATCTTGGACCGATTTTCATCAAACATAGCTAAGAACACTCTCGACTAATTTACCTTTCAAACAAAAAAAACCGCACTCAAATCGGTCCACCCGTTTGAGCGCCACAGGGGAACAGACACACACACACACACACACACACACACACACACACACACACACATACACACAGACACGTCAAACTTATAACACCCCGTCGTTTTTGCGTCGGGGGTTAAAAACAAAGTCCCTCGCCGCGTCCGTCTGTCTGTTTGATGATAAACTCAAAAACTACTGAACGGATATAAACATAGTGATTTATGAGGAAGGTTTAGAATTTTTTTTAAGGTAAATTGGTTGAAATATGACACTAATTGTTGAAAATGTCGGAAAAAGTAAAGCCGCCTGGGAGCTTTCATCGAAAACGGTGCCTTCCCTTTGATATACACCTGAACAATGTATGGTGGGATAGTAGCAGGTAATTACTATGACCCATGCGAAGCCGGGACGGGTCACTAGTGTAGTCGGTAGTGTAGGTACTAAATAAATAACTCCACGAGTAGAGATGGTGTCGAGCCATTGCTGAGTTTCTTGCCAGTAATTCTTGTCAGTATACTGTATAATGTATTGTATTATGCCTTGTAATGTATTATGCTTTCCGAAGGTTTTAGAGTCATTTAGTATTCTGTGGTTACTATAAGAGCCACAAGTTGGCCTTCATGAAATAAAAAAAAATCAATTTTCGAATTTAATTTCATTTCTTAATTGCACACCTTACCAGATATCCAGTTTAGAATAAGTCACTACAAAATGATCCTACCGGGAATCGAACTACCCTCGCAAATCCACTGGTGCACAGGAAGTCGTTAGAGGCCTCTCAGAGGCAGTAGTTTCTTGTTCTAATTAGCTCGTGTGCAAACATCAGCTAATGATGGTAAACATAGCACAAGACGCCCGCAAAGTAGGGCTCTGCTAAATAAACAGGTCGAGGTCACTGCCGAGCGGTGCAGGTCACTTGTTGCACCTCTTGACGACGGGGCGTGCTGACTCACCGCACACTTAACCTACTCCACTCAAGAAAACTGTTTTTCTTTTTCTCTCTTGTTATCCGAAGTGGGAAGCTATTACAAAGACTAAAGCAGAACTTAGATACTATAAGCTCGCTTTACTGGGAATGGCGAATACGTTTTCACTCCATAGATATCGATTTATACCCTCCACTTGTACGGTTCCATCTTCTTGGAAACTTTCTCTGATGATTCGGCAAAATAGGGGATATTAATAAATATCAGAGAAAGATTCCAAGATATATATATTACAACTTACAAGATTCCATAGATACTCGATATGGAATATAACCAACAAGGGCTCCGACGAATGCTTACCTACAATAATATTTCTAAACAAGGTGTATCTACTTCGTGAACAAAGGCAACTCTACGTAGCGTGTACCCAATCACGATAATAAAAAGCGTACCCAACTTACCAAAAATCCTTCCCAAAAAACTAAATCAGTAACTTTCCAAAGCCACACGCAAATCTCGCGGCACATGTTTACGTGCCGCGTGGATGGCGTGCGGTTCCCGTCACATAAAATATGCTATTATAATTCATTACATTATTATGTACCTGTACACTACAGTACCAGGAGGAGCAGTAGCTACACTACAGTACTAGGAGGAGCAGTAGGTAAAGTTCCTTGAAATTGCCGGTGGGCAAACGCGCAATAGGGTTGACCACTGAATTACGTTCTTGTATTATCTAATTGATAATGGGTACATAATAGGTACATAAAATTGCCATAAATTACCTACTTAATTACTTAATAATTAGTAAAATTTGAATTAGGTGAACTTTAGCTACCTAGTTATAGTTGAGTAACTGCAGCAGAGCTACCGAGTTATACCGAGAATTCAAAAAGCGAGTATGAGGCACATTTTAGCTGTTCGTATGAAGATAATATTTTAAACTCGTCTACTTGTACTGTGGCTTTATCTACCAACTTGCTTATAGAACTAGTTATTTTAGGGGAATAAAAATACTTAACATAAATTATTTTCCTGCTACTACGATTAATTGTAAAGATTACAAGTTACAAACATGGTTTATGTAAGCCTTTATTAGCTAGTGGCGACTACGTGTACAACTCGATAATCTTAAAAATTAATTTATTTGAGAGAGAAATGGTTACTGGTGAAATAATCCATAGGTACTAATATTATAAATCCGAAAATGTGTCTGTCTTTCTGTCTGTTTGCTAGCTTTTCACGGCCCAACAGTTTAACCGATTTTAATGAAATTTGGTACAGAGGTAGCTTACATCCCGGGGACGAACATAGGCTACTTTTTATTCCAGAAAATTAAAACGCTCCAACAAAATTCTTAAAAACTTAAATGCAAGCGGACGAAGTCACAGGCATTATCTAGTAATTATTAATATGTTAATGTGCCACAGTGAGAATAAAAGGATGTTTTTAATTGCTCTTTCCATCGCTCACTGAATGATCCTGAGTCTTCTGAAGCCCATATCTGTTAGCGACCATGTTTCGGATCCATAAGTCGAATCACTGGCAAATGGCAATACTCACTGTTCGAAGACTTTCGTTTTCAGACAGTGAGAGATTTTGGATGAGAAGATATCTTGAAGCTTCCGAAATTCTGCCTAGCCGAGTTTGATTCTGAGGTTGACTTTTTACTTTTTATTATGCCCACCCAATAGGTACCTATAACGTAATAGTCCAGTAACTTTAGTAATGTGACCTTGCGTTAAATCGGGTAGTTCTGATTTTTTGCAGACTTGTTTATGATGTTGGCCCAATGATTAATCCAAGTTTGTGACCTCGAGCGACGAACGCAACTTTGTCAAAAATCGAAAAAACCGCGAAAATTTGGGATTTTTTTCAGATTTTGGCGATTATAACCCAAAAGGACTAGTTCTTGACACTACCTTTTCAGGGCGTTTTTAAAGTAGAATAAAATTGCTACAATTTAAGACCAGAACCAGCTCTGTAGGTATGTACATTACTTACTGAGATGCTCGCGACTTCACTTGCGTGAATTCTTAATCTCATACAAACTTCCATCTCCCATTGTACCAACTTAGGGGTAGTTTTTCCAAAATTCCTTCGACATGTAATTTTTAATTTTTAACCGAAAACCTAAATACCAATTTTCATGGATATAACTCGATAAATGACGAAAACGTGACGGGGTCTCATTTAAACTTTCATCCCCTACTTAACCCACTTGCCGATAGAATTTTCAAAAATCCTGAAATTCATATTTTTTATTTTTTATCGAAAGCCCAAATACCAATTTTCATGGATGTAACTTGATAAATGACAGACTTTCATACAAACTTTCGTCCCTTATTTAACCCCTTTAGGGGTAGAATTTCCAAATATCCTTTCATAATGTGCGCTTAAATCATAAAAGGAAGCTAATGTGAAAATTTCAAGTTCATAGCTTTCAGTTGTTTAGGTTGTGCGTTGATGATCAGTCAGTCAGGATAAGCTTCTTGAAGCTAGAAACTTGAAAGGGGGTTAAATAGGGGATGAAAGTTTGTATGAAAGTCTGTCATTTTTCAAGTTACATCCATGAAAATTGGTATTTGGGCTTTCCATAAAAAATAAAAAATATGAATTTCAGGATTATTGAAATTTCTATCCGCAAGTGGGTTAAGTAGGGGATGAAAGTTTAAATGAGACCCCGTCACGTTTTCGTCATTTATCAAGTTATATCTATGAAAATTGGGATTTAGATTTTCGGTTAAAAATTAAGAATTAAGTGTTAAAGGAATTGTGGAAAAACTACCCCTAAGTTGGTACAATGGGAGATGGAAGTTTGTATGAGATTAAGAATTCACGCAAGTGAAGTCGCGAGCATCTCAGTAAGTAATGTATCTACAGAGCTGGTTCTGGTCTTAAATTGTAGCAATTTTATTCTACTTTAAAAACGCCCTGAAAAGGTAGTGTCAAGAACTAGTCCTTTTGGGTTATAATCGCCAAAATCTGAAAAAAATCCCAAATTTTCGCGGTTTTTTCGATTTTTGACAAAGTTGCGTTCGTCGCTCGAGGTCACAAACTTGGATTAATCATTGGGCCAACATCATAAACAAGTCTGCAAAAAATCAGAACTACCCGATTTAACGCAAGGTACCCCATACTAGCAAATCCTAAAGTTACTGGACTATAAGTTCAGCTATCAGTTTCGCTCTAATAGAGTTACACTATGTAATAACACTGAAAAGCTTTTCGGAAATAGTTTTGGCACAACAGTTATCAATGAATGTATACAAATGAATAAAGCAATAACGTGAATGGTTATTCGCAATAAATCTCGAGAACAGTGCATTATGGTTGGCGCGTCGGTTGCTATAATAGTTTCAATACCGAAATAAACTAAAGTTAAGATTTATTCGACCATGAAGCGGCACACAAGGAAAAACAAACTTATTTTGCTATAATTGCATCAAAAGGAAAACAGTTAAATCTTTAAGGTAAGTACATACAAGTTACAACTTCCAGCATGCACCGTGCGCCGGCCGCCCTGGCGGCCCTCCCCATTCAGAAAAAGCAACCAAACAAGCAACTAGCAAGTAATAAAGCACGTTTTACTCCGATATCAGGGCATCCTCAGGAGATGTAGACTCTACAAAGAAGACTCTGCTTAGGTCTTTATCACTATAGTGAAACCGAAGGAGCAACAGTAGGTATATAGGTATAGTTTTTTATGTGTTGGCGCCAAACAGCCAACGAAACGAGTGAAAATAATATTGATTATAATATTATTTTATCTTACGAGTCACGACCTCTACACATGTAGGTACCTATACGATATAACTAAACAATAACTGTTAATAATAAATTATTGCGAATATCTCAGCGGTAAATACATTATTCGTAGGAATATTGTAATGCCCTTTTCGCCCTTCAAAATAATTACTATGGGAACATCCGGAAACAATTTTATTCGTACAAAAACAAAATCAACTTGCTGAAACTCTGTACCTGCTCGAATTCCTTTACGCGCTCCATTACAGAACCATTGTCACAAACACGAAGAACCCCTTACCGAGTCCCCATTAAAGCCTGCCCACTTCATTATTACCACCATTTATCAGCCCCATATAAACCCCATCACAAACAACACACTAATTCACTTCACAGCCGTGCGCTGTCAATACACATGTTCGTTTCACTTTTTGACTGCACTCACACTTCGATTCTCCCCTCAATCTACTTTACGAGATTTACGGGAGGTTTATACTCTATAATAGTCTCCCCGGACGGAACTGTGCACACTGAACTGAATATACTCTAAAGGACAGTGTCTCGAGAGTTATAAATGTACTGAAAACGTTATAAATAGGATTAATTCAGTTGTTTACAAATAAAATGCGCAGGGCGGGCGCAGGGCGGCGTGCAGGGCGGGCGGCGGCGTCGCGCGGGGTCGTCGGCCGCGGCGCGTCGCCATGGCGACTGCTGCATACATCGATGCAACGTCTTATCGGGATGCATATATGCATGGACGAGTCGATCGCATGATGGTGAAACCTGCTATACTTGCATAAGTATTATACAGTTGCAGGTAGATACCTGCAAATGTATAATACTTATGCAATTGAGATTTGTTTTGAAAAGGGTTTCGGAAATATGATAATCAGTGATTATTTTCATCAAGTTAGTATAGAAATGTTGATTGATTTTAAAGTCTAAACGGGTAAGAAGCGTACCTATCTTATTATGACTGGTTTAACCCCAAAAAATCTTAGGAAAGCGTAGATATCTATCTACTTTCCATAACAGATAACTACAATAAAAGTTAAAGTGTTAAATTACATTTCCATGAAAGGCTATACTTTTGTCTCTGTCTGTCAAAGTATCTTCATATAAAAATGGTATCTAAATCTCGCAGAAAACAGACACGCGTCTTGTGGTAAGTAATAAACCCTGATTTCAACAGCACGTGCTAACATAGTTTTTGTGTAAACTATTGATCAATAGTATTGTTATTTAACATCGACCTGTGGGATATGTTTCATCCGGTGATGTTTGTTTGTTTAATTTCTTCGAAGTGTAGGTTGTGCGTCTCACACGTCGCTCGTACCGCACCGGGCGGGAGGGCGCGGGGGGTGGGGGGGGGGGGGGGGGGTATGTATGTCGGTCAAGGCTCAGCTGTTCCGTTTTATATTGTAAACTGTTTATCCTGAGCTTAGACGAGGTAAAAGCACTAGGAGGGCCGTTTAAAAATACCTTGATAAATTCTTATAGGTAGCTACGTATGTATTTTACTACGTGGTTATTATAAAAAGGTCTCCCTGGCTTACTACTACCTTGAAATAAGCCAGGGAGATCTGTACTATAAGTAGGTAGGTAGGTACATGACATACCAACTACCATGGCTATGAGAGGATTTTTTCTTATGTTAAGTTAAAATATTCTCAAAACTAATATTAGGTATAAAGGCGAAAGTGTGTTTATATTCAACGACGGATCGTACTATCTTTTCGTATAGTAGTAGGTACCTATCTATTATTTTTGTCACCAGAAAACGAAGGGTTCCGCGGGATTTTTGAAAACCTAATTCTACGCTGATAAAGTTACGTCAAAAAACTAGTGAGTAGGTAATATTGCTAAATGAAGTAGAACTCTAGAAGGTAAAACTTAAAGTGAACATATTCTATAGAACTATTATTAGGCTGCCGATAAAAATGTTTTGGTAGTTTGGTTTTATACTTATATAATTTAAAATGGAATTAATAAATTAAAAAAAAATATAACCAATAAACTTTCACTATTTTTTAATTTGCCAACCGTTGTTGGATAATAATTTGCGCTACCTTCACATAGCTATTAAGTACGTCTGCCGTCTACCTTATTTTACAAGTAGGTATAAATTAAAAATTTAGAAAACCCGCAACATTCGCCATTTAGGCCAAAGCCCTTTCATATTTTGATACCCATATTAAGGGAGTTGTGAAAGTATATGTAATCCGCCATTTTGTAGTGGCGGCCATCTTGGACCGATTTTCTTCAAACATAGCTAACAACACTCTCGACTAATTCACGTTTCAAACAAAAAAAAACCGCATTCAAATCGGTCCACCCGTTTGAGCGCCACAGGGGAACAGACAGACACACACACACATACACACACATATACACACATACACACACACACACACACACACACACACACACACACACACACACAGATACGTCAAACTTATAACACCCCATCGTTTTTGCGTCGGAGGTTAAAAACCTTGGAAAATTGAGATTTGAGATATCATTTATACTGTTACTGACATCTACCGTATATTGTTTGAACTGAGTCACAATTTTACTCATCAGTGGTTTGATTTCAGAGCCCGGTGGTTCTTTTACCTATACCGTAGTACTGATATATTCTGTAAGATGGCGCAACTTACATTCAGACTACATGGGATATTTTATATATCATATTTTGTAACTGCATTGCTGCAAAACTTGAATCCTACAAAGTTTACTGTTGTAAAACTGAGAAAAATAAAGTTTACAAAATCTTAAAAACAGTAAAGAAAACAAAATCATATAACTACCTACCTACCAGAAAAAGTAGAAACAAAATCGTGAGCGCCTTGATTGAAATGCCTGGCGTAACTTTGAGAATAATTGCTATTTTTACATGTAAGGATTCGTGATTTGTAAATTATTCCTACCTAATTTATTTAAGAAAAAATTAAATCAAAATAATTATAAGAGTTAGAAATTCTCAACATAACATATTATCTAACATAACATAGTACCTAAAAATATAATTACCTATTTCAAAATAATTATGATATTTAGTTAATTCAGTCTAACAGCTGAATCTTGACGTTTGGTACCGGGATAGCTTGCATCCCGGAGATGGACAAGGGCTACATTTTATCCCGGAAAGTGAAGGCGTACCCAGGGGATTTATTAAACCTAAATCTAGGCTCACGATGTCGCAAACGTCAGCTAGCACCTAAAAATATCCAAATAGGTACCTTATCTATTCTTACTCTTTATTAATCTATATTCTTTGAAGGTTTATAAGTAGAAAAATTGGACCCGGTAGCTGGCGCCAGGCCCGGATCTAGGGGGGGGCAGCCCGGGGCCCGTGCCCCGGGCGGCAGAATCAGAGGGCGGCAAATTCAAATGCTGAGTACAGCATTATCGAAACTTTGCGATGATTGAACGCGCAGTATAGTAGTAAAATAATCTATAGGTCAATTATGGCGGATTATCCTTAAGGCAAACTAGGCACGTGCCTATAGGGGCGCGAGATTACAAGGGGCGCCAAAATTAAGTATATAAGCAGGTGCTGCACCTAGTACCTAGGTACTTATTTATATCTACACGACTTTTATTGGTCCTAACAACATATTAAAATATCAGAACTAGCCGTTAGTTCAGCCAATCAGGGGCGCCGATGAGGTGCTGCCTAGAGCGCTGTCGACATCTATTCCGCCACTGTATCAGGAATTCTTTGGTATCAGCTAAGTACATATTTCAAACTGTTACAGGTCCAATTTTTTATTACATTGAAAATATTTTGAAAATTCTTTTGGATGGCACTGTATAATCGATACTGAACCTAAAACTGTAATTTTTCATTTTTGTCTCTCTGTCTATAATCTTGGCCACGAATCACGCCGAATCTACTAGGCCAGTCAAATCTTACATTAAAATCGCAATCAAACGGCAAGTTTTGATTTTTTAATTATTAATATGATGTTAGGACTACTACCAGTAGTACCTATTAATCTAATTTTGCAGCTTCGAAAGACCTGTGCTAAGTTTGCAGCACTCGAAAAACCGCGAAATTTTTGGCACTTTTTCGGATTTTTCAATATAAGTCCTAAACTATGCGTTTTTAAAGAAATGTAAAAATGTCAATACTTTTTTAAAGTAAACTAAAATTGCTACAATTTAAGACAAGACCAGCTCTGAAAATTTAATATTTACTGAGATACAGCTCTTCGAAACTTGACAATTTTTTCCAAAAAAGTTAAATTTTAAGGTTTGGTCAATTTTAAACTCCGATATCGGGGAAAATACTCATTCTACAGGTTAAGTTATATGAAAAGATGTTGTAGTAAATATAATTAACTTTAATTGAAACATAAAACGAAATTTTTAGGCCATATTATTTACAAATTCTGAAAATTCAAAAAATAAGAAAACTGCATTTTTCACTTTAGTTTGTTTTGAAGATAGTTTGAAATAAAAAAAACATATACATCCACGAAATATATGTATGTTTAAACTACTATTAAGTATTTATAATGTTATTTATTTATAAAAAAAATAATTATATTATTATTTATGAAACAAACCTGCATTACAAGAACATTATAGAGTGCCGAGCAAAAAGCTGCTCTTTCTCTGTGTAGCCTATATTTTTTCCAAAAACACATTGACGTGTATAGACGTTAAGACGAGCAGTTGTCCCCCCCCCCCCCCCAGAAATTAATGTAATGTAAAAAAGTATACTTTTCCCTCCTCACACTTTAAACTAAGTTTATGGCCTAGAGACATCGTTTTGTCCTTAAAATAAAGCTAATTAGATTTGGTACACCATTTTTTCTATAATTCTACCCGTAAAATGAGTAATATCCCCAACATCGCGGTCAAAAATTGTCCAAATCTTAAAATTTCACTTTTTTAGAAAAAAAAACAATTTTAGTCTGCTTTCAAAATATAACTATAGAAAATATAAAAAAAAATGCGTAGTTTATACTGGTGACCGATACGTACTGGTGTATACCGAAAATATTGGTGGGGGCGGCATTTTTCAGTTTTTGCCCCGCCTTGAAAAAACTGAAGATCCGGGGCTGGCTGGCGCTAATAGCGGGCAGGACGACGTCTGCCGGGTCTGCTAGTTAATCTATAATTCTATACTAATCTATCTATCTATACTATAATAAAGCGGAAGAGTTTGTTTGTTTGAACGCGCTAATCTCAGGAACTACTGGACCGATTTCAAAAATTCTTTCACCGTTGGATATGTAAGTGATCCTTGAGTGCTATAGGCTATATATTATGTACCACGGGCGAAGCCGGGGCGGACCGCTAGTTAATATAATAAAGCGGATGAGTTTGTTTGTTTGAACACGCTAATCTCTGGAAATATCAGTCAGATTTGAAAAATTATTTTGCATTTGATAGCCGAATTATTGAGGAAGGTTTATAGGCTATTCAACATCACGGTACGACGAATCAAAAAGTTCCCACGCGATTTTTAAGAACCTTTTGAAGAACATGCGCGAGAGAAGTCGCGGGCATTCATTCCATAAATTCCAATGCGTCTAAATAAATTTATGAGCGCAGGGCATCCAAAATAAAATTTGTTTTTACACAGGAAATAATGTGAAATAAATTGGTAGGTGTCCATTTTGTTTATATTTGGACGGGCAAATGCTAAAGCTGTCGACGTATAATATTTTTAACTCGACTCGGCTGAGTTTAATGGCCAACGAGTTTTCCCTGATGCGTGTTAAATTTAATAGTTCCTTCAATTAATGTTTAGTAATTATTTATTCTTCCAACTCAGACAATAAATTGCATCATAAGTATGAGAATTTTGACAAGGAGTTCAATCGACGAATTCCACTCGGATAGGCAGCGTTCGGGAAGCTTCGAGCCGTCTTCTCGTCCAACATTCCTCAGTGTCTGAAGACGAAAGTCTTCGAACAGCGAGTTGTCAGTGATGACTTATGGGATCCGAAACATGGTTGCTAATTTTATCAGTCTCAGGAGAAGGCTCAGGGTCAAATAGAGAGAGCTATGCTCGGAGCATCCCTGTGGTATCAAACCCGAACTGTCCCATGAACTATATATGTATGAAAAGATATACAGAGGATATAAGATAATATGTAGGAAAAACAGAGTTACCGTAGTATAATATCGTGATTTGTGTCGCAAAACTGAAGTGGTAATGGGTGGGACACATGCCTATTACGTAGCTTGAAGATCGATCGCAGGCAATCGATCGGGTTCTGTGGCGATCTTACAAGAGGCGTCCAGCAATAGACGTCTATCGGTCGAGAAGAAGGTGCCTACGTTGTTGGATATTTTTCTAAGTAAAACTAAATTGTATAAGTTTCAATTCATTATACCTATGTACCTATTTGTAAACATTAAAGTAGTCCATCTGCTTTCAAGTCATTATCCCTGAATAGTTGTAAATCCTGCATTAAGCCGCGGATAAAGTCGTCACCTTACCGAAATCCCTTCCAGTTCGAGGAACCAGTGTTTGTAGGGTTGCCAATTTTTAAATAGATATAATTTTCATGAGTTCCGTGGGTGGGTCCATGGAGATTTGACATTTGAAGGCATATTCCCTGAGTAGGTAGGTACCCTAGAGGTGCACAAGGGTCAGAATTTTAAGAATTCCATCCATAAAGGGATGAAACGTAAATCCACGCGAAAGAAATGCGCGGACCGTTAAGAAAATAGTTGGTATTACATATCTAAGCCCTACAAGACAAGTTCATGGGGCAAAAAAAACATAATAATATAACCAAGTCATAACCGTCCATATTTTCAATTTTCTTAACGCTTATTTTCCTAATAGGCAGGGGGGAAATGTTTGGTAAGTCGACAACCCTAGGTTCGCACAGTATTTTAGCCGGAGGTGGCTCGGTTCCAATTTTTTAGTGACAGACTCCTGTTTCCGCGCCGTTCTGGATTTCGGGTAAATATTTCTTGTCATTTCTTGTCACCTTATTTATTATGGTAATAGATTCATCAGTTCTAACTAATGATGTTATTACCTACAAAATATGGCGACGGGTTTTAAAAATACAGCAGATTTGTCAGTCAGTTATAATTTATTTAATTCATGAGCCTAGTTGTTACATGTCACTTTGTCACATAGCCCAAAAATTTTTTTTTTTAATTCTGGCAAAATTTAAACTGCCTGTTTACTAAAAATTTTATAAGATATACAAGTTATCTATGAAAATCCTACTCGGAAAACTCTCCCGCGCTACAAACACACAAATCCTCTTACCACTCCATTTCCGTTATTTGCAACGTAGGTGTATTTTGATCAAAGTTATTCCGTAGAAGTGCTTTATCCTGATTCATGAATACAGAATAGGAAATATATTTACTTTGATGTAAATTGTTTGCGCATTTCCATATTTTTACAAATATTTTCAGGGTTCCGTGGTGAAACAAAGAACCCTAATAGTTTCGTCAAGTCAGTATGTCCGTCTGTATGTACCTACAGCCATTTTATTAAGAAACTATTATAGAACCTTATAGAACTATATCTATATATTCTCAAACTACAAAGTTGAAATATGGAAATAAAAAATGTTTAAATGTTTATTAAAGTGCTGTGCCACACATAACATTATAAGTAAATCACCCGCGACGCTTCCAGCACTTGTGCACTTAAAACAAATAAGGCATCAAGCGATAGAAGCGTCGGGTTAACACCTGTCATGTGTGGCACAACCCGAAAAAAGGTCACGGCTCAGCATAATGCTGTATGCCTTGCATACACAAGAACATATAGCGCTGATTTTCAGCCGTGACCTTGATGCGGGTGACGTCACGCATAATTTATAACAATAATAATGACTCTTGCGCACTCTTAACTATGAATCTATCTATGCGAAATATAGTTACTTAATAATATTATAAATAATATTATAAATAATATATAACAAAATATAATAAATATATTAAATTAATAATATAATACGAGTAGTTACCTACTTAATAAATTAAAAAATATAGTTACTTAAAAAATTATAAAATTTCGCCACATGATCCTGGAACTCTACTTGTTTCTCCAAAAGGAACTTTTTTAATTTCGTTTTAAATGTAAATTTATTATTATTAATTGTTATTTAAATACGTTAATGACTGCCAAAGGAGCAAGTGAATTAGATAGTCGTGCCGTAATTTCTGAAATTATGAAAACTTTTAGTAAGTATCGTATTTATTGTAATTTTATTACAGTTTACAACAAACAAAAAATATTTCTGTACTTTATAATGTAGTGGCGATTGAAGTATTTTTTTTTTGGGAATAATTTTTGTGTGTTATACCTATTAGCCGCTGATGAGAAGATATTTTTAAAAGTGCTAAACTTAACCGGGACTGTTCCCAGTATGTATAAATAAAGCACGACATTTCACGATGTTAACGCGGCTAACGAGGTTCCGTACACCGCCCACACCGGCACACCCGTGATCCATCCGAATAAAAAATATGTCTTAGACTTGCCTTTACACAAGTTTAAGAACTTTCTTAAAAGTATGCTCATAAAAAAAGCTTATTATACAACTGAAGATTATATAAACGATAAAAAAGCTTGGATTTAACTCGTTCCAGCAATGCGCGAGACGGCATTTCAATCATGTACATTAATAATAATAATTGTTATAATGTTATTTTTAAAAAGAGCAACCGCCGAGTTTCTTACAGGTTCTTCTCGGCTGGAACTGCATTCCGAACCTGTGGTAGACTCAATCGACGATTCAAAAGCACTTGTAAAAGTTTATTTGAATAAAAAACTTTTCTATTCTATTCTATTCTATTCTATTCTATTCTATTCTATTCTATTCTATTCCATCTAACCTCGTTACCAGGTACCAGGTACCACTAATGAGATTAGCGTCTGTGCTTCCGATACGATTGCGATAAGCTTTGTTGAGTTTGTTTCTCCGCCTCTCTCCATTAATACAAAATGAAGTTTGATAGATAAACAGTTTCTAAAAGCTATATAAGAATAATTAATGATAGTAATTTGCCTCAGAAGATTGCGATTCACACTCCGTCACGCACCTTCTGTCAACACCAGTCACCAGGTGAACAGTGCGTGTTGCCAGTGATGACTTACCAGAGACATGGTCGCTTACTATGGAGTATGGACGTCATTACAAAGCACAGTCATTCATTCAGCGGCATATGGAGAGAGCTTTTGCTCGGACTGCGACAGCGGACTGTGCGCTCTCGGAGTTATCAGAAATGAGAAGATCCGTATCAGAACCAGAGTTCACGAGATGTTAATATATCGTAGAAATAATATCAAGGCTTCAAGATAGGTAGGTATATTATTATCTGTAAGATCCTAACTAATACATTTGTTTTACAGTGAGTTTGTTTGTTTGTTACGCTTTCACGCCTAAACTGCTGAACCAACTTTGACGAAAGGTACAGATATAGTCTAGACCTTGGAGAAGGACATTAAGCTACTTTTTCCTAAGAGTTTCTAAGGGATCTTTAAAAAACCTAAATCGTCGGGGACGAAGTCGCGGTCATCAGCTAGTATAATATTATTACAGAGATGTAGTGATTAGGGAATGTGTGGTTCCAACCAGTTCCTCCCTCATTGACGTAAGCTGGTTAGTCTGTTATGTTGTATATCCAACGCTTCCCTTCTCGAAATGAAACGAAAAGTATAAAATTACTCGCTCAGTTTTATACCGACGGTTTCCTGTTTGAATAACATTAATATCGTAAACACTACGTGCGAAAATAAATACTCAGTATTTGTATTAGTCGGTCAGCGTTCAGAGGAAATTTATTAATACGCTCGCATAGAGTCATGGTAAAAAAATAGTCTTCGTTGTACCTACCTACTATGTTTTCATATTTGTGTGCGTTATGGAATAGAGTCTTAAGAATAGAGCTTTGAAATATCTGACGTTTTAATAATGTTGCTGTAATAATTAATTTTAAAGTAAATGCGATCCAGTATTTATTTCATTTAAGGCCACTCTCTTCACGCGCTTATCCATACAAACGTATTACGCCTATTATTCTAATATTTGTCGCAATAGGTCTAAAGTTAAGCCAGATATCAATTTATATCTCCATTATCTATGCCATAAAATAAAAAAATTACTAAAATTATATTTATTTTAAAAGTTATGACCATTGAAAAATCACTATTTTTGGGCAAATTTTGAGGCAACTTCGTGCGTAAATAAACTATATAAGAAAGCAAAAAATTTAAAAACGACCAAAGTCTTGTCATAGGTTACTTCATAATAATTACAAATGTATTTAGTTTATGTAATAAATTGCCAAGTATTTGCTAAAATAGGCGTAATTCCAAACCTAGATTTGCATATTTTTACTTTGCCATTTTTCACTAAAAAATCATGATATCTCAAGCAAAATTTATCATAGGGGAAAGGTGCGGTGGAGAGGGGTAAGTTAGATACGAAGAAGAAGCGAGTAGCGGCCGATTTCGCACGATCGCATGACATAATTAGTCAACTACGAAACGTAAACAACAAATATGTCACACGTTACGTATAATTAGCATTTTTGTTGTTTATTTTGCCTTCTTATTTTGCTAATTGTAATTTACTGCTCTTTTATTCTATTATAGACTCGTCAGCTAGAGATTATCGATACGGATACAAATCTAGACTTTTTCCAAGCCGGGCCCCCAAAAATCCTCGACAAAGAAAAAGGAACAAACAGCATCTAATGATGCGTAAGTATCTACATATCTACTTGGTACAAGCTGGCTAAAAATGAACATGAGTAAGACGAAAATCATGTCAAACACTCATGTCCCGCTTCACCCGATAATCGTTGAGAACTTGGTGCTCGAAATTGTAGACGAGTATATATACCTAGGACACGCAGTCCAGCTAGGTAGGTCCAGTTTCGAGAAAGAGGTCAACCGCCGAATCCAACTCGGATGGGCAGTGTTCGGGAAGCTTCGCGATGTCTTCTCGTCCAAAATTCCTCAATGCCTGAAGACGAAAGTCTTCGAACAGTGCGTGTTGCCAATGATGACATACGGATCCGAGACATGGTCGTTAACTATGGGCCTCATAAGAAAGCTCATAAGAAAGCTCATAAGAAAGCTCAGAGATGGAGAGAGCTATGCTCGGAGTTTCTCTACGCGATCAAATCAGAAATGAGGAGATCCGTAGAAGAACCAAAGTCACCGACATAGCTCAACGGGTTGCGAAACTGAAGTGGCAATGGGCGGGGCACATAGTTCGGAGAACCGATGGACGTTGGGGTCCCAAGGTGCTGGAGTGGCGACCGGGAAGCGCAGTGTTGGTAGACCCCCCCACTAGGCGGAACGACGACATCAAACGAGTCACAGAGAGCCGCTGGATACAAGCGGCACAAGACCGTGGCATGTTGAAGAGACCTATGCCCAGCAGTGGACGTCAATCGGTTGATAACGACGACGACGACGACAAGCTGACTCCCATTGCTTCATAAAAATGCTAGAAATAAAAATGTTATTAACAGTACTACTAAATATAAGTTTTACGCCCAGTCTGTGTTCCGAAACGAACGAACTAAGGTCGAGTCCAGACTAAGTAACACCTTTCAAACTATATAACATGCAATATAACCACTACCGCCACTACAGCCTTTTTAACGTCTCACTGCTGGGCACAGGCCTCCTCTTTCATAGGAGAGAGGGATTTAGAGCTTAGACCCACCACGCAGCTCCAATGCGGGTTGGCGGGTTTTTGTCACATGATAGTGAAAATAACCGGGAACAACTGCCGTGCTCTCCGAGGCCGTTGCCTTCGGGCAACAACTTCGGGCTGGCACTGAGAATTTATTGACAGAAAAACCCAATACCTAAAAACTATTTGCCCGACCCGGGAATCGAACCCGTAACCTCGTCACAGTCGAATACTCTAACCACTATATCAACGAGGCAATATAACAATAGACTTTTATAGCAAATTAGGTTTCAATACTAAGGGATAAAATATAATAACCATAAAGTATAATAGGAAAAAATTATTGCCATTTTACAAACTGGTTTTTTTATAGGTAATTTTTAATTACACATCTAAAATACTAAACATGCAATAAATATACTGACTTGCATACTAAATGATACCGTATTACTACTAATTTGTACAACTAATATACTGATTTGCAGACTAAATTATTTCTTAGTTATGGTCCAAGAACGAGCGAAGCGAGCTCGGGACTTGCGGCACCCCAACTCAGATAGGTTAGGTTAGAAGGGACAACGAACAGGGGGATGGCGGGGTCTATAAGACTCCGCCATCACCTTCGTTGTTATTTTTTTGTTTTCTTTTCATACTGCCCAGAAAAAGGAACCCTGCGAAGCGAGGCTTCGTCAACTGCATTTGGTAACATCTATTTAACGATTTACTATTATATTGTATAACTGTCCACTATAATATTATCTCCTGCGTAGTGCCCTGCGTATGCGCACACACTTGTGCACTAGAATATCTCCTGCGTAGTTGACCCTGCTTCTGTTGAGATTGGCCGCTTTGGCCGAGATTCGGAGCGCTGTGGTCATAAAGTGGGTGGTCCCGGGTTCAATTTCCGGCAGGGGCAATTTGGGATTTTATAATTTCTAAATTGTCTCTGGTCTGGTCTGATGGGAGGCTTCAGTGGTTGGCTACCACCTTACCGGCAAAAGCCGTGCCGTCAAGCAATTTAACGTTCCGGTACGATGCTGTGTAGAAACCGATCAGGGGTATGTATACCTCTTTCAAGTTAGCCCGCTTCCATCTTAGACTGCATCATCACTTAAGAGCGTTGATGCGTTTTGCGCCATTTTAGCTCATTTTTAAGCTTTTTTGACCCTTCATATGTTGTTAATCTATGCATTTACTTAAAAACTTTTTTATACTACATTGTAGAAAATTTTGTGTTCTAGGGAATTGGAAGACAACATTTTGCAATTTATTGATAGTTTTGTCTTTTTGGCAAAATACCAAAAGCCTATTCTTGAATTTTGGGATTCGTGGAAGCTTTGACGTTCACTACGTCAAAAGTTACTTGTTCAATTCACACATAAAGATATATTTATGAAAGGAAATGTCCTGAACTAAAGACATGGAAGAAAACATTTTTTAATTTGGCATTTTTTACATCATAAAAATCCAAGCAAAGAAATTATAATTTCAGTAAATTATAGACATATAAAACCGTCATTTTAGTAGCTTATTTTTCGCCATTTATAAGTAAAATTAAGTACATATAAAAGTTAAACATATTAGCAATTATATAAGTTAAAAAAAATCTAAAATTAATTACTCTTTGTTTCCAAAATATAACTTTGAAACACATACCAAAATGCAGAAAGAGGCAGTAGGAAATTGAACTAGGAAACTAGTATGAGCCGAGGCCTCTCCGCGAATGGACGTAACGCTTTTTGTCTCGGCATTTCTTATTGGATTACATGGAATATACGTAAAATTGTAGTGCGACTGTCACTATTCAATACTAGATATTTTTAATGCTCGCTATTTTTTCTTACAGATAGATTAAAACTTTTTACGTATTTTTAAAAATTGTATTATAGTTATAGTTGAGGATTATAGTTGTAAATCAGTAATCCATACTATATAATATTATAAATGCGAAAGTGTGTCTGTCTGTCTGCCGATTTTTATGTAATTAGGTACAGAGTTAGCTTACATCCTGGGGACGCATATAGGATACTTTTTATCTCAGAAAACTAAAGAGTTCTCACGGAATTCTTAAAGGTCCATCCGTTTAACCGATTTATACAAAATTTTGTAGGTACAGAGGTAGCTTGCGTCTCGAAAATTGACATAGTTCCCACAGGATTTTTAAAAACCTAAATCCACGCTGACCTATATCCTCCCACCCTTGTTGCCTACCACCTAGCCAATAAATAAAATTTTAATCACTCGTTCATTGTCTTTCATGGCATTAGCGCGGTATCTTATTGGTTTGATTACGACTTGGCATTTTATTGGTTTGATTTGGATTTTGTTTACCTTCGCTTCACCGACCTCCAGCTTGAATTACTGACTGATACTGCTTGCGACTGGATATCGTGTTATACCTATTATTAAATAGGTAAGTTCATTTAAATTTTTATTTTAATTATTATCACATTAATATTATAAAGGTGAAAATTTGTGTTTATGTATGTATGTATGTATGTTTGTTACTCTTTAAGAGATCTCTTCAGTGCATCTGCACTGCAGATGCGCTGCATCTACTGAACCGATTTGGCTGAAATTTAGATTGGAGATAGATTATACCCTGACTTTACACATAGATACTTTTTATCCTGGAAAAATACACAGTTCCTATGAGATTTTGAAAACTCCGAAATCTATAGCTACAGCTATAGGTAGATTACTATAGCAAACTTTCTTGAAAGTAGGTATAATTGTTGGAAAAGGGAGCGAGAACGGGAACAGATTCAGATCAGATCCATGATTCCCTCGGGAATTGTGAAAAATCCAAAATCGCGGGCGAAGCCGCGGGTAAAAGCTAAATAATCCATACTAATACTATAAAATTTTACTTTTAATAGTTATTATGCTATTCTGGACGGAGACAAATACAACAAATCAAAAACCATAAAAATCACTCCAGCCGTTCTCGAGTTATAAGTGTTCGAACTAACACAACTTTGTTTTATATAGATAGATTTTATTACTTAATTCTAATATTTTAAGGTACATTGCTTTATTACAATGAATGATTTCTAATTGTATTTTTTTATAAGCGGTATATTTAATGTTCAAATTAAGTATACCTACAATCTACATACAGAAAATGTATTACCTGTTTTGAATTACTTTAGTAATAATTTTATTTTGTAAATATGTAAAAAGATAAATCCACGATTCCCTCGGGATTTGTAAAAAACCGAAATTCACGCGGGCGAAGCCGCAGGCAAAATCTTGTATGTAAAATGTAAATAAACGAGATTTTGAATGAATCTGCATTTTTCTTCACTATCTTACCCTTACACGAGTAGGTATATAAAAAAATCTATATCAGGAGCTGTACTATATTCTCCAATTATAATTTTTATGTACTGGTCTATATAAGGTCTTTTTCAAGCATTATACATTAATTATGCCTGCTTTATAAAATTAAAAATCTACGAACTAAAAAATTAGGTATAGGTGCCTAAGAATATTGAAAAAAATAATAGCCCGTTTGAAAATGGTAAAAAGATCAAAACGGTTTGTTACACTACACTGCACTTGGAGCGTTCCGCCCGCGCCCGTTCATTCACGTAAACAAAGAATCCCAGGTAAATGCCTAAACTTGCGAAGCGGGTCCGTGCGTCAACGCTCTTAACATCAAGTGAGATTGTATTGTATTGTATTTATAGAGGGGACGCTGCCAGGCGGGTGATCAGTCCTATGTAAGGACCATTTCACCCAATTCCCCGTAATTGGACACAGGTTACTGGTGTCCTGGCAGTTTGTTGTGCACCGGTTTAAGGGGGGCAGCCCCTCAAACCTTCCCACGACTTTCGTAAACCTAAGAATGTATACCCTATAGAGAGGTGTCTTCTTTTTAGGGTTCCATACCCAAAGGGTAAAAACGGAACCCTATTAATGTCACTCGGCTGTCTGTCCGTCTGTCTGTCCGTCCGCCGGTCACAGGTCTGTAGCTCATAGACTAAATGAGTTGAGTAGAAAAACCTAAAATTTTGGTATTTGGTGTAGAACGTTAACCCAAAACTAAATATTGAATTAGAAATTGGAGTAAATTATTTTTCAGAGGCATGGAATATTTTTTAGGGGGGCTTTCCCATACATGAGAAAGGAGCCGAAAAAAAATTTTTTTTTTTAACCTAGCTTGTGGGATATCATTATTTAGAACTTATTAAGTAGAGCACGAACATATATTTTTTTAATTTTTTGCTTAAAAAATAAAGAAATGGGGGGCATCAAAGTTGTTAGTTTTAGACCATTTTTGTGATGGGGGCTATCTCAAAAACTAAACCAGTTAAAAATATGAAACTTAGGTATATTATGAACCATATACTGTATTTAGACAACAAATACTAAAAATAATGATTTATAAAGTAATTTGTAAGCTGTGATCAAAACAAACGAACACTTTTTGGGTTTTTCTTTCACGGTTTGTTGCGATGTCTAGCTCGGAAATGAAATATTTCTTACGCCCAAAATATTATGTTGTTCATAATTATGTACGGAATCTGAAAAGAGCGAGGCCCGACTCGCACTTGGCCAGTTTTTTGATAATATCGTTACCTTGCAGTTCCCTTCTTACTAATAAGTAGGTACATAGGGCAATCAGCTATGAAGTGAAAGCTGGTTTCTTTTTCTCCACACTCTGGACAGGATGGGTCTTCTACGAGTCTCATTATTGCATGATATCTATTAAGCAGATAGTGTCCAGTTGTTATACCTGCTACCTAGGTAGTGTAGTAGAGTAGGCTAGGTTTGGGTCCGCAGAATTACATACATTTTATGTGTCATACTAAGTATAGGTGAATGGTTTTATAATGTTCTCCAACCTAACTTCCAATCTATACAAGATTAGTTTGTATGCGTACTACTCTTGTATAATTTGGACGATCTTGATTAAAAAGTAATTTACAATCTATACGCGACCAGTTTCACACCCTTGCGGTTTGGCTTTGTATAGAATGGAAATACACGTAACCGTGCACAAACTCCAAGGAATCACTCTATAGTACAGCTGTACTGACTTCGGCCCAAAAGTTTTTGCAAAAGGTCAATGTTACGTAGGCGTAGCAGAGTGAAGTCTTTGGACAAAATAGGTATATTAGACTTCAGCAATAGGTCTGGCAATATCAGAGAACATATTAGTGACATATGTATACATTTATGGTTATAACTGCGTACGTAAGAATGATAACTCGATGTGTTATATATTAAAATCTTCTTAAAAGTGTGTAAATTATGATAGTGAAATAATCATCAAAATCGGTTCATTAGTTGCGGAGATAATCGCGAACATACTTACATATATACATACATACATACTTACATACATACGGGTCGAATACAGAACCTCCTTTTTTTCAAGTCGGTTAAAAATTAGTGTGCGATTCAGTATTTTAGGCGCTACTTTCGAATATTAATAGTGGGCACATTTAGTGTGCAATTCAGTATTTTAGGTGCTACTTTCGGAACATTTTGTGTGCGAAAGAGAATCAATAGATATACGATTAAGTACCACCCTTTTTTAATTGATGATTTTTTATCGCCTATAATCTCTAAACACATTGTTTACTTTTTAGATGTTCTTGGAGCCTTTTGAATTGCGCTTAGAGCAGAAAATATCTAAACGAGCGAAGAACCATGATGATAACGAGTAAATAATATTTCAAAAACCAATGAAAATACTGTTATATAATTATTGTGTGCTTATGATTATGATAATCAAAATATATTGGGACAGGGTAGTCAAAGCGAACTAACATGTATTTTATAATATTATTATCTTACAAAGTGTACGAAACATTATCTTCACCGTAATGTAATAGACAAATTTGTACAGAAAAATTTATTTTGTTTTGCAAAAATTGCATTGTCGATTCGGTCTAACATGCTCGCGCGCAGATTTGCTAAAAGCAGTAATGAAGTGAGGGGAACCCTCCTCAGGGCTTACTGTCAATGTTATATGCTGTCAAATATACCTGTCAGTTGTGGTACCTACTGGTACAAGAGAGTGTCCTTCAGCACCATAAGGGTGCAGTATAATAACGCATACCGCATCATTATGAAATTTCCCAGATACTGCAGCGCATCGAGTATGTTTGCCGAGTCGGGGGTGCCTGATTTCTTTGCTGTTATCAGAGCACGTATAGCTTCCTTCTGGGAAAGATTGCGTAACTCTAGTAACAGCATCCTCCAAGTGGTGAGCCAGGACTTGCGCGGTCCAATGATTGCTCATTGGATCAAGATGCATCGAGATCCAAATAGGAAATAACTCTGCACACCTTCAGTGTGCAGCGTTAATGTAATATATGTAAATTTATATATATAGTATTCTATATCACCTATTCTATTGTATTTGATTTTAATTTATTTAATTAATTTTTGATATGTTTTTTGTATTTCTATATTCATACCTACTTGGGTTTTTACCTGAATAAAGAAAATTATTATTATTATTATTAAAAAAAATCCATAGTATATAAACACATTACATGTTTCAAAGAAAATTGAGCTAAATTCATGTTACGTCATTTCGCTTTGACTCTGCGCTAATATGTCTTAATATTTGATCCCTTACGTGCATAGCATACATATTATTATAAGTACTTTTATTTTATAATACGACTGTGTACGAACTATCTAGTTGTGTCCTAATATCTTTTTTCTCTTTTGTGTCATTTTGCTCATCATTCAGACCGATTACTAAAAAGTTAGTTTTAATTTTAGTACTTTTGATGTTTAAATAAATGACTTTAAATAACTTTCTTATTTTATTTCCAACTAGCTGACCCCCGCGACTTCGTCCGCATGGATATACGTTTTTATATAGGATCGGATTGGATCCCATAATCCTTTTTTGTACCAAAACTAAATGTTACTCCATATAACATCACTTATCTGCCATTGAAAGTTCCGTCGAAATCGATCCAGCCGTTTCGGAAATTAGCTGGAACAAATAGACAGATCGACAAACATAAATTTAATCGCACACCAGTTTAAAATAAGCAGTACGTTCAAAGATCCGGGTCCCAAGTTATTTGAACCCAATAAATGTCTGTCATTTCTGAACTAAAAAATCTATGACCTTGAAATATTTACGGGACAATACTTAAAGTACTACCTTTCTAACAAAAAAAGAATGAGTTAAATCGAACTACGCATTAATGAATTACAGCTAAATATACGTTTTAACTTTCTTCCCCTCTCCCAAGGGAACCGTGCTGAATTTCGGGATAAAAAGTATCCTATGTCCTACCTCGGAGTATAAACTCATATCGTACCAAGTTTCATTCGAATCCATTCAGTAGTTTCGGCGTGATGCGCGGCCAAGATACAGACAGACAGACAGACAGACAGACAGACAGACAGACAGACAGACAGACAGACAAAAATGAAAAAAATTGCAGTTTTGGTTTCAGAATCGATTACAGAGTGCCCTCCAATAAAAAATTTCAAAATAACTTCAATGTACAGAATTGGATCTGTTACAGTTTTATTATATTATAGATATTTGGTATCCTTAGCGACCATGCAAGAGACACGGTGTGGCGCCGGCACCACTGAATTTTTCATATATTATGTAAGTATAAAAGTTGGTAAGTATCTACGAAGATCATGAATACATCAATGTAATGAGGTGGATTCACGTTATTCATAATATAATGTAGATTCAGCCGTATTTTACATAGAATATAATATATTCACATTTAAAAATGTGTGAAATATTATACCTAGATACACATAGTTCTGTTATTTTACATTTCATAATATTGTCTTGTATGATTTTGTTTTATATGTGCACATTCTAAGTAGGTTTTCGAATATATAAACAAAGTTTTGACAGCGAAAAAATATTATGTTACTTAGTCTGGACCCACCCTTTTGTCAATTATTTTTATCGATTTGTAAAATAATTATTATCACATTATCCTACTAACTATATCTAATATTATAAATGTAAAAGTGTGGATGTTTGGATGTTTGTTACTCAATCACGCCGCAACTACAAAACCGATTCGGCTGAAATTTCGAATGGAGATAGGTACTTTTGAATGGAGATAGCTTATGCCCTGACTTAAAACATAGGCTTTTTAACTTTTATCCCGGAAAAATTCACAGTTCGCACGGGATTTTGAAAAAGAAACAAATCTATAGCAACAGCTATAGGTAGATTACTATAGCAAACTTCCTTGAAAGTAGGTATAAAGGTTGGAAAAGGAAGCGGGAACGGGAACCGAAAATCCACGATTCCCTCGGGAACGGGATTTGTGAGAAACCGAAATTCACGCGGGCGAAGCTGCGGGCAGAAGCTAGTTTTAAATAATTTTGGGGGATAAGTAATCAATTACATTTGTAGTATCTCTTGATTTTCAATAATTTTCTTTATTTTTTAAGATTCCATTCCTCAAAAGGAAAAACGAACCGTAAATGAAAAGGAAATAGGCATGATTGTGCATTGTACTGTCCAATGTCCATATGTCATTCTTTCTCGCTTTAGTTTTACGTGTAGCTATGGTAGCTGCATACTCTTCTTTACTGATGATGTCTCGCTCTCTAAATGCAGGACGAGACAGCAATATTTTAGGCTCCGCCCACCAACGACTTCTCGATTGCATGGAGAGCGCTCTTAATCAGAACTAGTGGATCGGGCAGACTTCGTCCTGCCCGATCCACTAGTTCTGTGATACGTGTGATAAACACACGCACAGAAGATATAGGTAATATCACGTACTGTACCTATGAAAGGTACGGGTGAGAATTTATCGTATCGACGGGATGACAATTAAATGTTTGACAGTTACGAAACCCATTAACATTTTGTATCGGAAAATGTCTTTTCTTTTATTTTATTTTTTCGTCAATTTTCCAATGTTTTTAATAGTTATTCTGCTATTCGGGACGGCGACAAATACAACAAATCAATAACCATGAAAATCGCTCCGGCCGTGTGTTTGAACTAACACGACTTTGTTTTATATACTCGTATATAGATAATGTGCTTTATATCGGTCGATATCGAAACATTTTGTAATCCATATGCATTATCCTCTACATCGATGATACTCATCGAATGTCCATACTAAATAATATAAATGCGAAAGTAACTCTGTCTGTCAAACGTTTTCACGCCTAAACCACCGAACTGATTTTGATGAAATTTGATACAGAGATAGATTAAACCTTCGAGAAGGACATATTTGATAATTATAATAACGACCACAAAAGCATATAAAATGATTAAATCAGATATTTTAACTTTGATGAAAAATGAATTATTTGTTTTGATATGAATAAAACCAGTGCTGTTTCCGCTCCGGTGAACTAAATCACAGATGTATACGGAGCGCAAAACTATAGATTCGCGAAGCAGCCTTGTCGAGCCACCTCAGATATTATTTTATTTATTGATTGCGAAACAAAATTAACTGTATGTATTTCTAGATTCTATGCTTAGAATTACAGGAGAAATACAACCACTTAGCGCAGGCAGACTGACATAGTTGGCAACGGAGAGTTATCCCCACAATTAGCGTGTGTGTTTATGTGTGTGTGTGTCTGTCTGTTTCCCTGTAGCACTCAAATGGGTGGACCGACTTGAATGAGGTCTTTTTTGTTTGAAAGGTGAATTAGTCGAGAGTGTTGTCAGCTTTGTTTGATGAAAATCGATCCAAGGTGGCCGCCGCTACAAAATGGCGGATTACATATTTTTTCACAACTCCCTTAGGAATAGCACTATGCAAATCCAAGATGGCCGCTGCCACAAAATGGCGAATGTCGGGGGTTTTTTTTTAATTTTTAATTTATACTTGTGTAGCATGGGTTCATTTATTACAATACTTACCGTGTCTTTGATACGAATAATCGGTATCTGGTTTTCATACACATACATTACAAGTTATTTTTGTGTGCAGGAAACAAACGCTTTATTATATTCGGATAAAAAACAGAAGTTTCAAGTTTAAGCCGACATCAAACACGTGTTAGGATTTATTTATGTTACCGTAAATACCGTAAATAAGAGAGATGTATAAAAATGTGAATTAATAAACAAAGACATTAACATCTTGACGTGTTCATATTGTTCTTCACAGGAAAACGACGGCTGATGTACTTTGAAAGAAAATACCGGTCAAGTGCGAGTCGGACTTTAGCACAAAGGGATCCGTACCGTTACATAAACATAATATGTAAGAGTAACATAACATAAACATAATAATATGTAATCTACTATAAAAAAATAAGTCGGGTTTTCCTTCCTGACGCTAACTCCAGAACGCACGAACCGATTTCCACGGTTTTGCATTCCTTGGAAAGGTCTCGGGCTCCGTGAGGTTTATAGCAAAGAAAAACACGCGAACGAAGTCGCGGGGGTCAGCTAGTAACTTATAAGACGTAGTTAATTAAGTTCTTCTCAAGATGGCATCTCAACGTAAAGGCTATAAAAACAAAGTGCTAAAATGGTAGCGTTTGACCTAACTAAATGTTTGGTATCCTCTAAGTAGATATAGGTACTTCCGTATACTTAGAGGATACCAAATATTTAGTTAGGATTGCTCCTAATTTGGATGGGAACAACGGATTTTTAAAGGCCATAATTTATGATGCATACCTACTTCATGAATCCGCCGTGATCTTTCGCTCAATGAGTGAATTCGTTTGTTTGGTCTGTCGTATAATTATATTATAGCTCCCCAGTTACACAATTCCTCTAGATTAGGTGTTGCATCACACTTAGCAACAGGTAAAATGCCACAAGCATTAAGCAATGGAATTAGTGGCTGGTTTGTTAAATAATAAAAAAAGCCTTAGAGCGGTGTCACACGGCGCATAAAGGTGCGTCCAGACTTGAACATTTCACCGAACCGAACAGCGAAAGTTTCGCCGAACTGTTACCCAGTAACCCATCTCAAGCGCTCCAAGCGCGCCGTCCACATTGAGCGTAACAAGTTCGCCGAAATGTTCGCTGTTCGGTTCGGTGAAATGTTCAAGTCTGGACGCACCTTTACATGCCGCAACGGAATTATTTTGTAGGGCTGTATGCCACACGGCTTCGTGCTCTTCCGTACTAACAAATTAGCGCACCGCGAATTTCTATATGTAGGACGTTGCGGTGCATGCCGCCGCGCACCGTGCACCACGGTTATTTCTGTGTATTTAGGGCTTTCCTGAGACAGCGACGCAGTGCGGGAGAGGTGACAGTTAGGAGAGGGAGGGTTGACGGTCAGGTGCCTGGAAGAGGTGTAAGTTCACCACAGAGGTTTACGGAAAGGTTACCCCTCGCAACACGCAGCTGCCTCGGGATCCATCTGTCAAACAATAGGTCTATTATAATAGGAAGCCGCACCGCATCGTGTGAGATCGCCCTAAGCCCAACATTGAGCAGTCGCAGCGCTCTTCTGGGCCGTCGTCGTAAATATTACAGTAATTCGTTTACACTGCTCACAGCTAATGAGGGGCTGAGGGGCTGAGGGGCTGAGGGGGGAGCGCTCACACCGCAGCAAACACAAACACCAATAAAACGCGAACTATATCCGAATGAATTTATGGCGACCGTTTGATGTTACACACTTTCATCGTGGTACATGACCGCCGTAACGCGGCAACGTGGTCACTTGCAGCGGTAAAAAGGTGGCTTCTCACGGTGCACGATGCCACGAAACCTGGCCAACGGGTTACTTTACTCAAAAATATTACTTGTAGCTTTATTTATATTATTATGGTTAAACAGTACACAGAGATTCTACTATTGGGAAGGTACGACTGATTAAAATCTAAATAAACAGGTGTCGCGGCAGCGGCGACAGAAGCTAAGATAAGTAATACGTTTTATCTCTTCTTTAAAAAGCTTCTCTTCTATACAAATAAATAATGTGTCTGTCTGTGACTTCAAAACCTAACTTCCTCTTAGTAAGCTAATTCAATTATTTCAGCGACAATATAACTCAATTTTTCAATATATATTTTTTGGATCGAAGTTCCTTATCGCGCGTTGCGAAAGGGGGCTAGACGGAAAAAATTAAGAGGAAAAGTTGTAACGACACTTTTTGCTGTAGTTGTAAGCCGTGCGGCGTGCGCGTGTTTCTCTGTCTGTCTCTCTCTCTCTCCCTTTCTCTTACAGAAAGCAAGCCAGTTATTTTCGTTTCGTCTTTCTATTTCGCATTGAACAGTGTGGAACTTCGTTCCATTCGAGTGTCTCTTGACACCTCTCAAGTTTTTTAAGTTTGTGTGTCTATTAGTACGAGCTACAACTTCGGGACTGCTAAACCGATTTTGATCGAACTTTTACAAGTAGGTAGAGCATTATAAAGGGAGTGATCAAGGCTAGTTTTTATCGCGGGAATATTTAGGATTACTTTGATAAAAAAGAAAAATTGTTGGCAACATTAAACCGAACTTGATGAAATTTGACTCAGAAATAGACCTCGAAAACGAACACAGGCTACTCTTTGTCCCGGAAAATCAAAGAGCTTTCACGGGATTCTTAAAAAAAATCTTAATCCGCGCAGATTTTTGCTGAAAAATATTCGTCCTAATATCAGTGGCGGCGGGCAGGCTTTGGCGACACTCTTGCATGAGATATCATCACTCAGGGAAACTACTTACGTGTTATAGTAGGTATCCCTAAGGAACGATATTTCAACCCAAGAGAAACAACCCACCATCCGTCACTCCGCCACGCTAAACGTTTGCGCAACAGAACATTAATCTTCGCAAATAGAACAAACAGTGTTGGCTGCGGCCTGCGGGCTGCGTGCTAATAAACTAGCATTTCCCACTGGTTCATTACCATTCCACTACACTGCTCAGTCTATGTGTCTGTTTATTTATATGTTCGTTTATAGTTTTGTTCTTTCACAATTACGAAACTAAGCATTGATTTCGATAAGTTGGCACTGATTGTTATTGACTTAAACTTTCCCGAGTTAAATGAAAGCTTTGATTGTTTCTTTGAGATTTAAGTAGATACATAATCTATCTATACATATAATAAAATCGTAGACTTGCCGTATCTGTACATTAAAGATTTTTGCAAAATAATAACTGGGGGATGTTAGGGATAAGTAATAGAACGTAAAAAACCTATTTTTGGAATTTTTGTCTGTTTGTCTGTTTATCTGTTTGTCTGTATGTTTATGCGCGCATCACGCAAAAACTACTGAATGGTTTGAAATGAAACTTGGGACGATTTAAGTTCATACTACGGAGGATATATCATATTTAGGATAATCATACGGAGGATAGTTCATATAGGATACTTTTTATCCCGAAATTCAGCACGGTTCCCTTGGGAGAGGGGATGAAAGTCAAAATGTGTACTTAGCTGTAATTCATTTACGCGTGGTCCAATTTCATTAATTTTTTTTTTGTTAGAAAGGCTATACTTTAGAGATTACCCGCTAATCTCAGAGATACTGGATCGATTTTGATGGGACTTTCACTGGCGGATGTTTACATTTTGATCTACCTAAACATCCGTCAGTGAACTTTTAACAGTTTTTAGTAAGGTATGAACTCAAAGGAGCTTAGGAAAACAAAATGATTCCCACGGGATTTTTAAAAACCAATATCCACGCGAACGAAGTCACGGGTATCCGCTTGTTACATCTTCTTCTATATCTATACATATAATAAAATCGTAGAATTGCCGTATCTGTACATTGAAGATTTTTGCAAAATAATAACTGGGGGATGTTATGGATAAGTAATAGAACGTAAAAAAGCTATTTTTGAAATTTTTGTCTGTTTGTCTGTTTGTCTGTTTGTCTGTTTATCTGTTTGTCTGTTTATCTGTTTGTCTGTTTGTCTGTATGTTTGTGCGCGCATCACGTAAAAACTACTGAATGGATTGAAATGAAACTCGGCATGATTTAGGTTAATACTATGGAGTAACATATAGGATACTTTTTATCCCGAAATTCAGCACGGTTCCCTTGGGAGAGGGGATGAAAGGCAAAATGTGTACTTAGCTGTAATTCGTTAACGGGTGGTCCGATTTCATTCATTCTTTTTTTGTTAGAAAGTAGATACTTTAAAGACTACTGTCTAATCTCCGAAAGGCTGGACCGATTTTGATGGGACTTTCACTGGCGGATGTTTACATTTTGATGTACCTAAACATCCGCCAGTGAACTTTTAACAGTTTTTAGCAAGGTTTAAGCTCAAAGGACCATAGGAAAAACAAAATGATTCCCACGGGATTATTAAAATCAATATCCACGCGAACGAAGTCGCGGGTATCCGCTCGTAGATAATATTCTTCAAATAAATTGATACACAGTAGGTAGGTACCTACTTACTACACTTTGACTGTCAATAAATTTTACAAATAGGTACACAATATAATAATTATTATAAAAAACTAAAACTAAAGGTAATAATGGAAGATACCAAATGTGCCCTGGTTTTGGAAGAGCCAATAACAAGCTTTACCGAGTAGGTAGGCATTCTTATTTTTTTTTTACCATCTGAGAATATCTCAGGCTAAGTAGATACGAGTACCTATTACAATAGAAGTAAAACATAGTTAAGTAACTAATTGCCAAGGTTTTTTGTATTAGAGTTTCAAATCAAATCATACCTATTTATTCAAAGTTCGTACACAAGTGAGGCAGTAAATGTTTGATAACATTATTATTACTACCTATGTAGTACCTAATGGTGATAATACTTAATAGGTGGTTTTACATTTTAATAAGAGTTTTCAATAAGTTTTCGTCTATTTTTAGGGTTTCGTACCTCAAAAGGTAAAAAAAGGAACCCTTATAAGATCACTTTCTTGTCCGTCTGTCCGTCTGTCCGTGTGTCACCACCGATTTTCTCAGAAACGAGTGGACCTAGCAAGTTGAAATTTATACCAGATACTATAAGGTCTATGGTCCCTATTAGATGTATAAAAATTAAGGTCCTGAGTCCACACAATAAAAAGATATGGGCAAATTTAGATTTTCATGAAAACTTGTAAGTACCAAAATTTACCTTAATTTTCAACTTTTTTTATTTTTCGGAATTTTTCCTTTACTTGATCTGTAAGACCTTGCTTTTGACCAAAATTGACAAATCTAGGTTAACCGGAAGTACCTTCTTCTTCTTCTGGTGATCTTCTGGTGAGCCTCATGTAGCTGCTGTAGGTCAGTGAAGAGTCGCCTCGAACTCAACCCGGCTCCCATCGAACCTATCTGCAAGCTCCTGCAGATGGTCACGCTCTTCGATCCTATGTATACGGATATCCTATAGGTTTTGGCTCGAAAACCTAAATGATAGTTCCAGTTGACCTAGAATTACGAAATTTGGCAAAAAGCCAGGTCTTACAACACAAATAAAGGAAAAATTACAAAAACTAAAAAAAGTTGGAAATTAAAGGGTGTCCCCATACATACATAATTAAGCCAATTAAGATAGACCTCTGAGTTGTATGAGTGCTCATACAATTTAGAGGCCTAGCTTAATTAGCACCTTACCTTTTAAGACAAACTAATGAAAACAAGATTGTACTTATACTTCTGGAGTACGGAATCCTCGGTGCGCGAGTCTGACTCGCACTTGACCGGTTTATCATTAGATTATCAGATGTCGCCCATAGTCAGCATCCATCTATCGCCTCGATGTGACCTTTTATTGTACTGACAAAATTGTATACCTACTACTCAAATAATCAAAAGTCCTTCAGAAGAACGGAGCTGAGAACAAAAGCTATTAAAAAAATATAAGATTGATACAAAATAATTCGTAATCTGGGAGCAATCAGTGCAAGGCCGAGCCGCCCCAGCGCCCCCAGCCCGCCCGCCGGGAAATCTGCGATATAATCCTGTAGCAATAACGTATTACTCTAATGTTACCTTTTGTTGATTGGAAAGCTGCGATTTATTTTCATTTAATAGTCTCACAAGATAATCACTTTGCTATTACATTTATTATTTCGACGCGACGCCGCCTGGCGGCGGTTTCATTATGATCCTTTAGGCCAGTATCTACACATACATTATACATACCAGATGAGCGTATCTACATTTTTTAGGGTTCCGTAACCAAAGGGTAAAAACGAAGCCATATGAATGTCACTCTGCTGTCTGTCTGTATGTCCGTCTGTCTATCTGTCCGCCGGTCACAGGTCTCTACCTCGTAGACGATATGAGTTACAAATCTGAAATTTTAGTATTTGGCGTAGAACGTTGACCCAAAATCAAATATTGAATTAGAAATTGAATTAAATAATTTTTCAGGGCGGCTCCCATACATGAAAAAGGAGTCGGATTTTTTTTACCCTAGCTTTTACCCTAGCTTGGTATCATTGTTTAGAACTCATTGAATAAAGTACGAATCTATACTAATATAATAAAGCCGAAGAGTTTGTTTGTTTGTTTGTTTGTTTGTTTGTTTGTTTGTTTGTTTGTTTGAACGCGCTAATCTCTGGAAGTACCTATCGGAATTGAAAAATTCTTTTTGCATTTGGTTGTCCAACTTTTGGGCCAGGTTATAGGCTATTTAATATCCCTAAAATCCTCCCCTAAGGGGGTAAAATGGGGGTTGAAAGTTTGTATGAAAGTCCTATGTTTTTAAAGTTACAGACCTGAAAATCGGCATTTAGATTATTAGTTTTAAATAATAAAACTCTGTATATTTTATTTTGAAAAATCTTCCCTTAAGGGTGGTAAAATAGGGGATGAAAGTTTTAATGGGAAGTTTTAATTATAATTTTGCTATTATCAACTTGAAATTTGGAAGGTAGGTTAATTCTAGGGCTTAGATATCAGCCTGGAAAATATTTCACGAAAATCCTCCCCTAAGGGGGTAAAATGGGGGTTGGAAAGTTTTGTTTTTGAAGTTACAGATATGAAAATATGATATGAAATTAAAATTTTTAAATGATAAAAACCTGTATAAGTTATTCTGGAAAATCTCCCCTTAAGGGTGGTAAAATAGGGGATGAAATTTTTTATGAAAGTCCTATGTTTTTAAAGTTACAGACCTGAAAATCGGCATTTAGATTATGAGTTTTAAATAATAAAACTCTGTTTTTATTTTGAAAAATCTGCTTTTAAGGGTGGTAAAATGAAAGTTTTAATGAGAACTAAAAACGATTGCAGCGCCCTCTGGCGGTCTAACTTGAAGCGATCACAGCGCCCTCTGGCGGCCTAAGCCGGAAACTTGAAGCAATAGCAGCGCCCTCTAGCAGCCAAAACTGGAAACTATAACGATCGCAGCGCCCTCTGGCGGCCAAAATTAGAAATTAAAAACGATCTCAGCGCCCTCTAGCGGTCTAAGCCGGAAACTTGGAGCAATAGCAGCGCCCTCTAGCAGCCAAAACTGGAAACTACAAAACGATTGCAGCGCCCTCTTGCGGCCAAAACTGGAAATTAAAACGATCACAGTACCCTCTTGCGGCAAAAACTGGAAACTAAAAAACGATCGCAGCGCCCTCTGGCGGCCTAGGCCAGAAACTTGAAGTGATCGCAGCGCCCTCTAGCGGCCTAAGCTGGAAACTCGAAGCAATTGCAATGACCTGACGGCCACAGGCGGAATCTCGATACGACAGCTGCGCCATCTGGTGGCCGAAGGCAATTAAATAAATGCTAAATTAATAACTAAATCAACAAATAAATAACTAAATAAATAAATAAATAATGTAAAGCTATTTAGTTATTAAATAATTATCTACATGTGAAAGTGCGGATATTTGGATGTTTGGATGTTTGTTACTTACTCTATAACGTCGCAACTACTGAACAGATTTGGCTGAAATTTTGAATGGAGATAGATAATGCCCTGACTTAAAACATAGGCAACTGAAAAAATCCACAGTTCCCACGGGATTTTGAAAAAACCCAAATCTACAGCTATAGGTAGATCAATATAGCAAACTACCTTGAAAGTAAGTATAAAGATTGGAAAAGGGAGCGGGAACAGGAACCAGAAATCCACGATTCCCTCAGGATTTGTGAAAAACCTAAATTCACGCGGGCGAAGCCGCGGGCAACAGCTAGTATATATATATTTTTTAATGTTTTGCTCATCAAATAAGGAAATGGGGGGCCATCAAAGTTGTCACTTTTAGACCATTTTTATGATGGGGCTATCTCAAAAACTAAACCAGTTAGAAATATGAAATTTATGTATATTATGTAACATATACCTACTGTATTTAAACACAAATACTGAAAACAACGATTCATAAAATATGTAGTTTGTAAGCTGTGACTAAAACAAACGAACATTTTTTGGGCTTTCTTTCACGGTTTGTTGTTGTTGTCTAGCTCGGAAATGAAATACTTATTTCTTACACCCAAAATACTATGTTGTTCATAATTATGTACGGAACACTAAAAGAGCGAGGCCTGACTCACACTTGGCCGGTGTTTAATTTTACATGAGAGTTTAAAAACTGAAGATTAACTCCTCTCTTTTTGGTAGCTACTCAAATTTTAGTACCTACTTGGTAGTTGTACTAATATGTATTCTGTAGTATTTACGCCATTTACCAAATCTACGCCTACAGCAGCCACACTCGTAAATCCAGAAATGTAGGCGAAAGATTTTTACGACGATAAACTTCAAAGTTCTGATGCTTTTAATGAGGGTTTATGTCTTTTTACTATCAACCCGCTAGAAGTCTTTCATCATTTTTAGGGTTCCGTACCCATAGGGTGCAAACAGAACCCTATTAATATAGTCCGTCTGTCTGTCAGCGGGCTGTATGTAATTTTCACAGACTGTATTTCTAATGCCACTATAACGACACACGGTGAACTTTTAATAGTTTTTAGCAAGGTATGAGCTCAAAGGAGCTTAGAAAAAACAAAATAATTCTCACGGGATTTTTAAAAACCAATATCCACGCGAACGAAGTCGCGGGTGTCCGCTTGCTAGAAACTAAATACATAAATTCTACAATAAAATTATAAGTAACTTCAGATTATAATCTTTAAGTAGTTACTTGATTCAGACCATAATCGTTAACATTAAGTTAAAATTAATTATTTTTTACTCGATCGTGAAGGTCAGATGATAATCACTCCGTAGCTATTATATTTTAAATAAACCAAAAATATGATGTAACATACAATCGTACTCACTAGTTTTACTCACAAATATCGCCATCATATTTTCGTCTGTTATTACAAAAAAATGTGACTTTAGATTGGCCATTATATCAAAGTAGGTAGGTACAAAAACACCCAACACACAAAAACATCGATGACACAAAAGTGTCAAATATTATGTACCTAAGTAGGAATATGGGTTTAGTATACTAATTTTAATAATTAGGGATTATAATCCCTGGTCAAACAGAATAGAATAGAATAGAATAGAAAAGTTTTTTATTCAAATAAACTTTTACAAGTACTTTTGAATCGTCAATTGAATCTACCACAGGTTCGGAATGCAGTTCCAGCCGAGAAGAACCTGCAAGAAACTCGGCGGTTGCTCTTTTTTAAAAATAACATTTTAATAATTATTATTATTAATGTACATGATTGAAATGCCGTCAGAAACATGTTAAGTATATAAGCACACGAGTAGAAAAGGTACAGAGAGGAAGCTTCAACAAGCGGCCCGCTGTAGGTACACTCACACATAGCGCCGCTCACGCACACACGAGCTGTTCACGGACGCTCCACTAGTTGAACGTTAGTTGAATAACGACAGGGCTGTGGGTCGTGCGCATTAAATTAATACTGAGAATAAAATGTTTGGCGAGAGTTTAGAGATTGTGTAAAATAGTATAAATTAGATAAAAAAGCAGTCTTAATATAGATTTAAGTGTTGTGTTTAGACAAAAATGCCTAACCATTGTACATTATGTTTAAGTTCCTCTAGAAAAAATTAGGATATTTCTTTTTTGTGGTAGATCAAATGAAGTAAGTAGGTACCCACCTTTTACGTATCTATACAATAAATTAATGAAATTTATTAAAAAATAGAAAATTAATTTATTTATCAATAGAGTGACTAAGTACCTACCTTCTGTATAGAATAGCGTAATAGCACATACGTAGATATTTCCTACCTAAGTAACTAGGTACTTAATTCATTTATTTTACAAAAGTAAGTAAGTATCTAGGTACTATCACTAGGGATATCTACCGTTGTGCTAATATATTTACTTTTAGTAGGTACCTACTACCTACTTAAGTAACTATATAACTTATATATTATAGTAATATAATATAAAAAAACATTTTTTTCCAATCATTACTACATATCTTGCTATATATCTATTTTTATTTTTACCTATAATTTTTCACATGTAACAGGTTACAAGTTACAACCCTATCAGAATAGGTATAAATTTTGGACGTTCTTAGGTAGCTTCCCTTCTGGTTATTCTGTGATATAAGTTCGTTCGGTAACTTAGTGTCGGTACAGGCGCAGGTGCTCTTAGTATTATATAGCTCTTAGGGCTTTTATTTTTATAAATTCTTTTCTGTTTGTAGTTTTTTTTCTAACAGAATCTCCGAATAGTCTGCCAATCCGCACTTGGCCAGCGTGGTAGACTATGGTTAAAATCCTTCTCATTTTAAGAGAAGACCCGTGTTCATGAGAATATTATATTTTATGTTTATGGTTATATTGTAATAAAATACGAATATAAAAAAATATAAAAAGGAAAGAGAATTTTAATGACAAAATATGAGTAGGTATAAAACGCCAAAACCCCTTGTGCCTGTACACTCCTCGTGGCATGCTTTGAAGTCACGGCGGTGTCTTTGGCAAAACACCGCGCGGCGGAGGCGGCTAGACACAAAAGGCGACCGTAAGAAAACGAACAGACCCATGTTTTTATTATAGGTAAGTAGCTGTAGATACCTTATAAATCATATCTAGTCTAGAATGATAAATAATTACGCCCAGTAAGTGTTATGTTATAAACGTATTTCAGTTATTTTACTGTTTTTTTTAATAACCAGGAACAGTAACCTCAAAAAATACTTGTTAACACTAATAAAAATATAATGTTTATTTTCATACCGCTCTACAACTGAACCATACCGCTGTTATTGCCTCATGCCCTAATTTTTTCTTATATGTTTATGAGAAAACAAATAGATATTAGATACATTGCATCCGCGGAAGAAGCGAGCACTTGAGGTAAGTATATTTTTATACAGAATCGATTGTCAGACCTATAACTGTTAAAGTTCTGGTTTTTAAACAAGCAATTTGTTCGGCTGAGGTCAAAATTGGAGTCCTGAAAAAAAGAAAAGTTATTTATTGGGTTTTTCTGTCCAGAGATTCTCAATGGCAGCCCGAAGTTGGGAAGTTGGCGGTGTTCGATATACCTGATGCTGCACCTGATCTCTCTCCGGTCACATTGACTTCCTTGCTATTATGGACATAGGACGTGTGGTGTGTTCCACCACCGTGTCTCGGAGTGAATGTGGAATCAGCGGTCCTAAGTGTTGTATGCTTATCTATCGAATTAGATTTCTTACCTGTAATGATAGATTTAAGTTTGTGAATAAATAAATAAATTTATTTATTTGTATGTATCTATAGATGAAGAAAAATAAATATTTTAAATATAGAATAGAGATAGAAATAATACTTGTATTTTTTACACGCTTTATATTAGCTTCACCTGTATGTATGTTTGTAACCGACTTCTTTGAACGCGATTTTGACCCACTTTAAACGGTCAGATTTCATTCAAACTTTGTAGATTTATCGATGACCGATGACAATACACTAATTTGATAAGATTATTTCATTATTCAATTTGGAAAATAAGATTTTGTGTTCATTTATCAATAGTCGTCGGTAAGGAAAAACAATAAACATTCAAAATCGCACGGTTACTAACTGTAACTAAGGTAAACAGAATAGATGTCACACAACTAAAATCTAAGCACAAAACGCACTAATGCGAAGATAAAACAATATTAAAACAAAATAATAATATTATTAATTAGTACTTATTTACTTTAATCCTAATGTACGATTTACAATAAAAAACAAATAAAATAATTTATTAAAAATTAATATCTGTTGTATTTTAAGTGACATGATTTTTTTAGTGTTTTATAAATAAACCAAACTAAAAAGTAGAAAATAAATAATAGTTTAAAAAAACTAAAAAACACACTTTTTATAGAAAACCAAACTAAAAAATAGAAAATAAATTTTAATAAATATAAATTAATAATAGTGTGCATATGAAAAAATGTGTTTTATTTAAAAAAAGCGTGGGGTGCTTTTAAGATATTATCGAAATGATAATCCTCTATACACCCATGCATCCCACGTTTTTCTATCTATAATATAATAAAACTGTAACAGATCCAATTCTGTACATTGAAGATATTTTGAAAATTTTTATTGGAGGGCACTCTATAATCGATACTGAAGCCAAAACTGCAATTTGTTTCATTTTTGTCTGTCTGTCTGTCTGTCTGTCTTTCTGTCTGTCTGTCTGTCTGTCTGTCTGTCTGTCTGTCTGTATCTTGGCCGCGCATCACGCCGAAACCACTGAATGGATTCGAATGAAACTTGGTACGATTTGAGTTTATACTCCGAGGTAGGACATAGGATACTTTTTATCCCGAAATTCAGCACGGTTCCCTTGGGAGAGGGGAAGAAAGTTAAAACGTGTATTTAGCTGTAATTCATTAACGCGTAGTTCGATTTAACTCATTCTTTTTTTGTTAGAAAGGTAATACTTTAAGTATTGTCCCGTAAATATTTCAAGGTCATAGGTTTTTTAGTTCAGAAATGACAGACATTTATTGGGTTCAAATAACTTGGGACCCAGATCTTTGTACATACGGCTTATTTTAAAATGGCGTACGTTTAAATGTATGTTTGTCGGCCTGTCTATTTGTTCCAGCTAATTTCTGAAACGGCTGGATCGATTTTGACGGAACTTTCAATGGCAGATAAGTGATGTTATATGGAGTAACTTAGGCTACATTTAGTTTTGGTACAAAAAAGGATTATGGGATTCAATCCGATTCTTTATAAAAACGTATATCCATGCGGACGAAGTCGCGGGGGTCAGCTAGTTTTTAATAAAATACATTTTTTTCATATGCACACTATTATTAATTTATATTTATTAAAATTTATTTTCTATTTTTTAGTTTGGTTTTCTATAAAAAGCGTGTTTTTTAGTTTTTTTAAACTATTATTTATTGACTTTTCTTTTATTTACTAAGTAAACCACACGAGTCAATAAGGATAACTCAAAATTCATCACGACACTCAGTAACATCAACGCTGCAAGTCTTTGTTCAGAACATTCTTGCTTGTAACGGTAAAAATAAACGCAATCTCCGTTCCATGTCCTTTAATCTTTGCCAATAAAATATGTATTACGGTAGCACATTTTGTCCGCGTGGACCGGCACGTATGCGTCGGTCCAGCATAAACATCCTTAAAACGAATTTGCAGGTTCGCGCTTTCGTCGCATCAGCAGTAGCACGTCAATAATAAAGATTTAGTAGCGAAATATCGACTTAACCATCGTTCTGAATATAATTTGATCGTGACACAGACGGATAAACTGACTGGAGAAAACTATAAGGATTTCTTGTTTTACTGCGGTACCCGGTACCCTAAAAATATATTGATAGTCTGATTTGGGTCGGTTGTACCAGACACTGGAACAATAAAAGTGTTTTCCGTGTTTATGTTAACCCATTTGGCGCCTCTGTACCTGATTGGGTACAGCAAAAAAATTGAAGGTAGTTATAAAATTTTAAATGTTACGGTTATTTTTACCACTGATTTTAATAGTAGATGAATAGTGCATGGAAATAATAACGATTTAAGCGAGTATATTCATATTATCTTCCACTAAGAGCATTTTGATTTAGCAGTTTATACGTTTGTAAGGGTAAGTATATAATTTTATTATTTTGTTGTGTTTATATAAGCCCAATTTTCGTTTTATGTATTTTGGTTGATAGATTACATCTTTATTTATAAAATAGATTATAAATAAGTGTTTTTCGATTTACATATACAAAGTATTCTTGCTTGAAACACTACTGTACCTAGTTGAGTACAGCGGCCGAATCCATATAACGATTACACTTTTTGTTTCAGGTTTTTACTATAATGAGTTCGAAACATTTTAACCTTTCTAACTACTACAACGGCTTAGACGAAGCAGTACAAGCCATTTTAGAAGAGAGTCATAGTAACGCCGATTACGACTTTGCGATAATACCGCCAGAACCTAGTGTCGTGACAGATGAAGAAGAAGGTGCCGAAGAGGACATGGTTACTGCCTCTTTACCTCGGGATGTACCTGGTAACATAGAAGTTTTTAGGTGCAACGAAGACACAATTCCCTGTGACGACACCAATAGCAGTGACGATGAACCTTTGGCTGAAAAAGCAAAGAGAAGTCGTGGTCAACAGTCAGATCAACCGGTATGGCGTAAGTGTTCACCATCATATTCTTCCGAAATTCAAGAAAGAACTGATGTGCTAGATAGACAGAGTGAAGTAAAAGAACAGCTCAAGAGATCCTTGAGCTGTTCTTTTACCCCAGTACAAATATTTGATGAAGAAGTGATTACTTTGATACTTACAAACACAATGTTATACGCTAATCAAAATAACAGACACACTTTTCAACTAGACTCTGTTGACTTGAAAAAGTTTATAGGTATATTGATATTGTCTGGATATCATAAGTTACCCAGAGAAGATTTATATTGGTCTTATGACGAAGATGTAAGTGTTGAAATGGTGTCAAGATCCATGCCAAGACAAAGATTTCGGGATATAAAAAGAAATCTTCACTGATCCCAGGCTTGCCTCAAGATGGTATAGGACATTATCCTCAAAAACTCGAAAAACCATTAAGATGTGTTGTATATCATGCAAGAGTTCGCTGGCAATGCAAAAAATGTCTTAAAACATTATGTGTGGAAAAATAATGTTTCGAAAATTTTCACCTGTAATACGCCGTTGTACCCAATCGAGTACACCCCCCTGGCAAGAAAGAGAATTATTTTTTTCTACTTTTTTCATACTTTTATGTTTATATGAGTTGTAAACCATATTTAAATAAACGTTTCGTTAAAATATCACTTCTGTTTTTGTTTTGGCGGTTAATGGGTTAAGGCGCCTCTACACGTTGGCCAACATGATGGCGGATATGTTGGAAGGTGTTGGACGAGGAGTTGGTGTTAGCGTCCACACGTTGGAAGGTCGTTCAGTATGCTCCGGTTAGGGCCAATGTGCGGACGTGTACACTTTCACTTAAGCGAATTTACTAAATTGAATATTGAGACGTTAACAGCTGCTGCGGTTTAATTATTCACTGCATACCGCAACTACGTGAATGTGTATACGAAAATTGTATTTTTTTATTTTTGTGATTTTATTTCTTGGGTTCCACAAACAATTTTCGGCTTAGTAGGGCTCTATAAAGCAAAAAGTTTCTTCATTGGTCATTGTCACTGCCATTTTGTGGACATTATACTAGTTACGACGCGTGAATATAAAATTTAAAAGACGTGCATGCGTGCGATCACTCTGAGAGCTCGTAGCAAACTGAACTTGCTTCCAACGTGTGGATGGTGCGGCCAAACTCTGTCCCAAACCCTTTGATGTGCCGACACGAAATGGATCTCGCGCCAACTTGCGGGCCATCGTTCCAACACCTTCCAACTCCCGCTCTACACGTTGGGCCAACATATTGGGCCATAATATGGGCCAGCATGTTGGCGAACGTGTGGATGAACAGTTAGATTTATAGAGGTTCACGTAAATGGCATTGCGATGAGTCAGCATGGCTCAAGGTCGCCGGTGTCTCACGACCTCGACAAGTTCGCACGGTGCGTCCTTCTCTAAACAACGGAAGCCGAAATGCCAGTTGGGTCGTTTGTTTTATCAAACCGAGCGTAAAATTGGCATATCAATAATTAATTTAACGGTTCTACGATTGTTTGGCTTGTAAGTAGTACCTAGGTTTGGTCTGTTTTGCGTACCTACTTAGAAGTCTTCGACGGTGCCAACGAAGACCAATGGGCACCGTCTGTCGTGGGGTGAGACAGAGCCACCTCCATCTCTGCGGTAGACTCTCTCCAAGCGCGCCCGGCAGGCAGAGGCCCGCGCGGCCCGTAGAACGCCCGGCCCCCGCGGCTCCTTGCCAAAGTCATAGGTTCAGCGTGAAAAGCCAAAAGTTACTTACACCACCTTTAACTTTTTACATACTTAATATATTTTACATTCACATGGATTGCGTGCGCCCTACGTTTAAAATCTTTATCTTTACTTTTTACTCTGTTTTGAAAATGTGGAAAGGTTATTAATTTTTTTTGTAATAATTTAAATTTTAATTCGCGTGTCCCAGTCCTACTACGTAGACAAAAGAGTAACTTATTTAGATTAGTCATTACGGTAGGTATTTGTAGTCGTTTTACAGTGTTTCCAACAGTGCTTTGTCGTTTAGAATGATAGGAAGTGGAAAGTGAGAGTCGCAAACAAATCAGCACGTAGCGGATGACCTACTGCACTGCACTGTTGACTTTTCGACAGTGGTGACTGGTGACTGGTGACTGGTGACTGGTGACTGGTGACTGGTGACTGGTGACTGGTGACTGGTGAGTGGAACACCTACTTCGAATGTTTACAATAAAACCGGACTTGCACACAAAGAGTTGAACACACATATAAATTCTTTATTTATTAACGCTACAAGATCCTACTCTTAGATGATCCAGATGCCATAGCAACATCAAGTTGACAAAAAAGGTTGCACCAGACCTTCTGAGAACGGAATCCTAGTTTTTATTATTTGTTGTTTTAATATCTGTGGAATACGTACCAATTTTTAAACTTTTTCCTATATGTATATCTTAAGATAATAAAAAAAACACTGAAAAAATGCATTTTTTCGAGGTTTTTTTGTATAGAGATCTCTTATGATTTTTTTCCTAATAGAGTCCATAGCAACACATATTCTGTGATAATTTCATCTGGCTATCTATATTACTCTATGCTTAGAAATAAGGTCCTGTTTGGCACACTTTGGATACGGAATCCTAAAAATGAACAAACAAAAGAGGAAAACGGATTTTAGAATTTATGACTGTTTGAAATCATGATATAATAAAAATCCTCTTTAATTATATAATTTCCTTTAATTATTATTATTATGAATCCATTCTCTTAATACCATTTTACATTTTATTAGTCTTTCCAAACATTATCTTTTTCGCTTACATCTCATGTCTGCCATTTCCACTCCTGTCTAATCCTCTTTTTCTTAAATTGTCAGATCAATAATCATAAAAATACCTTAAATCAACAAAAGGAGGTCCTATTGCAATACTGAATTCTCAACGAACCTTACAATAAGGTGAAACAAATATTCTGATCACTTACTTAACATCTTTTTTGGCGACATTTTTCGGCTAAAATCTTCATTTCAACTAATTACCTATTGCTGGCAAAGCAAATTATGAGGTAGTATTTACGTTAGTCATCGTTTTCCTTTGCAAAGGAATGCTCGAATGAATGGACGGGAAGGAGTGGGACGGGATGTGGGCTAGCAATTATTGTCAATTATAGTCCGTCAGACGATTACGATTGCGTTCAATCGACTCTCATTAAAGCGGATCGGATTCATTCGCGACGCCAATAGACAACGTGATCAGAGGTAACTACCGACTGAAGACTGAAGTAGGTACACTCGTAGCTATGCGACTTGTTAGAGTCATTCACTCTATAAACTTTGTACCTACTTCGAATGCAATAGGCGTATATACAATATTTCGAAGTCATGATGCGGACTCGAATTTTTCGATAATTTAAAAGATACAAGTATTTGTAGTACTTTATTCTCATTCATACATTCATACATTCATTTTTTCTTGATCATCTTTGACACGAACCATTGTTTTTTTTACTATACATATTTATGAAAAAAATACGTTCTCCTATTTGGCCCTTCTTCTTCTTCTTCTTCTTCTTCTTCTGGGCAGGTGTCCGCACTTAAACCAGTTGGGGTCTGTTGTGCGTGATCTGCCTCTCGTTGGTGTCTTCACTCCAGCCATCCAATGTCGCTCCAGAAGCTCAGCAGGCCGCCCAGGTTGCCAAAAACTTCTTGGAGTGAGGCTGGGGATCCTAGGTGGATCTCGCGCTGTTCGGCGACGCCCGTACACTCCAGGAGCACGTGCGCTGGTGTTTCGTCCCTCTCCATGCAGGCCCTGCATAAAGGACTGTTTGTGACACCTATAGTGAAAAGGTGTTTGTTTAATGGGCTGTGCCCTTCCTATTTGGCCCATTGTGACCACTGAAAGTAATGTCAATTACCAATAATAATTATTCACCAACATTGCCACCAACAGCTTGTCTATTGCGTCAGGACTCAGGAGTATGGATTTTAATAAAAACGGCCATTGCCTTTCCAGGTTGGCCGACTTCTTAGACTGCATCATCACCACTCACCAGGTGAGATCAAGAGAGAAAGTCAAGTCAACTCGATCAATCGATGCTACAACCTCAATTTTTTTATCAACAAGAAATTAACTAAAACTGACGCAATCAGGGAATTGAAGGTTTCTCGATTTGTGTGCTCTATCATTTTCGATTTAATTAAATTTTCGGTATTCTCGATCGACTTCTGATTCTAAACACACGCAGATTTGATTTAGTCACAGCCTAATTGTAGACCACATCGATACTTTCGAGTTTCGACTAGTAGACATCGAGGTCAAGTGGCAGACTGAGCAGACTTCAATCAAAACGCAGGAAATCGCACACAAACCTACGTAGCTACGTAAGCAGATTTAGGTGATTCTTTTTCAAAGTGTACGATGAAGTAAAATACGTATGAAGACACTTCCGTGGTAGACTGTCGGCATCATCGATGTTCGGCATTCTCCAGCTTTCTGAAATTTTACATTATGTTATCGGCTGCTTGCTTACTGCTAAGCTGAAATTCATAAGATTAGTTTTCTCTCGTCATAGTCTTTCTACTACCCTCATACCTACTGAGAGTCGAGATACTTACCACTTGTCACTCCGTATTCTCGGCATTCTGGACAGGAACGTGGCCAAGTATCCCGAGTTGTCCCGAGCTGCTGCTCAGACCAGCGCGGCGTATGGGTCTACGTCCTCTTGGCATCTTAGCCTCAACTTTGCCAGTGACCAACAATTTGTCTACTTCATTCTGCAACAGACAACAGTCATTTAAGTCAGCAAGTGTAATGAACTGAGACAGATATTTGTCACACAACAACCAGTCATCCCACACAGTAGGCAAAACTGACAGTAAAATCTATCGTGTAATGGACGTTAAAAGCGCAAGATATTCTGCACTCCGAACACTGCCTTTATCCATCACACACGTCATCACACAAAGTCGATATAAACAGCTAAACACCTTAATACAACTCGCTCCAAATTACATTGAGATTTATGACTGACATCGCGTGCCAAGTGCCATAAAACCCTAAATCTGGAGCTTTCTGAGCTCTTTGGCTTTGCCGTGCTCCACTTCGCTGAACCCATGATCGCTAATGTACAAAGCTGACGCTCGATCCTTGATTTAACAACAGCGTTAACCCAAAAAGCTTTGAAACTTGAGCTTCTTGATTAGGATGCGTTTTGACTCCTTAACATTGGTTATCAACACACTACCTGTGATCGAACACGCACTATAATAAAAAATATTTAATGAACAATTCAGAAGAATTTATAAGTATCGCTGTGTGATACTTGTAAGTTAACGTGGGCATCTACTTTTAGAGGTGCAGCCTACCTTTGTAGATACCTGTATCTACACTCCATATTAAATCTTTACGCAGTACGCAACACACTACATCAACGTTTTCGTGATCTGCCAGTAGTTTATAAAGTAGGTAAAGAAACCAAACCTGACAATAAAATTGTATCAGCTCTACAATCTACTAGGAACATCTACTTTACCTTTACCTAAGGGAGTAGGTACTCAGTAAAGAAACTTAATTGTTTTCATTCGAAGGATTTCTTATTGAACTAAGAGATTTCTGTTATTATTGCCAATTATTTCTAATTGGACTTGCCCCTGAGATGAAAGGACAACAGATAAATTAATGGCCATTTACGACTAATGGTCCGCCCCGTCCAATAAATAAGTTCGTACATTCCACCTGTCCAAACACAGTGCTGAAAGTATTTCAAATTGTCGCTGTTAGCGTCATCTATAAAATATAAACATAATAAAATTGTAAAGGGAAAAATTTGCAAGGAAAAAGTGTACTTAATCCTTTTATTTATATTTGATAACGATATTAGCTCTAGCATCTGCCCGCGGCTTCGCCTGCGTGAATTTCGGTTTTGAACAAATCCCGAGGGAATCGTGAATTTCCGGTTCCCGGTCCCACTCCCTTTTCCAACCTTTATTCCTACTATCAAGGAAGTTCGCTATAGTAATCTACCTATAGCTGTAGCTATAGATTTCGGTTTTTCAAAATCCCGTGGGACCTGTGCATTTTTCCAGTATAAAAAGTAGCCTATGTGTGTCAAGGCATAATCTATCTCCTTTCAAAATTTCAGCCAAATCGGTTCAGTAGTTGCGGCGTGATTGAGTAACAAACATCCAAACATCCACACTTTCACATTTATAATATTAGTAGGATTTACAGTACAGTACAGTTTTTGATGTTAGATAGAAATAGCCCCCGAGTAAAGTCAAGGATACCTCAAGTCACCAGCTTATGTAAAACCAAAAAATATTTTTTGCCCCCGATTTGCTTTTATGAATGCCCTCCTAAATTACGTTTTTATAGCTTTTTATGTACAGGTAACTTTCAGCTTTGGGCTATCGATCAACATATTATGCGTGAATTTGAAATAAATACCTATGTTCATTCATTCAGAAGTTTAAGGCTCTAGCAGACAGACAGATAAACAGACAAATGGACAGGTGCCAATTCACTCAAACTCGAAGACCTCATTTTGCTCGGTCAATTGTTATTTATTGGCTCCTGCCTACCCTGGGTTAAATAATAATATATCCATGTAAGTAGAAAACAAAAGACTTATTCACACCCACATACACAAACGGACATGATATCGCGCGAAGGTCGCTCAATAAATTTCAATTTTGCTGCCTTGTTGCCGCAGAGTTCAAGTTCGTGCGTCGGCGTCTTTGACCCGAGCTCCGACCCGCACAAATCAATCAATTTGCTGCTTCGGGAAGTAAAACACAGCTTTTTAATATCAACATAGTACGATACATAATAATATACAGGTGATAGTTTGTGTGTGTGTGTGTGTGTGTGTGTGTGTGTGTGTTTGTTACTCTTTAACGCCGCAACTACTGAACCAATTTGGCTGAAATTTTGAATGGAGATAGATTATGCCCTGACTTAACACAGGCTTTTTATCCTGGAATCCACAGTTCCCACGGGATTAATCTATAGTTGCAGCTATAGATAGGTTACTGTAGCAAACTTCCTTGAAAGTAGGTAATAAAGGTTGAAAAAGGGAGCTGGAACGGGAACCGGAAATCCACGATTCCTTCGGGATTTCTGAAAAGCCGAAATTCACGCGGGCGAAGCCGCGGGCCGAAGCTAGTAGGTATAACATAATACCGGCTACTTGATCCGCACGGATTCATTTTGACTGACTCTTCGACGGAACGTAGGTCTGTTGCGGTGTGATTAAAGGACGACTCCTTTCAGATATGGAGTCACATGATAGGTATGTCACCACTTACCAAGTATAAATTAAAAATTTAAAAAACCCCCGATATTTGCCATTTTGTGGCAGCGGCCATCTTGGATTTGCAATAATGCTATTCTACTAGTCAAGCCCTTTCATTTGATACCCATATTAAGGGAGTTGTGAAAAATATGTAATCCGCCATTTTGTAACGGCGGCCTTCTTGAACCAATTTTCATCAAACATAGCTAACAACACTCTCGACTAATTCACCTTTCAAACAAAAAAAACCGCATTCAAATCGGTCGACCCGTTTGAGCGCCACAGGGGAACAGACACACACACACACAGACACGTCAAACTTATAACACCCCGTCGTTTTTGCGTCGGGGGTTAAAAATAAAATAAAATAGTACCTACATAAGCAAAAATATGTTCATCGTAGCTAGAACCGCACATGCATCCGGGAGGAATTCATAGTGCCATAACTCGTTGACCAAAAAGTCGTTAAAAGACTTCCTTGATTCAAACACGATGTTGCAAAAGTAAACAGGAAAAATTGCGAGTTGGTACATTTGTAAACATAATGCCTGAAATATTTTAATGAGGAGTTTAATAGAGTAAAAACGTATTTTGGAATTCTTTGCGTATTTGAATGTTTTATTGCGTTATACGATATTTTAGATAAATATCGAGGTTTACCACTTTCCTCGATACCATAAAAGGCGGACTCAAAATAAAACTCAAACTGCTTAGACATAATACACTTTACTATATTGTCATCAACCGATAGATGCCCAGTGCTAGACATAGGTCTCTTCGGGACTTCAACACGCCGCGGTCTTGTGCCTCTTGTGTCTTGCGACTCTTCTGATGTCGTCAGTCCACCTAGTGGGAGGTCTGTCAACACTGCGTTTTCGTAGAAGAATCTGAGTCACCGACATAACGGGTTGCGAAACTGCAGTGGCCATCGCTGCAGTGGCAATGGACGGGACACATGATAGTACGAAGAACCGATAGACGTTGGGGTCCCAAGGTGCTGGAGTGGCGGCCTCGCACCGGGAAACGCAGTGTTGACTATATTGTATTTCTAATACATAATTATCAAGAGCTGTCCTTTCGCGAGTTAGCAAGAACAATTTGACAGTCCGACGTGACATAGTTACTCCGATATGCGGGTAGGAACTGTTATAAATTAAACACTTGACTGGATTAATAATTAATTTACTTATTAGGTATCTAATTATTTGTAAGTACATTAAATTAAGCACAGAGTGAGTTAAATTAGTATTTGGCACAGAGTAAGAAGACTGGAACTTAGTATTGTGGTACTTATTATCGCCGGTATCACTTTGAGTTTCACTTTGAGATAATATTATGATATCGGCAAGTGAAGTGGAAGTTACCGACTGCTGATTTCTGGATAACGTTCATATTGCTTTCAAATGTCGATTCCCGCTACAGTGAACGAGCAAAGCCTGTTACAAAGTTAAGTGAACGGTTGGACAGTTCGCTACCTATACCTACCTACTTGATGAGTTTGTCCCCAAAACGCTGGGCCAAATAGTGAAACACGGCATTGGTATTTTACTTGAATGTGAGAAAATTTTCAATGGCAGAAAAGTAAGTATAATTATTAGTTATTACAGTTGTAAAACTATATGTATGTATATATTTGTAAGAAAAGCAAAACGCGTCAATGCATTGAGTGCATTTAAAGTATCTGTTTATTAGCCCCTTGAATTACGGTTTATGTGGCTTTAAGGCCATTTTGAAACTTTAATGGCGACTAAGAAAAAATACACTTTAATTGTTTAATTGGGAAAAGACCAAGCTTAGCGAATTTAAATGTCAGCTTGAGACATTTACTCCGCAGTCTGGTGGGTGTATTTGGTAAAAAGTTGTTTATCTCGTTAAGTCCTTCCGCTGCACCGTCCCTAGTCCGATCTAAAGACAAGAACAAAGCCCGATGGCATGGCATCGAAACAATATGATGATAACTGCTTTTTAACCCCCGACGCAAAAACGACGTTATAAACGACGACGGGGTGTTATAAGTTTGACGTGTCTGTGTGTGTGTGTGTCTGTCTGTTCCCCTGTAGCGCTCAAACGGGTGAACCGATTTGAATGCGGTTTTTTATGTTTGAAAGGTAAATAAGTCGAAAGTGTTGTGAGCTATGTTTGATGAAAATCGATCCAAGATGGCAGCCGCTACAAAATAGCGGATTACATATTTTTTCACAACTCCCTTAATATGGGTATCAAATAAAAGGGCTTGACGAGTAGAATAGCACTGTGCAAATCCAAGATGGCCACCGCCACAAAATGACGAATTTCGAGGGTTTTTAAATTTTTAATTTATACTTGTAGTGGGAAATGGTTGATTCTGGCGTCACAGGACAAAGAAGCAATCCTCTGATGTCAAATATTTAATACGTCAGTTTTGTTGGCATTTTTCTGGCCTGACCCAGTACATTATGATCCGCAATCGCGAGCTGACCACTTATAGACCAACGAGCCAGTGCCTAGTAAATATGTACCCAAGTATTTACAGATATTATAGGGTCTGCTTGTATCAAATGTTCAAAGCAACAGACTAGTTGATCAAGCAGTTACTTAAATCTGAGACAGGTATTGTGAGAAGCCCTGCAGGAAGCTGCGGCGCGGCCGCGGCACCGCGCGGCTCGTGTTTCACATCCAAGCCAAGGTGAGACGAGGCCTTCGACCGTCTGTGGTTACCGCTATTATACCTACTTTGTTAACTATTTACTATATCAAAATACTCGTAGTAATACTGCTATTATTGTATTGTTGATTAATAGTTTTTGTCCGAGCGAAGCGCTGTCTCCGAGTCCATTTGGATAAATTTGCCCATCTGTCTGTAGAGCCTTGTAACTTCTACATTAATACATGGACGAAGTCCAAGGCATAACTTAGAAATAAAAAAAATTGTGGTACAGCACTTTTAAATGCAACGTCGCACGTTCGTCAAAAATCTATATCTTCTATCCTAATATAATAAAGCGGAAGAGTTTGTTTGTTTGAACGCGTTAAATCTCAGGAACTACTGGACCGATTTCAAAAATTCTTTCACCGTTGGATATGTACGTGATCCTGGCGTGCTATAGGCTATATATGTATCACGGGCGAAGCCGGGGCGGACCGCTAGTATGTAAATAAAATAATAAGTCAACACAGCATTAGCTGACAAAGCAGTTAAATATTGAAGGCGCTGTGCAAACACATCGCTCTATATCTGAATTTCAATATCTATCTATTCCCACTTGTTTCAATATCTATTTGTTATAACCGACCTATTTATTGAATATCGCGCAGTGGATGCAAGAGAGACAATAAAAAACATTAAATTCCTCGTCTCGCTTGCCGAGGCGGCCTCATTCCGGCGGCTTCAATGAAATATGTCTTCTGCCTCGAAAGGAATCCGCCTTCATCAGTCGCGAGCGTGCCGCCTCCCGCCCAAGGCACATAATATTTGCTGCGGTAAGTATAGCTCGCAATGTTGGAGTAGATACAGCGATAAATTCCGCTAAACTACACGATACAAAACTATGGGTTCAATTTGTTTTATAACCTTCCAATAGGCCTGTCATGTTTAACACTAGAAATCGCTAAAATCGCAAACTGACGGTTAAAAAAACGCTTAGTTTATGACTTAAGTATATTGAAAAAAAAAAAAGTTGCAAAAAATTCGCGGTTTTCGAGTGCTGCTAAGTTAGCACAGGCACACGAGTAGTAAATCTACAGAGGGAAAGCTTCCACAAGCGGCCCGCTGTAGGTATACTCACACAAACACACTCACCAACGGTTCACGGACGGCCTATTCCACTAGTCCCTACCACGTATCCCCCCTGGGGGGTAAGAGTGGAATTTTTTTTCCACCTATCCCTACGGTAGGGATGAGTGGAAAAAATATTTACACTTATCCCTACCGAGTGGTTTTAGTTAATGATAAGTAGGTAGGTACTGTCAAGAAGAAAAATATTTATTAATACATAAAAAGTTACTTAGTTTAAATTAAGTAATTAACTACTACTGCTCAAAAAATTAAAAGATTTTTTTTTTATTAAAATGCTCTTTTTATTTAGCATTTTTTATTACTTGCAGACTGCAGTAGGTACCTAGTTAGTGACAAATGGTATCTTAGGAAAAGTCTAATAACAATAATTATTGTTATTAAGAATTAAATATTCACATACATTTTTGTTTTTAACTTAATTTCCGTATATAAACCCGATAGGATAGTAAGTCAATCAATATTTATTTATTCAATTTAGGTATACTGTATTTCAGGCTTATAAAACATGATGGTGGTAACCAATTACGGTCTCTTAAAACTAAAGCTATGAGGGTTCCAAACGCGCCCTGGTCTAAGAAGAGCCCACATCAAACTCAGCCATGTTTTTTATTATCACCATACAAACTTTAAACATTACAAACTTCGTAAGTATATTTAATAGAACTATAATTAACAATTTGTTTAATAAGCCGCTGGAATAATTCATTCCCCTGCTTTTTAAACAATCCTTTAAATTGTAATAAGATTTTTCAATTAGTTTACGTTTTACAAAAACAAAACCTAAAAACCAAAAAGTGCAATCTTTGACCCAGCGAAATATTAAGTGCAAAATGTATGCACGTATTGATAATTATGGAAACAAAGTTTAGATACTTATGTACAGACATGTACCTACTTGTTAACAAAAATGGCCCACGTTCAATTCGGTAGGGATAAGTGTAAATATTTTTTCCACTCATCCCTACCGTAGGGATAGGTGGAAAAAAATTTCCACTCTTACCCCCCAGGGGGGATACGTGGTAGGGACTAGTGGAATAGGCCTCACGGACGCCCGCTCGTTCCACTAACCGGTACAGTTGGTGACAAACATGCGCATATGTGTGAGTGTACCTACAGCGGGCCGCTTACTAGAAGCTTCCCCTCTACAGGTCTTTCGAAGCTACAAAACTACTGGTAGTGGTCCTAACAATATAATAAAAAATCAGAACTAGCCGTTTGTTTGCGATTTTAATGTTCGATATGACTAGCCCATTAACGATTATATAATATTTGAGTGGTGTTCTATTTTTGCACACTTCTGCATCATACACTTTCCGCCCTAGAACACTAATTTTTGTATACAACATTATTTGGCGTCGACAGATTTTATGATGAGCGGAAACATAAATCTGCTAAATAACCAGTCCACGGGCACTCTATAATTTTTTTACAACAATAATCAGAAAAATGTGGGGGAAGAAATAGGTATTATTATAAAACAACAAACAAAAACCTAAGTGTTCGAATGATTATTTGTCTTCGTGATTTCGATTCGATGATCATTTCAACTTCTAACCCAAGTAACAAACACTTTTGCATTTATAATTTAAAGACATTAAGCGTGGATAAACTTATCAGAATACCTATTAGTTTAACATCTTCGGAATAAACCTGTTGAAAAATCCAGTATTGTATTCAGTATCTTATAAAGGTACGGCGCTTAAAGAATTTCTATTAGAAAATTCTTGAGCCCTTCAGCCTTATTCCACAACGTAGAGAAAGGAACTCACGTGTTAGTTTGAAAGGCTCATAATACGAGGATATATTAATAATACATGGGAATTCTTTGTAACAAAATCTATTGGAGATACCGTCGTCATCATCAACCGATAGACTTCCACTGCTGGACATAGGTCTCTCGTAGGGACTACCACGCTCCGCATTCTTGTGCCGCTTGTATACAGCATATCCCTGTGACTCGTCTGATCGACATCACTTCACCTTCCACTGCGCTACAATAGCAGGTGATAATTACATTATGACGGATTTTTTTATACTTATGTTAGGGTGATAATTATAATACTTATGACGGATTTTTTAAACTAAGAAATATACTTCAGACTTTTGTATATATGGGCGCAAGTTATAACCTTGAGAGACAATTAATGTAAAAGCAATCGAATCGTAAAAATGGCATGCATTCCTTTGTTAGATATTGCACTGAAATAAAATAAGTGATATTTGGTGTGTAATTTCACCGTGATTAGACCCTTAACGTGAAAGATCTGGCTTGGTCGCCGACATATACTTACATAAAAATATATCACGGATTTTTCTATACGTTGAAATATACCACGGATTTTTCTATACGTTAAAATTAAGTATACCACGGATTTTTGTAAAACGCCCTGTAGGATAGTACCGCAGCGATGCCGAAGATTTGTGGCATCGCTCTAAAAAGCGTGATTTTATATTATGTGAGAACATCCCTCCCACATGTACTGTACCATTTGGTACCTAATTTTATAGACTTGTTGAAGCTGAAAATTCGTTATTGATACCAGATGCTCAAACACTGATCGTAAAAGTACATAAGTATATAGAAGGAGCGGCGATTACACGTGGTATGTATTAATGTTTAGTAGGTACCTATCTACCAACAATCAACATGGCGCGTGCTAAATAACTACGACTTCACAAGACCTACTTTGGCAAAATTATGTCATACTAGATGGTGCCCACGGCTGCGCCCGTGTGTATTTAGGTTTTTAAAAATCCCGTGGGAACTTTTGATTTTCCAGAACAAAAAGTAGTCTATCTGTAGTAACCCGTCCCCAAAACGGAAAAATTCTGTGGGATCCTTACGATTTCGGAATGCAATTCCTTACAGCATCAGGGTTGAGGAGTTGGACATGTACCTACTCGAGTTCATTCTACAATATAGTCTTTAATTGTTATCCCCAATCAATATAAATAACCGACAGTGCTTAAATCCCATTAGTTTTGGGGATCAGGTCCCCTACATCATCAGGATTGAGAAGTTGGAATCCAAATTTTTTGTAGGACAGTGTCGCAATGTTTCTCTATCGATTAAAAAAAAATTACGCAAATCGGTTCAGAAATCTCGGAGATATCGGTGTACATAGGTAGAAAAACACAACTCCTCCTTTTTTGAAAGTCGGTTAAAAAAGTAGCCTATGTTACTCCCTGGTTAATTCTCTACTTGTATGTGAAAGTCCCGTCAAAATCGGTTCAGCCGTTCCGAAGATTAGCCCGTTCAAACAGACAGACAGACAGACAGACAGACAGACAGACAGACAGACAGACAGACAGACAAAAATTTTAAAAATGTGTGATTCGGTTATGGTATCGTTCAAATAACCATATGAGCTTAATATGAGGTAGTTATTTCGATATTACAGACAGACACTTCAATTTTATTTATTAGTATAGATAAATACAAATAAATGTTATTTAAGTAGGCGTTCTTTAACATAGTAGGTACATACTTAATTACCTACACGTTCATTTTTTTTTTCAAATAGGAGATTCTACCTCGGGTGCGGATTGCACTGAAAATACCTGTAATATTATAATTATATGAACTGACTAGCTATTGATGCCCATCATCTCGGGCTGCATACTGCAGCATGGATTAGAGTTTTTCAAAATCCCGTTAGAAATCATCAAAAATTATTGTTCTTAACTGTATACTGTAAAACAGTTTCTCTTTATGATTCCTACAAATACGTTTTATTGTAAACAACTAGTGGGCAATATACAAAGACTATATTCAGCAGAGCTGAATCAAAGCGATAATTGCAAATGGATTTTTCCGCGTGAAAATACACAGTTTTGTTTTTAGCACATGTTTATTTATAATCAGTTTTTGCGTCGAATAGTTTGGTGGTTTATGATTATCCAAACTTAATTGTCCAACTATAAATTTGAATTACAAATGTTAATAATTATACGTAATACCTAGATGGATTAAGTACGTACTTAATTGTAATTTTAAGAGCTTCTAGCAACAAAAAAAATAATCTTAAAATAATATGAACGCAAAACAACAGACGCTATCAGATTTGGCTAGATGATTGTTATAAAATCAGATTAAGTACCATAATTGTTTTTCAGATAAAGCAAATTATTTCTTCCAGATTTCGCGTCGACGGACCAAATTGTGGTGTAATTGAATAAGATGCTGGAGCCGCGCCAGGAGATGTGATTCTGCGAACTGATACAGCGGTGCCCGCGGGGAATACTACCCTGTACTACATCAGAATGATAACGATATATCAAAGCACTGACTCTTCGCATTAAAGTGTATTTTTGTGAAGATAATTTTCTTTTTTGCTTCGAACTAAACAAATTATTTTTTATTTTATTGCTCATGTATTGAAATGGTTTAACAGGTACCTATTGAATTCTTCAACCGATAGATGTTGAAATCTCAAGGTACTCTATTGGCGACGTCGCAGCGTTGGAAGACCCCACCTCAAGGTGGATTATAGGCGGCTCGATCTCAAGCGAGTCCCTGGCAGCTGGTGAATACAAACGGCAGAAGGTCGTACTCTGCAGCGAGAGAGAGAGCTGAGACTTATGTACAGCAGTTGACGCCGAAAAAAAAAAGATTTTTTAAATGGTAGATTAGCCTCGGAGTAGGGAAGCTGGGGTTGTTATACCCCTTGCCTTGGAGAGCACGTAAAGCCGGTCCTTCGCCTGATCTCCGGTTGTGTCGGATTGCCATCCCATCGGACTATGCGAGTGAGGAAATAGAGAGTGCACCTGTTTGTGCACGCACCTATGTAGTAGTAATATAATATCTGACTTATCTCCGTGGCCAAACTCAAAAGAGGAATACGGTAGGGAGGTCATATAGGAGGTTATATTTCCGTATTTAAAATAATCCTAATAGGTTCCTGGGCTACAAAGTCATTATGGTCAATTATTTTTTTTATGTTTGCCTTCATTCAGTTCATTCATCCATGCAATATTCTAATATTAACTTTTCACATTGAAATATATCACACATACACACTTAATACCTTTAAAGTCACATGATACCCTTTGAAGTCCGTTTTACCTATACTTGTAAGTACATAATATATCAATCAGGCTGAAACAATAAGCTTTGCAAAGATCTGCTCTCGACTGATTACAGACAGGTACTTAATTAAATTCGGATTACTCACTGTGGTCCCAACAATATTGTTTTGTTCTATCTAGGGTATTTATATATTTCCACTGGATACGCACCGTTTATCATATGTAGATAATTCTATATATCGCTAAATTGATAATGAAGTATATTATTTAATGATCCTACTGATGTTTGGATGTTTGTTACTCAATCACGCCGCAACTACTGAACCGAAATGGCTGAAATTTTGAATGGAGATAGATTATGCCCTGACTTAAAACATAGGCTTTTACTCTACTTAACTTTTTATCCCGAAAAACCAAAGAGTTCCCACGGGATTTTGAAAAAACCGAAATCTATAGCTACAGCTATAGATAGATTACTATAGCAAACTTCCTTAAAAATAGGTATAAAGGTTGGAAAAAGGAGCGGGAACGGGAACCGGAAATCCACGATTCCCTCGGGATTTGTGCAAAATCGAAATTAATAGTTACATGACCAATAGAATTATAGTCGTCTACTAAATTACAATTATGGTATTCGTTGCTCGCTTAATAGGGTATTCTACTGTGTTTGAAAAAGCACTTCAAAATGTTATTTTTCTTAATAAAAAGCCACAAAAAATATATATTTCGGCAAAATAAATACGCGTTCATGCCATAAAATTAAATTAAATTTTAAACATTTTTTAATCCCGCGAAAACGCTGTCAGCCACTGTCAGCCATTTCGTTGACGTAATAATGTTAAACAAGAAGGTTATAAATGTATTCTATATAACACTGGAATTTGCGCCTTAAATATTGTAGTGAAGATAAAGTCATTCACCTGGGCTACTTTTTCTTTATTACTAATTGTTCGGAAGTGGACTCTGTATACTTATTTTTCGTTGTCTGTGAAATCCCGGCTCTGTGACACTCTAGTTGTTCCTAATCGGTGGTGTAACACTATGGCGATGACTCGAACAAAATTGTTTTTTTTTCAACGTTTTTCAACAAATTGTACTAAATAGTAATTAAGCTCCAAAGGTCCAAAAAATGTAAAAGGCAACGAGATATAAATAATTTGTGTATTGAAATATAAAGTACTTCAGTCGGTAAAGAGTTTTCAGTCATTTTCACCAACGAACCTGCAGATGCTGGCGAGAGAGAGAGATAATTTGGCGAGCATTTCCAACATGGCCCATTCGACCGGATTTTAAGTGACTTCAAGTGACCAGTGAACTTAATTAGAATTAAAACTTTGCATTGTATCAATTTCGGCTTGCTTCCCAGAGAACATTAAAATGAGTGAGAAATCAGAGAAAGAGCTTATTAAAACCCGAGCAAGCTTCAAGGGGCGCTTGACAGCGTTCTGTAACTATCTTAACAGTATAGGAGATTCATTGAGCCCCGTGCAGGTAACCGAACTGCAGCTGCGTACCGGTAAGTTAGACAATTTATACCAACAATTTGATGAGGTGCAATTAAAGATAGAATGTCTAGTTGATGACATAAGTATGGCATTACCTGAGAGAAGTGAATTCGAGTCTACTTATTTTAAGATCCTTGCTCGAGCTCAAGATCTTATCGCTCAAAATACTGAAAAGGCTAATGAAAGTTTATGTAGCGAGAAGAGCTCGTCCAAACGTGGTAGTCAGGTCGTTAAGTTGCCTACCATTGCATTACCAAAATTTAGTGGGTCTTTTAACAATTGGTTAGAATTTCGCGACACATTCTCTAGCCTTGTACACTCGAATGATGATATAAGCGATATTAATAAATTCCATTATCTCAGGGCATCTCTAGAGGGTACTGCGGCCATTGTTATACAAGCAATTGAATTAAGTGCGTTGAATTACCCTGTTGCGTGGAGCTTGCTATGCGAACGATTTGATAATAAGCGCTTGCTCATACAAAATCATGTCACCGCTCTATTAGAAATTGAGTCGATTAGTCGTGAATCATCAGATAACTTGAAGCGGATAATTGATGCGGTCAATAAGAATATGAGGGCACTAGAATCGCTAGGTGAGCCAACCTCACATTGGGATACCCTCCTTATTCATATTTTAAGTAAAAAACTAGATTCAAAAACATTCCGTGAGTGGGAGGAATTTAAGGGTAGGCTCAGCAAAGATATTCCCATCAAGTTAGATTCAATGTTGCAATTTCTTCGTGACCGTGCAGATTTACTCCAAACTATTGAGGTGTCTCAGGTGAAGCACAGTCCTAATAAAAGCAAGTCCTCTGTTATAAGACATAAAGGTTTAGTGTCTAATGTCGAACCAAAGTCGGAGAAAAATCCACAATCAAAGTCATGTCCCAAATGTCATGGTGATCATTTTCTACAGAATTGTCAACAGTTTCTGGCTATGAGTGAACAGGAGCGTTGGAAGATATTACCACAATTTAAAATCTGCTTCTGTTGTTTCCGGCCCGGACACATGTCAAATAGGTGCTTTGGTCCTAGGTGTAAAAGGTGTAATCGGCGGGGAAAACATCACCCGTTGGTCTGTACAGCTGTAAGTCAGAAGAATCCGAATGACTCACATATGCCAGATGATAGGGTTGCCAGCGCTCTGTCCCAAGTTGAAGCGGGGTTGAACCCAACGTTATGACTAATGACGTCACATGATGATAGCCTTAGGGAAGACTATAAATGGAAACATGATGTATTTTTATCAACGGCACTCGTGAAGATATATGATTGCCAGGGTCGTGATCGTGTGGTACGTGCATTGCTTGATCCTGGGAGTACAACCTGTTATATGACAGAGAAACTGTGTAGTTTACTTAATTTGCCCTTTTTAAGTGTAAATGAACCTATATTTGGCATAAATAATTCTAGTTCGCTGTCATCCAAGTTATGCCGAGCATCCATCAAGTCTCTGAATGAGAGCTTTTCAACAGATTTGATCTGTTATGTTTTGCCTGCTATTACAGATAATGTTCCTTGTCGTGAGATAGATGTTTCTAGTCTGAAGATTCCAAATGATGTTGTACTAGCAGATCCCCAATTTTATAAACCTGAGGAGGTGGACCTATGCATAGGGTCTGATATTTTCTGGGATTTGTTAGGTTCAAGAAGTTATAGGCAAGGTTATGATAAACCTGTGTTATGGGAATCTAGACTTGGCTGGTTAGTTGGTGGACGACTTGTAAATGGGCTTAAGTCAAATAATCGATATAATAAGGTATGTTGTTTATCTACAGTTGATTCTGAGGTGTCAACTACTCTCAATGATGACATTAATGCAGCTTTGTGTCGGTTTTGGCAACTTGAAGAAGTCAGTTGTCAGTCATCATATTCTGCGGAAGAGAGGGTGGCCGAGGAACATTTTGTGAAGAACATGTCACGTTTGGAAGATGGTCGGTTTTGTGTCCGAATCCCTTTAAAGAAATCACGCGACATGCTTGGTGACTCTTTGGAACGCGCCAAACGTTCTCTCTTTGCTATTGAGCGAAAATTTAGAGTTCAACCATTGTTTAGGCAACGTTATATCGATTTCATGTCAGAGTATATTTCATTAGGTCACATGTCTGAATGCGACGTTGGCCAAGCCCAGTCAGGGAACTTTATACCCCACCATGGTGTTATGCGTGAAGCTAGTTGCACGACAAAGTTAAGAGTCGTTTTTAATGCCAGCAGTCCCACGACGTCCGGCGTGTCCCTGAATGACCTTCAGATGGTGGGACCGACGGTTCAAGATGATCTTCTGTCAATTTTGTTGCGATTTCGCACTCACAAAATTGTGTTAGCGGCAGATGTTGAGAAGATGTATAGGCAGATTGTTGTACACCCCGAGGATAGGCAGTTGCAATTAATTGTATGGCGAAGGAGCCCCTCTGAGCCTATCAAAACATATCAATTAAATACCGTTACATATGGCACAGCTAGTGCGCCATTTCTGGCAACCCGGTGCCTAAAGCAAATTGCATTAGAATGTAAGGATGCTAAGGTCGGGGAAATCATACTTCACGATTTTTATGTGGATGACCTCTTGACTGGTGCAGACACTTTAGAGGAAGTTGCAGACATTCGGAAGAAGGTCTCTAAAGCTTTGTCTTCAGCTGGAATGCCTTTGCGAAAATGGAACTCCAATGACCTTCGTATTGTTTCAACTCATAGCAATGAACCACAAGTTTGTTTAAATATGGGAGACTCTCAAGCTAGCAAGACATTAGGTCTTGATTGGCAGGCTAGGACTGACGAACTTCGCTTTTCAATTGATGCTGCAGCGTCAAATGTGTTCACGAAACGAGGATTGCTGTCAATCATTGCTCAAATATTTGATCCTTTAGGCCTTCTGTCTCCATGTGTAATTGTAATGAAGATGCTCCTGCAGAAATTATGGTTACATAAGTTAGCTTGGGATGATCAGTTGCCTGTTGATATCGCTACAACTTGGTGTGAAATCTTGAAGACCTTACCAATGTTAAACGATGTGCGGATTCCTCGACTCGTTCTATGCGATTCATATATGAGTAAGTGTGTAGATCTGCATATATTTTCAGATGCCTCTGAGGGTGCGTACGGTGCTTGCGTGTACGTTAGAAGTCTCGACGAGGATAGAAATGCCTTTGTTCGTTTATTAGTGGCTAAAAGCAAAGTAGCTCCTTTAAAGCCGAAAACAATACCACAACTTGAACTCTGTGGAGCCTTGGTAGGAGTACGGCTATATGAAAAGGTTAAATCCTCTCTGAGAGTTCAGATAAGGCACTCAACGTTTTGGACGGATTCTACCATTGTTTTGGGCTGGCTTAAAATGTTGCCCAATAAACTCACGACTTTTGTTAGGAATCGTATAGGCGAAATTTTAGACAAAACGCAAGATTGTTCTTGGCGACATGTGCCGACGGATCAGAATCCAGCAGATCCCTTATCGAGAGGTGTTGAGAGTACATTAATTTCCTCCCTCGAATTGTGGTGGTCAGGTCCAAGTTTCTTAAAACAGGATGTTTCACAATGGCCTTCAAAATGTGTAGCGGTTGAATCATTGCCTGATGTTCGAATTGAAAGATCATTGATTTCTGCTGTAAACACAGGAAATAGTCCTAATTTAATCAATTTTGATCGGTTTTCAAATTTTCTTAGATTAAAATACTGTATAGTGTATGTGTTGAGATTTATCAATGCTTGTAAAAAACAGCAAATAAAACATAATTTTGTTTCGAAAGACGAATTGCAAAACGCGTTGAATGTGATGATTAGAACATCTCAAAGAGAATCGTTTTCAGAATACGAAATTTTGATGTGGGGACAGAAATTACCCTCTAAGAGTCAGCTTTTGAAGTTTAACGTTTTCATGGATGATCAGAATATAATGCGAGTTGGCGGTCGTTTAGAAAATTCTTCATTTGCGTACGATAAAAAACATCCTATTTTAATACAGTCCACACATAGATTTACAAAACTTTTATTTGATTTTGAGCATAAACGATTAATGCATGCAGGGCCGCAGTTACTTCTAGCGTCCATCCGTGAGAATTACTGGCCTATTGGAGGGCGTAATCTGGCCAAATCGTGTTATCATAAATGCATCTTGTGCAAACGAATGCAGGGCAAGGTAATTGCGCCTCTTATGGGTAATTTACCCTCAACGCGGTTGAGTCCTGGCGGTTATCCGTTCGAGTGTGTAGGGGTAGATTATGCAGGTCCCATTATGTGCGCCAGTCGTCAAGGAAGAGGATGTCGACTCGTTAAAGTTTATATCGCGATTTTTGTTTGTTTCACGACTAAGGCAATTCACCTAGAACTGGTAGGTGACTTAACGAGCGATAACTATCTGTCGGCGTTACGTAGATTCATTTCTCGCAGGGGGAAGCCCAAGAGTGTTTTCTCAGATAATGGTACCTCATTTGTTGGCGGATCTAGAGAAATAGGCAAGTTTTTGAAAGACAGCTGCACTTCGGTAACCGAATCTGTGGCCAATGAAGGAATTGCATTTCATTTTATACCACCATACTCTCCTCATGTTGGTGGTCTCTGGGAGGCAGGCGTTAAATCTGTAAAATATCATTTGCGGCGAGTCTTAGGGAATTGTAATTTCACGTACGAACAGTTAAACACAGTGCTAGTGCAAATTGAAGGACTTTTGAATTCACGCCCTCTCACGCCGCTATCGTCTGACCCCAATGATTTGCTACCGCTGACGCCTGGACATTTCCTCATCGGGAGACCACTCACTGCACTTCCTGTACCCAATTATGAGAGCCACTCTATGAACCGGTTGAATCGATTCCAACGCATTGAACAAATACGTCAACATTTTTGGACCAGATGGAGCAAAGAATACATCAGTGAGTTACAGCAACGATCAAAATGGAACGTAAACAATTCTACATTAAGATTGAATGATCTTGTCGTTATCAAAGAAGACGGTCTTCCACCTTTGAAGTGGAGATTGGGAAGAGTTGTCGCTGTTCATCCAGGTTCGGATGGCATCACGCGAGTGGCCGATATCAAAACTGCCAGTGGTGTGGTCCGAAGAGCCTTCAGCAAAATTTGCCCACTTCGTGAAGAGGATTCGGGTTGAAAGACGAGCTTTCAACGCGCGGGGGCGTGTTCGGAAGTGGACTCTGTATACTTATTTTTCGTTGTCTGTGAAATCCCGGCTCTGTGACACTCTAGTTGTTCCTAATCGGTGGTGTAACACTATGGCGATGACTCGAACAAAATTGTTTTTTTTTCAACGTTTTTCAACAAATTGTACTAAATAGTAATTAAGCTCCAAAGGTCCAAAAAATGTAAAAGGCAACGAGATATAAATAATTTGTGTATTGAAATATAAAGTACTTCAGTCGGTAAAGAGTTTTCAGTCATTTTCACCAACGAACCTGCAGATGCTGGCGAGAGAGAGAGATAATTTGGCGAGCATTTCCAACACTAATATTTTTGGACGATATATCGATAGTTTGATATCGAAATGTAGATATAAAAATGTAGGTACAAAATCATCGTAAACTTAATAATCTACCGTATTTCATTTAAAACTAGATGATGCCCACGGCTTCGCCCGTGTGGATTTAGGTTTTTAAAAATCCCGTGGGAACTTTTGATTTTCCAGAACAAAAAGCAGCTTATCTGTAGAAACCCGTCCCCAAAACGGAAAAATCCCGTGGGATCCCCACGATTTCGGAATACAATTCCTTACAGCATCAGGGTTGAGGAGTTGGATATGTACCTACTCGAGTTCATTCAACGATAAAGTCCCAATATCAATAGTTGGTACCCCAATATCAATTTAAATAACCGAAAGTTTCTAAAACCCATTAGTTTTGGGGATTAGGTCCCCTACAGCATCAGGATTGAGGAGTTGGAATCCAAATTTTTTATAGAACAGGGTCGCAATGTTTCTCTATCGATTAAAAAAAAAAATACGCAAATCGGTCCAGAAATCTCGGAGATATCGGTGTACATAGGTAGAAAAACACAACTCCTCCTTTTTTGAAAGTCGGTTAAAAAAGTAGCCTATGTTACTCCCTGGTTAATTCTCTACTTGTATGTGAAGGTCCCGTCAAAATCGGTTCAGCCGTTCCGAAGATTAGCCCGTTCAAACAGACAGACAGACAGACAGACAGACAGACAGACAGACAGACAGACAGACAGACAGACAAAAATTTTAAAAACGTCTGATTCGGTTATGGTAGCGTTCAAATAACCATATGAGCTTAATATGGGGTAGTTATTTCGATATTACAGACAGACACTTCAATTTTATTTATTAGTATAGATATATTATGTTTTTTCTGTATTCCTAGTTTACATACTTACATCTTGAAACGAAATGTAATTTTATATAGATATACCTCTGTGGTAAAAAATAGGTACATTCGCTAGTGAAAAATAAATTAAGAAATTTGATAAAAATAAAAATTTATGTAGAAACTAGATTTGCCCGCGGCTTCGCCCGCGTGAATTTCGGTTTTTCACAAATCCCAAGGGAATCGTGGATTTCCAGCTCCCGTTCCCGCTCCCTTTTCCAAACTTTAAACCTACTTTCAAGGAAGTTTGCTATAGTAATCTACCTATAGCTGTAGATATATATTTCGTTTTTATCAAAATCCCGTGGGAACTGTAGATTTTTCCAGCATAAAAAGTGCATACGCATACAGATGCATGCAACTATTGTAATAATGTGCTATGTGAGCGTGATTTACCTAAGACCAGTCAACTCCATCTATCGCGTTTTTGGAAGTCTATATCTATTTTAGTCCCACAGGAATACTTTTCCGGGATAAAAAGTAGCCTATGTTTTAAGTCAGGGCATAAGCTATCTCCATTCAAAATTTCAGCCAAATCGGTTCAGTAGTTGCGGCGTGATTGAGTAACAAACATCCAAACATCCAAACATCTAAACATCCAAACATCCAAACATCCACACTTTCACATTTATAATATTAGTAGGATATACTTAAATATTCTTCTGCCAAAAATTGATTCAATTATGGTTGCAAAGTTCTTTGCATGTAACCCAGACTTCTGTTCTGCCGAATTCCAGAATGTTAAACCATCTTTGTAAACATCATTAGTTGTCTGTCAAGTCGGCTTACGGATGAATATTTTACGTGATAGCGTCATTTAAAAATATTGGTATAAGGCCCTGTTTCACCACCATCTGATAAGTGTCGGATAGCTTATTCACAACTATTGTCCTTGTCACTTGACATAAGTAAGCAAGTGACAAAACTTACGTTTAAGCTATCCCGACACTTATCAGAAGGTAGTGGAACAGGCCATAGTGTACCTTATTTAAATAAAATAATTACTAAGAACTATAACCTAACACACACATATATATATATATATAATTTAATTTGTTTAATAAAGATACTGGACTATAATATAACTGTGTAATCATTTTTGAAGTGACTTACGATTTTTTAAATAAATCCGATATATCGGTAGTTTTTTCGGTATATCGAACTCCGATATCGATATATTTAAAAATATAGATATATCGAAAATATTTATTTATATAATATATTAAAAAATATCAACAGTCCTTTTTTGTTTGGAGTTCAAATTCCATAGGTTCTATCTATCTTGGTTTTTGCTTATATGACCACAGATTAATATTAGTATTTTCTCTATGTTTCTTGGTTTTTGCTTATATGACCACAGATTAATATTAGTATTTTCTATCATTATGACGTCACAACAAGGCGGCTCGTGTTTTAGGTCACGTGATATACAGATGGGAAATTACGACTTTTAATTTTAATTTAATAAAATAATCACGTGCTTTTATGACTCAAAATCAGAATATTTAAGTATATTTCTGTATAAATTTTTATTTTTATCCAATTTCATAATTTATTTTTCACTAACGAAAGTACCCTATTCTCATGCAATAAGCGGCCGTGCAATAATGACAGAATCATCATTATGAGTCGTTGTTTTGGATAAAGCCATTGTTTGATAGCTTGAAATTCAAAGGAAACTCATGAAACAGGTAACTCCAAACATTACGTAGCGAAACACTAATTATTATTACCTTTAATACCTGAGGCGTAAAGGTGTTAATGTTTCGCTAGCGCGTGCGAATGCGTCGGTGTGCTAACTCCTATTGTCTGTACTCTGTAAATGTTTGAGAGTCCCAGCCGATTCGCAAAAACAATGGGCCATATTTGTAAACATCGCAAAGATAATCCAGTTAATGACTTATTGTTTTGATGGAGTACCGAAATAGCGGTAGCTACTATCTAATTTTTTTTATCTAAAAGGCGGGGCACGGCAACATGAGACTACTATATAGTTGGGACATTTCACATTACAAACGTGCGAACTGAGTCACAAATCATTTTTATGGGACTTCTCGCTCGCACTTACAGGCCATATGGAACTAGAACCTGTTTCTCTAGTGTTGTGTCATGTCTGTAACAGAAAAAAGAATTGTCGATAGTCGATAACAGGTTATCGACTATCAGGTTATGACAGGAGAGCCCTCACAACCCTATGATCGTAATGTTTTATGGCTCAGTTCGCACGTTTGTAATGTCCCAACTATAGCGCCGTGCTGCCGTATGCGGTTATCCCTAGCCTACCTACATCACCTCGTCGGCGCCGCGCCGTTACCGTGAAATGATGCAGTATCGTGCCGCGGCAGTTTGACTTTGCCGTGTCACATTCCGCACGGCGACACGGCAACGCCGCTTTGACAGATTCAAACAGTTCGTTCGTTGCAGCTCGTTCTTAACAATAGCAGTACGTCTCTAGCGACAATAAGAAACTGATACTACACTGTACACAGGTTCTAGAATGAACATTGCATCGGAACTAATACGATAGCTTTTCTCTATTTTCGGATTGAGTATGCTGCATGGCCCTATTGGCCGCTACAGCGTCACCGGGGTTTGTCGGAGAGCGCGAAGCTCTGCCAGGGGGGAGTAGTGAGCCCTAGGGCTCGATGAATATCGGAGGGCGGCAACGTCTTCCTAAGGGCGCTTCCTGTGAGGCTCGGACCACGGCTTAGGTTGACGTTGGGGCGAGTGGGTTCGTTGGACTAGATTAGTCCGAACATAGCTAACATATAACATATAACATAATAATAATACGATAGCGCCGAATAACGGCTTTTATATTTTTATTTCTATACAATATATTTTTTTACTGCTGCAATTATCGGCGAAACAAAATACCTGTTTCCTTGTTCCCTTACAAAATATACCAAGGAATTGAAGCGATTCCTCGAAGCTGATCAATTTACCTGGCTGACAAAGGTCTGCTTTGCGAGATTTATCGCGGGGTCGGACGTTAATGAAAAAAGCCTTGGACACGAGTCGTCGCCTCGCCTCGCCTCGCCTCGCCTCGCCGGCCGCCCGCGCCGCTCCAAATTGCTCACTTTGTATGGACGCTGCACGATATATTGCTTCAAACAGCCAATTTAACACGACTTTTATAGATGCCTTGTTTGCTTTTAAAGATTAAATTGAACTCGCAGTTTCCGTAAAAAAATATATTACCTATATAGTATGGGTATACCTACCTACTATGAGATAGGTTCTGAGTTCTGACAAATGAAAAAATTATTATTTTTACGTAAGTTTTAAATGGAAGTCGAGGAGCAGCAGTCGGAGCAGCTTCTAAGTGTCGAAGGTCAAAATCATCTTTGAGCATTGAGCTTACGAAATAAGGCAATATCCCTCCGCTACTCCAGGGGGCCTCTCTACGCTAGAGAGGCCCCCTGGGGCCTGGCGCAGCGGTGAGCGCTGTGGTCTTATAAGTGGGAGATCTTCGACTCTCTCGATTCCTGGAGAGTTGATTCCTGGAGAATTTCCTGGTTTCCTGGCAAGGGCAATTTGGGAAATTAGAATTTCAAAATTGTCTCTAGTTCGATCTGATGAGAGGCTTCAGCTGAGGCTAGTTACCACCCTACGCAAAGCCGTGCCTTGCTTTAGCGTTCCGATACGATGCCTCGTAGAAACCGATCAGGGTTTAATAAAAGCTACCATACCTCTTCCAGGTTAGCCCATTGTCATCTTTGACTGCAGCTTCACTTACCATAAGTTAAGTCAAGGGCCAACTTGTAGATAGAATAGAATAGAATAGAATAGAAAAGTTTTTTATTCAAATAAACTTTTACAAGTACTTTTGAATCGTCAATTGAATCTACCTAACTAATATAGATAAGATAAAATAATATGTGCGGGAACTATACTTAGTTACTAACAAAAGTAGAATAACGGAAATTGGAGGATTTCTAGCAACTAAAGATGAAATGAAAGATAATTAAGCGCGTCGGGACGAGCAATCATGAAGTTTGTAAACTTTCCGGCTTCGGTGATGGCAGTCTGAACTTTGTTACGCAGGCCAAGTGAGCTGTCACCGCCGCAGCCTTACGAATGGTTGAATACGATTACTTAATTAATAATTATTTAGTGATAAAAACTATATTAATACATGTAAAATAGTTTACCGTGTGCAGAATGCCCTTTTAAAACAAAATACTTTTTTGGTCTCATAAAATGGCTCAGGGTCAGGGCGGGAGGTGGAGAGAGCTATGCTCGAAATATCCCTGCGAGATCATATCAGGGATGAAGAGATCCGTAGGAGAACCAGAGTCACCGACATAGCTCATCGAGTCGCGAAACTTAAGTGGCAAAGCGAGGAATGTAGAGTTTGAAGAATCGATAGACTTGAACGGCGTCACCACTGACCACACCGCAAATGCAGCTTTGAGACATTAGGTGGCCGGATGATCTCAAGCGAGTCGCTAGCAGCCGCTGAACACAAACGGCGCAAGATCGTGTTCTGTGGCGATCGTTGCAAGAGACCAACGTCAAAGGCTTTGCTAATTGTTATCTACATGTCACGGACCATAATCAGCTATATTCGAACTTTACAAATGCTCATAGTAAGTAGTAGTATATAACTACTAAGTAGTACACGAATGGAAGCCGAAAAGTGCATGGAAAATACAGACGGTGGAACTGATGATCCATACTTCACGTTGGAGGAGTTAAGGCGGGTAGTGTTAAGCTTCAACCCAAAAAAAGCTCCCGGAGCCGACGGATTTACCGCAGATATATGTGAAGCAGCTATCCAAGCAAATCCACAAGTTTTCCTGGAGATTATAAATAAGTGTCTGGAAATATCGCATTTTCCAATAGCCTGGAAAGAAGCATGTGTGATAGCCCTACGCAAACCGGGGAAAGATAACTACACCCAGCCAAAATCGTACAGGCCGATAGGGCTATTACCAGTTTTTGGAAAGATACTGGAGAAGGCTATGATAAAACGGATTCGCTGGCACATACTCCCAAGATTGAACACAAGACAATACGGCTTTGTCCCCCAGCGCTGTACGGAGGACTCCCTCTACGATTTGATCCAACACCTCCGGAAAAACCTGAAAGAAAAAAAAATTAACATCGTAGTATCATTGGACATAGAGGGGGCCTTCGACAGTGCCTGGTGGCCGGCAATTAAATGTCGATTAAAAGACAAAAGGTGTCCTCTAAATTTAAGAAAACTAGTAAATAGTTACCTGCGAGACAGGAAAGTGAGCGTGCGGTATGCCGGGGAAGAATACGCCAAACCGACCACAAAAGGATGCGTCCAGGGCTCAATAAGTGGACCAACGTTCTGGAATATTTTGTTGGACCCGCTACTAGACGAAATAGATGCATACGGGGTGCACTGCCAGGCTTTCGCCGATGACATTGTACTAATTTTCTCTGGGACTCAAATGGCAACAATAGAACAGAAAGCAACACAGGTACTGCAACGTGTGTATGAGTGGGGCGTCGAGAACAAATTAAAATTCGCACCTCATAAGACGCATACAATGGTGGTTACGAAAAAACTAAAATTCGATGCCCCACGCATTTACATGGGTAACAGTTTGCTGCAGACAGTAGGGGAAATCAAAATTTTAGGTCTTTTAATAGACAGTAAATTAACATTTAATAATCATGTAAGCGAAGTATGCAAAAAAGTAATAAATATATATCGGCCAATGGCTAGAACTGCAAAAATAAGCTGGGGCCTGAATCCCGAGATAATTAGGACAATGTATAAAGCGGTGATAGAACCTATCATACTATATGCAGCAAGTGCATGGGCACCAGCCGCAGATAAAATTACAGTGCAGAAACAACTAGGAAGTGTACAAAGAGGTTTCGCACTGAAAATCAGTAAAGCATATAGGACAGTGTCCCTACATGCAGCATTAGCCCTGACAGGATTGCTGCCATTGGACCTACGCATAAAAGAAGCAGCGAGACTTTACGAGGCTAAGCGTGGTAAACCACAAGAAAATTTGGGAGGAAATGAATTAGAACAAAGAATAAGTTTCCTCAGAGCGACGCATCCTGCTCAAGAAATGGACGTTAAATTCGAATGTCTAGAGGATCTTGAGGATGAAACTATTAAAAAACACAACATCAAGGGAATGTTAATATTCACAGACGGCAGCAGAATAGACCAAAAAGTCGGAGCATCATTAACCTGTTGGAACGGAGACCGTGAAATACTGACAAAAAAGTTTAAACTATCAGATTTTTGTACGGTATTTCAAGCGGAAATGTATGCTCTAGATCAGGCCACCGAAACAGCTATTAAACTAGCTGAAAGTGAAATTAACATCCTAAGCGACTCAAGATCAGCCCTTGAACTCCTGTGTGAGGCCGACTCAACCCATCCGCTGGCATTCTCTATAAAAAAGAATCTTAAGCATTCTAAAGAAAATGGAAAGACGGTAAGGATGTTCTGGATAAGAGCGCACACAGGAGTACAAGGGAACGAAAGGGCAGATGAATTAGCGAAGCAAGCGGCTAAATATAAAAAAACCACGCCAGACTATGACAGATGTCCCCTTTCGTACATTAAAAGAAATCTGAGAAATGAAACAATACAAATTTGGAACGATCGGTACATAAAAAGCGATAAAGCTAAAACCACAAAAATATTCTTCCCAGATATAATAACGGCACATCAAACATTAAAAAAAATGCAACTTACCCCAGTACTTGTGCAGGTGCTGACTGGCCACGGAGGATTTGCTGAGTACCTGCACAAGTATAAATGTAAAAATAGTCCAGAATGTGACTGTGAGCCAGACAAGGAAGAATCAGTGATTCACTTGTTGATAGATTGTCCCAAATTTAGCAAATTACGTTTTGAACTCGAACAAAAAACTGATCAGTCAGTTACTCTGGGAAACATACCATCACTAATCACCAACAAGTCGAGTCAAGGATACTTCCTTGAATATTGTAAAAAAGTGGCTGATTATGCAATAAATAGGAACAAAACATAGGTAGACGATAAAGACCTAGAATATGATGTATATTGTAATAATATAATAACTTATTTAGGTAAGATCGATACCGCCTATGTTTTTATCATATTTGTTTGCTATCGACTGAAAGATGGACAAGGTCTCCGACCATCATACCGGAGGACACCTTTATTTAAAAAAAAAAAAAAAAAAACTACTAAGTAGTACAGCTTATTTTTTTAACCACGTGTAAGGTTTCTGAAACACCTTACTACAATAAAAGTGAAGTAGGTAACTCGTTCCAAGTTTCTGCGAAAACTGGCGGCTAATAGTTATTTAGAAGAGTCGTATAACTCTTTGTTTCTGGAATGCATTTATAATGCACTGCACGAGTATGCTTTCAAGGAATAAACATAAATTTATGTTGAGTACCCATTCTCATTTCATAGAAGTGGGAAGCCATAATTGTGGTATTGTAGCGCGACATCTAGCACTTGCAACAAACCCTATTAGAATTCCGTAGCTCAGTGTTAAAACTAGATGCACGACGCCACTCCACAACGTGATTTCTAAATAAATGATTGTGATTACGTCGTATTAGTTGTGTAACGTGTAGGCCTACAGTGTTGTGGGCAAACAGAGCTTCTGGGCAGAAGTATCAATAAACTTGGAAGTGAATATATTGAAACAGTGTCCTTTTGTCATAGAAAATGATGACCTGTATCACATACCTAACTGATTTCAAACTAATTTTTAATCGGTTTGCAAAACTGACCGGTCTCAACATCAAACTGTATTGTAATTATCCTTTTCTTATCCAATCCAAATAAGATACACGTTTATTATCACAAGTATAAATTAAAAATTTAAAAACAAGATCGAGCGAAACAAAGGCTCAAAAGTCTTCGCGAGAGATCTGTCTATCGGTCATAGCCAGCTGACGCGACTGAAGACCGACAGCGGTAGTCTCATTTCGTCTAAGCCTGAGATTTTGAGAGAGGTCGAGAAGTTCTACGGACAGCTGTACACGTCAACACAGAAGCCTGTTGAAGATTTGGCTAAAGATCCCAGAGCCAAATTGACCCGACACTATACCGAAGATATCCCGGACGTCAGCCTATACGAGATTAGTATGGCTCTCAAACAACTTAAGGACAACAAGGCGCGAGGTGATGACGGAATCACAGCGGAACTCCTGAAAGCAGGTGGAAAACCGGTACTTAAAATCTTTCAGCGACTGTTCAATTCCGTCATCGACGAGGGCAGAACACCAGAAGCATGGCATAGAGGCGTGGTGGTTCTTTGCTTCAAAAAGGGTGATAATACCCTGCTGAAGAATTACTTATAGACCCATCTCGCTGCTGAGCCATGTCTATAAGTTGTTCTCGAGAGTCATTACGAATCGTCTCGCTCGTAGGTTCGACGACTTCCAGCCTCCCGAACAGGCCGGGTTCCGAAAAGGCTTCAGTACCATAGACCACATCCATACGCTGCGGCAGGTTACACAGAAGACCGAAGAGTATAACCGGCCACTTTGCTTAGCGTTTGTGGACTATGAGAAAGCCTTTGATTCGGTGGAAACTTGGGCTGTATTGAGATCACTGCAGAGATGCCGGATCGATTATCGGTACATCCAAGCGCTGAAGTGCTTGTACGAAAACGCCACTATGTCAGTCCGTATACAGGACCAGACTACGAGGCCAATCCAACTGCAGCGAGGAGTGCGTCAGGGAGATGTTATCTCCCCGAAGCTATTTACCGCTGCATTGGAAGACGTCTTTAAGCTTCTGGACTGGAACGGACTTGGCATCAACATAAACGGCGAGTACATCACTCACCTACGGTTTGCCGATGATATAGTCCTTATGGCAGAGTCTCTGGGAGACCTCAATACAATGCTCAATGATCTCAGCAGAGTTTCTCAACAGGTGGGCCTAAAAATGAACATGAGTAAGACGAAAATCATGTCTAATGCTCATGTTCCGCTCCATCCAGTAATAGTTGAGAACTCGGCACTCGAAATTGTAGACGAGTATATATACCTGGGACATACGGTCCAGCTAGGTAGGTCCAATTTTGAGAAAGAGATCAACCGCCGAATCCAACTCGGTTGGGCAGCGTTCGGGAAACTTAGAGATGTCTTTTCGTCCAATATCCCTCAGTGTCTGAAGACGAAAGTCTTCGAACAGTGCGTGTTGCCAGTGATGACTTACGGATCTGAGACATGGTCGCTAACAATGGGCCTCATAAGAAGGCTCAGGGTCACTCAGCGGGCGATGGAGAGAGCTATGCTCGGAGTATCCCTGCGGGATCAAATCAGAAATGAGGAGATCCGCAGGAGAACCAGAGTTACCGACATAGCTCATCGAGTCGCGAAACTGAAGTGGCAATGGGCGGGGCACATTGCTAGAAGAACCGATGGACGTTGGGGTCCCAAGGTGCTTGAATGGCGACCTCGCACCAGTAAACGAAGCGTTGGTAGACCCCCGACCCGATGGACAGACGATCTCAAGCGAGTCGCTGGTAGCCGCTGGAATCAGGCGGCACAAGATCGTGTTCTGTGGCGATCCTTGCAAGAGACCTACTTATGTCCAGCAGTGGACGTCTATTGGTTGAGACGACGACGAAAAACAAGATTTGCATAATGCTATTCTACTAGTCAAGCCCTTTCATTTGATACCCAGGTCCACCCGTTTGAGCGCCACAGGGGAACAGACAGACACACACACACACACACATACACACACACACACACATACACACACACATACACACACACACACACACACACACACACACACACACACACACACACACACACACACACACACACACACACACACACACACACACACAGACACACACAGACACGTCAAACTTATAACACCCCGTCGTTTTTGCGTCGGGGGTTAAAAGTTAACTCTGCGGACACAAGATTGTGAAGAAAAAAATGTAAGTAAGTAAGTATATTGCCGTATCACCGGCAACGGCATGGCAATCACAAGACTTCAGCGTTTCGTGGCAACGAACAAAGAAGTGGAGCTACCACATCTTGTTTGTGGTGGACATTTGTTTAGTCGGTCGTCAGTTGCGGCGCAGTTGTGTCGACTGCATCCGAACAGCAGTTTAGCAGTCGGCGTGCCTCACGCCTCGCGCAGGCCGATTTTCTAGCTCTACATCCTACATCCTAAAACTCGCGCGTTCGCGTCGACTTCGCTCACTCAGGACGACACCTAGCTAAAATTACAAATCACACCTCGTTTTTACCATAACCAGTAACCACCATTATGACCTGTAGATCAGTGATCACAGGTATATATATTAATTTATGATGCAAGTTTAAGAAAATATAACGATCCTTTTGGTGACTTCACTACATCACTGCAAATCGTTGTCGCAAATACACGCACAATGTCAACGCTCCGATTAATTCACATGCGCAGGTGCGGACGTTTCGCAAATTTCTTTTGTTTAAAACATTTACTTTTTACTTCGCTTTGTACTGCATATACACGGATACAATTCCGCAGTCCTCTGATGCGAAGTGTGTCAACGCGCCTTGCATCTCAAAATATAAAATCGGCACTTACAATGAATGAATCAAAATGATATTGAAATAGGTAAATAGGTAGGTATTAAACTGTTTGTACACATCGATACACTGTACACATGCTACAGCTAGAGGATGTTGAAACTCAAAAATAACTCGACGCAATGTTTTTCTACTTTGTTGTAAACTATAATAAAACAAAAGTAACATTTTGTATCGCAATTCACACTACATGTTAACAAAAGCATTTGGGTACATAGTTCAACAAACGGCACGCACTTTTGAACGCGTTGCGAGTGTAATTTTATCACGGAAATGGCTGATGCTTATTTTAGTTCAGCTACGTCCTACACTGTAGGTACACTATACTTTAAATCTTAGAAATTAAGCTAATGTTATTTACCTACCTAAGGTTCCGTACCTCAAAAGGTAAAAAAAGGAACCCTTATAAGATCACTTTCTTGTCCGTCTGTCCGTCTATCTGTCCGTCTGTCCGTGTGACACCATCGATTTTCTAAGGAACGGATGGACCTAGCAAGTTGAATTTTGTACCAGATACTAAAGTAGAAAGTAGAACACACACAATAAAAAGATATGGGCAAATTTAGATTTTCACGAAAACTTGTAAGTACCAAAATTTACCTTAATTTTCAACTTTTTTTATTTTTTGGAATTTTTCCTTTACTTGATCTGTAAGGGACCGTTCAGATAGACCGGCGCGGAGAGCATCGGAGAGCATTTCTTTTTTCACACAGACCGGCCGTTTAAGTTTGCTCTGCTCTCCGCGCCGGTCTGTGTGAACGGACACGCGGATGCGTTCGGAGCCGAGCGTACGCTCTTGGGCCGGATGGCAGAGCAATTCGGCCTACGGTCGGCTGTGCGAGCATGAAAGAGCACGCGAACGGAGCCGGTCGGATGCTCGAGCGCGAAAAAGCACGAGCATAGAGCAGCCGACCGGCTCGACGAGCAGCCGAGCGGCTGCTCTTAATATTTCACACAGAGCGTATTGGGAGCATCCTCGAGCATCCTCTTATCATAAAAGAGATAAAATGTAAAAATAAAGCTTATTTCAATGTCTTAAGATTCTATTTTAAATGCGATTAAAATTTGCTCTGCTCTCCGCGCCGGTCTATCTGAAAGGTCCCTAAGACATTGCTTTTGAACAAAATTTACAAATCTAGGTCAACCGGAAGTACCCTATAGGTTTTGGGTCGAAAACCTAAATGGTAGTTCCAGTTGACCTAGAATTACGAAATTTAGCGAAAAGCCAGGTCTTACAGCATAAATAAAGGAAAAATTCCAAAAAATAAAAAAAGTTGGAAATTAAAGGGTGTCCCCATATCTAAGTACATACATAGTTGAGCCAATTAAGATAGACCTCTGAGTTGTATGAGTGCTCATACAATTTAGAGGCCTAGCTTAATTAGCACCTTACCTTTTAAGACAAACTAATGAAAAACAGATTGTACTTATACTTCTGGAGTACGGAACCCTCGGTGCGCGAGTCTGACTCGCACTTGACCGGTTTTATGTTCAAATAGATTTCCAAACATGGCAACTTGGCGGAAAACATTTTCGCAACTTTCACAACATGGGTTCACTAAATAACAGAATGCTAATAACAAAAGGCTGTAAAGGATACGGATACAAAAACAGCAAACCTGAATATCCTATCTATGTATCTACTCTACTCGTGTATTCAAAGGGCGCCGCTCGCTGTGAGCTCTTGTCAATTTCCTTTTGCTTTATTAGTTGTATTTTCTGCCGAAGTAATTTCCCCCTGGACTGCAGCAAAACCTGTGGCATTGACCACGTGATCGCATTTTACTAAGTGCATGTACCTATTTTAAAGTTAATATAGAGGTCCATAAGATTTAAAATCCAATGAGCTTCTGCCAGACCTCTGAACAGAATAGATATTGCAGTGTGCGTGTGCATGTGCTTGTGTAGGAGCTGCAATTAATTCGATTTGATCGGACGACTAGTCCACTCGACCTTCAGACGTGGCAACGACGTCGACTTGGAATACAAGAGAAAATAATATTACCTATACTTACCTATAAAAAGACGATTAAATTATACTTAATACATTTTTTTTTACCTAATACACTTACTACATAAATACCCACATTACCCACATACCTATTTTTCCGACAGAAAAAAAGTCAAAAAACATCGCAAATATATAGCTTCCACGTGCGTGCGGCTAATTCTGCGGCCCGATTTGGCAAACTTTCAATATTTCAGCTGAAAACGAGATGTTTACCGGATCGGAACATCATTAGGATTATGGTTTCTCGCAAATCGAGATGCCGCCATAAACTAGCTCTCGCGCACATACAGACTATTATGAGTTCTATGATGAAATCAGAGTAGGTACTTGTCATAATACTGCTTACAAATCTGTAAAGACTAATATAATACTTACTTAGGAGTAAGTACTTCGTATTTGAATAGTGGGACGCAATATTGACATATTTTAGAGATTATTAGGAAAATTGCAACATAAATATTTAGTTGACATAGAAATGATGACAAAGTTGCTTTGTATTCAGATGCCAGGATAGTGGCATCATAATATTTTGTTACAGTGATATATTTTGTAATTTGTGTTACAAAATCTACCTAACACAAATATCTACTTGTGTTATAATCAACTGCTAAAGTCGCCGGCTCTTCTCAGCAGAATCCACTTGCCGAATCGCTCAATTATTGTAACCTTTGAACAGAAAGTTCATCAAACTTTTACTTTATCGCCTTTTTTAATAATGACTTTTGGCACAGCATTTCAGCAGTGACTTGCTACGTTATTAAAGTAAAGGTAAACGCCCATCAGACGTTTCCCGTTACGTGGCAGCAGCACCTCCATGCGAGTAACAACTACTGCAAGCCTATGGTGGGAAATGGCAGGTTTATTTCCAATTTGAGCGTCAGCGCGTTGCCACTTGCCAGTAATCATCCGTCCCGTTAGCGCGCCGGCTCGGAACCGGTCGCCGGTGGCGGTGCACATACCTACCGCTATTACAAAACTGTTTTGATATCAATCGCAATCATCATCATCATTATCATTATCAATCCATTATCGGCCCACTACAGGGCACGGGTCTCCTCTCAGAATGAGAAGGGTTCAGGCCGTGGAAGGGTTTAGGCCAGACCACCACGCTGGTCAAGTGCGGATTGGTAGACTTCACAATCGTTTGAGAACATTAATTAACATTAGCATTCAGTAGCAATATTTTATACTACTTAAGTAATTATTGTCTACAATAAATAAATATTCTACAACTTTTCTCCCATTTGGTTGTTTATTTATTCTAACTTTTAGTTTTTTGCCCTTTACAATTTGTTGTGAACTCCAAATAACCTCCGGAATAGCTTGTAATATCAGCCGTTAAATATATCTGATGATCAAAGCGCCTTAGTTGTGCTTTTATTACCAGTTTCATTAGTTATCAAGATTTAGATTTTGAATTCTCGCAGTATTAGAAACGTAACTACTCATTAGGTACACGCGTTGTTTGCTTCTCTAAAATTTATCTTATTAGGTATATAAACCACCTTTGTGTTTGTATTTAAACTTAAGAAGAAAAAAGGATGATAAATCAATAATTGATTTCTATTTCTTTCGATGGCGATAGTGATTTGCAATAGAGCCACGAACGGATAGGGGCGGAAACGTTTGTCTCCTAGGACCATCATTTTAATATTACAGTACCTTCATTAAGTACCGCTAGCTTGATGATATGCACGATGACTAGCTGTTTGAAAGAAGAAATTGATTACTTAATTATTTTTTAATTCATCAGACTATCGATATTTTAATAGGTAGTTAATTAGGTAATGAGGAAGTTTCCTGAAGTTGAAAATATCATTTTCAACACAATCAACACAATGGTATTAAAATATACATAGATTAAAACTAATAAATCAGTGAAAAAAAATTTGAAATCCATCAATAAATGAAGGAGAGTGTACCTATTTTAACGCAAAACTCACTCGAGTATGACGTCACTGCGTCTATTCGGAGGTATTTTTTCCATTTAAAACTTGTTTTACCAATTTCTCCGAGATTATGAACCGTTTTGCGTAATTCTTTTTTAATCGACAGTTGAGGATGTTTGCAAAATATTCCCATAGATTTATTCGAAAAAAAGATTAAAAAAATTTTTTTCAAAAAAATCTATGGGACCATTTTACAAACATCCTCAGCTGTTTATTAAAAAAAGAATCACGCAAATCGGTTCAGTAATCTCGGAGAAATTGGTAAAACAAATAAATTTACATGGAAAAAAATATGCCTCTGAGCGGGTTGAATGACGACTGGAGCCACGCGTGAAACGAAATTAGCAACTTTAAAGTTCAATAACTTTTTCAGTTTTTGAGACAATTTTATAATTCTTTCAGATTTTTGTTTTGTTTTTCTTAAATTTTTATAATAAACTAGCTGACCCCCGCGACTTCGTTTGCGTAGATATAGGTTTTTATATAGGATCGGATCGGATCCCATAATTCTTTTATGTACCTAAACTAAATGTAGCCTAAGTTACTCCTTATAACATTGAAAGTTCCATTAAAATCGATCCAGCCGTTTCGGAGATTAGCTGGAAGAAATAGACAGACCGATAAACATAAATTAAAACGCACACCAGTTTAAAATAAGCCGTACGTTCAAAGATCCGGCTCCCAAGTTATTTGAACCCAATACTGAGGGTTGTAATGTCTGTCATTTCTAAACTAAAAGACCTATGACCTTGAAATATTTATGGAATAATATATAAAGTACTACCTTTCTAACAAAAAAAGAATGAGTAAAATCTAACAACGCGTTAATGAATTACAGCTAAATACACGTTTTAACTTTCATGCCCTCTCCCAAGGGAACCGTGTTGAATTTCGGGATAAAAAGTATCCTATAACCTACCTCGGAGTATAAACTCAAATCGTACTAAGTTTCATTCGAATCCATTCGGTAGTTTCGGCGTGATGCGCGGCCAAGATACAGACAGACAGACAGACAGACAGACAGACAGACAGACAGACAGACAGACAGACAAAAATGAAAAAAATTACAGTTTTGGCTTCAGTATCGATTATAGAATGCCCTCCAATAAAAATTTTCAAAATATCTTCAATGTACAGAATTGGATCTGTTACAGTTTTATTATATTATAGATAGATTAAAAAAAAAAATATTGGAAACTTGTCCATTGCTTAGTAAACGGTTCGATATGCCGGGACCAGACTAACGCAAAATTAAACGTGCAATCTAACGAAAATATTATGTGGCCGGATTGGTAGTTGTGGACGTCGTCGTCCACACGCTGTGGTCTTGTGCCCCTTGTATTCAGCGACTTGCTTGAGATCATCCGTCCGCCTATTTAGTAGGTCCTGCTATACTGTGCACTAATATTTTTTTTTATCTTTGTAATTATAGTTTTTTAAAAGGTTACATGAGCAATGACATTCATCGTTCGTTTGATTTTTCCTATGTAACACAGACGTTTAATTAAGATAATTATTCTAGATTGCAAGATCTTTTATATTACTTTAAATATGAATTTTTCTGCATGAGGTCAGTGTGTCATAAATGATAATCACAATTCATAATTCAATCTATAATATAATAAAACTGTAACAGATCCAATTCTGTACATTGAAGATATTTTGAAAATTTTTATTGGAGGGCACTCTATAATCGATACTGAAGCCAAAACTGCAATTTTTTTCATTTTTGTCTGTCTGTCTGTCTGTCTGTCTGTCTGTCTGTCTGTCTGTCTGTCTGTCTGTATCTTGGCCGCGCATCACGCCGAAACTACTGAATGGATTCGAATGAAACTTGGTACGATTTGAGTTTATACTTCAAGGTAGGTTATAGGATACTTTTTATCCCGAAATTCAGCACGGTTCCCTTGGGAGAGGGGAAGAAAGTTAAAACGTGTATTTAGCTGTAATTCATTAACGCGTAGTTCGATTTAACTCATTCTTTTTTTGTTAGAAAGGTAGTATTTTAAGTATTGTCCCGTAAATATTTCAAGGTCATAGATATTTTGGTTCAGAAATGACAGACATTTATTGGGTTCAAATAACTTGGGACCCGGATCTTTGAACGTACGGCTTATTTTAAACTGGTGTGCGTTTAAATTTATGTTTGTCGATCTGTCTATTTGTTCCAGCTAATTACCCAAACGGCTGGATCAATTTTGATGGAACTTTCAATGGCAGATAGGTGATGTTATAAGGAGTAACTTAGGGTACATTTAGTTTAGGTACAAAAAAGGATTATGGGATCCAATCCGATCCTATATAAAACCTATATCCAGGCGGACGAAGTCGCGGGGGTCGGCTAGTAAGTCATAAAGGTGTACGGGGACTTCCGTTAGTCGCTAGACCCCAGAGGCCGCGCGCCGGCCTGGTTCCCATGAGGCAGGCGTAACGGTGCGCCGCGACTAGTATGTGCTTATGCGCCCTACTACCTCATTAACTCACTTAGTGTCTGTAACACCTCCTTGTATCCTACCCAGTTACCCACTCAACCGATATTTTATTACGTCCACTGCTTGACATAGGCATCTTACAAGGATCACAACAGATCACGATTTTGCGCCGCTTATGTCCAAGGCTGCTGGTGACGACATTGCCCTCAACTCCCTACTTGATATTATTTGATAATTCTTGAGATCATTGGAGGGGGGAGAGAGAAGAGGGTTGTCTTCCAAATGTCAGCAATGGATTTACTACACTAATGCTAGATCTCCGCATGCGTTTAAGCTGAAAATGTACGTTCATTCCCATCAAGTGTGCAGAAGACTTCAACTCCGAACTTTAGCGCGACGACAATCCACACATATCCAGTGCTCGCCATCGTCCTAAGATTCGAGCCATTCGAGCGGGAAATTCGTTTGCCGTGCCATATGCAGGCGGACTCTCTGATTTTGCAAACTCACATTCATTTGTGTTCATTCCAATTTCGTTCGAAGAATTTTAATTTTTTAGCGAAGTCGTGAGTATTCTTAATTATTGACGTCCGTCAGATTCTATTCATCATTGATTCCAGTCGATTGGAGTGATGCCAAATGGCTTGACCGCAAATACCCAAGTTTGGATGAATCCGCAACGCAGTTGCGTATAATTATAAAGCAATGTTTCCAAATATGGTGGGTAACAGAGTAAGTGATCGTCGTCGTTGTCCACCGCTAGACGTCCACAGCTGGACATAGGCCTCTTGAAGGAATTTCCACACGCGATCTTGTGCCGCTTTTATCCAGCGGATCCCTGCGACTCTTCTGATGTCGTGGGTCTACCTAGTGGGGGGATCTGCCAACACTGCGTTTTGCGGTGCGAGGCCGCCACTCCAGCACCTTGGGACCCCAACGTCTATAGGTTCTGCGAACTATGTGCCCCGCCCATTGCCACTTCAGTTTCGCAACCCGTTGATCTATATATCGTTGACTTTGGCTCTTCTACGGATCTTCTCATTTCTGATTTGATCGCGTAGAGAAGCAAGCACGTAAGAACAGCGAATTGAAACTTTTCAATATAAGAGACGCCGCCTCGTTGTGTCACTAAGCTTCGGCCCCGAAGCCTCGGTAATGTGATGAGCAATTAATTAGGCAGTGAAAGAAAGCGTTGATTAACAACAAGGCCTCGAGCGGGGTCTCTTGGGGCGGGCGGGCCTACGCGAGAGCAAAATAATAAAATTGCTCACTACATAAGTAATTGATATTAGAAAACTAAGATACTTACATATTCTAGTTAGGTAAGTAATTATAAATACATAACTCATAAATACATCAAGAAGGCATAGCTAATGAAGTTATGATCATTACCGGGCTTAGTTTTACATGTAGAGTAACAAGAAAAATACAGCGTAATAAATTTGTATGAAGAAGCGCACGACGACTTGACAAGCGTAACCTGTTGAAACTGCGCTGAAGTAACCTGTTGAAACTGCGCTGAAGTAACCTGTTGAAACTGCGCTGAAGTAACCTGTTGAAACTGCGCTGAAGTAACCTGTTGAAACTGCGCTGAAGTAACCTGTTGAAACTGCGCTGAAGTAACCTGTTGAAACTGCGCTGAAGTAACCTGTTGAAACTGCGCTGAAGTAACCTGTTGAAACTGTGCTGAAGTCGATTTTTAGGTATAAAGTGCGGTCCTTTAAAGAAACAACAATGTGAAAATGAACTTATTTTTAGGCCTGACAGTACCTATACTTTTAGATGCAATAGAGACAGATGCAAAACTGCGGGTAGTAGGTACTTATGTGTTTCTACGAGTATATCCATGTCACTAGTAACCCTCACCATGATCTTGAAACGACACGGCTCGCCTTGCCAACCCACAAACACCGCGGCTCAGCTCCTACGTCTCGCCTCCACGCTTTGACATAAATTAATAATAATTAAACTTATTTCAGCTACAAACTTTATCTACTAACAGCTTTTTATTTCGCTAACGCCATTGCAAAGTTATTAATTTCTAATGATATACTTAATCAAAAATGAATTTCTGCCGAAATAAATAACTAAGTAAATATACAATTATAATTAAAGTGTACAAAATTGAATGTTTCAGAAGACATAATTGCTAATTCAATGTTTTAACATGTAATACCTACGTTTGATGAACATCTTTTTCATGAATTCAGCTGCCCACAAGATTTATAGATATAATAATGATTCGTCCTATAGTAAAAGGGGGTGATCTGTGTATAGTAACAACAGTTTGCCTAATAAATTATTACGTAACTGCTAACTTTTTACCGGCTCATCTCAGGCATGTCTGCTTTCTAAACCGTTGCCTATAAGTTTGTTTACTTGAAATCAATTTTATATTTGCATTTGAAAGATTAAAGCAGTCTGCATCCATTGAGCTGCAATCAATCTCAATTAACTGCTCAGTTAATTGACATTGTTCGTTCGGCTTTGCTAAACGCTCTGCGCGGGAGTGAGGATACTTCGAACGTGATGGAATGCCGGCAAAAATAAACTGCTTGGCGTTTGTCTCATGACATGATGTGCCTCAGATCGAGGCAGCGCCTGCACTCGAGCTGCCTCGACCCGCAGCTGCTTCTAAGGCCCAATTTATACCGCCGCGGAATGGAATGGAAATGAATTTTTTGTACAAAGCATTGTGAACTTTATGTCAATTGTATAACATACAAAATAGTAGCTATAGGGAAATTCTCGAGAATGCGCGAGAATTCCGCGGAAGACGCGCGACCTTTTTTGGCTCCTATTTAATTTGTATGTTATGCAATTGACATTAAGTTCATTTAGCTATGTACAATTTCGTTGCAAAAAGTCGCTTCCATTCCATTCCACCGCGGTGTAAATTGACGCTTATCCAACGAAGCTATAGAAAATGGCGTGCACTTTAAGTCATTAAACTTTGCCCTTCTGTATCAAAACACTCCATGCGAATAATGTGATCTACAAACACTCGTATCGACACTATTGGCACAGTAGATGAACAGTAATCCAACACAAATAGTACCGCATCGTACAGTTAATTGGTCTACATACTTGTAAGATCATTTGCTTAGAGCGGAGAAAGTGCCTCGATCGGAATGCGATGCGAGACCGCCATTACATTTTCCTTTCGAATCATTTATTTGTAATGCGTTTTGGGTTATTTATTTTTACTGCGTGAGAGAATGTTAAATTTCTACACGCCCCCGGTGTCGCTTATATATTTTTTACGAACATGACTACGGAACCCTATAATTATGCGTGTAACCTTATGCGTGTTCTACTTCTAACACGCGCTTCATCAGTTATTTAATTATCTATACTAATAAATAAAATTGAAGTGTCTGTCTGTAATATCGAAATAACTACCTCATATTAAGCTCATATGGTTATTTGAACGGTACCATAACCGAATCACACGTTTTTAAAATTTTTGTCTGTCTGTCTGTCTGTCTGTCTGTCTGTCTGTCTGTCTGTTTGAACGGGCTAATCTTCGGAACGGCTGAACCTATTTTGACGGAACTTTCACATACAAGTAGAGAATTAACCAGGGAGTAACATAGGCTACTTTTTAACCGACTTTCAAAAAAAGAGGAGTTGTGTTTTTCTACCTATGTACACCGATATCTCCGAGATTTCTGAACCGATTTGCGTAATTTTTTTTAATCGATAGAGAAACATTGCGACACTGTCCTACAAAAACTTGGATTCCAACTCTTCAATCCTGATGCTGTAGGGGAACTGATCCCCAAAACTAATGGGATTTAGGAACTGTCGGTTATGATAGGCTACTTTTTGTTCTGGAAAATCAAAAGTTCCCACGGGATTTTTAAAAACCTAAATCCACACGGGCGAAGCCGTGGGCATCATCTAGTTTTCTATAAAATTCATTGAACTCTGAGCCTGTTTACGTAGCAGAATTTTCATTTATGTTGCAAATAGGTAATCAAAATCCATTTTAACTTTCATAGGTAACCTAAATTATATTTGAACTATTAAATGCAACCCAAGCATGTGGCGCAAATCGCAATGTGGGGCACAATATCGATACGTCGTAATTTGACTCAGCATTTTCGCAATGGAAGATTTTAATTTAACCTCATTAACGAACTGCCTCGTGCCGGTATTAGCGAAATTAAATACCTACGCTGGGTGTTGTAAAGCGATGATTCATAGCACGTTATCTCATTTACAAATTGCGATCTGATGCAAGCACGTATCGAGTTACAGCTGCCCTGAATGACCTCAGTCCTTGTAGGAAGGGCTCTTTAGTATTGCGCAACCCAATTAAACAGCCCCGTACCACTAGCTGATATGATCAGTTTGCATTAATTACAAAACGTCGCTTTTAGGGTTCCATTTTCAATTTGGTTTGAATCTCTTTGTCTGCATGTATGTCATACTGTCAATTTCGAGAAAGAGCTCAAGCGCCGAATCCAAGTCGGCTGGGTGGCGGTCGGCAAACTTCGAGATATTGTCTTCTCCTTCAAAATACCTTAGCGCCTGCAAAGTCCCCGAACAATGCATGTTGCCAGTTGTGACATACGACTCCGAGACTCGTACTTACTCTTACTCTCACTTATTAAGGGCCTCATAAGAAAGCTCAGTGTCACTCAGCGAGCCATAGAAAGAGATATGCTCGGTATTTCTCTAGGGGATCGAGCCAGAAATGAGGACATCCGTAGAAAAACCAGAGAATCACCGACATAGTTCAACGAGTCGCGAAGCTGTAGTAGCAATGGACGGGGCACATAGTTCGAAGAACCGATAGATGTTGGGGTCGCAAGGTGCTGAAGTGGCGACCTCGTACCGGAAAGCGCAGCATCAGTTGCAGACCTCCCACTAGGCGGATCGACGACATCAGACGAGTCGCACGGAGTCGCTTGATTCAAGCGGCACAAGACCGAGGCGTGTGGAAGTTCCCACAGGAGACCCATGTCCTACTCATCCTACTGTGTACATCTGACGGTTAAAGGAGAAGATGCCATTAGGTTATTGAGAACAAAGTAGGTACATGGTAACACAATATTTTTTCAATGGAAATAGGTACATAGATCAATTTTATTAGCTCTCGAGTTACAACGACCAAGCTATATAGTAGTTGATCTATTTGAAGCAAGAAGTAAACTAAAGTTATAGAGAACATTAAACCGCAAAAACAAATGTTGTTGCTGGTGATTAATCATTTTGATTTATTTTAAAATGGCTACCGAGTGACTACAGAACCCTTAGTTACGTATGTCTGTCACGCGCCTGACCTGATTTTATCATAACCGATACAACAGGCCCAAACATGGGGAACAGTTCGATTCCATATTATCCTCCCATCTTGATTGTTATTCACCAAATACATGCATGTTTTTGATACACTCATTAACTACCACTGGTACAGTAAAATATACTCTAAAAATAATACAATAAGGTTGAGAATGTAGAAACTTATGTTACATATTAATGCAGGCAGCGTCTCGTGAAGGCCGAGGTTGGTTCTGTCTAAAGTGAGTTCCGCTTTCCCGTCACAATTTATGTTGTATTCGGGCGGCCTTCATTTAGATGAAAAAGAAATGAAATTGTCTTTAAGCGATAAGGAAACCATAAATTGAAAGCCGAGTGATTATAAAATATCGAACCCTCGCACTTGAAAGGTTCCCTCTTACCCCGGCGCCACACATAGACAAACATTTGAACACAGGTCTGCTTATACCGACCAGACATACTTTGTAAATAAGTACGTTTTTTTATAATAATTGCGGGCAAACGAGCAAGCGGGTCACCTGATGTTAAATGATTACCGCCGCCCATGAACCTTTGCAGCAACTGAGGAATCACTTGTGATGCCGGCTTTTGGGGAAGGGGACCGGTTATTCAGCTCGCTGCCGGAACGCATCGAATGCTTTGCGGTAGATTACGGGTGAAGTGTGGTCGCTAGCCAGGCGGATTTCGGGTAGAATCCCACCACAAAGCGGTGGTACCATCTAGATTATGTTCTGTGGTATCAGACACAACGGCCCGTAGACGGGACTGAGAGCGTCAAGGCCTCGTTCAAACTTTGAGCAAACACCAATGACCCCTGCCACACATTTGTTCAAACAAGTGTTGAAATGGGCGCCGGGTTTAGAGTATAGGTTCCATACTTTGAAAGGAAACTTATGAATAGTTATTTAGTTAAATTATTCGACCGCCTCAAAGAACGGTGGGTGACCATATGACTAAGTCTGCAAAGATTTTTTCTGATTCACAAAAACGATGCTAATTAGAGACATCGTTTCATATTTTACATATTTATTTACATAAACCTTTGAACACAGTAATTAGTTCGGATTTTTCACGATAAAAACCTATTTTAGAGGGTTCACATGAAGTTTTTTTATATTTGTTAGAAGTTAATTTATATTTGACCTTGCGACCCCGCTTAAAAAGTTATTCCCGCCCGCGCCTTTTGGAAATTAAATTATACTTTTTAGGGTTCCGTACCCGAAGGGTAAAAAACGGAGCCGGTCTGTCCGCCGGTCACAGGTCTCTAGCTCGCAGACGAAATGAGTTACAAACCTGAAATTTTGGTATTTAGTGTAAAACGTTAACCCAAAATCAAATATTGAATTAGAAATTGAATTAAATTATTTTTCAGGGGGGCTCCCATACATGAAAAAGGAGCCGGAAAAAAAAATTTTTTTCTTTACCCTAGCTTGTGGGATATCATTGTTTAGAGCTCATTAAGTAGAGTACAAATATATTTTTTTTTAATTTTTATCTCAAAAAATAAGGGAATGGGAGGCCATCAAAGTTGTCAGTTTTAGACCATTTTTGTGACGGGGGCTATCTCAAAAACTAAACTAGTTGGGAATATGATATTTCAGTATATTATGTACTATATGCTCTATTTAAACAACAAATACTGAAAACAACGATTTATTAAATAGTTTATAAGCTGTGACCAAAATAAACGAACATTTTTTTGGGTTTTTCTTTCACGGTTTGTTGCGATGTCTAGCTCGGAAATTAAATATTTCTTAGACCCAAAATATTATATTGTTCATAATTATGTACGGAACCCTGAAAGAGCGAGGCCCGACTCGCACTTGGCAGATTTTTTTATTTAAACATATTCATATTTTTTCTATAGTAGTTAAATAGCATTAGTCGTCACTCAAATAAGATGTTGTGACAGACAGACAGACGGACTATGTAGCACCATAAGGTTAAGGGTTATTAAATTTTTTAATACGGAACCTTGATAGGATCCATTTTCAAAGGCCACGTCAATCAATTAATTCATTTGGTTCTTCAAAGATACTCGTATGATTATAGGAAAAGACGTTGATTGCGAGGAGAGTAAACAAGATTGTTTAAATTGAGATTTTTGCAATCTAATCAAACGTTAACGCGAAAATTCTACGAACAAACCAAACAAACGCACTTAGCTATCTTCTAAAATCTAAATGAATCTCATGATTCCTCTTACCGCGCTCTAGGAATATTATTTCTCGGATATAAATTAAATAATTTCGGTAAAAGATATATTTTATCTATACTAATAAATAAAATTGAAGTGTCTGTCTGTAATATCGAAATAACTATCTCATATTAAGCTCATATGGTTATTTGAACGCTGTACCATAACCGAATCACACGTTTTTAGGGTTCCGTACCCAAAGGGTAAAAACGGAGCCCTATTAATGTCACTCGGCTGTCTGTCTGTCTGTCTGTCTGTCTGTCTGTCTGTCTGTCTGTCCGTCTGTCCGCCGGTCACAGGTCTCTAGCTCGCAGACGAAATGAGTTACAAACCTGAAATTTTGGTATTTGGTGTAAAACGTTGACCCAAAATCAAATATTGAATTAAAAATTGAATTAAATTATTTTTCAGGGGGGCCTCCCATACATGAGAAAGGAGCCGGAAAAAAATTTTTTTTTCTTACCCTAGCTTGTGGGGTATCATTGTTTAGAGCTCATTGAGTAGAGTACGAATATATATTTTTTTAATTTTTTGCTTAAAAAGTAAGGAAATGGGGGGTCATCAAAATTGTCAGTTTTAGACCATTTTTGTGACGGGGGCTATCTAAAAAACTAAACTAGTTAGGAATATGATATTTCGGTATATTATGTACTATATGCTCTATTTGTACAACAAATACTGAAAACAACGATTCATAAAATAGTTTATAAGCTGTGACCAAAACAAACGAACTTATTTTGCGTTTTTCTTTCACGGTTTCTTGCGATGTCTAACTCGGAAATTAAATATTTCTTAGACCCAAAATATTATATTGTTCATAATTATGTACGGAACCCTGAAAGAGCGAGGCCCGACTCGCACTTGGCTGATTTTTAAATGTTTTGTCTGTCTGTCTGTCTGTCTGTCTGTCTGTCTGTCTGTCTGTCTGTCTGACTGTTTGAACGGGCTAATCTTCGGAACGGCTGAACCGATTTTGACGGGACCTTCACATACAAGTAGAGAATTAACCACGGAGTAACATAGGCTACTTTTTTAACCGACTTTCAAAAAAGGAGGAGTTGTGTTTTTCTACCTATGTACACCGATATCTCCGAGATTTCTGAACCGTAATTTTTTTTTAATCGATAGAGCAACATTGCGACCCTGTTCTATAAAAAATTTGGATTCCAACTTCTCAATCCTGATGCTGTAGGGGACCTAATCCCCAAAACTAATGGGTTTTAGAAACTTTCGGTTATTTAAATTGATATTGGGGGTACCAATTAAAGACTTTATCGTTGAATGAGCTCGAGTAGGTACATACCAACTCCTCAACCCTGATGCTGTAAGGAATTGTATTCCGAAATCGTGGGGATCCCACGGGATTTTTCCGTTTTGGGGACGGGTATCTACAGATAAGCTACTTTTTGTTCTGGAAAATCAAAAGTTCCCACGGGATTTTTAAAAACCTAAATCCACACGGGCGAAGCCGTGGGCATCATCTAGTCCAGGGGTTCCCAACCTTTTTTTGTCTACTGCCCACTTTAAGAATAAATTACTTTTTAACGCCCCCCTTTTTAACCCCCGACGCAAAAACGACGGGGTGTTATAAGTTTGACGTGTCTCTGTGTGTGTGTGTGTGTGTGTGTGTGTGTGTGTGTGTGTGTGTGTGTGTGTGTGTGTCTGTCTGTCTGTTCCCCTGTGGCGCTCAAACGGGTGGACCGATTTGAATGCGGTTTTTTTTGTTTGAAAGGTGAATTAGTCGAGAGTGTTCTTAGCTATGTTTGATGAAAATCGGTCCAAGATGGCCGCCGCTACAAAATGGCGGATGATATATTTTTTCACAACTCCCTTGATATGGGTATCAAATGAAAGGGCTTGACTAGTAGAATAGCACTATTGCAAATTCAAGATGGCCGCCGCCACTAAATGGCGAATGTCGGGGGTTTTTTAAATTTTCAATTTACACTTGTTAAACATACTTAAAAACCGCTAAGTACTTATAACTGACTAGATGATGCCCACGGCTTCGCCCGTGTGGATTTAGGTTTTTAAAAATCCCGTGGGAACTTTTGATTTTCCAGAACAAAAAGTAGCTTATCTGTAGAAACCCGTCCCCAAAACGGAAAAATCCCATGGGATCCCCACGACTTCGGAATACAATTATTCCTTACAGCATCAGGGTTGAGGAGTTGGATATGTACCTACTCGAGTTCATTCAACGATAAAGTCTTTAATTGGTACCCCCAATATCAATTTAAATAACCGAAAGTTTCTAAAACCCATTAGTTTTGGGGATTAGGTCCCCTGCAGCATCAGAATTGAGGAGTTGGAATCCAAATTTTTTATAGAACAGGGTGCGACCCTGTTCTATAAAAAATTTGGATGGAAGATTTGGATGTTTCTCTATCGATTAAAAAAAAAAATTACGCAAATCGGTTCAGAAATCTCAGAGATATCGGTGTACATAGGTAGAAAAACACAACTCCTCCTTTTTTGAAAGTCGGTTAAAAAAGTAGCCTATGTTACTCCCTGGTTAATTCACTACATGTATGTGAAGGTCCCGTCAAAATCGGTTCAGCCGTTCCGAAGATTAGCCCGTTCAAACAGACAGACAAAAATTTAAAAAACGTGTGATTCGGTTATGGTAGCGTTCAAATAACCATATGAGCTTAATATGAGGTAGTTATTTCGATATTACAGACAGACACTTCAATTTTATTTATTAGTAAGTATAGATTATTGAAACGCAAATTAATAGTATTCGGACAGAGTATCTTTTATTGAAAACTAGATTCTGCCCGCGGCTTCGCCCGCGTGAATTTCGAGCTCAGTCGGTGTCTAAGAGTCTTCCTAGCTAGGTAGATGAACTTATAAATCGACCCCAAAGCCCTACACAATGCCCCCTTTTTTTTCTGGGTCTCTTACCGCCCCCCTTTAGGCCTGCAGCGCCCACAAGGGGGCGTTATCGCCCACGTTGGGAAAGACTGATCTAGTCTATACTAATATATTAAAACGGAAGAGTTTGTTTGTTTGAACGCGCTAATCTCAGGAACTACTGGACCGATTTCAAAAATTCTTTCACCGTTGGATATGTACGTGATCCCTGAGTGCTATAGGCTATATAATATGTACCACGGGCGAAGCCGGGGCGGACCGCTAGTAATATATTAAAGCGGAAGAGTTTGTTTGTTTGAACGCGCTAATCTCAGGAACTACTGGACCGATTTCAAAAATTCTTTCACCGTTGGATATGTACGTGATCCCTGAGTGCTATAGGCTATATAATATGTACCACGGGCGAAGCCGGGGCGGACCGCTAGTAATATATTAAAGCGGAAGAGTTTGTTTGTTTGAACGCGCTAATCTCAGGAACTACTGGACCGATTTCAAAAATTCTTTCACCGTTGGATATGTACGTGATCCGTGAGTGCTATAGTCTATTTATTATGTACCACGGGCGAAGCCGGGGCGGACCGCTAGTGTTCAATATAAGTCACAGATAGGACAAATCAACTTAGGGGGTTTGCATATCAGGCGGTTAAAATGAAGTTACAATTCAAATTAAAGACTAGTTACCAAAAAATCCGATTTTGTATTGAATTACTTAGTCAAGGTTAAAGCTTTTTTTGCCAAAATTGGATCTTCAGCCTTAAAAATGGAGGTACGAATAATAACTTGGGCAACTTATTTCACTTGCTTTTTGGAGGACAAGTTTAACTTTAACGGTATAACTTTGCTGAGACCGTCTGATGGGCAACTTGCTGTTTGTACTGTAGTGTTTCTTGCTTTTTTTATATTAACTGTAGTACTGGTTCGAAATGCTCTTCCAGCTGAGAAGAACCAACAACACTTTCTCTGATCTTTCTCTTTTCAAAAAGTCTATAATATTGATTTCTACCGATATTGACACTTCTTACAGGAAACCAAATACAAAACCAAAAACAAATGGTACAAAAAATATACTTAGACAAGTAAAGTCGTAAAGTAATCCGTAAGTAACTCGTAATAAGTCGTAAGGTAATTAAAAAAATCACAGTGATTTCTACACGAAAAGTATCTCAATAGCCTTTCTACTCTTTGTCTGAATCTCTGTTTGAAATATAAAAATAATATGACACGGCTGGAGAAATAGCGCAATAAATTGATATGTCGGACTTGTTGCGCGTAAAATAGACGCGCGTGACATAATTATGGAGGAGACACCGATAATACCGCGCGCTGTGGTGTGCGGGACGTCGCGGCGCGGCGCGGCGTCCGACGCGAGCGGTGCGGTAAGGTGGAGTGGATGCAGCTCTGTTGCAGTTGATATAACTGCATTGAAACTGCCGACCGATTACACAAATGTTCACCATATAATATGTAGATGTGAAACTAATATTGTTTTTTAAACATGATGAATTTTACTATTTTTACAATTTTTGAATTGGAGTTATCAAAATATTGGAAATAGTATTAAACCAACTAACCGTTTTTCGTTTCATCCAGTTTTATCCTAATCCACAATTTGCGGGCACCGAAAATATTACGTTGTTTATAATTTAGGAGCGAAAGAGCGAGGCCCGATTCGCACTTGGCCGGTTTTTTTGTGTATTTTAAAGAGCAACCGCTGAGTTTCTTGCTGGCTATCCTCAGCAGAATCTACTTCCCGAAAGGAGGTAGTCTCGTGTCATAAAAGCTATGCCTTCTTATGATTGGTCTAAATGAAATAAATAATTTAGAACTCTACTTTCATCTTTAATCACTATCATCTTGATAGCACCATCATCAGTCACTCGTCGGTAAGGTAACCGAATGTCACCGATAAAAAATTTAAATACTTTCAAAACGTTTTACTAACAAATAAACACGACAGCATTTAAATAATCCCTCACAGAATATAAAATGTAAGATCGGGCTGTCACTGTCAGTTCCTGCGGTGGAGATGTCACGGCGTGATAATTGATGGATAATTGACTGTAATGATCTCGGAGAGTGAGATGAGACGCCGCTCTTGGCCCCCGTGACGACGAGAGCTGTCGTCTGCAACAGGCGACAGGCGACAGGCGACAGGCGACAGGCGACAGGCGACAGGCGACAGGCGACAGGCGACAGGCGACAGGCGACAGGCGACAGGCGAGACCACGCGTAGGTCCAGGGTCACTTTCTTCGAAATGTTTAATATTCTAAAATTCAGATTCAGATTATCATTATTTGTTTTTTAAAATTGGTACTGATTGGTACATACACTTTTGTATGTATATGTAACATATTATAATATACTTATGTTAGTGATAATAAACAATTGTGATGAAAAGCTACGAAGGTTCCAAGTGCCTGAAAAGAGGCCATATACAACTGAGACAAAATACAAGCCGGGTATTTCTACGATTATTCTGCAAGTCAGCCCTTGTATGTGTGCTATGAGAGCAAGAGCCCACGACGACCAGACCTTCGTTATTTTATAAAAGCTGAAAGTTTCTGTGTCTTGTCCCCAACACAGGAAGGAACTATTAACAACTATGAAGTTGAGATCATTGTTACTTAAGGAGATAACAGGTAATAACGGTGTAAAAAAGTCTTACTTCAAAATATAAAGTCTATTTTTTTTTATATTTTTTTCGAAAAGTACTACAAATCACGTCATGCATTGCCGGACACCTATTACATTTGCTACCCCCTGCCAAACACCCTTGAACTTTTAAACTTTAAGGGCATCTGGCAGGGGATAACAACTGGAATAAGTGTCCGGCAATGGAAAACGTGATTTCTTAAGTTATCCTTAAGAAAATATAAAAAAATTAAACTTTATACTTTGACATAAAATTTTTACACATTTATTACCTGTTATTCTCTCAAAGTAAACATGATCCCAATTTTATAGTCGCTGGTGGTTCTAACCTGTGTTGGAGAGATACACAGAGAAACTTTTAGCTTTTATAAAATAACGAAGGTCTGGCCGACGTGGGTTCTTGGGCTATATGTATCAATTATATTCACTCTCCAGATACTCTACTCACTACTGTACTCCACTGTACCCAAACACATGTACATAAAAAAAGCCACGTCGATCCGTTTGCGAAGTGACTGAAAGACAAACTAACGACTCAACAAATAAACAGACATTTATTTTATTGATTAGTATAAAATTATCTACCGTCACAATAATTGCTACATTCACATTTTGACCTTACTATATTCCTTATCAATTCTTCATTAATTTTATTTCATTCAGAAAAAATGACATCAGATAATATCTATAAAGGCCTGCTGTACGAGTATAGAGTTCGAGATGTTAGTTGTGTAGTAGGGTTTTCTTACCGGTTATCGTCCATTTAGTGGAGTTACTGAGTTTGAGAGGGTGAAAATATATGTTCTATAAAAAAAATTAAACAAAAACTTGTTAAAATATACTTCTAGTATAGTCTATTTTCATTGCATGTTAGTATTTTTTTAGTCAGATAACTAGGTTTTTTTTAATCCTAATAAAAAGCTGAAAATGCCGATTTCACCGGTTATCGTCCACTAAATCTAGTTATCGTCCACCCTTGTACCTGTTGTCCGTCCACTGATTTCTATGAGAAATTTACTATGAAAAAGTATGCATGTAATGAGTAAGTAATTGAATATGTAATATTAACACCACTTTAATATGTATTTAATATCTATACCAATTAAAATTAACTTCCTGTCCGTCTTTTCGAAATATATGGGTTTTTATTAGTGAACTTATGTTTACTTATACGTTATTAAAAAGCCACATAGCCGTTTATAAAAAAATTGTTTTCTGTTTTTCGTCTATTCGTAATACTTTGAAACTGTGGCGAACATCATCCGGGAAGAAGGCTACAAGTTTTGCGGAACAAGACGTTTGGGCAGGAAGTCTAAACTATCAGATGAGACTCTGCAACTCATGAAAGAAAGGCGCGAGACCGTGCAATCTACCCAGGCGGAATACCTAGCCCTCAATAGAAAGGTCAAAAGGTCCATAAGACGAGACCTCCGGCGCTTAAATACCCAAGAAATACAAAAAGCCATAGAACAAAACCGGGGGTCCAAGGTATTTGCACAAAACCTAGGTAGATGCCAAATGACCAAACTCAAGACCTCTAGTGGTAGAATCGCTAGCGCCAAATCAGAGATTCTCACCGAGATAGAAGACTTCTACGGCCGGCTATATGAAACCAAATGTTCACAGCCTGAGGCCTATGACCAGGATCCTAGAGCCAAGCTAAACCGCCACTACACCGATGATCTTCCGGAAGTTAGTGTGGATGAGATCGTGTTGGCCCTGAAACAGCAGAAGAATGGAAAAGCCCCTGGAGAAGATGGAATCACCTCTGAACTCTTGAAGGCAGGGGGTATGCCTGTACTTAGAGAGCTTCAGAGGATCTTTGATTCTGTCATTCAGAACGGGAGAACTCCAAAGGCGTGGAATAGTAGCATTGTTGTTTTGTTCTTTAAAAAGGGTGACAAAACACTACTTAAAAATTACCGCCCCATCTCGCTACTTAGCCACATATATAAACTGTTTTCCAGGGTCATCACGAACCGTCTAGCACGAAGACTCGATGATTTCCAGCCACCAGAGCAGGCCGGGTTTCGAAGTGGTTACGGCACCATAGACCACATACACACATTGAGGCAGATTGTACAAAAATCTTACGAGTACAATCAGCCGCTGTGCCTCGCCTTTGTGGATTATGAGAAAGCCTTTGACTCTATCGAGACCTGGGCTGTGCTGGACTCCTTGCAGCGATGCCAAGTTGATTATCGATACATCGAAGTGTTGAAATGCCTCTACAGCTCGGCATTTATGTCAGTCCAAGTACAGGGTGCGTCTACAAGACCTATCCAATTGCATCGTGGGGTGAGACAGGGGGATGTTTTGTCGCCGAAACTGTTCTCTAATGCTTTGGAAGATGTCTTTAAAACGCTTGACTGGAAAGGACTGGGCATCAACATAAATGGAGAGAACATTTCACATCTCCGTTTTGCCGATGATATCGTCATCATTGCAAGTTCGCTGCAGGAGCTTCAACAGATGCTCGATAGCCTCCACGCTGCCTCCCGTGGTGTCGGTCTCCGGATGAACTTGGACAAGACCAAGGTTATGTTGAATGACCTGGTCGCTCCGGGACCGATAACTGTCGACGGATTTATTCTCGAAGCTGTCGAGGAATACACATACCTTGGACAAATTTTTCAGTCGGGTAAAAACAGTTTCGAGAAAGAGATCAACAGAAGGATACAGCTAGGCTGGGCAGCATTCGGAAAACTTCGTCGAGTCTTTTCGTCGCCCATACCACAATGCTTGAAGACAAAAGTCTTCGATCAGTGCGTCCTACCGGTAATGACCTACGGTGCCGAGACGTGGACACTGACAGCGAGGCTAGTCCACCAACTCCAAGTCGCTCAGCGTGCTATGGAAAGAGCTATGCTCGGAGTTTCTTTGAGGGATAGAATCCGAAACGAAGTAATTCGCCAAAGAACCAAAGTGACCGACATAGCTCTCAAGGCTAGCACGTTGAAGTGGCAGTGGGCTGGCCACGTATGTAGGAGGAACGATGGGCGATGGAGCCGAAAAGTCCTCGAGTGGAGACCACGCCTTGGCAAGAGGAGTGTAGGGCGCCCCCCAGCACGGTGGAGCGACGATATCCGGAGGGTGGCTGGCATCGATTGGATGCGGACAGCCGAGGATAGAGCGAGTTGGCGCTGCTTAAAAGAGGCCTATGTCCAACAGTGGATGCACATTGGCTGATGATGATGATGATGATGACTTTTCAAAACAGCTGAACCTATTTTGACAGAACTTTCACAGGGTGATAAATAACTTTAAATACAAAGTAATGTGGTCTTTCTACGCATTCGCAATAGCGGTCAACTGCTTGTTTTAAAATAAAACAGATAAAAAAACTATTGCCTTGTTAACGCGGTTTATAGAGTCTACAATATGACATAATATCTTTACCAACTTTGCGCCTATCTATCTTGCATCGTCTTTTACCACATCGCACTTACATTATATAAAAGTAGGTACATATAATTTGGCAGCCTCCCTGGCATGGCGCAGGGGTAAGTCTTATTAGTGGAAGGTCCTCTACTTGATTCTCGGCAGAGCAATTTGGTAAATTTAATTTAATAATTTCAAAATTGTCTCTAGTCTAGTATGCCTTACTTCCAAGTCATTTAGCGTTTAAGGGTACGGATTCTGCCGTACCTCTTTCAGGTTATCCCGCATCCATCTTAGACTGCATCGTCACTTAACATCAGATGAGATCGCAGTCAAGGACTAACTTGTAGATGAATAAAAAATAAATTATAGATATGAGTAATAATCAAAATTCACCTAAATAATAACATAATATTAAAAAATATATGTTTTTCATACAGTTTAAAATATAGGTGGACGGATAACCGGTGCATTTCAGATTCTCTATTTTAAATTTCGTCCACAAATTTTAATGATCGACAATACTATCTTAACTTATAAATATATCAAAGTTCCAATGAGAAACACATAAAATATAAGTTAATTTTTTTGTCAAACAAGTTTAATTATTTATATTTTTACTAAATCTATTTATTTTCAAATAATAGCTTGGTGGTCGAAACTTAGAATATTTATTCAGTGCAAATTTAGATATCGTCCACGCGTGATTTTGAAGACCCATAATTTTATATACAATGAGAAAAAAGTGGACGAAGACTAGTCACTAACTAGTGTATGTGTATAGGATTCGAATTAATAAACTTAATTCCAATTTTGTGCACACCTCGATTGATAACAAGACTACCTAAAATTAAGACGCTAAACCTGTGTTTGACCGCCCGGACGATAACAGGTTTTCTTAAGAAAATTGTGAACTAGTTGTCGTCCACCCCTTTTATTTGTATTCTAATGTAATCAAAAGTAAAAAAAACACGTTCATAGTATTTTATGAAACATAAGTAAGTGCTACAAAGAAGAATCAAACTAAATCTTATAGTTAAATGATTAATAACTTCCCGTGATAGTTGACGTATGCCACTAATTTTTTTGCTCTACACGGCTCGTTTTCATTCCTTGATTGCATACTCAAAATTCGATCGCTTTGTTTTCAAAGAAACTTAAGTGAAATAGACTTTTTTCTTTCTCTGTGTGTTGATAAGACATTCAAGTTGGCATAGAGATGCATTATTTTTATGTAAGTCTTATAATGTTTCTATTTTTAAGCATTTCTTAAGAGTGATCCGCTCAGTGGACGATAACAGGTGCGTGTCCGGTAACCGGTGTTCCTACCCTACTTCTTTTTTTATTCGATAAGTTAGCTTTTGCTTAGGTGCGATTTCATCTGGTGGTAAGTGATGATGCAGTCTGAGATGGAAGCGGCCTATCTGGAAGGGGTATAGCTGTTTAATTCAACCCACACTACTCAAATCAAATCAAATCAAATCAAATAAACTTTATTCAAAATTGGTACACTGTACACTTTTTGAACGTCAATTTAGGTACAGGCAATGGTGATAATTATTTACGGAAACTTAAAACTAAAACTACGAGGGTTCCAAACGCGCCCTGGTCTGAGAAGAGCCCACAACAAACTCAGCCGGGTTTATTTTTTTTTATTATCACCATCTTACAATATGGTATAATAGCCATAAAAATGATTTGAACTGTTGGCTTTCAGAGCAATCTATGTATGAGCAATCTCATTGGATTCTACTGGGCTTCGTACCGGAACGTTTAACCGCTACCTCCTGAGGATGCTCCGGTGTCGGAGTGAAACGTGCGCAGTGCGTGCTATGTACCTACTCGCACATAAAAAAGCGGATTAAGTATAACAAAATTAGTCCATTTTTCCTTGTAAGTATGTCATAGATTTTCAGAGTAAATCTTGCTTCTATTCCACTTTTAATTCAATTTTTGCTTTATAATTTCCCAAAAAAAGGTTTTTCTGTTGTAGCTTTCATATTTTTTTAATATCTTACAAATTTTAAACAAGAATATAATCATAGCTCGCAAAATTTCCATACTGGAAAGTGCTCACTCAATATGTGATACACATACCTACTCGTAGTGAGCTAACGTGACACGCGGCGCGGCCGGGCTTCAACACGACATTGAAAACAATGTCAAGGAGTCCTGGGTTATGTTCCCCGTCGTGTAAATATAGAGTTTCCTTGAAGCCGCCGGTTTATGTACCAATGTATTATATCGGTGACAGTTGGAAATGTCCGACCGCGCGATTACTGTTATTTTCATGGGAGACTTACAATGAGATATGAGGTTACAATCTTACGAAATAATATTATTTATAACAACTACTAACTAAAATAATAAGATAAATATACAGGTTCAATGATAAATTTAAAAACCGGCCAAGTGCGTATCAGTCTTGTGCACAGAGGTTTCGTACCAAACACCACACATAAATTATTCCTCTAGTAGATACCTAAATAACAAGATATATTCCGTATCTTGTTATTTAGTGACTAGGAGGTCTTGAATTCCAACTTTTTTTTTACCTTTATTATTTGTGGTAATAGAGGCCATAATAACACGTACCTACCTGTTCTGTGTATATTTCAATTGACTACCTACTTATTACGGCTTAAGTTGTAGAATAGAATAGAATAAAAAAGGTTTTTATTCAAATAAATTTTTACAAGTAACTTCTAATCGTCAATTGAATTTACTTACCACTGTCTTATCTGTACACCCCGGTGACCTACAGACGAAAATACAGTGGAGACTTAAGTATCTATAATTAAAATCCGTTTAGCACAATTTGAGTAGGGAACCCTAAAAGCTTGCTGTAGTTATAAAACAACAGCATTAGTTTGCGACCTTTTGATTTAAGTCGGCCGATGAACTACTGAGGATTCAAACATTACAGATACACATTTTTTACTAATCTGTTCATAGCTACCATAAGGCTACCATAAACAATGTTTGATTGCTTAATTTAAAAACTGCCTAGACGCTACCTAGGCGTGTCAGATACCTAGATCATACAAGCCTCATGTTTCATGTCAGACTGACCCGTTGTTCCTCATCGTCAGTCGTCGTCAGGTTCATCGGTCCGCGGAAACCGGAAACAATGCCTGTTTGCCTCACCCCACAATTTCGTGCCTATGTTAAGAGCAGTCTTACCGTTGCCATCGAAAAATCTAAGATTTCAGGCTCCAAATTTAGCATCGTAGGAGAGACTTTCACATATTTGAATACATGTTTTAAATAAACTAATCCTTCATATTGACATTTTACAGACCATATTTACAAAAACGTGAAAGTGGTACCTACCAAACTAAACATTCGAAATGTATTAAATTCACAGCTCTTCTTCAATAGAATCCAAACCCCGGTGATAAATTCATTCAAGTAATGAATTTTGAAGTTTAAATGACCTGTAAAGCCCACGTTTATGATTTGTAGAATCAGAGTGAAGTCCACTCTAATTTAATCAAATTGATTTGTGGAAACAAAATTTAAAAACGACTGGGTGATAAAATATAAAGTTTGGCAAACGCTGTGCGTGACGCGAGGTAGATAAATCAAACTTTCCATCTCTTCAGCGCGTCCGCACTCGTGCCGGCGAGAGGAAGTCTTGTATATTTACTATTGAGGTGAAGTGTAAACTAGCCGTGAGTCTGTGTTGCGTGAACTTGTGCAGTGTCCATTCACCTTAATTTCGGACCGATAAAAAATCGGACGAACCAGTATAAAAACTATTCCAATTTACAACTTGAGAGGTGTCAAGGGAACGAAGTTCCATCCGGGTTATATTGTATAAAGTTATTATTTTTTACGAGCGGATACCCGCGACTTCGTTCGCGTGGATATTGATTTTAATAATCCCGTGGGAATCATTTTGTTTTTCCTATGCTCCTTTGAGCTTAAACCTTGCTAAAAACTGTTAAAAGTTCACTGGCGGATGTTTAGGTACATCAAAATGTAAACAACCGCCAGTGAAAGTCCCATCAAAGTCGGTCCAGCCTTTCGGAGATTATCCAGTAGTCTTTAAAGTATCTACTTTCTAACAAAAAAAGAATGAATGAAATCGGACCACCCGTTAACGAATTACAGCTAAGTACACATTTTGCCTTTCATCCCCTCTCCCAAGGGAACTGTGCTGAATTTCGGGATAAAAAGTATCCTATATGTTACTCCATAGTATGAACTTAAATCATGCCGAGTTTCATTTCAATCCATTCAGTAGTTTTTACGTGATGCGCGCACAAACATACAGACAAACAGACAAACAGATAAACAGACAAACAGACAAACAGACAAACAGACAAAAATTTCAAAAATAGCTTTTTTACGTTCTATTACTTATCCCTAACATCCCCCAGTTATTATTTTGCAAAAATCTTCAATGTACAGATACGGCAATTCTACGATTTTATTATATGTATAGATTATTTATCATGTACAAAAAACCTGTATACACTCAACAAAAATAAATCGTCGTAATTATTGTAATATTTTGTTATACGCCGAACTGGATTCGCTAGTAAGTAATTAAAAAAAACAACAATTGCAACGCCATACTTTACACGGCATTATAATATGTTATTTCGCCCGCTGCGCCACTCACATACACTGGCGATGTACCAAAATGTTGACCTAATCCTATCTCACGGCTTACAACTACCTGTAGCAAAAAGTGTCGTTACAACTTTTTCTCTTAATTTTTTCCGTCTAGTCCCCTTTCGCAACGCGCGATAAGGAACTTCAAAATCATTTTGGAACGAAGAATGAAGATACCATCAATATACTCGAATGATACCATTTTGAGAACAGTCTTTGAGGCAAAAACGTCTTAAATAAACTATGAACGATCTCAAGTAGGTACCATGAGGGTCGATTTTAAAGAAAAAGAAACAGATTCTTAACCCACGATGCTGGCAGCGATGGACTAGTCAGGGCGAATAAACGCAAGAATCCCGATCTCTGCGTCATCAAAGGAAAAGTGACGCTTCACGACGCTAATTTAGTCTCCATACATAATTTTATATTACTGTCCACAGTATGAAGAAGTTGTAAGATGCAGCGGACACGGTTCCTGCGAGATGCGCCGGCGTTCGAGCGCGGAGCGAAGACGCGCAGGTCGTTCACCCCGCGGCGCTTATCGACAGGTCCGGTCGGCTCTCGGGCGCGCATCCGCCGCGACCTGTCTATCAACGCCGTGTGCCGCAAGACCCGCCGACCCGCCGACCCGGCCGACCCACTGCCAGGGCTGCCAAGTGTTGCGCCACTCTTCCGGGTTTCGACATTTCTAACGCATCTTAGATACAAATAAATAAAATCGAACTGTATACCTGTGATTCCCAAATATCTGCCCCTTATCATGCCTACTCGTAGCTCATCATTGATTAATTGAACGATAACATAGCCCATTCGATGAGTTCTAGACAGTGCAGTGATACCGCACATGTCACACCCAGAAAAAAAATTGTTTGGGACCTGACCTGAAAAATGATACCTGAAAAATAATTTAATAGAAATTCGTGAGGCCAGAGCGTTCTTTGAAAACCTATTTAAACAAAGCTTATCGAGACTATCGAGGATCCAAAAGCTAGCAGGTACCTTGGCGAAAGAATTTGTTTGGCCAGCTAACGGTAGGTAGGTAGGTATAAGCATCTTGAGTGCTTTGCAGCAGTTAACATACGGACATCGTGACGTACGGATGGACAGCAGAATAACAACAATAGGGCTACATATTTTGAGCTTTGCCACTTTGGATACGGAACACTAAAAACAAGTACCTATTAGGTAAAGGTTCATTCACAAATTAGAATTCCCCATCGTTGTGTTGCTGGTTGCGAGAGTCACCGCTAATGACTGCGGTTTTGTTCGTCGCTCATGTGTTGTACAGTTATCTTCGTTGATTAATCTTTGTTCGGCGTTCAATTTAGGCTGTGTATCTACTTTATGTAACGGGATGCCAATTGATGTCAAGATTAAACTTGAAGGTAGCAACATGTTCGGTACAACCAATCGCATTTAGTTTTCTCTATTGTTGTAGGTCCAAGATAAGCCTGGGGCGGCAGTAAATAAAGTTGGAGAGCTTTTAGAAAGTTTGGTAATTCTTTACCTACTGCTAAATTCTAATGCCCCTTTACAGTTTACAAAATGTCATATATTTACACAGAGAAATAAACTCGATATTCTGTAATTTTACCTTGTAACTCTTAAAAAATGTTGCTAAGTTGAAAACAAGAAAACTATTGCCAGTTCCAAATGAGCTTCAAATTCCGGTGTTATTATTAAGACATAAATTATTTAATAATATTTTAACAGGATCCCTACGAATGCGATGACAGCTTGAAGGTGGTCGAAGATATGACCTTCTAAAACTGTATGGTTCCATTTATCGAGCCTAGCAAAGAACTTGGCCATAATTTTTGATGTCAGTACTTTTAATGGCCGAAACTTTTTGATAGGAACTTGCCCTTATTATTCACATGAAATGTTTTTGTTTGGAATAATGTTTTATTGAGTGCAGTATTTGCGGTGCTGTGCCTCGTCGGCGTGCGGCGCGGCGCCGCATACTGATGGCGGGTGGCACGCCTGCGCACTGCCAAGCGCCTGTGCAGCTTCCGGGGTGCGTGGCTCCCACGCTGATACCACTGCTTGAAAGACATCTCTAAATCATATTACACATACATACTAATATTATAAATTGAAAAGTAACTCTATCTGTCTGTATGTTACGCTTTCACGCCTAAACCACTGAACCGATTTTGACGAAATTCGGTACAGAGATAGATTAGACCTTAGAGAAAGACATGGGCTACTTTTTATCCCGGAAAATCAAAGAGTTCCCCATGGATTTTTAAAAACCTATATCCACGCGGATAAAGTCACGGTCATCAGCTAGTACTTATATTCTAAGAGGTCATAATGGTAATGTTCTCCGAAACGCTGGACTCACGGGATATAGAGCATCACTTCGGTGATGAATACGTCAATCTGTCTGCGTTAAGTGGCTGCGTTATCTATTTATGATGCCTGAAATTCTTAGAATGCGCATCGCTCGATAACGCAACCGAATAAATCGTCACCTTTGTTACGACCTCTTAGAATAATAGATAGATAGGAGTATATCAATACTAGACGTTATCTTATCTAAAGAATTTATTTTAACCAAAAATGCAACTCAATCACATCTCGTGAAAGTTGTATTATTCGTTGAAGTGCACTGAAAAATTTGATAAAAGTTGAAAGCACAGCGCCATTTCTATCTTTTCCTCCCTGGGAATGTTTCTTTACTTAGAAAATGTACCTAGGCATAAGACAGATGTATAAGTCAAGTATATTGATCACTTCCGGTGGCACTGCGATGCATCAGGCAGTCGGCCAGGCTGCGTCGGCGCCGCGCGCACGCCTCGCGCATCGCTAATGCCCGCCCATCCACACATAAACACCTAACTAGGAAAAGCTTTTGAAGCTGCACTATACACGTTCATATTCATTAACTAATTAGAATAATCATACTCCTGCTTCGATAGGTTTGTTTTGTTACCATTTCTTGTGTTGATTGTTGCGTGATACTTATTTAGTTTCCTGTAAGTAGAAAAATTAATAGAGTCAAGTAGTAATAAATGAATAATTATGAATTACATATATTATGACTTAATTGTTTTGAGTAGGTAGGTACATACTTACATTCTATGCTTCCTCTGGTTCCCCATTTCTGATTATGAAGAGCTTCCTTTATATTGAAATTGCCCTGAATACCCTATTTCTATTTTATATTTTGGTCTGTGCAGTGAAAATAGCCCCATTCGGTATTCGAGCTCGTTTCAGATGTAATCAAACCTGTCATCAGTTGGCCCTGCAGCGGCAGCCCGGCTGACTGGGAACATCGTTTGGCTCTTTGGCCCTCTCTAAAACTTGCGTCAACTATTTATAAATCTTAGTCGCGACGAGGAAGGCCGATATTTAAATAATAAATAGGGGCTTTGTTTACTATTAACTTTTATCACAAGTAGCTTCCTATATTTTATATTATTTATTTATGATTATTTATTCAAAACCATAATTTGTACGATTACATCTTTGTAAAGTACCTTTAGTCACAGAATAATAACTAGTACCTCTTTAGTAAACTATATGTATACCCTAGGATCCCTACTATCTTTAGAACCTAGGATATCTTTCTATCCCAGCATCTTTTATATATGTCTTTATAATTTTAGTATTATAAGTAATTTATGATAAGTAAGTACATCAATCTACATGATAATTTGAATCAAGGCGCATCTCGGATTATTCTACACCGATTCTGATCATTTAGTATGTTTGTCTGGATAAGATAACTGGTCACTGATCTAAAAGAGTGGCACAATAAGAAGAATGGAGACGTAGAAAGTCTTAAATACAAGAGCTTAATGAACGTAGAAAGTTACTTCTATGGAGAGGAATAGGTACTCTCTGAATGTCCGGGGTTCCGCGGAGCTGTGAACAGAGGTACAGGGGACGAGCGATGGTGTAGATGCCCGGAATCCCTTCCCCTTCCTTTTGGCTTTGCCGTAGTCGGGTAAAAAAACAATACAGAGAATCAGAGGATCAGCATCAAGTAATGCTGCGCAGACCCGTGCTCATCCCAAGAACACGGGTAGGTTATTTAGCTCGTGCAAGTTGAACGCGCCTGCCAAGTGCGAGCAGGCAAGATTCAGCAGGCATATTTTCCTCTCCGAAAAAAAAAGGAAAATGAAACCTAAATCTGCCGCTATAGCTGCAGGTATTATAGATATTGATTGTATTGCAGTGCTTGTTGTGTAGGTACACTGTACACCGCGCGTACCCACGCTCCAGCCGGCACGATAACGTATTCACAATGCCCAATGGCCGTGTCGCGTCACTGAATGCTTCGCGTCGATGATCGCGTCGCGCGTCGGAATACGGATGACCGCTCACCGGACAACGCTGCTCGTTATGTAAATGCTGCAACAGCATGCGCTTCGTTGCGAATCTGTGCAAAAAACCGATCTGCATACTATTATGTTACATTACTGCAATATTATGATTTATGCGCACCCGGAAATGCGAAAGAGGTTATCTCGTACAATGTTTTTAGGGCTCCGTATTCCGTAAACGGAGCCCTGTTAATGTCACTCTGCTGTCTGTCTTATCTGCTGTAGGTATATCCGTATTTTACGAATCTCTCGTAGTGTCCTGGAATGTCAGTTTCTACAGTCGGACTTTTAATTCAATGCAGTAAACTGACATTTCAGGAGTTGCTACTTTTTGAGATAAAAGTAAATGATGCGAATGATTCACATCGTCAAAACATGACTTATTTTATTTTATCTTTATTTACTACAGTACAAGATTTATTTTTAAGAGGATAATATACTAGATAATGTTAGATAACAAGATACCTACCTGCAATAACTTCCCAATTAAGTAACTTCAAAACTTTCTGAAACTAACTTTATGAAATTGTAGTCTGTTAAATGTTAATTATTGTATCCTTGTTAGAGGTAGATTTTCCTATTATATACAATTATTTTAAAACAAGCGGAAACCCGCGACTTCGTTCGCGTGGATATTGGTTTTTAAAAATCCCGTGAGAATCATTTTGTTTTTCCTAAGCTCCTTTGAGCTCATACCTTGCTAAAAACTGTTGAAAGTTCACTGGCGGATATTTAGGTAGATCAAAATGTAAACATCTGCCAGTGAAAGTCCCATCAAAATCGGTCCAGCCTTTCAGAGATTAGCCGGCAATCTTTGAAGTATTTCCTTTCTAACAAAAAAAGAATGAATGAAATCGGACCACGCGTTAACGAATTACAGCTAAGTACATATTTTGACTTTCATCCCCTCTCCCAAGGGAACCGTGCTGAATTTCGGGATAAAAAGTATCCTATATGTTACTCCGTAGTATGAACTTAAATCATGCCAAGTTTTATTTCAATCCATTCAGTAGTTTTTGCGTGATGCGCGCGCAAACATACAGACAAACAGATAAACAGAGAAACAAACAGACAAAAATTTCAAAAATAGCTTTTTTACGTTCTATTACTTATCCATAACATGCCCCAGTTATTTTGCAAAAATCTTTAATGTACAGAATACAGATACGGCAATTCTACGATTTTATTAAGTACAAGCGGACACCCGCGACTTCGTTCGCGTGGATATCGGTTTTTAAAAATCCCGCGGAAACTTTTTGTTTTTCTTAAGTTCTTTTGAGCTCATACCTCGCTAAAAACTGTTAAAAGTTCACTGGTGTATGTTTAGGTAGATAAAAATGTAAACATCCACCACAGAAAGTCCCATCAAAATCGATCCAGCCTTTCAGAGATTATTCGGTAATCTTTAAACTATCTCTTTTCTAGCAAAAAAAGAATGAATGAAATCGGACCACGGGTTAATGTATTACAGCTAAGTACACATTTTGACTTTCATCCCCTCTCCCAAGGGAACAGTGCTGAATTTCGGGATAAAAAGTATCCTAAATGTTACTCCGTAGTATGAACTTCAATCATACCAAGTTTCATTTCAATCCGTTCAGTACTTTTTGCGTGATGCGCGCACAAACATACAGACAAACAGATAAACAGACAAACAGACAAACAGACAAAAATTTCAAAAATAGCTTTTTTACGTTCTATTATACTTATCCCTAACATCCCCCAGTTATTATTTTGCAAAAATATTTAATGTACAGATACGGCAAGTCTACGATTTTATTATATGTATAGATAGGTATTAAAAGTATAGATATAGAATAGAAGATAGATATCAGTCATCAAAGTTGGTTTTTTGGTTTTTGAGCATTTTTTACGATAATTTTAAACCTAAACAACGTAAAAATTTGTAATTTCTGTATCTATAGTATATACATACTACATACCTATTTAAAGACTGAACAGTACAAACACTGAAAACGCCGATTCTTATTGTAATATTTCGTAAGCTGGGATCGAAACAAACGAACATTTACAGAGTTTTAGAAAAGGGTAAAAGGTCAAATTATGTACCGAACCCGAGAGCGAGGCCAGGATCGCACTTGACCGATGTTTTTAACAAGCTCTTTCAAACGGACACACGCGACGGTCTGACGCTTTTGTTGTGAATCCACGACAGGTTGGCGCACCGTTACTGCACGCTGGCTGCTCGCCTGCCACGCTCTGCGGACGACGCTGGTGCTGATCTGATTGTCAAACGAGCTATATTTTAGAAACAATTAAACCGACTTCGGTCCAGCAATGTCAAAACAAAAATATTAGTGACATGAATACATTTATGCGTGTAACTTCGTACATTCCTCTGATGGGGCCCGCTAAAAGCGGATGCACTTCGACCCTTATGGATCTTTTGTACTCAACTTCGTACATTAGAATGATAGGTATATTATATACTAAAACCTTCCTGAAACTGAAACAAATGATAGTGAAAAAATCATCAAAATTGGTTCATTAGTTTTAGAAATTATCGCGATATACATACATACGGGTCGAACACAGAACCTCCTTTTTTGAAGTTGATTAAATATCTAAACTAAATTGAAAAGTTTGAAGCAAAAAATTAATGCCATAAAGTTGTCGTCGCGGTTTGCACACTGTAGGTACATTGCGTCTTATTTCTTTTCATTGCATTGGTCTTATTTCTTTCCTTTAATAGCACTAGGTTTTTATAGTGGTCCTTGTACCGTGTACCTACAATACCTATTAGATACATGGCATACACATTTTTCAATGTCAAGATTTATTGCGAACTTTCTATTGAAACTGATGGATGTTGGCAGTTTAAGTATCTACCGCTCACGCCCACATAAATCCTAATAATATAAGGCATTCACGCCTATCTCGCGGATAACTCTGTCCGGAGTCCGGCCGAGCTGAAACAAGTCGACAAGTTATGAAAAGTTTCGCGGCGACAGACGCGCGAAAGCACATCATTTATTTACATTAGATTATGCGTAGGCAGTTATAAGTCGTTGATATAAAACATTTCATATTGAAGTAAACGGACAAGTGCGTGCCAGAACACGCATAAGGTAGGATTCCGTAGTTATAGCGAAAAAACTGTTCTACTGTTGAACCTGTGAACTAAAAGCAAGAACTATGAGAAAGAAAATTATACGTAATACCTATCCACTATTATTAGACATCCGGAACTTTTGATACAATTTTTCTTTTTAATAAAAGAAATAGTTCAAGTAGAATAGGTAGAATAAGGTAGATTTATACTTCTCCCATCATTTGCTCACTATTGAAGTGAAGCTATTCAATTTCCGCTGCCGAACTATTTATAAATGACAATTCGTTATGACATATTGTCTTCGACGTTTCTCGTTTCTCGTTCTCTATTATTGTAACGACTGCCGACATCTAACGGCGCTCGTTGGTACTAAATGCCGAAGAGTTCCGATAAGCAACAATTATCTCAACAGATGGCACTCCTTGGTAGACTATAAATTTAATTAATATCTAATAATTAAAAATAACTAATAAAACTACATATAACTAACCCTATTAAAAAAAAAATAATAATTGCTAATAATAATAAAACTAATTAAAAAAAAAAAAATAAACTATGTAATACAGTGACAGCGAACCGCCCCCGAAAATGCTGATAAGGAGAGGTCATTTTTTTTGACAGCTCGGTGGATTCGGCCATATTTTTACTGTAACCTTGGCTGATACGTGACACAGTGAGAGATGTGAACCAACTGCGTAATTAATCGACCCGTGTTGTGATGGGATAATATAATTGTTAAGGCCTTCTTAATACAACTAGCCTCTAAATAAATGGATTACATCGTAAATTGACCCGAAATGGTGAGTCGCTTAGAATATAGCCAATACACACCTTTGTCCAATTTAATCGCAATTCATCCTGTATAATTGTTACCGTAATCTTACTTCTAGCGAATTATTATGTACCCTAACCTTCAATTTACGCATGGCGACCGTGATTCCGTTTAAACCTTTGAATTTTCTCTCAATGGGACATGATTGTATCTACCTAGAATTATTATGGAAAACCATGTGTAATTGTATCTTGCAGATCGCTACCTACCTAAAAATAATACGCTAACCATAGCATGTAAGAGTCTAATAAGGACAGAATTTATGGAAGTCAAATATTTATTAAGTTATCGTGTATTCTAATTAAGTACCTATTGTTTAGCACCTAGGATAATCGTCTTGCCTAGTCTAGTATCTGATTATCGCTGGTCAATTGCCACTGCTCACTGGTGTGTCGATCGACGTCGTCTCCTCAACCGCTCCAGACCAGAAGGCGAACAGAACTAGACAGGCAGTGGTTATTAACCTAATACTGAGACGGAACAACCTCGGTTTCAGGGTTCTATCTACAGCCAGTTCTATCTACAGCCAGTTCTACCTACAGCCAGTTCTACCTACAGTCAGTCTTGTTTACGGCCTGCACTTATCTACAACGAATGACCTGGTTGCGACCCAGCTACCACTAACACTAACTGGCAAGGTGACCGTCAGGATTCTCCGGGTTCGACAATTACTCTCAAGCCTTCAAGCGGAGCAACTGCGCTGATGCGAGCGTTCCAAGCCGACTGAATTACATATGGATGACGGACGGGAACGGACCACGAGCTCACACCACCGCCAGTTGAGTACCTTAGCTGCCCGCTAGAGCTCGCCAATCCAGAGACTCCCTAGTATACACTATCCTGTTACATCAAACCGGAAACTAATAGGACGGACCGTAACTAAGTGAACACGACCCCGCTCTCCCTGAGACTCTAAACTTAGTGAACTAGCGCACTTGTGTCCAAATTAACTGCATTCGGTCTACGTTAACTAGTCAATAACAATTGTAATTATTCTGAGTAACTTTTCAACCTTCCGTTGTTTACCAACTCTCACAAGAACCTAGGAAAATTTATTATTGGAATTACCAACTATTTTACCAATTATTTACAATTAGAAGACCCACTCTAGTGCATAGCATGCGGCACGTAGTAAATTTCCCAGCATTCTTGTGAGGGTCCTATATAAATATTAAGGTAACTTAACTTAACTTCTAAGACCTAACGTGAACTGACTTAACTTATTTTGCATTGGAGACTGTAACATTAATATCGCCTTAATAATTAAATTGTCACCTACCATCACCAAACCGTGGACTTTTTTTCTAACCCCTACCTACTACTTGTTCGCGATTTAGACTTCTAAAAAGCCCTAAAAAAATAACGCGACAATGGCGCCCAACTATTAACTAAATTTAACTAATTTCGACTTGACCAGACAGTATACCACCTATATAACTAAATTAGAAATTTATTTACCTTATATTAGACTATATGTCAACAACTACCTACAACTAGTGTGACTAGGGAGTTCTTGGGAGGTCAGGGCTAGCGGTGCTGTTAGCTTTTGGCTAGCGATAAACGGAATAGCATAAGTTAGACATTAAGTATAGAACTAGGAAAAATGTCACAGCCACTCACCGTTTCCGGTTAAAATTTTTTCTCTTGAAACTTGATTATAATTAAAAACCTACATTCATTTAACTAAATATCAAATTAAAATTAACTACTTTAACTAGTTTCAAATATAAATACCTAACCTTACTTAACTAATCAATTATTTTAAATTTAACTGATTTTAATTGCTGAATTAAATTCATCTAAGAAGGCTGCTTCCTAGTTAAATCTAGTTATTATTAAAACCCGTTTTGGTGTTACAAATTTTAAATTTATTACATAAACTTAATTAACTACAATACATTTTGAAACTAATTCTAGATAACCTAATCTTTTGAAGGAAATTCATCTAAGAATGCTTATTCTAACCATAGCTAGTCAATGCTAAACCCGTTTCGAGTCAAATCCATTACATTTAAATATCTAAAATTAATTAACTCCAGTTAATTTTATACCTACAGTAAAATGCCTCTTGCTATAAAAACTTTTACTAAATTTTAAAAATTCAATCATGGCTCTCCGCTATCATTCTAAATTAAAATCTAAATAATAAATTTACTGTAGTTACTACATAACTAAATACTAAACAGCAATAATAGCATCCTGCCATTATCCTAACCTAAAATATAAAATTAAGTCTACCACTATCTACGAACTAAACTAAATTATTAAATTCAAAATGGTTTCCAGCCAACTCCTAAAATTAAAACTAAAAATAATTTATTATTATCTACTACATAAAACAAAATACAAAAATAAATTGTTACTATCTATTAAATAAACTAAATGCTAAATATAAATTGTTATTATACTACTATAAACTTAAAATAAATTCTAAAAATAAATAAATTAACCTACTACTAACCTAATTAAAATCTAAAAATTAATTGTTATGGCTACTACAATCCTAAGCTAAAACATAAAAATAAACTATTGTTGCTACTACTTACCTAAGTTAAAAATACAATTATGGCCCTACACCATAACTAAACTACATGTATGTCTACCCATATATGCCTACCTGTATACCTGAATAATTCTAAATTTTGTCTAAAACAAAATTATTCTAGTATACCTACAGTCGCTAACTAAAAACACATTCCCTAATATACTTAGCTGCTACCCAATACTAATCTACCTAATGTCTAATATGATGATGGAACTGCCTACAATTATTCTACGACTGGTGGCTTGACTGACTAAGAGTCTAAGACACTTGTCATATTTAACTACTGCTCTAAACAGTGGGGAAATATTAGTAGGTATTAGTTTCTACTAAATTACAATATCTCGATGACCTAAAAGTTGAGGTATTTTCTACATTCTGGTTCACTGACCTAAAAGGTGAATTAGATCTATATACTTGTCTACTGCCCTACACAGTAGACGGGTGCTAATTCTTGTTCGCTGACCTAAAAGGCGAATGAGGCCCTATATTCTTTGGACATCATCTATTTTGACATTAATCTAACATCACTTACTATTACAGGCGAGTGATAGGCTCTAAACCTATAACTCTGTCTGCTAGGAAGCTTCACTCGACCTAAAAGAGCGAAGGCTTAATTCTAAATGCTGAGGACTAACAGATGAAGTATGTATGAATGAAGGATAGTTGTGATGAATATATGTGTACCCTGTACTAGTAGTTAGAGAGTAGCAGGGGGATTTCTCAGGCAAAATCCCTAAACGAGGAGGGGGGATATGTAACGACTGCCGACATCTAACGGCGCTCGTTGGTACTAAATGCCGAAGAGTTCCGATAAGCAACAATTATCTCAACAGATGGCACTCCTTGGTAGACTATAAATTTAATTAATATCTAATAATTAAAAATAACTAATAAAACTACATATAACTAACCCTATTAAAAAAAAATAATAATTGCTAATAATAATAAAACTAATTAAAAAAAAAAAATAAACTATGTAATACAGTGACAGCGAACCGCCCCCGAAAATGCTGATAAGGAGAGGTCATTTTTTTTGACAGCTCGGTGGATTCGGCCATATTTTTACTGTAACCTTGGCTGATACGTGACACAGTGAGGGATGTGAACCAACTGCGTAATTAATCGACCCGTGTTGTGATGGGATAATATAATTGTTAAGGCCTTCTTAATACAACTAGCCTCTAAATAAATGGATTACATCGTAAATTGACCCGAAATGGTGAGTCGCTTAGAATATAGCCAATACACACCTTTGTCCAATTTAATCGCAATTCATCCTGTATAATTGTTACCGTAATCTTACTTCTAGCGAATTATTATGTACCCTAACCTTCAATTTACGCATGGCGACCGTGATTCCGTTTAAACCTTTGAATTTTCTCTCAATGGGACATGATTGTATCTACCTAGAATTATTATGGAAAACCATGTGTAATTGTATCTTGCAGATCGCTACCTACCTAAAAATAACACGCTAACCATAGCATGTAAGAGTCTAATAAGGACAGAATTTATGGAAGTCAAATATTTATTAAGTTATCGTGTATTCTAATTAAGTACCTATTGTTTAGCACCTAGGATAATCGTCTTGCCTAGTCTAGTATCTGATTATCGCTGGTCAATTGCCACTGCTCACTGGTGTGTCGATCGACGTCGTCTCCTCAACCGCTCCAGACCAGAAGGCGAACAGAACTAGACAGGCAGTGGTTATTAACCTAATACTGAGACGGAACAACCTCGGTTTCAGGGTTCTATCTACAGCCAGTTCTATCTACAGCCAGTTCTACCTACAGCCAGTTCTACCTACAGTCAGTCTTGTTTACGGCCTGCACTTATCTACAACGAATGACCTGGTTGCGACCCAGCTACCACTAACACTAACTGGCAAGGTGACCGTCAGGATTCTCCGGGTTCGACAATTACTCTCAAGCCTTCAAGCGGAGCAACTGCGCTGATGCGAGCGTTCCAAGCCGACTGAATTACATATGGATGACGGACGGGAACGGACCACGAGCTCACACCACCGCCAGTTGAGTACCTTAGCTGCCCGCTAGAGCTCGCCAATCCAGAGACTCCCTAGTATACACTATCCTGTTACATCAAACCGGAAACTAATAGGACGGACCGTAACTAAGTGAACACGACCCCGCTCTCCCTGAGACTCTAAACTTAGTGAACTAGCGCACTTGTGTCCAAATTAACTGCATTCGGTCTACGTTAACTAGTCAATAACAATTGTAATTATTCTGAGTAACTTTTCAACCTTCCGTTGTTTACCAACTCTCACAAGAACCTAGGAAAATTTATTATTGGAATTACCAACTATTTTACCAATTATTTACAATTAGAAGACCCACTCTAGTGCATAGCATGCGGCACGTAGTAAATTTCCCAGCATTCTTGTGAGGGTCCTATATAAATATTAAGGTAACTTAACTTAACTTCTAAGACCTAACGTGAACTGACTTAACTTATTTTGCATTGGAGACTGTAACATTAATATCGCCTTAATAATTAAATTGTCACCTACCATCACCAAACCGTGGACTTTTTTTCTAACCCCTACCTACTACTTGTTCGCGATTTAGACTTCTAAAAAGCCCTAAAAAAATAACGCGACATTATCTACGACGAGAAAATGAGTTGATATAATTTTCTCATGGGTCGCATGTTAGCGCAACAGGTCCTCAACTATACCCATGCAAAATATCACGTCGATCCATAGTTCTGTTGCGTTTTGATTGAACGACAGACCAACAAATAAGATATAATAAATTTTGGTTAGACAATAATAAGAACTTGTTAATGCGAATAATCGTATAATTGAGTTCGTCAACACTTCTCAACTCTCCCAGTGTGACTATGAGATGTAATTACAGCGGCGGAAATCATCCATTAGTTGTGTTGACTGTGAGCTAACGTGCCGTAGGCACTAGGCACTGTACAGTGGACACACGCACCGACTCACTGGCTCAATTTGGGAATATATAGTTTTCACTTTTCTCTGTCTTTTGCCCCGGTTCGACCGAGCGAGTGAAAAGCTTTTAGCGATAGAGTAGCAAATCGACGAAGTGCGAATCGGACCTCGCTGTAAGTCTAAATAATAATACTTATGACCAATTTATTTTTTAAACTAGATATTTTAATTTATAATTATTTATATCGCAGCAACTCGTGAAAGAAAAAACCCTAGACAATTTTCTTTTTGTTCAGTTTTGCACTATTTGAAAACTTTACTAAATACTACTGATCGAAACACAATAACTTCAGAATAAAATGGACCTAAACTGGCTTATTTCAAGGTTTGAGTTCGCCAATACATTCAGCATTCGGTTGCAGCCAGCGACCCAAGCAGAAATGTTGTAGCGTTCTCTCTTGCCCTTAGGATACGGAACCCTAAAAAACTATAAATGCAACTGGATTGACAGATGTCTATAATATTATTTTGCCTTTTCCACAGATATTGAAAAGAAAAGCTTAAAGCACTATTTTTAGACTCGTCAATTTAATTTATTAGTTTAAATATTGTTTTCAAAAGAATAAAGTAAAGTAGGTACTTATCAACAATATCAAATACTTTTTTATTAGAGCGCTCTAATAAATGTAACCTAACCTAAATAGGTCTAGATTCTATGATGGTTACTTACTATGATGGTTACTAACTTAGCAGTAGTATGATTGTAGATTGAGTTCGTTAGTGTTCCATAACTTTGGCTTCCTTGTAACAGCGAGATTCAATTACAGGCTATCGGAAGTGGACCATTAAATAGTGGACGTAATGGAGTCTCGTCCGGACCGGACCGGCGGAGGTGAGGAATTTACGCCGCCCACGTGAATGCAAGTTTTTTTAAACAAAGATTTAAGCGCAATCCCCATTGGGAGCGAAGCGAAGTTCGTTTTACTTCGCTCACGCCACCAAGGCTCGGAACCGGTTAAAAATTAACCGGTTAATAACGGTTATTAAAGGTTAAAGTTGATTTTATCAGAGCTTATTGAAAACCCATATTAACCGGTTTACACCGCAAGAGGAATAGGGGAGGGGGCGGTCGCCGCGCCGCGCCGCGCCGGCCGCGGCGCTATACCTACTAAATAAACAGAACGGACGTCAGACATGCACCTACTTGCTTTCGCGTTTGTGTTTGACGCTTTGTTAAATAAAATTCTTATTCTATTTATTAATTGGCAATACTATATTTCATGTATAAAATAAGGTGCGTTAGGGTAAGATCGGAGGTGGGTTAAGACCGTATGACTCAAATATCGGACGAATTAGGGCATATTTTTAAATGCGGGCAATATTGTGTATTAGGCCATTTAATTGGGCCCCGGCCCGTGGTTCCCGCAAATCGCTCCATCAAGTCGGACGTGTGCTATGCGCCATTAAACAAAACAAGGTAATTTTCGTAATTTTTTCGTCAATCCGGTCTTCAACTTTTATTTTTATCTGTCTTTTTTAGCGAAGATATAGCTTTTTTTGTAATTATTTTGCCTGGATAGTTAGTTTTATGATGCCACAAAGAGATTAATTTGATCCAAAAAGAGCTAACATTGATGTTGGCGAAGATCCGGTGTACCCCCTCGCAAGTGAAGATCGGATGAAAATTTTCCGATCTTTGCAAGTTTCAAATAAGGCAGTGATAGTCAAACTTTTCTTAAGTAATCATAAATGTTTCTGCCGTACGAGGTTTCTTTCGCTATTGCTTTTACTGAGATTACTCAGTAAAAGCAATCTAAAACGGAAATAAAAAATAAATAAATAAATAAAAAAAGATTCTAAAACGGATTAACAGTAAGATTAATTAATCGGAGTAATAGTAAGATTCCAAAGTAGAGTTAAAACACAAATTTTGTGCCTTAATAGCTCAATCTGGTACGAATACTTTTCATAGATCGTTAATAACAAGATACATTATGTGACAATTTAAAAAAAAAGTTTATTGAAAGTTGGTTACTTACTATAATTACTTATCTTACAAGCATGAACTAGGCTAATAAGTACCATTAATGAAAAAAAAAAATGAATTTTACATTGCTAATCATTTCTTAGTTTTTATAGTTGTCTAAAGTTTTATCCAAAGGCAAACCAGGGACCTTACGTATTAAGTAGTAATTCAGTTTCCTTTTCCAAATATCTGATATCCTGGTCCACTTAGTCACATTTGCTTTAAGTACTTCATCAAGTTCTATACCTTTATTCCGATTCTAATCGACTCTTTTATGCCTACTCCCTTCCTGTTTATAATAAGACACGCGCCTGCTACACGTACATGAACTTGTACACACAATAAATTTAACAATTGAGTAGGTACTTACTACACCAGGCTTCCCCACTGGGCACCGGCAAATGCATCCGATCTTTACCGTTTTACTTACTTTGTGGCATGCCAAAGTTTGAGAACCACAAAATCACAATTTTTTTACATCAGGGGTAAGTTCGAATGGCATAAAACCAAAAATGAAAGAATCGATTGGAACATTTTTGTTTCTAGTTATTTATAATTCATATTCAAATATGTTTTAGAATAGGAAAGACCAAATATATTCCTTATTAAGACTTTGTTCTCCAAGCACTAGAAGTGACTTTAAATTTATGTCCGGTCATACCCCTTGGTGGCCAATTCTTAATCATGGTCATAAAAAAAATTGTGTTGACTTTGCGTACGTATAAAACAAAAACCGTTGAGTTTACATAAACAACCTATTTTTAGAGCTAAACTACGTTTAACCATTAACCGTTTACGATATATTACATTAATATACGATATATGGATTTCGAGAAAAAAATTTTTTTGCGACACTCTTCCAACTAGTCGAAAATCCGTCCGGTATTACCCCAACGCACCTTACCTATTTTAATATTATTTTTGTTTTATGCCAACTCCACATTGGGATAGGGTTGATGTTCCATATGTCGGCAATTTAACGGTTGTGTCACGTTTAAAAATTCGTAGATGTGTTAAACGAAGCAATTTCAGTAAAATAATTTTTTTTGTAATACTTGATGCTTTCGACTTTATGTGTCCTATTAATACCTGCTTTTCGTACCCATAAAGAAGTATTTTATTTTATTTATTAAAAAAAAGTACTAATTGCCTAAGCTTGGCACCTTTATGCCTTTCCCCGGCATTTATGTTACCAAAGTCAGTCCTCATTTTATGTCCGATAGAAAATTATATGTTACCCGCAACTTCTTAACAAGTGTAAATTGAAAATTTAAAAAACCCCCGACATTCGCCATTTAGTGGCGGCGGCCATCTTGAATTTGCAATAGTGCTATTCTACTAGTCAAGCCCTTTCATTTGATACCCATATCAAGGGAGTTGTGAAAAAATATATCATCCGCCATTTTGTAGCGGCGGCCATCTTGGACCGATTTTCATCAAACATAGCTAAGAACACTCTCGACTAATTCACCTTTCAAACAAAAAAAACCGCATTCAAATCGGTCCACCCGTTTGAGCGCCACAGGGGAACAGACAGACACACACACACACACACACACACACACACACACACACACAGACACGTCAAACTTATAACACCCCGTCGTTTTTGCGTCGGGGGTTAAAAATAGGAACTCTTTTATCGTTTTAATTTTATTTCATTTTCGCGCCAACAAAGACATACCCTTCTCCAAAATTTAAAAGAATTTTCGAAGAAATAGATATAGATTTTTTTTACAACCTTGACAAACAATGAGGCAATTTTTTTTATAGATAATACGTAATTTATTTCTTACCAAACGACGGAAACCGAACTCGGAAGTAGCAATTTTACAAGAAATCCAGCAAATTACGCACTCGCGCTCGTTATAAGCGATAATTGAAGGATAGGGGTACAGAAAAATGCTGCCTTATTTAAAAAAAATTCCCATTGGAGCAAGCTATATAAAAAAAATTCCCATTATGCCTAAGGACAACATGCATTATTTATTCATAATCACTTTCATTTCTTTTTTTTTGTTTGTTTAGACATTCAGTATCACAATTAGCGGTGTTTAAAACTTGTATCATATAATCTTCATCTTAGGCCAGTCAAATTTGACTCAAAAAATCACTAAAATTGCAATCAAACGGCTAGTTCTGATTTTTTTATGTGTTGTTATGGTGTTGTTAGTATCACTACCAGTAGTTTAAATCCAATTTTGCAGTTTTGAAAGACCTGTGCTAACTTCGCAGCACTCGAAAAACCGTGAAATTTTTGCACTCTTTTTGGTTAGTAAACTATATTATAGCCTAGAGACATCGTACTAACGTTTAATTAAAGCTAATTAGGTTTTTTACAACATTTTTGCCTATAATTCTACCCGTAAAAAGAGTATTATCTGTAAGATCGCGGTCGAAAATTGACCAAATCTTAAAATTTAACGTTTCTGGAAAAAAGTTCAATTTTAGGAGAGCTGTATCTCAGCAATAGTATTAAAGCTACAGAGTTGATTCTGGTTTCAAATTGTAGCAATGTTAGTCTACTTTAAAAATGTATATAAAATGAGAAAATGTTAAAAAAATGCGTAGTTTACGACTTATATTGCTCGGCACTCTTATTGTCCTTATAATGCAAGTTAATATTTTTCATAAAAATCAATAAATATCAATAACTAGTTTCGCCCCGCGACTTCGTTCGCGTGTGTTGCTATAAACCTCACGGAGCCCGAGACCTTTCCAACGAATGTAAAACCGTGGAAATCAGTTCGTGCGTTCTGGAGTTATAGCGTCAGGAAGGAAAACCCGACTTATTTTTATATAGTAGATAATATAAATAATTTTTTTTCTTGAATAAATAACATTATAAATACTTAATAAAAATACTTAATAATAGTTTTAACATATATTTCTTGTCGAAAGTTGACCAATTCTTAAAATTTCACTTTTTTGGAAATAATTATAAATTTTTGGAGAGCTGTATCTCAGTTAGGGAATGCAATATCGTTAAGAAAGGCTGAGATCTCGCGAGATCTCGGCCTTTTTTAGCGAGATTGATCTCGGATGAAAAAAGGCGAGATCTCGCGAGTTTAACGAGATTGCACTCGAGCATATAAACGTCTTATTCGAAGCGCGGACTGACACGGAGTGGACGGAGTTGCGATCTGTTGGTTTCGTTCGGTGCGTTTCCGTTTAGCAGATGATTCTTTGGACATTTTGTGCTTCTTAAAGAGCTACTTTCAAAATAATACGTAATAATGGCTTGTGATTTGAACTGAATAAATCTTTCATTTGATCGATATATTTTGTTAATTAATCTGTAATTTCTAATAGTCTGACTAATTGGTATATGTTGTTAATTAATCTGTAATATCTAATAAATAAATAAATTAAAAAAAAAATCATTTATTTCGACCTGTTGGGTCATAATTAAAACAAAGACATACAAAAGTTGTTAGTAACACACACACATTAATCTAATGTTAGTAATCTTATCCTATTTATATTTCTTAACACTATCTAACCTAAGACAGGCCTGATTTGTCAGCACGTGTACCATATGACAATGATACCAAGATAGCAATTCAGGTACTGACAGTCAAACCTGTCAGCAAATGCCTTCAGGATGCCATTGCAGCTAGCCCGGACCCTGCGCACCAGGGATGTGCACCGTTTGCGCATGGTAGTGTAGAAACAATCCACATGTGCATCGTGGATCTACTGAATAGATATAGTTTCATTTAATTGATAATATTATCTTAGTTTAATAGTCAAAACAACTTAGATAATAAGTTTCATTTTTTTTGACTTCTCGTTGTTTTGTTTGTTATAAAAAAACTGTTTTATTACTAAAAGATTTTTGTTTGATATTAGAAGAGAAGACTGGTTGTTTCTTTCATTATTGTTATTTGATAGATGTCAGAGTTTACTACATAGAAGTTTATAAAAAAATTATAGACAGATACGTCAAACAATGTTTGATGCATAAAAGTCTATTGAAAAAATTCGTGAAAATAAATGTTTATCTTGTAATACTTACAATATTTATAATTTTTTTCCTAATTTATTTAAATATTGTGATTATTTATTTGCAAAAAAACACATCAAACTGCTAATCTCGCGAGATCTCGAAATTGGCGAGATCTCGCAGTGTTAGGGATTCTGTTGGCCGTGGGAAAAATGATAGGCAAAGTTCCCGAACGTATGAGCATTTATTACAAAACACCTCTGCCTTATATGACATCACAAAGATATGAACGCCACCGCGGGCTAACCTTATGAAACGCCATCTATCGAACAATATGTAAAGTTTAAATTCAAAGTATGATTTGTTAAAGGGTTGAACATACCGCCCGCCAAGGACTAAATAGTCCTTCAATACTTAACTACTAAAGAGCAATAATTTAACTGCTAAACACAGAAGACATACCCAAGAGAAAAGAACAATGTTAACAATAGCTATGTATGTGAATCATCCACAATGCAAAGGTACAGATAGGTTGTATTTATTAAAAGCATCTAATAAAGTAAACAAAACCTTATGACTAGGTATACAATACAACTACAAGATATAATTTAGACATAACGAAATTCCTTTTCAAAACACAACAAAGAAAGGTAAAATCACATTATCAAAATACAAATATAAAACTAGAGTAAAACTAAAGTTAAAATAACAATTGTATATCACGAAACCGAATGGTTTAACCTGAGAAGCTATACAATTGATCATTATGAGGGACGGCTGGAATGATACAAAGCTTTGAAATTGGACGTTGAATTAGAGAGTCTTTATAACGAAGAGTTACTACACGCGTAATGTTATCCTTCCCGGGATGGACGTTCACTACTCGCCCGAAAAGCCATTTAGTAGGAGGTAAATTGTCCTCTCGCACTAAAACCACGTCTCTTATTTGTAATTCAGAAGTTTTAACATTCCATTTGTATCTTTGAAAAAAATAAGTCAAATATTCTTGTGACCACCTTTTCCAAAAACTTTGAAGCATTCTTTGCGTAAGTTGCCATCGACGTAAACTACTCATTTGAGTTTGTTCGTAATTATAATCGGGTGCCGTTACTAAGGGCTCGCCGACTAAAAAATGACCCGGTGTCAAAGGTGTCGGGTCATCGGGATCAGTACTTGCAATCGATAATGGCCTAGAGTTAAGACACGCTTCAATCTGCGCAAGGACAGTGGCCATTTCTTCGTAGGTTAAGGTAGAGTCGCCTATTACTCTGCGAAGATGATGTTTTGTGCTTTTTATTCCTGCTTCCCACAATCCACCAAAATTAGGCGCGTGAGGAGGAATAAAATGCCATTCCGTGCCGTTGTTAGCTAACGAAGCGGCAATATTGCTCACGACCGAACGTTCGCTTGCGAACAACTGTTTCAACTCTCGTGACGCCCCAACAAAATTTGTGCCGTTGTCACTCCAGACGTGATTGCACCGCCCTCTTCGAGCCACAAAGCGTTTAAAAGCTGAAAGGAACCCTTCCGCAGTAAGATCTGATACAGCTTCTATATGGACAGCTCGCGTGGCCATACATACAAAGAGGCAAATATATCCTTTATAAGACTTGTTGCCTCTTCCTTTGGAAACACGAATATTGATAGGGCCAGCATAGTCAACGCCGGAATTCAAAAAAGGCTTCGCCGGGGTAACGCGACACGTCGGTAATTGACCCATCAATTGTGTTTTAATGGCCGCTGCATTACGAATACACGGCACACAATGATGAATGTGACTTTTAACTGCATTTTTCAATTTAATGATCCAATATTTTGAACGAATGTAATTGCATGTCAATTGTTGTCCTCCATGCATAGTTTTTTCGTGCGCGTCAGCAATAATTAGTTTAGCCAAATGCGATTCTCCGGAAATGATAATGGGGTGTTTGCTATAGTCAGGTACGTGTGAGTGTTCTAGACGACCTCCAACTCGCAATATTCCACTTTTGTCTAGAAATGGGTTGAGTATAACTAATTTGCTCTTCTTGGGCAAACTCTTTGTTTCCAAGAGACTTTCAATAGCGTCGCCGAATGAATGTGCTTGATGTTGTCGAATACAATTAGTAAGTGAATCTTGCATTTCTTCAACTGTGAGATACGGTAAAGGCTTTTCTTTTGCCGTAATGGCACATTTCAGACGAAGAAATCTTCTACAGAATGCGACGACTCTAACAAGTTTCCGTAATGATGAGAACTTCGCATCTAATTTCCAGTCAGTTGGAGGTTTCACATAGGTCGTATAAGCCTTTATCGATTTTGACTCTAAATCTGTTTTGGTGCATATTGAACTAGGTTTAGAATACTCAATGATTTCTTTTTTGAGCCAGGTTGGACCATTCTTCCATAATTGATTATCGAGTAACGCTGTTGGGGTCATACCACGCGATGCGGCATCCGCAGGGTTGTCTTTCGAGCTTACATACGCCCACTGAGATGCATCCAGTCGCGTAAGGATTTCAGACGTGCGATTGGCAACGAACGTTTTCCATCGGCTTGGATGATCGCTCAGCCAAGCTAAGACAATAGTTGAATCTGTCCACGCATGTAAGTTTGCTTTATTTATATTCAAGACTTCGGCGACTTCAACCAATAATTTAGTTACTAACACAGCTCCACATAACTCAAGGCGTGGAATGGATACCTGTTTGATGGGAGCAACCTTAGTTTTAGCCGTCACTAGGTGAGATTCTACGCTTCCAGTTGAAGAGACACACCTAATATACACTGTGGCAGCGTACGCTACGTTGGATGCATCGCTGAACCCGTGTAATTCTACTTGCTTATTGCTGTCCGATCTGTGTACCCACCGAGGTAAGTGGAAATGAATCAATTTACTAAGTTCAATCCTATAGTGATACCATTCTTCCAAAAGCTCATCTGGTATCTTGTCATCCCAATCAAGCCCAGTCAACCACAATTTTTGGATAAAAACTTTTGCAGTTATAATACATGGAGCAATCCAGCCTATAGGATCATACATACGGCATATTTCGGCAATAATTTCTCTTTTAGTTACAGGTGCAGATTCTACTAACTTCACCGTGTAATCGAATTCGTCAGATCGGCGGTTCCAGGTAAGTCCTAATATTTTGGTGATATCATCTTCCCTAATTTCCATATCCTTTCCTTTATTCTCCTTTAAAGATTCCACCAGATTTTTCCTATTACTAGCCCACTTTTGTAATATAAAACCCCCCTTTGCTAATAAAGAATTCAATTGCTTGTAAATTTCAATTGCTTCGAGTTCAGATTGACAGCCAGTCATAAGATCATCCATATAGAAATCTGTTCTAACTCTATTTACAGCTAGAGGGAAGTCACTGCCTTCATCTGTTGCGATCTGATGCAGGGCCTTGACTGCTAAGTATGGTGCACATGAAGTTCCGAACGTTACTCTTAGTAATCTATAGTCCTTAATTTCAGAATCGATAGAATTTCGCCAAACTATTTTTTGATAGTCTACGTGTTTCTCTGCAACTTTTACCTGCCTGTACATTTTGATGATATCTGCAGTAAGGCATATTGGGTGCAGTCGCCAGCGCATAATTATGTGCCGAAGCTCTGGTTGCAACGTTGGTCCTACCATCAAAGTATCGTTAAGAGATACTCCATTGGCACTTCGATCTGACGCATTGAATACAACTCTGGTTTTAGTTGTGCTTTTGTCCATTCTAATTACAGCATGATGTGGCAACCATACTTCATTGCCCTCGTTGGTAGATTTTGTTACTGGGTTGACTTCTTCCATATGACCCAGGGAAATATATTCATTTATCACTTCGTTGTAATCTTTTCTCTGTTCTGAACTCTTTGCTAATCTCTTTTCCAGACTTAACAATCGCTTAACAGCAATAGATCTCGTATCTCCAAATCCGATTGCCTTAGCATTTGGACGGAAAGGTAATTCTACAATATATCGACCAGACTCGTCTCTACTTGTAGTCGCATAAAAATGTTCTTCACATGCTCGCTCTTCAGGACTCAAAACCTTTTCCCCGACCCAGTTAGGTTCGCTTTCAAGTTCCCAAAACCGCTTGATTAGGTCATTGGACTCGGATGTGGCATGCATATTCAAAATTATGTTATGGCACTTGAGTTTGGACTCCTCACCTCCATTCACTTGCCCTGACAGTACCCATCCGAGGTAAGTATCCTGTGCAATAATTAACCCCTTAGGATGTTTGAGTAATCCCTGTTTCAGAATACTGCAGTATACCTCGGCGCCTAATAAAATATCTATTTTATTAGGGGCATTATACTGTGGGTCAGCAAGTATAACTTGACTTAAATCTGCCCAATACGGCAGCACAAATTTGTTTGTTGGCAATACTGAGGTGACCTTGTTTAAAACATGAGCTTTTACTTGTAATTTAAAGGTTGGGTCATGAAGTGACTGCATGTTTACCATAACTGTATACTTAGAAATTAAGTCACTTTGACCACCACCTAGCCCTGAGACACAAGTTTTTTCAGCAATCTTATTTAAATGCAAAAGCTGAACAGCTGCTTCAGAAATGAAAGACGCTTGAGATCCTTGGTCTAAGAGCGCTCTCAATATCTGAAGATGGCCATTTTGGGACTCGACTTTTATTAAAGCAGTAGCCAATAAGGTTTGGCTACACGTTTGTTCCATGGCAAAATGGCTCGCAATATTGTTGGCTTCATCCGTCGGTTTAACTTCTTCCCTTTCTTGGGTTTGCTCATCATCTGATTCAATCACCGCTGCCTCCGTGGCAACTGCAACTGTATACGAACTGGTTTTTCCATGGAGGAGCGTGTGGTGTCTCTTCTTGCAAATACGGCAATTTGTTGGTACACGGCAGGTTTTCTCTGTGTGATTAATGCCCAGGCAGTTAAAACAAAGTCCTAATGTCTTAACTATATCATGGCGACGGCTTACGTCTTCTTTAGCAAATTTATGACATGAAAATAATTTATGATTTTCCGTGCAGTGGGGACAAGTTACCTCTGAAATGGCATGTAAGGATTTTGAATTATTATACGTAGTAGGAGTAGATTTGAGTTTAAATTTAACAGGCTCAACAAATTCTAAAGCTCGGAAGCGACATTCTAAAAATTCTTTTAGTTGTTTAAAACTAGGTAACTCTTCACTCGAATTATTTACATGCAACTCCCACTGTTTACGTGTCTCAGTGTCCACTTTCAGGCTTACAATATAGATTATGATAATATCCCACGATTCTACATTGATTCCTAAGTTGGACAATTCATGCATACAGTCTGTTGTGGTGTCTAGTATGTCTTTGAGACCGTTAGACGATTCACTGGTCATTATCTTTTGACTAAACAACCGTTTCAGTATGCAATTGGACATGAATCGTTTATTATTATAACGACTCTGTAACAAGTCCCAACATTTAGTGTAATTAGCCTGAGTGATGGGTATGTGCTTTATTAATTGTTCGGCTTCCCCTTTTAGTTGGGTTTTTAAATAATGCAAGCGTTGGACGTCATCTAAAGCCGCGTTATTATGTACTAAGGAGAGGAAAAGATCTTTAAATGACGTCCAATCTGCATAATTCCCACTAAACACAGGTATGGATATTTTAGGTAACCGAACAAGAGTTTCCTTCTGTGCATTAGATGAGGAAGCATCAGTATTGGAAGAAAGACTACTTTGTGAGCTCAACAATGATTTTAACTCGCTCTTATAAACTAAGTAAGTTTCATAACCCACACTAAAGATATCGGTTTTAACGTAAGCACTTTCATCCAAAGCTTTACTGTCATAACTGGAAATGATGCTCTCGTGTTTGTTAGTGAATCGTTTGATTATCTCCTCTAATCCTTCTAGTCTCGTCATGATGTATGCGTCAGTTATGCGGTCCTTGGGTGATTTTCTAAAATTGCTCCTTCCTTTCTCAATTTGATTTTTTAAATCATTCATGATTCTGAAATCGGCTTCCATCGTTTTAGGTAGCACTACTCTTCACCTAAACTGATTAAGTTATTTAAAGCGTTTTCTAAGTCGGAAATTTTTTCTAAGTCCGAAAATTTTTCTATGTCCAAAATTTTTTCTATGTTCGGAAATTTTTCTAAGTTCTAAATTTTTTCTATGTCCGGAAATTTTTCTAAGTCCAAAATTTTTTCTAAGTTTTTGAAACATTAAATATCAAGGTAAATTTGGGCATAGATTCCTCGTCTTGTCGTTTTTAATCCAATGATTCTAAGTCCTAGCTACCACTTTGAAATTTTACAAGTCTTGAAGATTAATCAATTTTCTAAGTTTTTGACTCACTACTAATAAGGTTGAAATTAGCGTACTCACAGTTATATTGCACTTTACCACTTCACACACATTTCAGCTTTGCACTTCCCACTTGGTGTCCTCAGGTAAGTTGTTCGATGTCTCCACCTGGTGGCGCCACTGGATCGGATGTCACTGTTGTCTTCTTTATAGTGTCACTTGCTACTGCTCGCTTTGACAATGTCAACTTGATAGGTGTCACTTCGCAACTTTATTGAACAACTTATCTATAGTAACATATTATACTCTTTTATACCAATGTACCAAAATTGGTTCAAAAAACGTTCCGACTCGAAGGACCCTGTTAGGGATTCTGTTGGCCGTGGGAAAAATGATAGGCAAAGTTCCCGAACGTATGAGCATTTATTACAAAACACCTCTGCGTTATATGACATCACAAAGATATGAACGCCACCGCGGGCTAACCTTATGAAACGCCATCTATCGAACAATATGTAAAGTTTAAATTCAAAGTATGATTTGTTAAAGGGTTGAACACGCAGTATTGTTATTCATAAACTCGCGGGATCTCGCTTGAGCCCCAATCTCGCGAGATTTGCGTTCCCTAATCTCAGTTAATATTGTATTGAAAGAACTAGTTCTGGTCTTAAATTGTAGCAATTTTAGTATACTTAAAAAAAATTACAGAAAATATTTTTTTAAGAAACGCGCAGTTTAGGACTTATATTGAAAAAACCAAAAAGAGTGCAAAAATTTTGCCGTTTTTCAAGTGCTGCAAAGTTAGTACAGGTCTTTCGAAGCTGCAAAATTGGATTTAGACTACTGTTAGTGGTCCTAACAACATATTAAAATATCAGAACTAGCCGTTTGATTGCGATTTTAATGTAAAATTTGACTGGCCTATCTACCAAAGATGTGCTTGTAATTGTTGGTACCTGAGGATTAGGGATTAGGATTATAATTTGATTTGGTAGATAATAATTTTATTGATTAAGAATCATCTTCATCAGAATTTTCAACTTGTCTTTTGAGAGTCATCTGTAAAGATAATATATTTATAGAAAGTACTTGCAATAAACGACCTCCCTGGCGCATTGGTGAGCGCTGTGGTCTTTCTTATAAGTGGGAGGTCCCGGGTTCGATTCCCGGCAGGGGCAATTTGGGATTTTATAATTTCTAAATTGTCTCTTGTCTGGTCTGGTGGGAGGCTCAAGCCGTGGCTGGTTACCACCCTACTGGCAAAGCCGTGCCGCCAAGCGATTTAGCGTTCCGGTACAATGCCGTGTAGAAACCGATCAGGGGTATACATAGATATCTCTTCCAAGTTAGCCCGCTTTTATCTTAGACTACATCATCATTTACCATCTGGTGAGATTGCAGTCAAGGGCTAACTTGTAGTTGAATAAAAAAAAACTGATTACGATCCACATTTCTTTTTTTCATCATGACAAAATCTATACCTATACATATTCCACACTGTCACATTTTACTCAATCACATATGTACATATAAATTTAGCTACATATACACAAACTTAGCCTGCAATCCACACTCATTCCTCCATGCATGCTTACACATACACACACCACACACGCATACATACACACCACCAGGAGCATCCACCCTACATAGATATATCCATAGATAAAATGAATACGTGGATATATCTTACGAAAATATTTCTTTCCATCACTATAACATTGCTCACTTTCCGGAAAAAGCGGTTGACTGTTGGGTAGACAATCAATGAGATCGTGTTTGGAGTGATGGGTTATTGGGTACGAATCTGTATAAGTAGGTACGTACGTAAACATAAATCAATTATGAAATGTACTTAAATAATCTAAAAATACATGTATTAAAATAACAAACCATACTTAGCTTACATACCATCTCATAAAATAATTTTGTGTCTCTCTGCGCGTTGACGTAATGCGATATTTGTTTTCGACTGAACGCTGAATAGGTACCTAGTAATTTTATTTTTACGTACCTACCAAATGGCTGCGCATTGAAAAAAGACGGCAAAAACCGGTTAAAACCGGTTTATTCAACGAAACCTATTTAAGAACTTTATTTGCCTCAAACCGGTTAATTTTGGGTAAAGGTAGAACAAAACCGAAATGAAAGTTCACTATGTACTTAGGCCTTAACCGGTTCGGATTTTTTACCGGTTTCCGACCCCTGCACGCCACTACGGCGTCTTTTCATACTACGGTTCACATTGCGAACTACAGAGCGAAGCGAAGTTCTCATTATCTAGCTACTTGAGCTAAGCGAAACTACCTCGTTTCGCTTCGCTAATCGCTTTGCTCCCAGTGGGGTCTGCGCCTTAAAAACGTATTTCTATAAAACTTCGTTTAAATAATAAAAACAGCATTTTTTTACAATTTCCACTTACGTACCACCTAAATAGTAAAACTGGATATTATGTAAAGCTATTACGTGCTTATGCATTCCACCATCAAGATTACATAGACTCACGTTAGCTAAGCTTTTTAGAATGCCATAAAATATCATCATAAAAGCTCTGCACAACTAAGGTAACTGCCGCTAACGGTTTCTACAAACACTAGACTGTAGAGATTATTTGGGTTGAGAACACTGAATTATTATGTAGGTACTAGAACAGACAACGCTAACAAAATCTGTGTACCGCGAGCAGCAGCCCTCCTCCCGCGCGCCCCGCTCCTTGAGACATAGATGGGACTACTACAATACAGAGGCGACACATTGAGTATATTCTACCTATTGAGAAATCGCATCTGAGAGTTTGATTTACAATGTTTATTTTATAGCACTATGTGCCCCAAACTCGCACTTAAGCAACGTTTATCCGGGACTTGGGTATTCTATTACCTATTAAACCTCGAAAAAATAATAAAACTGCCTCGTTGGTCTACCATTGATATGCTTGACTGCGAATTTTTAGGTCATGGGTTTAATACCTAAGTCAGGTCAAGCCTGGCATTGCAAGTTAGCGGTGCTTTACCCCCGTACCTCGGAGAGCACGTTTAAAGCTGTCGGTCCCTGTACTTATCACTAATTTGTGATAATAGTTGTTAAAAACATAGCTAATTCATTCCCAACTAATTCACCTTTCAAACAAAAAAACCCGCATTCAAATCGGTTCACCCATTTGAGCGCTAAGGTGGAACAGACAGACACACACACACACACACACACACACACACACAAACACGTCATACTTATAACACCCCATCGTTTTTGTATCGGAGGTTAAAAATAAAGTGTCTCATCTGCGTAGTTTCTTAGTCTATGAATTTCAGCGAAACATGGCAGCAAGTGCGGTGACGTACCGTAAAACGGGGTGAATAGGGACAAATTCCAACTTCACATAATTAAATTACATGTTTTACCAATAATTCAGTGAACTTACGAGTGAAAAGTAACTCCTTGGCCTTTACTTGTATTTCTTGAGTGGTTGGCACAGTATTGCAGTACACACCCAGGCATATTTAATTGATTTTAAATAGATCTCAAACACGTCACGCTCCAACAGACGCTTCGCGCAGACTAAGTGAGCTAAGGTACGTTTACCATAACTCTTGTTACAAAAAACCAAGTCTCGGCGTCGACTCTATATAATAATTCCTCAAAGGTTGAGAAAGGAAACTTGACGTAGCTACGTACCTACAACTTGTAGATAAAGTGCATGCTCACTAAAGATCAACGACGACATACCCCATAGACGGATGATAACAGGCACGCGGTGTGAGGTAACAGTTGAGTTTTTTTAGTCTTATATAAGTGGCTGCTCGAAAATTCCGAATTAGTATCGACCAGTTCTGAGCGCCGTAAACACGTCCGCTTTGGCGAATGAAATATAGTGACAAAAAATACAAGGATGCCTTGCTGATTTGTAAAATGGTGTGGTAAAATCTCTCAAACATCGAGGTAAAGAAAGGTAGCATAACATTTCATCGATAAGTCAGTAAAACTAATTTTACCAAAATAATCATAAATAAAATAATTTATAGCGGGGTTCATCTTATGTTGGTCATGTTCACAGTAGGAGGAGCTTGAAATCTACTCGCGTTATCGCCGCATCTCTTTTATTCATACTCGCCGCGTAAGTATTTATCTCGTTTCATTAGTTACCTTCTGAACGATAGTGATGTTCAACATCAATTCTATTCTATTGTCGATAGTATGAACATAGTAAAGCCGTAGACCGAATTGTTTTTCTCTTAGGGACCGTTCAGATAGCCCGGCGCGGAGAGCAGAGCAAATTTTAATCACATTTAAAATTCTATTTTTTTATCTGAACGGTCCCTTAGACGTTGTCCTAATGCGCGAATGCAAACGCGAATGCGCGATCATCGCAAGTTCGCGCGAATTTTACTCGTACGAACTCGCGATCAAACATACTGATCTCGAATAGGTGTCCTAATAGGCATTCGCGCGACAATCGCGTCACGTCGTTGGGCAGTGACTGACTGACTGACTGACTGACAGACTGACTGACTGTGACTGACTGACTGACTGACTGACTGACTGACTGACTGACTGGTTGACTGACAGTGACTGACTGAATGACAGTGACTGACTGACTGACTGACCGACTGACTGACAGTGACTGACAATGACTAACAGTGACTGACTGACAATGACTGACAGTGACTGACAATGACTAACAGTGACTGACTGACAATGACTGAGTGACTGACTGACTGACAGTAACTGACTGAATGACAGTGACTGACTGACTGACTGACCGACTGACTGACAGTGACTGACAATGACTAACAGTGACTGACTGACAATGACTGACAGTGACTGACAATGACTAACAGTGACTGACTGACAATGACTGAGTGACTGACTGACTGACAGTGACTGACTGACAATGAATGACAGTGACTGACTGACTGACTGACAATTACTGACAGTGACTGACAATGACTGACAGTGACTGACAATGACTGACAGACACTGACTGACAGTGACTGACAATGACTGACAGTGACTGACTGAATGACTGACAGTTACTGACTGACTGACAATGACTGACTGTGTCTGACAGTGACTGACAGTAACTGACAATGACTGACAGTGACTGACTGACAATGACTGACAGTGACTGACTGGCTGACAATGACTGACAATGACTGACGGTGACTGACTGGCAGTGACTGACAGTGACTGACAATGACTGACAGTGACTGATTGACTGACAGTGACTGAAAATGACAGACAGTGAGTGACTGACTGACAGTGACAGACAGTGACTGACGGTGACTGACAGTAACTGACAATGACTGACAGTGACTGACTGACTGACAGTGACTGACTGACTGACTGGTTGACTGACAGTGACTGACTGAATGACAGTGACTGACTGACTGACTGACCGACTGACTGACAGTGACTGACAATGACTAACAGTGACTGACTGACAATGACTGACAGTGACTGACTGAATGACTGACAGTGACTGACAATGACTGACTGACAATTACTGACAGTGACTGACAATGACTGACAGTGACTGACAATTACTGACTGACAATGACTGACAGTGACTGACAGTGACTGATAGTGACTGATAATGACTGGCACTGACTGACAGTGACTGACAATGACTGACAGTGACTGACAGTGACTGACAGTAACCGACAGTGACTGACAGTGACTGACTGACAATGACTGACAGTGACTGACTGGCTGACAATGACTGACAATGACTGACAGTGATTGACGGTGACTGACTGACAGTGAATGACAGTGACTGACAATGACTGACAGTGACTGATTGACTGAAAGTGACTGAAAATGACTGACAGTGAGTGACTGACTGACAGTGACAGACAGTGACTGACGGTGACTGACAGTAACTGACAATGACTGACAGTGACTGACTGACAATGACTGACAGTGACTGACTGGCTGACAGTGACTGACTGGCTGACAGTGACTGACAATGACTGACAGTGACTGACTGACAGTGACTGACTGACAGTGACTGACAGTGACTGACAGTGACTGACAATGACTGACAGTGACTGACTGACAGTGACTGAAAATGACCGACAGTGAGTGACTGACTGACAGTGACTGACAGTGACTGACTGACAATGACCGACAATGACTGACAGTGACTGACAATGACTGACTGTGACTGGCAGTGACTGACAATGACTGTCAGTGACTGACAATGACTGACAGTGACTGACTGACAATGACTGAGTGACTGACTGACTGACAGTGACTGACAGTGACTGACTGGCTGACTGACTGACAGTGACTGACAGTGACTGACTGAATGACTGACAGTGACTGACTGAATGACTGACAGTGACTGACAAGTGACAACCCTCTCCTCTCTACCTCTACCTCTACCCCTACCTCTACCCCTACCTCTACCCCTACCTCTACCCCTACCCCTACCTCTACCCCTACCTCTAGGTAGGTAGGTAGAGGTAGGTAGATGTAGAGGTAGGGGCAATATAGCAATCTGTAATACAAAATATAAAATAACATTCATACAATATGTTTGGTAGGTAAGTATCTACTTATCGTGTTTTAATCAAACGTGTCCCATCCCTAGTCCGTGTACTTTTCGCAACCTAGGTAAGTACTGACCTTGGTCGGGCCAATCAGAACGCGATTCCCCGCGCCTTCATACTTCAGCTAGTTGCCAGAATTGTTTCAGTAGAATTAAAATAAACATGAGGTGTCTATGGGATGTATCGTCGATGCTAAAGATAAAAGATGTCGTACAGTTAGTCGCAGCAGTATTCTAAGACATATCAATAATTAGGTAGGTGTACAAGGTGTGATTAAAATTAATCTTTCCAGATGGAGAACGGTTACATTTACATTGAGGATTTCTATCTTGTTTATACTTTATTTGGGTCTATGTTACTTTGGAACTAAACATTGTATTACAGAGGTAATGCAAACCGTAAATCCTGAAACTCTTTAGTGATATCTAACCAAGAATTAAGTCTAGATACTGAATAGAAAATACTGCAAAAAAATATTTAAATTATACTTACCGTATCCTTTGAGCAAATGTCACCTTAACGAGACCCGTGCCCTGTCCCACACACAGGCTTGATGGGCGGTAAGTAGGAAAGGGCTTAAAGCATCGTAAACGCGACGCCCGCGTGATTAACAACGCTTTACCCGTAATCTCGGCTCACTACGAGAGGACCCCACGCGATGCTGGCTCAAGATAATATCAGGGTTTTCATCGAGCGTCATAGCAGCAGACAAAGCATTTCACTTTGAAATCTACATCCCAAGTAAAATATGCACCACCTCAAACGAAATAAATGTGACAGCATAGATAATAATTATAGTCCGGTGAGAATGCCCCGGAGTCGGAGTGAGTGTGTCGAGTGTATTTTGAGGGATTTATGTGGTGATGTGGTGGTGCCTATTGCTTGCTTTTTCCGCATAATATGTAGCAGCGGGAGCGCGGGCGGAGTACAGTGCATGCTGTACTCATTAGGGTTCAGAACCGGGAAATCCCGGTCTCGAAAGTACCGGGAATTCCCGGTTCTTTTGTCAGTAAAAAAGAACCGGGAAATCAAATTTGATTCCCGGTTCTTTCGGTACTTTCGGGAATTTTATTTTAATGACACGATTCACGCTACTACTTACATACATAATCTTTACAACACTAACTTTACTTTTTTATACTTTCTACTGTTCAAAAGTTCAAAACTAACGTGAATTCAGCGCTAAAATAAATGGCGCGTGGTAACTTACAAGTCTACCTCGCTTGCTGTTGTGTGCTATCGCTCGCTTACTCAGTTTTCGGATTGCAGTGCGCGCAAAAACCCACTTGGGAATAGTTTTTCCAAAATTCCTTAAACACGTATCGGTTACTAAAGCATAAAATCTAATACTACAACTCTTTATTTTTAACCAAAAATGTAAATACCAACTATCATAGATTTAATTTGATAGATGACGTGAAAAATGACGTACTGTCATTTAAACTTTCATCCCCTATTTAACCCACTTGGGCATAGAATTTTTAAAAATGCTGAAATTAATATTTTTTATTTTTATTGAAAGCTCAAATACCAATGTTCATGGCTGTAACTTGAAAAATGACAGACTTTCATACAAACTTCCCCTATTTACCCCATACATCATAAAAGGAAGCAACTGAAAAAGTTTCTGACGATGTTGCGCCATCTGTTCCGGCTTTTAACGACGTGAACCGCTTCGGCAACATTCAAGAGTGGTGCGCATCTGGTCAGTCCAGCGAATTGCACTCCTACCTCTCGATCTCCTGCCGTTCATTTTCCCGGTAACTATAAGTTTTTGTAGGTTATCACCGGGTTTACGAGCGATATGGCCGAAAAACTCAAAGATCCTCCTCAGGTATAAGTTGAAGAGTCTCGGCTTTTTGTCAATTTTGAGTTCTTCGCGGATCGATTGGTTGGTCCTGAATGCAGTCCAAGGGATTCTGAGGATTTTCCTCCGGCACCACATCTGACGATCTCCAGCTTTTAATGTTCATGTCTCCGCCCCCGTATAGGAAAATGAAGAAGAATAAAGTGTTGACGAGTGTAATTTTTGTCTTATTACTGATGTTACGATCCTTCCATGTCCTATCGAGCTGAGAAATTGCAGCCTTGGCCATTCCGTTTCTCCTGTAAACTTCAGCTTCACAAGACCTGTTATTGTTGATGCTAGAACCCAAGTAAATTAAGTGATCAATGGGTTTTAAATTGAGTGTTCCATTGAGTTATAGCTTAGAAGCACGATCCACCACCATGATCTTGGTTTTAGACCAATTTATGGCCTATGTTGCTCCATTTTGTTCATGAGTTGGAACATTTCAACTTCATTAGCTGTGTCGTGAAAAGGATGGTGTCATCGGCGTAGCGAATGTTTAGAATTTTATTACCATTGATGGTAATTCCACCATCCCAGTCCGGCGTATGATGCTCTCTCCATAGATGTTAAACAGAATAGGGGATACGATGCATCCTTGACGAATTTCTTCGCCAAACGAGAAAGGTGTTGATGTCGTCTTGTCGATGCTTACTACCCCCTGACTATCTGAGTATAGGGTTTGAATCACTCCGACCAGATGTTTTGGGACTCCCATTTCCTGGAGAACTGTCCATTTCACACAGTCAAAGGCCTTACTGTAGTCGACGAAACACATAATGAATGTTACATTGAATTTGCAAGCTTTTTCAATGTGAGCGCACACTAAGAAAGGATTATTAGAACTTCCAACCCTAAGGGGGCTAAATAGGGGATGAAAGTTTGCATGAAAGTCGGTCATTTTTCAAGTGATAATCATGAAAATTGGTATTTAAGCTTTCGATTAAAAAAAATATATGAATTTCAGGATTTTTGGAAATTCTATCCCCAAGTGGGTTAAATAGGGGATGAAAGTTTAAATGACAGTGCGTCATTTTTCACGTCATCTATCAAATTAAATCTATGAAAGTTGGTATTTAGATTTTTGGTTAAAAATAAAGAGTTGTAGTATTAGATTTTATGCTTTAGCAACCGATACGTGTTTAAGGAATTTTGGAAAAACTACCCCCAAGTTGGTTAAATAGGAAATGGAAGTTTAAGATTAAGAATCCACGCGGGCGAAGTCGCGAGCATCTCAGTAAGTAATGTACAGACTACAGAGCTGGTTCTGGTCTTAAATTGTAGCAATTTTACCTATTTTACTTTTAAAACGCCTTGAAAAAATCCAAAATTTACGCGGTCTTTTCGATTTTGGACAAAGTTGCGTTCGGCGCGGCTCGAGTTCACAAACTTGGATTATTCATTGGGCCAACATCATAAACATCAGAACTACCGGATTTGAGGCGAGGTATTCAGAAGTTAAAGTTACTGGACTATAGAAAATAGAAGCAAAATATGAAAAGACTGATTTTTAAACTCACACAATATTAGTTCCAATAAAAATTACTTAAATATTTCATTGTGCTTTACTTTTAAAGTGTAAAACTTGTTGTATAAAGAAAAAAACTACAAAGAACCGAAAAATCCCGAAAGAACCGGGAATTCCCGGTTCCTTTGGGTAAAAGAACCGAAATTCCCGGTTCTCAAAAACAGGACCGGTTCCGTAAACCCTAGTACTCATACATATTGGTGCCACTACAGCCTTTTAACGTCCCACTGCTGGGCACATGCCTCCTCTCCCATAGAAGAGACTAGAGAGGGATTTAGAGCTTAAACCCGCTACGCTGCTCCAATGCGAGTTGACGAGCTATCCATTGATGGGACCATCCAAAAATTGTAATTGTTACCTACTCTTTAACGCCGCACCTACTGAACCGATTTGGCTGAAATTTTGAATGGAGATGGATTATGTCCTGACTTAAAACATTGGCTACTTTTTATCTTGAAAAAATCCACAGTCGCCACGGGATTTTGAAAACATCGATATCTATAGTTACAGCTATAGGTAGATTACTATAGCAAACTTCCTTGAAAGTAGGTATAAAGGTTGGAAAAGGGAGCTGGAACGGGAACCGGAAATCCACGATTCCCTCGGGATTGGTGAAAAACCGAAATTCACGCGGGCGAAGTCGCGGGCAGAAGCCAGTAATATAATAAATACAATAATGAAACATCGTCGTCGGCGTCGTCGTTGTCAACCGATTGACGTCCACTGCTGGACATAGGTCTCTTGAAGGGACTTCCACATGCCACGGTCTTGTGCCGCTTGTATCCAGCGGCTCCCTGCGACTCGTTTGATGTCGTCGGTCCACCTAGTGGGGGGTCTACCAACACTGCGCTTCCCGGTGCGAGGTCGCCACTCCAGCACCTTGGGACCCCAACGTCCATCGGTTCTCCGAACTATGTGCCCCGCCCATTGCCACTTCAGTTTCGCAACCCGTTGAGCTATGTCGGTGACTTTGGTTCTTCTACGGATCTCCTCATTTCTGATTTGATCGCGTAGAGAAACTCCAAGCATAGCTCTCTCCATCGCCCTCTGAGCTTTCTTATGAGGCCCATAGTTAGCGACCATGTCTCGGATCCGTATGTCATCACTGGCAACACGCACTGTTCGAAGACTTTCGTCTTCAGGCATTGAGGAATTTTGGACGAGAAGACGTCGCGAAGCTTCCCGAACGCTGCCCATCCAAGTTGGATTCGGCGGTTGACCTCTTTCTCGAAATTTGACCTACCTAGCTGGACTGTGTGTCCTAGGTATATATACTCGTCTACAATTTCGAGCGCCGAGTTCTCAACGATTATCGGGTGAAGCGGGGCATGAGTATTTGACATGATTTTCGTCTTACTCATGTTCATTTTTAGGCCCACCTGTTGAGAAACCCTGCTGAGGTCGTTGAGCATTGTATTAAGATCTTCCAGAGACTCTGCCATCACGACTATATCATCGGCAAACCGCAGGTGAGTGATGTACTCGCCGTTGATGTTGATGCCAAGTTCCTTCCAATTCAGAAGCTTAAAGACGTCTTTAATGAAACATAATTCACTCAAATCAAAATGATAACAATATCGCTATTTGACAGCTATCGTTACATTTACAAGCACGTAGGTATTTTCATACCTATTCGCTTTTGTTTCCAAGTGTATCATCATGCGAAATGGCCAAATAATATGTATTCCTTATAATTTATTTTTATTATTTTCGTACACTGAAGAAATAATAAATAGGACAAAGAACAATTTATCAAAACGAAAATAGGTAACTTAGTTTTGTTTTGATATGTTATTCGTCTTTTAGATATTATATTAAAGCTATTTGCGATAGATGTAGAGAAAACTTCTCTAATATTATGTTCTAATTTAAAGGACAGTTTTAAAACGAGTAGGTAAGTATTATATTCCTCATGTAGGGAAAAAAAAGTAGGTACCTAGGCCGTGCAATTAGATTTAGGATTTCTCTAGTTACCCTGATTTATGTTATCACGCAACGAGTCGCGTGCCGCGGTCGCGTACCACAAAGTCTTCCTTTAGAGCTAAGATAAAAGTTTGTGAGTGAAAAGCCATATTCGTGGCGCAGAAATCACGTACCTATACCTACAAGGGCCGCTATTCGTACGCTGTCGTGTCTTAAAGTCTACCATGATAAAAGTAAGTTCGATTCCTACTATACCCACATATAAAGTAAACATTACATAAAGTAATCACTAAAGGTTATTCATCTGAGACTCACTGACATTTGACATTCACAAAAGGATCAAAAAGCTGAAACCCAGCGCCGTTAACCCAGTTAGTATACGTGTGTTGCTGACGAAACCACAAATTTCGTGAAACATTAAATATCTGGAACAACGTACCTTACCGGCTTAACTTTTGAGAAAAACCTTTGGACGATACTTTGTGTTTCTATATTAATAACAATGGAAGAGATTACGCCCTTTTGTGCGTAGATAACTAGGTAAATACATACTAATCTTGATTAGGGAACGACATTAACTGCCCCGCTTGAATATTTAAATACACACTGAATATTAGAGCAGGTTGTAATAATTATATTTTACATTATTAATTTACCCTTCACACGAGATAAGGAGAGATATGATTATAATAGAATATCTAATTATGTTAACACTTAATTGGTTTACTTTGAACACAAAAAGGAACATAAGATAAAATTCTCCATTGTGGCCTTATAAAAATGGAAAATGTAAGCACTAATCTTCCAAATAATTCCTTACCATTTAATAACTACAACACAATAAAATCTAGTGGTCTACGATCCCGTATTAGAAATATTTTTTTGACAGACAAGGATGCAGCGAGGTAGGTGTGCATCCGGTGCTGGTGCAATTCTGATGTCAAATGGAATTGCGCGCGCAACACTTTTTTGTCACTCTCAACGCTCGCGCAAAAAAATTTAACCATGGATTTAGCACCATTTTTGATAAGGTAACCTAATATGGTTGGATTGGTAATAAAATAATCTTTTATTTGATACATGATTCGATTAAATAACAGATGAGGGAAGTTAATCGAAAAAAATTATTTAATTTTTTTTTGTTACATCAAGGGCATCGGATTTAGCTAGGCAACCTATGTGCAATGTATTAATCTATACCTACATTATCTAGCAATATAATCTCTATCAGCATTAAATAACAGATGAGGGTATATATTTTTAATACCGGATCTTCGTGTTAGGGGTACTGGGAGATAGAAACGAAAACACAAATGTGTGTCTAGTCACAGAACTGTGTAAAATAGCAACCAGGGTAACATAAATCGGTAGGTATCTCGCGTTAGTTTTGAGTATGTATGAGGCACGTATGCGTATTTATGAGAACTGGGAGGTAGAACTGAAAACACAAATGTGTGTCCAGTCGCAGAACTGTGTAAAACAGCTACCAGGGTAACATAAATTGGTAGGTATCTCGCGTTAGTTTTGAGTATGTATGAGGCACGTATGCGTATTTATGAGAACTGGGAGGTAGAACTGAAAACACAAATGTGTGTCCAGTCGCAGAACTGTGTAAAACAGCTACCAGGGTAACATAAATTGGTAGGTATCTCGCGTTAGTTTTGAGTATGTATGAGGCACGTATGCGTGTTTAGGGGAACTGGGAGATAGAACTGAAAACACAAATGTGTGTCCAGTCGCAGAACTGTATAAAACAGCTACCAGGGTAACATAAATTGGTAGGTATCTAGCGTTAATTTTGAGTATGTATGAGGCACGTATGCGTGTTTAGGGGAACTGGGAGATAGAACTGAAAACACAAATGTGTGTCCAGTCGCAGAACTGTGTAAAACAGCTACCAGGGTAACATAAATTGGTAGGTATCTCGCGTTAGTTTTGAGTATGTATGAGACAGGTATGCGTGTCTAGGGAAACTGGGAGATAGAACTGAAAACACAAATGTGTGTCCAGTCGCAGAACTGTGTAAAACAGCTACCAGGGTAACATAAATTGGTAGGTATTCGCGTTAGTTTTGAGTATGTATGAGGCAGGTATGCGTGTCTAGGGAAACTGGGAGATAGAACTGAAAACACAAATGTGTGTCCAGTCGCAGAACTGTGTAAAACAGCTACCAGGGTAACATAAATTGGTAGGTATCTCGCGTTAATTTTGAGTATGTATGAGGCAGGTATGCGTCTTTAGGGGAACTGGGAGATAGAACTGAAAACACAAATGTGTGTCCAGTCGCAGAACTGTGTAAAATAGCTACCAGGGTAACATAGGTAGGTATCTCGCGTTAGTTTTGAGTATGTATGATGGTCTAGGATCCCGTATTAGAAATATATACTCTGATCTATTACTTATCCCTAACGTCTCCCAGTTATTTTTTTTGCAAATATCTTTAATATACAGACACGGCAAGTCTACGATTTTATTCTATGTATAGACTGAGCACGCCTGCCTTGCTGGCCACTGCATCCTTGTCTGTCAAATGGAATTGCGCACGCAACACTTTTCTGTCACTCTCAACGCTCGCGCAGAAAATTTTATATCTTAAATACATGCCAACCATGGATTTAGCACCGCTTTTGATCAGGCAACGTAATACGGTTGGATTGGGAATAAAATCTTTCATTTGATATATAATTCGATTTTAATAACAGATGAAGGAAGTTGATCGAAAAAATTTAATTAATTTTTTTATTGTTAAACATCATAGGCTAGACTAGACTAGACTATTGACTATTGACTATAGGCACCGGATTTAGCTAGGCAACCTATGTGCAATGTATCAAATTATACATTATGTAGCATATAATCTCTATCAGCATTAAATAACAGATGAGGGTAAATATTTCTAATACCGGATCTCCTACCATAGCAAGATTCGCGACCTTCGCGCTTTACAAAAACATTCTAGGTCTAGGAGTAAGGCAAACAGAACTATGTGGAGTCGGGGTATTTTGTAAAAATCTTTTTGACCGAAGCCTGGACACTGTCTTGAAAAATAATTGAGAATCCATAAGCGGCGCAACGGAGTTTCTCCATATATTACCAAGAACCACGGAAGAGAAAAAACAGCCAAGAACGATCCCAATTAAATCCTTCGAATAAAAAAACCGCATTCAAATTGGTCCATCGTTCGAACGTTACACAGAATCACAGAGCATTCAAACTTATATTATAATAACACCCCTCTTTTTGCGTACAAAAAGAACTATTTATAATTGAATTTAATGGACGCTATAAGCACTAAGTTTGTATTTGCATGCAAGTTCTGCTGGAACACGGCGACGGGTCGTCCATCTCAACGAGTCGGGAGCTATCAAGTTTTAATGAAATAGAGCCCGCGACGTGCATAAAAACGGCATGGCGTGCGTAACGCGGCGCTGATCGCTACTCTCCTATGCTAGTACACAGTACACTACACAGTAAACAGTACACACTACACAGGAAGTGTGCGCCCTTGCATACGCTGCAATACCGCTCTTTGATGGGTGACGACTGACGGGGTACGTAAAGGTGCCTCTTCACCAGCTCGATTTACTTCGATCGGCCATAGCGCGCGGGCGCAGTGGTAGCGCTGTGGTCTTATAAGTGGGAGGTCCCGGGTTCGATTTGGGATTTATAACTTCTAAATTATCTCTGGTGGGTGAATTTGTAAAGTGTCTCTGCCTGTCTGATGGGAGGCTTCAGCCGTGGCTGGCTACCACCCTACCGGCAAAGCCGTGCCGCCAAGCGATTTAGCGTTCCGGTGCGATGCCGTGTGGAAACCGATCAAGGGTATTCCTACCTCTCCCAAAGTTAGCCCGCTTCCATCTTAGACTGCATCATCACTTACCATCAGTTGAGATTGCAGTCAACGGCTAACTTGTACTTGAATACAAAAATTGCCATTTAACCATGTCAATTTTTTGTAGCGTTCGCACTTAATCGGTAACAATTCTGAGATTCAACAAATAATTCGTTACATTGACCTCGATCGACTTCGAAGACGCTTCTCCACCACCTCGATCGGCCTCCAATGTTAAAACTTAAAACTAGTCCCAACTCTAGCGATTCTAGTCTATTCAGTTCGCTGTAACATGTGGGAGGTCAGAAGAGCATAGAGTACTTAAAAGAGTGGTTTTTGTGCACTAGACGTGTGGATGGCAATATTTTCTGCCAAATTTTGAGGTGAACAAGTAAAATATATACACGAACTGAATGTGTCCCTACAACAGAATACATAAACAATTCACGCACACTTCAACAACTGCATGATCATTGATCTTGCAGGGGAAAGGAGAATCCTTTTCTATTGAGTTTTTTTCGATCTACGTAGTGAATCAATATTGTTTGGCACCAATGGTAATCGATTGTTATTGATAGGGATGGTCTTAGCCGATTTATCGAGAGCACGACTAGGCATGACCGTCTTTGATCGCTCTACGATCAAAATTTTGATCGAAGAGCGATCTAAATTTTTAGTAGTCGATAGGCCGGTGGAGAGACACCTTAAGGCGGACATATTGCTTCTATTATTTATTCTTTTACACGAGATAAACATGCCGCATTTACACTCTATCCATACATAATGATTTTTAACGCGTGCACTATCCGATTAATTCGAGATTTATTCACATTTACGGTAACACCTGCTTACAATCTTACATTCAATAGATGAAATCATCGAGCTAGGAAGCTGCACTGTATTCTAGAACCTACTCATTCTATTTTTACTGGACAAAATAATCTCTACCTACAGGAAAACTTGTAAAGTGTAGGTACCTATACCTACCCTAATGTTATTCAATATTAATATTATTATTTCTACTTTTTGTATATTATTGTCGTAGTCATAACCGTCCTTGTGGGGACTTCCACACGCCGCGATCTTGCGCCGTTTGCATCCAGCGTCTCCCTACGAGTCTGATGTCGCTGATTGACCTAGAGGGGGATCTGCCGACACTGCATCTATATTATAAGTAAGCTCCTAAATCATCACAAGTAACTAATTTTGAGTCAGCACCAAATAAACAAAGACGCCTGTTGCAAATCCCGCAGCCATCATTTTATTTTTGGTGCTGACTTTTAGTTACTTTCATTGGTTCAAGAGCTGATTAAAAAGGTTTGTTTTATTTTTCGCTTTTCAACTCCTTTTTCCATGGGCTTAATTTTTTTAAGGTTGTATTGTCCCGAGAAGCCTTTTTTAATAAATCTAAATCCACGAGGGTAACATTCCGGGCAAGAGCTATATGGTACATTATAATGTAAAGCAATTAATTGATAACCAAATGAAGACACATTAAACCAAAACCCCTATGAATAAAAGAAAGCACCGTTTGCGTGAGCGGACGTTACGTCTGCTCGCTCGAGGGCCTCTACCCCCGCCCACGCCCCAACCCCCGCCCACGCCCACGCCCGCGGACAGCTGCCAAGTGCCCACAGACAATGCTCAAACATGGGGCCACAGCATGAGGCATATATTTTGATACCACTTATGAATAGGCATGTCGAAAACGTCGGTGTAATTTGTTCACACATTTTAGTTATTTTAGAACATAATATTAGGGACCTTTCAGACAGACCGGCGCGGAGAGCGTCGGAGAGCATTTTTTTTTTTCACACAGACCGGCCGTTCAAATTTGCTCTGCTCTCCGCGCCGGTCTGTGTGAACGGACACGCGGATGCGCTCGGAGCCGAGCGTACGCTCTTGGGCCGGACGGCAGAGCACATTCGGCCTACGGTCGGCTGTGCGAGCATGAAAGAGCACGCGAACGGAGCCGGTCGGATGCTCGAGCGCGAAAGGGCACGGGCATGGAGCAGCCGACCGGCTCGACGAGTAGCCGACCGGCTGCTCTCATATATTTCACACAGAGCGTATTGGGAGCATGCTCGAGCATCCTCTTATCATAAAAGAGTTAACATGTAAAAATAAAGCCTATTTCAATGTCTTAAGAGGGGACTCGAGTGGACCTTTCTCCATACAAACGTATTCTGCTGTTTCCTTCGTGGATAATACCTCTAGAGCAATGTTTTTTTCCCAAAAAATCTATTTCTAATTAATGCGTGCCTCTATCATTTCCTTTTTTCCAAAACATAATCACTACAAGAAATATGACAATCCAAAAACCCGAAAAAAATACCCGTTTTTACTGCCGTGTTCAGACGACTATCAGACAAATTTGATAAGTTTTTAACAAAAAAGAAAATAATAGAGGCATAGATAAACTATTCCTCTAAATTTTGATACCAGAATTTATGAGATCTGTTCAGTTTTGAAGGAGGAAATAGCAGAATACGAAACGTCTTTTCGCCAACGTTTTTGTAGGTAAAATCAGCCTGAGCTGCAGTTGTCCCTATCATACTTTACGGGGGCAGGTTGGAGGCGAGGGGGGAAGGCTTACACGTACACTAATAGGGAAGTGGATATTTTCAATATTTACATTATACAATTATTATTTTTATTTATTGTTTACCGACTTTATTCGCCCGCTACTATAGGCTGCGGAAAATTAGTAAATCTTTTGTTGGTAATTCTAATAGGTAGGTACTTTCTTATAATCGGTTGCCGGTGGATATTTTGGATTTGTTTCTCAATAGGTAAGTTCAAGGTTCTTATAAAACGCAAATAATTGAAAAATCTTATTATAGCGTAAAAGATGTTTTTAATGACAAAAAACCATGAACATAGATTGCTCTAAAAGTCAACAGTTCAAATTATTTAGAAATTATACATTATTTGAGATGGTTATAATAAAAAAAAATAACCCGGCTGAGTTTGTTGAGGGCTCTTCTCAGACCAGGGCGCGTTTGGAATCCTCGTAATTTTAATTATAAGTTTTCGTAGTAATTATCACCATTACCTCATTTTCATGTACTTTATATTATATTGACGTTCAAAAAGTGTATAGTGTACCTACTTTGAATAAATGAAATTTGAATTAAAATTTATTAAATCGTGTGATTGTAAGTAGGATATCGTACCTGTTCTCGGACACCTAGCGAATCACTCAGGAATGCTTACAAAATAAAAGTATTATAAGACTCAGGACCTGTTTCATCACCTTCTGATAAGTGTCTGGTAGCTTTTGTCTTTGTCACTTGACGTAAAGTAAGAAAGTGACAAAACTTACGACTATCCGACACTTATCAGAAGGTGGTGAAAAAGGGTGTGAATTAAATAAAATTCATCTCTGAGCCAATTTGAATATCTTATCAGGACATGAGCAGTAAAAAAGTTTATTGCGCTCAAGTTTCTTTGAAAACAAAGCGATCTAATTTTGAGCTTGCACCTAATGAATGAAAACGAGTCGTGTAGAGCAAAAAAAAAATAGTGGCATGCTGCAATTATCACGGTTAGTTATTAATCAGTTTACTATAAGATTTAGTCAGTTAGTCTTGGTAGCACTTATTTATGTTTCATAAAATACTATGAAAGTGTTTATTTTACTTTTTATTACATAAGAATACAAAAAAGGAGTAGACAAGAACTAGTTCACTATTTTCTTAAGAAATCTATTATCGTTCGGGTGGTCAAAAACTGGTTTAGAAATTTTATTTTAGGTACTCCTGTTATACAAAGAAGTGTGCAAAAAATTTAAATTAGGTTTATTAATTCGAATCCGAAATCTTTTACACTGAATAAATATTTTAGTTTTCGCCCGTCAAGTTCCCACGGGATTTTGAAAAATCCGAAATCTATAGCTACAGCTATAGGTAGATTACTATAACAAACTTCCTTGAAAGTAGGTATAAAGGTTGGAAAAGGGAGCGGGAACGGGAACCGAAAATCCACGATTCTCTCGGGATTTGTAAAAAACCGAAATTCACGCGAGCGAAGACACGGGCAGAAGCTAGTAATTTCTAAATTATTCCTGGTCTGGTCTGGTCGGAGGCCTCAGTCGTGGCTGAATACCACCCTCCGAGCTAAGCCATGCCGCCAAGCGATTTAGCGTTCTAATATGGGTTAAATAAAAACTGCCATATATATACCCATCTCTTCCAGGTTAGCCCGCTTCCACCTTAGACTGCATCGTCACATCATCTTCAGGTGAGGTTGCAGTCAAGGGCTAACATGTGATTAATAAACCAAAATACTAGTGTTAATTTTATGTATTTACAAATTAAAATGAAACTGTCTGTCTGTCATTTCGAAATATCATGTACTTAACATAAAATTGTTATATAGAAACTCGGCGGTTGCTCTTTTCCAAATTAACAAAATTTAGAAAAGAGCAACCGCCGAGTTTCTTGCTGGTTCTTCTCGGTTGGAATGACATTCCGAACCAGTGGTAGATTCAATTGACTATTCAAAAGTACTTACTTGTAAAAGTTTATTTGAATAAAAAACTTTTCTATTCTATTCTATCTTGCTTTTATTACGTAAAGCCACGTAAACATTTATAAAAAAAAGGTTTTCTTTTGTCCGTCTATTTACGCTATCTGTACTCTTGGAAAGAGTTGAACCTATTTTATTCAGAACTTTCACAGACAGGTAGACCTTATAAAAAGTGATGTGGTCTGAAAGTGATGTATACAAAAGTATTACTGACTTAACAAAAGTAATCTACCTATAGCTATAGATTTCAGTTTTTTCAACATCCCGTGAGAACTGTGGATTATTCCAGGATAAAAAGTAGCATATTTGTTAAGTCAGGTAGGGCATAATCTATCTCCATTCAAAATTTCAGCCAAATCGGTTAAGTTACACACACATACACAAACTTTCGCCTTTATAATATTAATGTGATAATATACCAAATTGCCACTGCCGGGAATCAAACCCGGGACCTCCCACTTATAAGATTATAGTGCTCACAACTGCCGTCAGGGAGGTCGTCAATGTCGCACGTTCAATTATACTTGCATACATTTCTAAAGAAAAATTCTCATACAAATCAGTGGTCAATAACAGGTATACAGGTGAATGATAACTGGATTTAAAAGAGTAAGCTGGATTTAAAAAAGTACCTAAGCTTAAAACAACTAATATAAAATACAAATAGACTAGTACATTTTAAAATTTTTTTTTATATATTACCTATATTTTCACCCTCTCAAACTCAGTAACTCCACTAAATGGACGATAACCGGTAACAAAACCCTATTATTTTTTATTGTTGAAGCAGGTTGAGATGATCGCGATTAAAATTTTTTTTTGAGTCGTTGATTTAAATCAATACTTACTTTTTTAATCCAATAAAGTGAAGAAGTGTTTTAACCGAGTTCAAAAAGGAAGAGGTTCTCAATTCGTTGGAATCTTTTTTATTTGTTGTTTTTTTAACCCCCGACGCAAAAAGGACGATATCAAATAAAAACACTGAAAAGAGTAAAATAACATAAATTTCGAAATAATATGAATGAATGAATATATTATACGGGCATAGAGGGAGATGCGCGCGCGCGGTGGGCGGCGGCGGGCACACAAATACACTACTCGTGCACACATTGATAGCTCGCTTGGTACTCGTGGTGTCGGGGCCAGAGCGATGGCAATAGTTTCTTCAAATACCTATTTTTCAAATTCCTCACGACTCGAGTACCGTCTTAAGATTCTATTTTAAATGCGATTAAAATTTGCTCTGCTCTCCGCGCCGGTCTGTCTGAAAGGTCCCTTAAGGCAGATACAGTAAGTACCTGCCTATACCTACCTAGATATTCATTTTTTTTATATGTAGTAGTTAGTTTTATGTAGGGATAGGGTATAAGTAGTATATTATGAATGTATAGATTTTGACTTTTCATGTTCGGGAGTTTGAAATCCTGAAAAAAAAAAATTTCCAAACTTTTGGTAGGTACACGCCTCTGTAACCGTAACAACAACTCTGTAGATTTGATAGTTTCTGAATAAATATATATAGTCCACAGATATGGACAGACGGACAGACGGACGAAATGGTCGAAACTAAAGAGTTCGTTGTTTTACTACAGAACCATAAAAACCGTATTGATTCACAATAAGTGAATAGCAATACATACCTACCAGGAGTGCATAAACCCAAAGGACAATACCTATCCAAACTTTAGTCGTGGACGAGGTGTCGGTCGGCAGCTGCGCTATTGTGCCGTCAGTCTGTACGCGTGAAAGGCGCGACTTATCTCGCGTTCAACTGGATCTCGCCTGTTATGCATTTATGAAGGCACCGTCTCGCCACAGAGTACCTACAGAGGGGAAGCTTCTAGTAAGCGGCCCGCTGTAGGTACACTCACACATATGCGCATGTTTGTCACCAACTGTACCGGTTAGTGGAACGAGCGCGCGTCCGTGAACCGTTGGTGAGTGTGTTTGTGTGAGTATACCTACAGCGGGCCGCTTGTGGAAGCTTCCCCTCTGTAGATTTGCTACTCGTGTGGTCTCGCCGCACTCTCCGTACACTGTTGTTGCTTTGTTCGACGGAAACAAGCGCAGCTGCGGCCGTTTGATAGTTTCACGTAGCTCAAATATCTGAGTTGCGATTTTCATTGTATTAAGTTTTATTCCTTATTCTTTGTTGAATCAGCGCGAGCCAATACATAAGGACGCGACCGACTCACTGTAGCTATCATAATATTTACACAATGAAGGGACTGCAGTGTGTGACTCGTCGCGTGTGAGTTGCAATCAAGAGCTGGATGCGATCAAGGTGTGTGCTGAGTGCTGAGTGCTGCAGGCGTCGCGTCGCGTCGCGTGTCAGACGACAGTGCGACCGCTCAGTGCGCGACCGGCGGCATGTGTCACCGACAAACGTTTCAGCATTACAAATTTCAAATAGGTACCTATGTAGCGTCATTGAGAGAAAGAAATGATTGCATTTGGTCAAAACCTAATAACCTAGAGTACTTGTAGATCTTAGCTAATCTGACGTAGCTTAGCGTGCAATCAACTACGCGATCTAAACCAAAAACTAAAAGACGGACGCACTGAAATGACGAGCTGTGACAAGAGAGGCAGAAGTAGGGAAGAAGTAGCTCACTGTCGTTGTTTCAGTTAACTTCTACCATCAAATAAAGAACAAGTATAAAATGATGGCGAAACTATAGCTAAGTTAAATTAAAATTGATATTGACCAAATGTTTACGATCGCTTGTTATGAGTGTCACTTACCACGAGTGAGTTGAGCCTGCAGACAAGGGCTGACTTGTTATCGAATAAAAAACAAGAAGTGTTTCCCTCCCCTTAAAACGTTAAATAAATATTTTAAAGTTTAGTTATTATAATATTAAGTTGTTATCAGTAATGGCGTCAATGAATCGTTCAGTTGTACAGGCGGCGAGTGATGCCTCAATCTCATCCACATCCATCAGGCTGTCAGGCTGTCAGTCGTCAGTCGTCACGCGTCAGTCGCAGGCGCCTGCTCGTGCGATATGAGAGCATAATCGACTAAAACAACAAACTTTCCAATAATAGCGCGATGCATATTAATGGTGCTTCCATTATCACCTACATAATTCAATAATAGTCCGATATTCGTACGGCGACCATCTGGCACTGATTCCACGGAAGAGTCCTAATTAAATTGACTTCGAAATAGGAACAGGTTCTCAATTCTAAACTCCTGAAGGCGACACACACATCATGCGATGGAAATGTTTCCACTGCGACTCACAGAAGTTGTTATAGTTACACGGAATTCATATACCACAATATGGTTCCGAGTTATGGTCACTAACAAACAGGGTCTCATGAGAATGCTCATGGTCGTTCGAAAGAAAGCTATGCTAAGACAGTAATGAAGAGATCCGTAGAAGAACCAGGGTTACTTACAGCTCAACAGGTTGTGAAGCTGAAGTAACATCAAACACTCATTAGACATAGGTGTCTCAACTTCTCAAGGTGTTGGAATGGCGACCACACAACTGAAAGCGCAATATTAGGAGACCACTGAGTGGTTCGATGACATCCCCCAAGGAGCTGGGAACCACTGAATATAACCGGGAGTCGTGGAAGATCCTACCAGAGACCTTTCTCCAGTAGTCTATCTGTTGAGGACGATGATCGCCGCCCACTGGCGCTCTTACCCAGAGCAAAAGAATTTCAAGTTGCTTTTAAGAAACTTCTTGGAAATCTCTGTTAATAGTCGGCTATGTAAATCTGCACCATTTGTATGAAAACAAACAACAGAAATAAATTTAGTTTACTCAGACTCAGAATAGATCTTAAGAATTATATCGTTTTCTCGTCCTGAATTTAGTATGCAAACCCTGGATGCTTCCCACTTGCGTAAACAGCTAGACAGCTTGTGACGTCAGAGCTGAGGACGCGACCACTCGACTGGCAATTGAACGCTTAATTATAATATTTTATATTTAACCACCTTTCTATTTCTATCCGTTGGAACTTTCCACGACTTTATCTGACTCTGCAGACTTATTTTCGTAAGTTCTTGTTATTTAAATATCCACGTTCTCTGCATCGACCTTCATGATTTTGTCTATGCTTCCAAATCAAGAGTAGGTACATATTTATCTATCCTATTTACTCTCTGTTCCTAAATACTCACTTTCACTCACAAATCAGAACACAATAATTTTCTGATCGAAGATTAGTAGCTAGATTTGCCGTTTTCAGAAGAACAAAGAAGTTCAATGAATTCGGTGTCCTCGACATCTGCATCGCAAGAAAGGTTTACAGAGATGCTCATCTGTGCTTCTCCCGAACGATAGTAAATACCTGAATAACTAAGTAAATATCTACTTCTACTTTTAATTACTTTAACCTTATGAAGCAATGTTATCAAGGCATTATTTTTAACCCCCGACGCAAAAACGACGGGGTGTTATAAGTTTTTTTTTTTTTTTTGTTAACGAAGAGGAAATGCATTTACGCATCCCGGCCGGGTATGTGGGACTCGACGGGGCATGACGGCCCCGATTTATAATACCCACTAAAACCTCTCCGAATCCTCATGCACCCATGCGTCAGGGGGCGGGTATCGCCGAAGCATTCGTCGCTACCCCCCGACGGGTATTGACCCGCCAGATGGTCAGGCGGGCCCCGTCACCCACTGCGGCTGTCACCCCGGCCGCAGGACTCCACTATGAGGCGCGCGCGGAACACGACGCCGCCGCCTCTAGGCCTGCTGCTGGTCGGACGACAAGACGCCCCGAGTCTGCCGTACGGGGTGTTATAAGTTTGACGTGTCTGTGTGTGTGTGTGTGTGTGTGTGTCTGTCTGTTCCCCTGTACCGCTCAAACGGGTGGACCGATTTGAATGCGGTTTTTTTTTGTTTGAAAGGTGAATTAGTCGAGAGTGTTGTTAGCTATGTTTGATGAAAATCGGTCCAAGATGCCGGCCCTACAAAATGGCGGAATACATATTTCTTCACAACACCCTTAATATGGATATCAAATGAAAGGGCTTGACTAGTAGAATAGCACTGTTGCAAATCCAAGATGGCCGCCGCCACAAAATAGCGAATGTCGGGGGTTTTTTAAATTTTTAATTTATACTTGTAATTTCTTCCCTGCAGTGAATCAAAACAATGGCAATATCGCAAGTAACGCGAGACGTCCACCGAGGCCATCGGAAATATTAAACATTAATGTAATTTATAAACAAACTTACTTACGCCAATTGCCTCCATTGAAACGTACTTGGCATAAAATCCTTTTGTAAATAAACATTAGTCGTAGGTAGGCACTAGCTAGCTAGTTACTGTCCTCGGTTTCGTCTGCGTAAAAAATGGTAGGAATTTTGAGTTTTACTCAACCGATTGTGATTAAACTTAGGGATGACTGATCGATTCCGCACAGAGGACCAAGCCTTCCCACAACCCTAAAGGGTCAAAGTCGGTGATCACATGGATAAAAGCTAAGATTATAATTACTTACTGAATCTAAGTAATATTGTGATAATAAAAAGTTCCGGCTTAGTTTCTTGTAGTTCTTCTCAGAGCGGGACGCGTTGGGAACCCTCGTTATTGTTAAGGCCGTGTCCCCATTAGGCGAACAGTGAGCGGCTAACTGCTTCTGTAAATGGAGTGTCCAACCAGCGCGTAATGTTCGCATTTTGCGGCGTTTCGCTTGCCAACTTATTCAGTGAGTTCAATGAGCGGCTGATTCGCCTCCAAAATCTAATGCTTCCAAAACTATGCGTGATCCAGAGCTATGAGTTAGCGACCGATACGCCGCTCAGAGTCACCCAGCGGACAGTCAGGCCTTAGTTTTCGTCAATAATTATAACCATTTCCTAAGTTTCATGAACCTACTGGTAAAATCGATTGACATTCGAAAAGTGTACGGTGTACCAATTTTGAAAATAAATAATCTGAATCACTACATAGTATAAAACAAAGTCGTTTTCTCTGTCCCTATATCCCTTTGTACGCTTAAATCTTTAAAACTACGCAACGGATTTTGATGCGGTTTTTTTTAATAGATAGAGTGATTCAAGAGGAAGGTTTATATGTATAATAACATCCATTAAATTGTGGAGAAATACTGTTATTTTTGAGGTTTCTAATGTGATGTCGTAAATAATTACATTTTTTCCGCTTACATTGCAAACGCAGGCTGAACCCTACGAGATTTATCAAAATAATGTACTAAGTATTGTACACATTGAAAAGGTCTACAGAAAAGTCCGCGATGGTATATGTCTATCTCTTATGGATATCCCACAATAACATTTTTTTGTCATTTACTTTTTACGACAAATAATGGCTAATTTTCGAAGCGATTTCAACCAATACAGCATTAATCCTTATCTAATTAAATACCTTAAATGCATTGTTGATTTTATATAAATCCATATGGTCCTTTACAGCATATGATTTAAATGAATACTTTCGAAGATATTACAGATTTAAAAATTGCGGCGGCGCGGGAGCGTGCCTATAAGCGCGTCGGCGCGGCGGCCGCGGTTCTCCCTATAGCCCATTGTCGATAATTTTTGAAACCAAAAAAAAAATCACAGTACGTAGGATGAAACCCATTGGAAAAGGAGGAGAATATTATAAAATACAAGGAAAAATAATTTACGGGCGATCTGAGCTCGGGAAAAAAGGGGGGGAGTTTTAAGGGTAAAAAACGGTTTATCTCGATTTCCGGCAAAACTAGAAGTCCTATGGAAAAAAATTAAATGGCAAAGTTGTAGGTAATAAAAAGATCTACAACTTTTATATTTACACTTTTTTCACATAACCTCAAAATTTATGTGAAAAGTTCAAAAAACCAAGTTTTTGGTTCTTTATTTTTATCTTTTAAAATAATTTTTTTTTTCACGGAATCTGGTGAAAACTTACTTTCTTATGTCCCAAATACACTAATTTATTTGATTTGAAATATTTAGTTTTTCTCCTTATTTTTGACTTAATATCGACTTAATTCTGACAGCTGTCATTTTCATTTACAGATGAGTTATTTATATGGAGAACAGGGTTAACATCTACGAAGTACGATTTTACCCCAAACTACCTACTTTAATTCCCTGTCAACATATAAAGCTCTAAGCCGCTTAATAATATTAATTGTTTCGCCCTAAAATAGAAATTGCTAAGAATGGAAACTAGAAAGTCATATCTACATGCAGCAGTTGATTTGTATTTGCATAAGTTTTGAATTTTTCATCTTTTTTGTGGGAATTGTTTTATCTCTGGTAACATTATGAAACGTCAGAATTCCACGGAATTAGTAATTCGGGTATAAGGTGAGATATAGTAAGTTCATTGTGGAAAATATCGTAAAAAGTCGTAAAAGCCGCCTGGGAGCTTTCATCGAAAACGCTGCCTAATCCCTGAGCGGGTAGTACCTACGCATAAAATGCTCTACTACCCGTGCGAAGCCGGGGCGGGTCGCTAGTCTGAAATAAAACAGAAATTATAACGCTTTCAAAATGCTTTCAAATAGGTACGTATTTTGAATTTCAAACAGACAGACGCGGTGGACTCGCAGACTTATCTTGTTACTTGTGCCGCGCAGTTGTAAACATTAGTCTCCTCGTAGGATATGTACTTTTAAAGACAATAAAAGCTCAGCCAACAATGCAAGTAGTCGATTAAAACGCCACAAAGCACACAACAGACGGTCTTGCTAATAAGCTGGCCGCTTGTGGCATATTAATGCACGATTGCGAAGCGTTGGGAATATAATAGTTAATATTATATTTTGTACATTTCATATAGAGTATAGACTCATCAGAGCTAACAAACATTTAGTTGAACAATTATTATTTGTTCAGAAAGACGTTTACATTCGACTAAAGGTGAATTTACCGGTTCGCCTTCGTCGGTCTATGCAGGCAATCAACAAATCCTACCTACTGAACATTTCAAATATTTATCCCTACTCGAATATCGGGATAGAATCTCACTCAAACTCTCAACTCTATAATATTATGTGATGTACGCCAACGTGTGGCTTCTTCAATAAGTCAAGACTCTACTCTCAGCGCGCTGGTATCGCTGGTTCAAAAAGCGGATTCTGGTGACAAGAGTCGGCGACAAACTCAGCAGTATCAGTGTAACAAATTATGACACTTCTATCTCGCGAGCTTAGAATAAATAGGTTATAAATAGGTAGCGTAATAGTTCGATGCTCGTGAGCAACAGAATACAAAGCCGATTGCTTCCATGTTTTGTCATATTAGGAAATTCATGAATTGTGTAATAATCTCGACATAATAAATACGTATTCGAACATTGTAAATTGGAAAGAAATATAAGTATACTAGTTATAAGCTTTATACTTTGTTAAAATGCATGTAAGTAGGTAGGTAACCTACCTAGATGAAGTGGATTTCGTGAAACTTTCTTACGGATTAATATCAATGATAATGGTTTACGAGGCATAGTCTCACCTCAAATTTTTGAGTAAATTTCTTGCAAAATATACTTACAGGTGTCAGGTATGTATTTCTGCATAGAGGCCGGGCTGGAATTCCCGCCGGGCTAAAAGTTACAAGGTAATGTAAGGTATCTTACTCGTAAGTCTCGTAACTCGGTAATTAGCACGCGGCGCGGAGCAAGGAGACTGTGTTAGTAGGTACCGCAGTACCTACTGCCTGTACCTAACCTAACTAGCAACAGACTGCGGCTCAAGTTCGCCCGCTTGCTAATCACAACTTGAATGGAAGCAGGCGTTACTTTGCGGAATTCCATGATATACAATGAATATAAAATTATTTTGCTATAATCCGCTAACAGTGACAAATTTGTAGGCACAACACCACACAATCTTGTAGGCACAACACCACACAATCTTGTAGGCACAACACCACACAAATTCACCACAAAACAAACTCGACGATCGTTTCGCTCCGACACCGGAGCATCTTCAGGAGATGTCGACTTCACAACGGACTTGCAATCGTCCGTTGTGAAGTCGACATCTCCTGAAGATGCTCCGGTGTCGGAGCGAAACGATGGTCGAGTTTGTTTTGTGGTGAATTTGTGTGGTGTTGTGCCTACAAGATTGTGTGGTGTTGTGCCTACAAATTTGTCACTGTTAGCGGATTATAGCAAAATAATTTTATATTCATTGTAATCACAACTTGTTATTGTTTATAGGATTTTCAATGCGCCTTTGAAGTACGTTAATTGTTCTGAATGTTCTGGTTGATCTATAGCATCATCAGAAACGAACTATTCTACAATATATTGGTTCAGATCTGTATAATCTTGGAAGGTTTCGGCCGTGACTAGGTAAGCACTGTATCGCTGCTTTGAATCAAAAGGAGAAGGTCCTTATCGAAAGGTTACGGGAACCCTGCGTAACCCTATTTCTGTTTTTTGTAACAAGGATGAAAAAACATCGTAAAGTGTTAAAACCACACTTTACTGTTCTGAGGTTCTCTTTCTATCTATTGAGGATATCTTTTATTCTAACCTTGATCGGCCATGTAGAGGAGGGGTGAGATCGCACTCTGTAAGAGCAATAAATGGCTGTTTATGATCTTTTATTTTTTTAGGGTTCCGTACCCGAAGGGTAAAAAACGGAGCCCTATTAATGTCACTCGGCTGTCTGTCTGTCTGTCTGTCTGTCTGTCTGTCTGTCTGTCTGTCTGTCCGTCTGTCCGCCGGTCACAGGTCTCTAGCTCGCAGACGAAATGAGTTACAAACCTGAAATTTTGGTATTTAGTGTAAAACGTTAACCCAAAATCAAATATTGAATTAGAAATTGAATTAAATTATTTTTCAGGGGGGCTCCCATACATGAAAAAGGAGCCGGAAAAAAAAATTTTTTTTTACCCTAGCTTGTGGGGTATCATTGTTTAGAGCTCATTAAGTAGAGTACAAATATATATTTTTTTAATTTTTATCTCAAAAAATAAGGGAATGGGAGGCCATCAAAGTTGTCAGTTTTAGACCATTTTTGTGACGGGGGCTATCTCAAAAACTAAACTAGTGGGAATATGATATTTCAGTATATTATGTACTATATGCTCTATTTAAACAACAAATACTGAAAACAACGATTTATTAAATAGTTTATAAGCTGTGACCAAAATAAACGAACATTTTTTTGGGTTTTTCTTTCACGGTTTGTTGCGATGTCTAGCTCGGAAATTAAATATTTCTTAGACCCAAAATATTATATTGTTCATAATTATGTACGGAACCCTGAAAGAGCGAGGCCCGACTCGCACTTGGCTGATTTTATTTATTTCATGTGGAGACAATTTAATCCTACTAATATTATAAATGTGAAAGTGTGGATGTTTGGATGTTTGTTACTCTATAACGTCGCAACTACTCAACAGATTTGGCTGAAATTAAATTGATAGATAATGCCCTGACTTAACACAATATAGGCTACTTTTTATCTTGGAAAAATCCAAAGTTCTCGCGGGATTATTGTATATAAAAATATACACCGTGAAAAACATACGCAAGTACATGGACTCGTCTGTGTACACACCCTCACACACACACACACATACACACATACACACACACACACACACACACACACACACACACACACACACACACACACACACACACACATACACACACACACACACATACACTCACTCACACACACACACTCATACACACACTTTATTTTGTAAACGTGGTTTTGTTCTTTTTTTGTAAATGTAGGGAAGACACTGTCTCCTGTAACACAGTTTTTTCATATTAATGTTATTATTATGTACGTTAATAATAAAGATTTTTAAACTTATAACACCCCGTCGTTTTTGCGTCGGGGTTAAAAGTAACAAGCCATATTTTTATCATTGTTACTAACAACAACATGATTCAATCCAAGATTACAAACATGCTAACAATAATAATCAAGGATTTGGTCAGTAGTATTTATTGCTCCGATAAGGCAACTTTGCGGTCAGCTGGTGACGTCACTGCGATCTGTTTGTGTGATTGTACCTATTGTATGACACATAATTTTTATGTCCATTTGCCTAGAAAATGTACGCATTTTGTTAGTTTTAGAAACACATTATGGAAATGTGCACTAAATTTAGAAACAAACTACTGCGGACCAGCTAAAGTTAGATCACAGTTTACTCGTAGGTACGAGTCTACATACGTGTACCTACTCACGTACGGAAACTGCGAAACAAAATTACTGCTTTCGTAATGCATACTGAGTAGGTAAGTACCTACATTAAGAGTAAGAATTATTTATTTATTTATACATATTGCATTTATATTATCTTCTTACATAATATAAAATGTTTCATAGCTGTTTAAAAACGAAAAGTTCAGTTTGATTTCATAAATAATACGAGTAGGTAGGTAGCACCACAGGTACCACCTTGAGAAAGGTACGGAACTTTGTGCGCGAGACCGACTCGCACTTGGCCAGTTTTTTATTTTCTTTCCATTTTGACTGAACGCCGGCCGCACGCACGAAAAAGCTAATTGTCACGTACCGCCTAGCCGAGCGTGCAAGCGAGAGCGCAGAACAAGCGATAGAGGCAATGTTATCTTATGACGTTATCAGTGTTATCACGTACCTAAAATTATCGTCCTTAAACCGACTTTATCGACAACCAATTTTTTTTCCTATTTCGGCTCACACATTATTAAATTTTGGAAATAAAGTGGAGTCTTGCCTAGCAATTTCAAAGCTCACAATATACCTACCTACCTTACTGAAATGAACTTGTTAATTTTGCACAGGCCGTCACTTCATATTGAGATTTAAGACGTGCATTACGTAGTAAATAAACAATTGAGGTGACAGCGAGTGAGCGAATCCGATGCAGCCGCTCCCAAATGTCCGTAATGTGCTGTAAACATAACATAACAGCGCTGCACTGCACGCGTGCTGCACGCGCCCGCGCGGCGCCGCGGTTGCGCAACCCGCAGTAGCACTTGCAAGGTTGCACGTCTGCACATTGCCGTTTCGGGCTAACACACGCTACTTTGTCTGCAAGGCTCAGGTCAAGTGCTATTAGTTGTTGTCCAGTGTTCAAAATGTATGTAGAAGTCAGGCGGTTTCATTGTCCCTATTATGTTAAGCATATATTGTGTTAAACCGATATGAAGTACTAGACCCTTAAAACAGCGATAAAAAAAAAATTTGTCCCCATTATTAATTCAGAAGTTTATAAATTCGTACAGACAGATGCAAATTCATCCAAGTAAACTCGGAGAGCTGGCTTCGCCAGTAATTCCTCTCACAGTATACCTACCTCAATTTTGAGATAAGAGCGTAAACAAAGCATACGAGTATTGGCTAATCCCAGACTTGCTCTCGCGTAGCTACCTCAACTCCCGACATTTCGGGCTTCGCTTCGCTTAATCGCTAACACCGCTTCACTTAACATCGCTAACATCGCTTAATGTATGCGTGGCATGCGAAGAAGGATTCTTGGAGGATTATGTGCCGGTCGCGGAATGGAGGGAGGCTTGCCGCGTGACGTCACATCACAGCAAGGTCGAGGTCGCCGGCACAGGGCTGACACGAGGTCTAACCATTAAATCTTTCTCCTCTAACAGCCAACTGCATGAAATCAACTGTATTAGCGAGGTAATCAGTTCTTTACAGTTAAGACCTGGTAGAACTAATCTACTTACGCATGCGGAAACAGACAGGCCTGTTTCGCCTCATACTTTGCTGGTACTCCCGCCTTATTGCGTACTATAAATATCTACTAATTTTCAAACTTACAACATAAAATGAGGGAAACATTACTTAATTATTTAGAGATAAACCTACCTACCGTAAGTGCAAAATTTACAAGGAAACTTGTTGCGGTCTAATAACGCTTTAGGTTAGCACCTCCGTTGTCGACGATAAGGAATATCAAACGATAAAAGTTTTCCTAACAAAACTGCTCAAATGTACAAAAGAATACAAAGGTTTAGGTTTCGATACAGTTTCTCTTTCTCCCTCCCTTTGCGAACTAATCCTCGTTGCTCAATCCCTTCCCTTAATCACGCCACAATGGTGAGAGCCACCAAGAAAAAACAACAAGGCGGGGTCATAGATCATTCTACAAGTCAGCGTACAATTATTATAATGTTCTACTTATTTAATTTCATTTATTAAAATCTATTTATTAAATTCTACTTATTGCACACTTGAAAGAAAATTTGTTAAGTATGAGTCCATAACAATTTTACTATAGAAGGTTGGCAGATAATGAAGCGAATCTATCAAACCCTGACCCTAATATACAATTTAACATAGTTGTTTATCAACGTCGCGTCGGTACTCGGTGGTAGGTATCAGTGGACGCGCGTGAGGAGTCACCTTCTAACTGCAGCATCAATATAATGAATCTGCAATAAATTACGGAAACGATACGCGATAGGATTGTTTACGTTCCGCCGCGCGCCGCTCGCCAGCAAATACACGCATTATCAGAACCGCAGATAGCTAGCGCGGTTAAAAATAACTACTACTCATTAAGGTCAACGCCGACCGAGGGGGTACCTTTAACATTTCTATTTGCTCGATAAAATTGCATTCGAACCCGGAATCGCACGATACGCAGTCCAATAACGATACATTTACATTTAGATAAATAAAATATACATATTTACAATGGGGACCGATATCTGTAATGGTTTGCTAAATAGTTGTGTAACTAAATACACGTGTAACCTGAAACCAATGAGCTTCCATGAGACAAACTCAAACAGCGCATAAAATCCGCTCCCAATGACATCTGGACTCTGGAGGCCGGGCGGAGGACGGCGAGTAACGAGTCGACGGTGGCCTCCGAACAATATTAATCCTTTTCACTGACCTTCCTCCCACCGTAGCTGTTAAGTCTGATTGCACATCAGACGATCCGTCAGAGACGTTTTTGACGTCTCTTACCACAGTACCCATAAACAACAGACATATCAATGAAAATAATGTAGATGAACGAACGATCTCCAGAAAATCGTCGGCAGCTGCTGAATTAGCTGGATACACTTATAAATTCGTGTACTGTGGCGAACCTTGCAAGAGAACGAAGCGAGCGTTCAGCGTGAACTCAGCAGTGAACTTTATCATCAATGAATCAGCCGTTGTTATAAATGTAGGTAGATAAAATGGTTGTTGTGAGGCGATGAATTTTCATTTTCGCCGACTTAAAAATAGACCTACGAAGTTTTCAAACGTGTCCTTGTGTGAGTACGGTGATGCGGTGATGTGCTGATGCGGACGATTCGTGCTGCTGACATCATTCATGTGTTGCATGTTACACCTCATAAATCCTCCAGCGCACAAGAGCACCTCTTACAAGAGCCCAGCTGTAATGTGCGATCACGTTTACACCGGGGGACGAAGCGTTGGACATAAATCACCGTCGGCGTCACTCGAACGCGGCCTTCGTGACGTCACGCGATACTTTCCTTATTTAAATCCTTGAGGAAAATTAAATTGCCCTTCAGTCCGATAAAAGTCAGTTAACTCCTTGGCAAGGTCGGGCTCAAAACCTTCTGATTAGAACCTCCAAAACTTTATTCAATTAGTTTGAGAATTATATAGAGTGTACCTTTTAGGATTTAGGTAAATTATCAAAGAACTTATTTACTTACTTTGTACTTTGACTTTGCTCACACTTTACTTTCGAGTTATGTCCTCACATCTCGGACCAACCGCCCTGGCATAAATCTGTCTCGTTTCAAATCAAAGTAAACCTGACCTTTTATTGTAATGTCATAGAAGTTCACAGAAAAACTTTGTTTTATTCATGAGTTGGAACAAGATCAACATCTACATTGACAGATTTATAAACACCAACAGTTTTGTTTACTTACTCAAAACTTGAACTGAAAATCTTTCATGTCAGTCAGACATAAAGCTGAACGGAACGGTAGGAATTGTTAATTTTTAATGGTCGATTTATTGTAACACAAAAATTTGTAAGTATATATTGTGCGTTTCTTCATGGCAAGTAAGAGTCAAAGTAACGTGTTAAAGTAAAAGTAATGGTTAAATTCGTTTCTTCACTACTTTAGCTGCTGCTTTTACTGTTACTTTCACCTCTAACTTTTACTGCTCATTTAGGTGCTGTAAAAGCTAAATTAATTGTCATTATGTCAAAGTTGTAGGTTATACTTACTCTATCGCCCATATTTGTGCTTTATTTTATTATTAAAGGGATTAACATGCTCTCCGAGGCAATATTATATAGTACTATTTAGTAAATCTCTTCAGCAATAATTCATAATATCCTGTTATACCCCATTTAATTAACATCTGTAGTTAACTGTACATAATATTGAAATCCTGCCATATGTGAAAAACCTCCCCAAGATTTTTTGGAGAAAATACGTCGTGTTATGGCAACTACTTTAGCTGTTGGTTGAATGAAGAAACACATTTACCGTAAAGTAAAAGTAAAAGTTAAGTTCATACTTTTACTGGTTACTTTAGCTGTTCATGAAGAAACTGGCCGGAATGCAATGCATTTCATGCATGTAGAATCAGAAATGAGGAGGTCTGTTACCAGAGCACCAGAAAACCAGAGTTACCAACACAGCTCATCGAGTCGCGAAAAGTGTCAATATGTGGGCATATTATTAGCTGGAAGAACTGCTGCAAACACAGCGTTGATAGATACCCCACTAGGTGGATGGATGATATTAAGCGAGTCTGTGAGCTTTGCAAGAGACCTTCGTCCAGCATTGGACGTCTACGGGTTGAAATGATGATGATGACGTCACATTGCAGTGCGAGTCGATAGCAGCGTGGCTCTTCTATTCAGTTCCCTTTATTATTTGTTCTTCCAGGAGCCGCATTGGATTTGTTGCCGATTGCCGTCGCGCGTTGTGTGCATCCAAGTCTTTAAGATTAAAGATAAAACAAACTTTCCTGAGCCACGATTGTTTACCAACGGCCGGCCACTGGCGGCGGCGGGATACACCGGGCGCCCTTGAGCGAGATTTCTCGATGTAAGTATGTTATTGCGGAGTCAACTTCGACACAAACATCGTTAACAAATGAATCTCTTTTATCGGATAGATAGATATTTTAACTTGAATAGAGTAATTTCGTAAAATTCTGATCTCTCTCTGATCTGTTCTCCATAGAGAGTTGGGTATCAGAATGTTTCCATTAACTTTGCCAATAAAGGGAAGGAAAAGAAATGGATCTATTGCAGATTGTCATACCTCGGGTTAGTACGTTTCAATCTAAAGATAATTTCTAATGGAATCTATTAATTTCCACAGCAGAATCACACAGCCACATGCCCAAGTGGAAATCGCAATGTTGGCGCGGCGGCTAATGTATCCGACGACCAGTTGACCAGTTGACCAGCTGAGCAGCTGACCTGCCGGAACCGCGTCATCGCGCCAGCAGCCAGCAGCTAATGCGCCGGGATTTATTGCCCAATTCTCGTTACAGCCCGTTATTTATGCGTCTAACATCAATAAAACATCGAGTAGCTCCGCGTAACGTATGCGCCTACCGTTCCTATCAAATAGATGGCTGTCACGTGAACACTATTTTCTTTTCTTTATGTATGCGATAGAGTAGTAGATATTAGCATAGAATATATCGTCGGTTTAGAGGTAAAATTCATTAAATGCAAAAAACTAGTTTGGAGTTATAAGCGATATTAATTATTTTTTGCAAAAGATTGCATTTTGCTCTAAGTTCTTAAATGCAATCCTGTTGAGTTTGATCTTGTTTTTAGATTATTAGGTTGCTGTAGTAACTGTTTTGTTTTTTTAGAATTAGAGTTGGTAGATTTTTATATTTAAAAAAAATATATGTTTTAATGAGTTATACCTCTTTTGAATTTCAGCTTATATTAGTCAGATAATGAACTGTCATTCCTAAATAAAAATTTATAAGAAAATTAAATAAGTCCTTTTATTAAAATTTTGCTTTACATACAAATAACAAAACATAAATCTCTCATAGAGCGAAAGTTTAGATGTTGGTCAAACCCTGAATTAGACATGGATTAATAGACAGCATGCATTAATAGCAGCAGGCCCACCAACCCGTATTAGAGCAGCGTGGCGGTTCTATGCTCTAATCCCTCTCTCCTATAGAGAGGAGGCCTGTTCCCAGCAGTGGGACATTAAAAGGCTGTAGTGGTGGTGGTGGTGGATAATAGACAGATCTCGAAATCACAGACACACGATCTGCGATACTTTAACACCGAACGTATCAGAGACCATCGAGCGCAACAAAGGCTCAAAGGTGTTCGCGAGAGATCTGTCTATCGGACAGAGTCAGCTGACGCGACTGAAGACCGACAGCGGTAGTCTCATTTCATCTAAACCTGAGATTTTGAGAGAGGTTGAGAAGTTCTACGGACAGCTGTACACGTCAACACAGAAGCCTGTTGAAGATTTGGCTACAGATCCCAGAGCCAAATTGACCCGACTCTATATAGATATCCCGGACGTCAGCCTATACGAGATGGTTCTCAAACAACTTAAGGACAACAAGGCGCCAGGTGATAACGGAATCACAGTGGAACTCCTGAAAGCAGGTGGAAAACCGGTTCTTAAGATCTTTCAGCGACTGTTCAATTCCGTCATCGAAGAGGGTATAACGCCCGAAGCATGGCACAGAAGCGCGGTGGTTGTTTTCTTCAAAAAGGGCGATAATACCCTGCTGAAGAATTATAGACCCATCTCGCTGCTGAGTCATGCCTACAAGTTGTTCTCGAGAGTCATTACGAACCGTCTTGCTCATAGGTTCGACGACTTCCAGCCTCCCGAACAAGCCGGGTTCCGAAAAGGCTTCAGTACCATAGACCACATCCATAAGCTGCGGCAGGTTATACAGAAGACCGAAGAGTATAACCGGCCACTGTGCTTAATGTTTGTGGACTATGTGAAAGCCTTCGATTCGGTGGAAACTTGGGGTGTATTGAGATCACTGCAGAGATGTTGGATCGACTATCGGTACATCCAAGCGCGAAAATGCCACTATGTCAGTCCGTATACAGGACCAGACTACGAGACCAATCCAATTGCAGCGAGGAGTGCGTCAAGAGATGTTATCTCACCGAAGCAATTAACCGCTGCGCTGGAAGACGTCTAAGCTTCTGGACTGGAATGGACTCGGCATCAACATAAATGGCGAGTACATCGGTTACGGTTGCCGATGATATAGACATTAGTCATTATGGCAGAGACTCTGACCGGACAGAGACCTCAATACAATGCTCAATGATCTCAGCAGAGTTTCTCAACAGGTGGGCCTTAAAATGAAGATGATTAAGACGAAGATCATGTCTAATGCTCATGTTCCGCTTAACCCAGTAATTGTTGAGAATTCGGCACTCGAAATTGTAGACGAGTATATATACCTGGGACACGCGGTCCAGCTAGGTAGGTCCAATTTTGAGAAAGAGATCAACCGCCGAGTTCAACTCCAGCCCAGCCGGGCAGCGTTCGGGAAAATTCGAGATGTCTTTTCGTCCAATATCCCTCAGTGTCTAAAGACGAAAGTCTTTGAACAGTGCGTGTTGCCAGTGATGACTTGGTTGCAAACAATGGGCCTCATAAGAAGGCTCACGGTCACCAGCGGGCGATGGAGAGAGCTATGTTCGGAGTATCCCTGCGAGATCAAATAAAACTCACCAAGCACTTACTGAGAATTACTTGACAGCAATTGTTTCATATGTTCTTGTTAATTATGTCAGGTAAAAATCAGTATATAGACTGATGAGTTTTTCCTGCCACGAATATTTTAATGCGTCGCATTTGCGGATTTTTGTTCAACAGGATCTCCAATAAGACTGACAATACACACTTAATGATTTTTTCTTGGCGTAGATATTGCCCTGGTGAGACCGTTTCACGAATTTAATGAATTTGATCAATTATGTCACTTAATGAGTTTTACCACTAAACCGACGATATCTAACGCCTTGTACGGCTATTGCAAGGCATGAATCATGCATGAAATGTGCATAGGTACGTCTACATTATCATGGGGTATATTCTCCTATAAATTTTATGGAATGTGATGTTTTGTAACTGAGACACACGCTGTCCGTCCGACAGCCGTGCTGTATTGACTAGCTATTGCCGGGACTTCATCTGCGTGGAGTTAGATTTTTAAAAAACACCGCAAGAGCCTTTTGTTTACCCAGGATAAAATAATTATACTATGTTACTGTCGATGTCTTTAGTTGTATACATGCAATGCTACGTTGCTACGTGATTGAAGAACAAAAAACAGACACTTTCGCAATTATAGTAACAGGGATGTCTAATGTCTATCTCTAAGCTCGTCACGCGCGAGTCTCCGGAGACGGGATATTTGTCCAAGTTTATTAACACTCGTATAATCAAGCTCTTTTCATCAAAACTTCTTTGCGTCCCGTTTTGCTAACCCTTCATTATAGCATTATACCTACCTGTGTACCTACTGTAGGTAGGTACGCGTCGAAAACACCCGTGTCTAAACACATTTACATAATTTAGAAGATTCATTTTAATATTCATGTAGACAGTTTAAGAGGTGTTGTAGGTAATGATGACCGTTCTGTTTTAAAATGTTAGTGAGAGGCGGGTGTTAGTGTTAGTGTTATCTTAACTCTGATTATCGTCTGCATCTCCAGCTAAGGGCTTGGACAGACACGACGCAAGGTGGCAGCACGTAAAATGGCCACAAGTCCGACGCGACTTCAAGAAAGTACTGGACTTATGTAAGTAATGTAAGTCAAAAAGTATGTAAGTCATTCTGTTATGCTATGCCATAGATATATTGCACTAGTGCGTAGACTGATTTTTTTTAAATAATTTTACTGTAGGCTGGTTGTGTCATGCCGATCGTCAGCGCTGACAGTTCGGCGCCTAGTTGGTCCGCGCCGACCGCCGCGCCGCGCCGCGCCGCCCACGCGCTTCTGTCTTCAGTGAGCGTTTGTGTAGCGCTGTGTCTCGTCAGCGCTGAGCCTATATGTATAGTTGTTATAGAATAAAGCCGGCCGGCTTTATTCTATAGCAACCACACATATAGGCCTTTCAGCGCCGGCGACCAGTGTGACACTAATACCAGCCATGCGGTAGTACGCGTCGCTATCGTGCTGTGGCCTGTGCATCTGTCCAAGCCTTTACCGTTTTATCGGCCGCCCACTCCACACTCCACAGCTCCAAACAAACGCTGTACGATTAGTAGCAGGTACTCGGTGGCAACTGGCAGGTAAGGTGTTCACAGAATCCATCACACCGGCACCGGCCGGGGCCAGGCCGACACTGCGGTGTAAACAGTTCGCGGAGTTATCGGCCATGTGGCTGCGGTTTTTCAGATCGTGATCTCAAGAGCGACGATGAATTTTATATTGGGTGAGTCAGTAGCGGAGTGCTATTAGGCCATTACTCGATAAACCTACTTGGAGTGAACTGTATCATAGATATCGGCCCATGTGTTTGAATTAATCATCCAGTATCGTCATGTAGTACGAATTTTTGTAGTTTCGAATACGAAATTCGAAGTCGAGTTTTACGATATTTCAAAAGGGAAATCTTTGCTAAAATCTGTTGTAGGTAGGTACAACAAATTATTAGGTACATTGTTTGTTACATTGGTATGGCTAAATAGTAATTTTTTGTGTTTTGAAAAGAGCAACTGCCGACTTTGTTGCCAGTTCTTCTCAGCAGAATGCGCTTTTTGAACCGAAGTCTTGATTTGTTATAAAAGCCACAAGTTGGCTGACATGACATAAAAATATTTTTTAATTTGACACCCCGAAGATGTTAAAGCATTCACGATGTACCTAGGACGTTAAAACAAGCCATTAATTAATTAATTTTATTCTGAAGTTAACTTGATATCGAAGCTGGAAAACAATCAGTTTTCGAAATGAACAAACTCGTTCTAAGCCTAGGGCTCTAGAATGCTGTCTTTCAAGTGTCGGTAATGTGCGATTTGGTTCCGATCCTATTTTGTATCTGTACCACATGCTCGGTTTAATGTGTTATTGATATTAAATCTGATACAGGAAAATGTAAACTGCAAAACATTTAGATACCGTGTTCTATATCGCTGCCCAGTTCGTCTTCAGAAGTTCCATAATTGTCAGCATAATATTATGGAGAAAAATTTAAAAACCGGCAAAGCGTTCAAAGGGTTCCACTTCCATACTAGTAATAGTCATACATAAATAACAAGATATGTGATACCTTAGCAAAATCAAGGCGAAAAACACAAATTGCTAAAATAGTTGCAGATCTGTCAAACGGAAAATTGGAAGTGGTCCATAAAAACCAGTTACCAATTCCACAGAAAGACAACAGAACAAAGCAAAATAATACAACGCTTGCAATAATAGAAAATAAGGATTCGCCAATAATAGAAACGTGTCAAATGTTATGATGATAAGACGGTTGGCGCGTCACTATGACTCCGGTGCGGACGCGGGAGCAAGGAAACGTGTTTGTCCACAAAGAACCCTCAACGAGAAATGTTATCGCTTTGTGTTTTATTACGCCGCTCAAGAAGGAGATATCAAAAAATACTTCATTTTTCACAGTCGTGCTCCGTTGTAAGTGGCAGAAATAAAGTATGGAACATTTTGTATTAATTTCACATAGGCATAATTATCACCTCCCTAACATGATGCAAGCAAATACTTTTACCATATTACTATGTACACCGCTGTCGATCTCAAAACTATCCCACAGATTACAAAAATACGATACCTACCTACATACTTTCTCACCGCCGGGTTCTGACGCCACCTACCTAAGCCTGAAAATTAGCGCTGCAGTAGGTATACAAATACTGCAGCATAATGCTGAGGCAGGAACCTTTTCAGCTTAAATATTAGTTTTATACTTATGTATATGTTTTTACATGTTTTTCAGTGTGTATAAACTGTTCCAGGTTCCCTGCGAAAGCTCAAAAATGCTAAAAAATTCCACTTGCCTGATGTTGCATGCGATGATTTTGAAATATCTTAAATTAATTTCAGATCGGAATTGTGATACATACCTACTGATATTGTGGTTAGCACTGACTAGCGCCGGACTGACGCGTCGCATCACACACGGTGCGCCTGCTAACATGCTTTATGAGTGGAGGAACATCTCGCGCTGTGAGAGCACCACTGTTCCGAGTGACTGACATGTCGATAAAACTAAATGCACTCACTTCTGTTTTATTGCGATGGTTGTTTCGCCTCACGAACACAGTACTGTCGCGAAGCTGAAGTGGCAATGGTAAACTGTGCGTAAATCATCGCCATTCTAAAATATGACAGATAGTTATGTATCTATAGAGTCTTCGACTTGCATTATAGTAGTAACTTATAGCCATTCCATTGTATCGCGAAGTTCTGAATTAAAATGGCAGCGAAAATGCGTCTTTTGTATTCAAGTAAGTACTAATAGAAAATGAGTTTCCAACACATCGCTCCAAAACTCACACAGTTGTATCGTAAAATAGATCTCTGTGATATTGAAATCCCGAGTCATAAATTTTGCAGCCAATCCTCTACGAATGCTACAATAGATTAAGCCTCAAATTTATAGACATAGCATACAGTAGCGTATGCCAGTTGATAGATTAACTGATATCCCATGCACGAGAAAGGGATGAAAGGGCGGGGTGCGCGTGGCTTAATTGAATAAGCCGGATGTAGGCGGCTTATCACCGGCCCGCGGCCCGCGGCCTACACTCCCTCCTCCCACCACTGATGGCAATCGCACTAGGGGACCAGCCTAGCTCTAGACTAGAAACCTAGCCAAGGGCTCCATTATACAATGGAGCTAAATTTAATTTATCAAAAGAAAGGTCCACCATGCTATGTCTCATAGCAAGATTATTGTAAGACATGCCTACCTACTACCTAGGTACCTTTTAGAAATATTAGGAAAAGGAAACGTTCGCTCTTTTCAAAGGAAACAGTTTTGGAAGGAGAAAATTAGAAGGAACGTCGGGAAACTCAGTGTATCTCACAAAAACAGTTATGTAGAGACTAGAATAAATCGGGCAGCCATGTGATGATAATACAAGGTTAGTGCAGACGTCCGCGGAACTGCAAAGGATAGGACACGCGGCACCCCCGGCGTGCCCCGGCGTGCCCCGGCCCCGGGACGCTGCATGCAACACGTGCTGCTGTGAGATTAGATTAATCCATGCGTGCCACGCCATGTTCCACTGAACGCCCTAACTTAACTATATCTCCTTTACATATTTTATGGTTGGATTTACTGTTGTTATGTACCTATGGAGTATTCGATAAGATTTGGTAAGTTTAAGAAACAGTTAGGTAGGTAGTTGTTCTATTCGTCGTCGTCATCAACCGATAGATATCCACAGCTGGACATAGGTCTCTTGTAGAGACTTCCACATGCCGCGGTCTTGTGCCGCTTATGTCCAGCGGCTCGTTGCATCTCTTCTGATGTCGTCAGTCCACCTAGTGGCGGTCTGGCAACATTGCGTTTTCCCGTACGAGGTCGCCACTCCTTCACTTCCACACTTTAGATTTAGAACCTCAGTTTAAGACTTTATTTACCTTAAATAATATTACTCGCTTCTGAAACAGTGACCCACACAAATCGTAGACACTTTAATATTATGATTATTATCTACCTGTGGTAGACTCAATCGACGATTCAAAAGCACTTGTAAAAGTTTATTTGAATAAAAAACTTTTCTATTCTATTCTACTATTCATCTGTGTTCTAAGTGGAGTGTACCAAGTGGTTGTTCTTAGGAAATAATGCGCATTTGCATATAAAGTGAAGTGAAATGATTTAGGACACAACGACTCCCTCGCGGGCCCTCGCCGACCCTCGCGTCGCGACGACGGATCGGCAGAGGGTTCTGTGTAGCTCTGATTACCATTGTTAATTGTTACACTGTATTCCGCATGCACATTTTACTTCACTACAGTTTCAACTGAATCTGTATGCTACACATTTGGTACAGAAAGTAGAAATAGACACGTCATTAGACTGTTGAAAAGAACCTGTAAAGCTTTGCCTGCCTGTATTGAAAGTTATTTGTATTTCAACATTTTCAACCTATTGCTGAGTTCTGTAATAAATCTCTAGCTTTACAGCTTAATAAACTATTACTTTCCAAAACGAAAGACAAGTTTTAGTACACGCTGTAAAAATTTATGTACAATTAACTGCTATTAATTTCATCTATTATTAACCGATTTCCAAAAAAGTAGGAGGTTCTCAATTCGGCGCGTAGGTACGTATTTTTTAATTCATCGTGAGAATTATTATTAGTAGATAATCTGGTAAATTAGCTTGAAATAAACCCAGGTCCCAGGTGCGTGCTTACCAATTTAAAAATTGTATCCGCTTTGCCGGTAGGATGGTAACCAGTCACGACTGAAGCCTGACCAGGCTTCCGGAGACCTGACCAGAGACAATTTAGAAATTATAAAATCTCAAATTGCCCCTGCCGGGAATCGAACCCGGGCCCTCCCACTTATTAGACCACAGCGCTCACCACTGCGCCAGGGAGGCCATCACTTAAAACACGATGTAAAATTATCTTATGATGGATGGTTGTTCGGAGCCTGTAGGTACCTATTTTATGAGTGCATAAATCACAGCTGCGGTCGCAGATGGCGAGTGACGGACGCGGCGCGACGGCGTGACGCGACCGGCGCGCGGCGCGACGGCGACGCGGCAGCTGCTCGCCCTCAGCGTCAACTGCTTTAGATCATTGCCTGTGCCTACGATAATGAGCCTAAGACCTATGTCCTCAATACATATAATATGCTGCTATTATTAATATTAAGTAGTTATTTTGTTTGTGAGTGTGCAGTCAGAATAACTTTCAACAAGTAGGTAGGTATTTAGATAAACAAAATAATAGAGTTGATAATAATGCGTTGTATTGTATGACTACATAAACAATATACCTATGTGCATTGTGCATACCTATTTACCTTCAGTAAAAATGTTTAGTTACATTAAAATCTATACATATAATAAAATCGTAGACTTGCTGTATCTGTACATTAAAGATTTTTGCAAAATAATAACTGGGGGATGTTAGGGATAAGTAATAGAACGTAAAAACGCCATTTTTGAAATGTTTGTCTGTTTGTCTGTTTGTCTGTATGTCTGTTTGTCTGTTTATCTGTTTGTCTGTATGTTTGTGCGAGCATCACGCAAAAACTACTGAATGGATTTAAATGAAACTTGGCATGATTTAAGTTCATACTACGGAGTAACATATAGGATACTTTTTATCCCGAAATTCAGCACGGTTCCCTTGGGAGAGGGGATGAAAGTCAAAATGTGTACTTAGCTGTAATTCATTAACGCGTGGTCCGATTTCATTCATTCTTTTTTTGTTAGAAAGGAAATACCTTAAAAATTGCCGGGTAATCTCTGAAAGGCTGTATCGATTTTGATGGGACTTTCAGTGGCGGATATTTACATTTTTATCTACCTAAACATCCACCAGTGAACTTTTAACAGTTTTTAGCAGTTTTTAGCTCAAAGGAGCTTAAGAAAAACAAAAAGTTCCCACGGGATTTTTAAAAACCGATATCCGTGTTATAATATATTCGTCCATAACACATTAATTTTTCCTTTGCCCATAGGATTTATTTACGTACTAGAAGATGTCCCCACGGCTTCGCCCTCGGATTTAGTTTTTCAAAAATCCCGTGGGAACTTTTGATTTTCCAGAACAAAAAGTAGCCTATATGTAGTATAAGTAGGGTAGACTGGGTACGGTTGAAACGGTGGACGGTTGAAACAAAGCGAATATCTCGACACCGTGTGTGATGAGGTTGATGGTTACAAGGGAAGAACGAAGTGGACGACAAGTCCAAACACGAATTTTGGTGTTGTGTCGCCCTTCGCACGCTGTACTTGTAGATAAGAGGCCTCATTGTGTTTTTTGACGTAAAAGTAAGTATTTTATGTCCGTACATTTTTGAAATTATAATGGTTTTATTAAAGTTAGAGTACTGAGAGTTTTGTATCGTTTTTATTGAAGTTTGTAGAATATGGTTGTATGATTAGTGTTTATTTAAATTTATTATTATTCTTACTGCGAACAATTTTATACCTAGAAGGGGGGTTGGGGACAGTTGAAACATTTTTTGTGGGTACGGTTGAAACAATGTATTTATTTTATTTTCTTGTTTCAAAGATGCCAAAGGAAGACTACGAGATGTCAAGCTGACTTCTCGACGTACAAGTAAGCATAAGAAGGTGTAAAAGCCGGATCTTCGTTAAGAACAGCGGCAGAAAAGAATGGACTGAACCACTGTTCCCAGTTGAGGTATACAATGTACGTAAAAGAGGTGCGACTGGAGGCAATGAAAATCAAGAAATGCGATATAAAGCTCACAATCGGGTGTTTAACCAGGAACAAGAGCGTGAACAATCTAAATATTTAGTTAGATGTGCAGACATATATTTTTTGCCTAACTAAAAAGGATGTCTAACTAAACTATGCTAAACTAAAGGATATATAACTAGAAAGTCATAAAATGTTATTAGCCGATGAATAAAAAAGTTCATTTATTATATTTTGTATTATTTGCATGTGTTTCAATTGACCCCAGGCACTGTTTCAACCGACCCTGGCATGGGGACGGTTGAAACAGTTTCCCATTTTTTTTAAGATTTGATTTTACACATAAAATACAATACAGTGATCGCAAATAACATTGCCCATTCGTAGACAGATATGTGGTCTTTTATTTGATATATTTCTTTCAACGCTCGCTTAACTATTCCCGACGAAATGGACGATTAACGCTAAAATGTTTCAACCGTACCCAGTCTCCCCTAACCCGTTCCCAAAACGGAAAAATCCCGCGGGTTCGCCACGATTTACGAATGCAATTCCTTACAGCATCAGGGTTGAGGAGTTGGATATATACCTACTCGAGTTCATTCAACGATAGTCTTTAATTGGTACCCCCAATATCAATTTAAATAACCGAAAGTTTCGGTCCGGACCCGAAGGATCAGGTCCCCTACAGCATCAGGATTGAGGAGTTGGAATCCAATTTTTTTATAGAACAGGTTTGCAATGTTTCTCTATCGATTAAAAAAAATACGCAAATCGGTTCAGAAATCTCGGAGATATCGTTGGTTAAAAAAGTAGCCTATGTTACTCCCTGGTTAATTCTCTTCTTGTATGTGAAAGTCCCGTCAAAATCGGTTCAGCCGTTCCGAAGATTAGCCCGTTCAAAGAGACAGACAGACAGACAGAAATTTTAAAAACGTGTGATTTGGTTATGGTACCGTTCAAATAACCGTTAACCATATGAGCTTAATATGAGGTAGTTATTTCGAAATTACAGACAGACACTTCAATTTTATTTATTAGTATAGAGTATAGATTTACGTTCGAGCTGAGACTTCTTTAAAAATCAATTGGGAGTAAGTCTCTATCCTATTACAATAACAATATTTGCCGCAGAAGCTTCACTTACCTAATACTTTGTAAGGCGGAGTGCTTTTACTGTGGAGTACCTTCCTGCTCTTGTGTTGCTTAAGTTGGTGGGTAAATTGGGTTGCCTAAATGCTTTGTGTATCAAGGTTATTACGTTATTAACTTTGTTCTCAAAACAACGGATTTTGAGTCCACTTATAAACAACGCGATTGAAAACACAATGAAACAGTTATTTGTGAATAAATATAATTCATTATTTATCACTATGTAGCGAATATTTGCGGATATTCCTTAATTGAAAGCTCGTTACGATAACGATAACGATAGTGAGTACCTACCTACTTAAATGAAGACGTTTAAATATGAGCGTTTATGCATAAAGACATGGCAAGCTTTCATCTTTATTCAAACGTTTCTTTTGAGCGATGAATTGCGCGAATTATACCTACCTAGGTACCTATACCTACTTACTCAAATAGAATTTCAGACTTCAGACAGCACATCATAGCAGGAGATTTCGAATAGATACAACCTGCATAATATATTTGTTTGTTAGAGTGAATAATTAGCACAGACGGGGTAAAATTTCCTTTTTGGAATTTATTATCTATACTTATCTATACTAATAAATAAAATTGAAGTGTCTGTCTGTAATATCGAAATAACTACCTCATATTAAGCTCATATGGTTATTTGAACGCAACCATAACCGAATCACACGTTTTTAAAATTTTTGTCTGTCTGTCTGTCTGTCTGTCTGTCTGTCTGTCTGTCTGTCTGTTTGAACGGGCTAATCTTCGGAACGGCTGAACCGATTTTGACGGGACCTTCACATACAAGTAGAGAATTAACCAGGGAGTAACATAGGCTACTTTTTTAACCGACTTTCAAAAAAGGAGGACTTGTGTTTTTCTACCTATGTACACCGATATCTCCGAGATTTCTGAACCGATTTGCGTAATTTTTTTTTTTAATCGATAGAGAAACATTGCGACCCTGTTCTATAAAAAATTTGGATTCCAACTCCTCAATCCTGATGCTGTAGGTGCTGTAGGGGACCTAATCCCCAAAACTAATGGGTTTTAGAAACTTTCGGTTATTTAAATTGATATTGGGGGTACCAATTAAAGACTTTATCGTTGAATGAACTCGAGTAGGTACATATCCAACTCCTCAACCCTGATGCTGTAAGGAATTGTATTCCGAAATCGTGGGGATCCCACGGGATTTTTCCGTTTTGGGGACGTGTTTCTACAGATAAGCTACTTTTTGTTCTGGAAAATCAAAAGTTCCCACGGGATTTTTAAAAACCTAAATCCACACGGGCGAAGCCGTGGGCATCATCTAGTACTAAATATATATTCACGTAAAGTCAATAAAATTTTAATCTATACTAATAAATAAAATTGAAGTGTCTGTCTGTAATATCGAAATAACTACCTCATATTAAGCTCATATGGTTATTTGAACGATACTATAACCGAATCACACGTTTTTAAAATTTTTGTCTGTCTGTCTGTCTGTCTGTCTGTCTGTCTGTCTGTCTGTCTGTTTGAACGGGCTAATCTTTGGAACGGCTGAACCGATTTTGATGGGACTTTCACATACAAGTAGAGAATTAACCAGGGAGTGACATAGGCTACTTTTTTAACCGACTTTCAAAAAAGGAGGAGTTGTGTTTTTCTACCTATGTACACCGATATCTCCGAGATTTCTGAACCGATTTGCGTAATTTTTTTTTAATCGATAGAGAAACATTGCGACACTGTCCTACAAAAAATTTGGATTCCAACTCCTCAATCCTGATGCTGTAGGGGATCTGATCCCCAAAACTAATGGGATTTAGGCACTGTCGGTTATTTAAATTGATTTTGGGGATACCAATTAAAGACTTTATTGTTGAATGACCTCGAGTAGGTACATGTCCAACTCCTCAACCCTGATGGTGTAAGGAATTGCATTCCGAAATCGTAAGGATCCTACGGAATTTTTCCGTTTTGTGGACGGGTTACTACTTACTACAGATAGGCTACTTTTTGTTCTGGAAAATCAAAGTTCCCACGAGATTTTTACAAACCTAAATACACACGGGCGAAGCCGTGGGCATCATCTAGTCTATACTAATAAATAAAATTGAAGTGTCTGTCTGTAATATCGAAATAACTACCTCATATTAAGCTCATATGGTTATTTGAACGCTACCATAACCGAATCACACGTTTTTAAAATTTTTGTCTGTCTGTCTGTCTGTCTGTCTGTCTGTCTGTCTGTCTGTCTGTCTGTTTGAACGGGCTAATCTTCGGAACGGCTGAACCGATTTTGACGGGACCTTCACATACAAGTAGAGAATTAACCAGGGAGTAACATAGGCTACTTTTTTAACCGACTTTCAAAAAAGGAGGAGTTGTGTTTTTCTACCTATGTACACCGATATCTCCGAGATTTCTGAACCGATTTGCGTAATTTTTTTTTTAATCGATAGAGAAACATTGCGACCCTGTTCTATAAAAAATTTGGATTCCAACTCCTCAATCCTGATGCTGTAGGGAACCTAATTCCCAAAACTAATGGGTTTTAGAAACTTTCGGTTATTTAAATTGATATTGGGGGTACCAATTAATGACTTTATCGTTTAATGAACTCGAGTAGGTACATATCCAACTCCTCAACCCTGATGCTGTAAGGAATTGTATTCCGAAATCGTGGGGACCCCACGGGATTTTTCCGTTTTGGGGACGGGTTTCTACAGATAAGCTACTTTTTGTTCTGGAAAATCAAAAGTTCCCACGGGATTTTTAAAAACCTAAATCCACACGGGCGAAGCCGTGGGCATCATCTAGTAATAAATAAAATTGAAGTGTCTGTCTGTAATATCGAAATAACTACCTCATATTAAGCTCATATGGTTATTTGAACGATACTATAACCGAATCACACGTTTTTAAAATTTTTGTCTGTCTGTCTGTCTGTCTGTCTGTCTGTTTGAACGGGCTAATCTTTGGAACGGCTGAACCGATTTTGACGGGACTTTCACATACAAGTAGAGAATTAACCAGGGAGTAACATAGGCTACTTTATTAACCGACTTTCAAAAAAGGAGGAGTTGTGTTTTTCTACCTATGTACACCGATATCTCCAAGATTTCTGAACCGATTTGTGTAATTTTTTTTTAATCGATAGAGAAACATTGCGACACTGTCCTACAAAAAACTTGGATTCCAACTCCTCAATCCTGATGCTGTAGGGGAACTGATCCCCAAAACTAATGGGATTTAGGAACTGTCGGTTATTTAAATTTATATTGGGGGTACCAATTAAAGACTAAGTTATTGTTGAATGAACTCGAGTAGGTACATATTCAACTCCTCAACCCTGATGCTGTAAGGAATTGCATTCCGAAATCGTGGGGATCCCACGGAATTTTTCCGTCTTGGTGACGGGTTACTACAGATAGGCTACTTTTTGTTCTGGAAAATCAAAATTCCCACGGGATTTTTAAAAACCTAAATCCACACGGGCGAAGCCGTGGGCATCATCTAGTACTTAATATTATTCAAATGAAAACTTATCACTAAAAAGGTAGCAGGGATATTAATTATTTAGATGAATAGGCATAGGGTCTGAACACACGAGTAGATAAGTAGTCTGAATACACCGAGAAGGAACCTACGAGCAGTTATCTGACGAGTCGCCCGCTGAGATGTTATCACGAGGCGTAGCAGGATCACATGAGTAGATAATCCCTACAGAGGGAAAGCTTTTTAACAACGTCCAAAATTTATACCTATTCTCATAGGGCTGTCGCATGTGAACTTAAACTTACTGTTAACTGTACAATGATTACGCATTTTTCTCTAAACACAACACTTTAGTCAATTTTTTTTTAACCACTCTTAACCCTCGCCAAACACTTTATTCTCAGTATTAATTTAATGCGCACGACCAACACTTGTCGTTTGGCTCCCAACTGAGCCCTAGAGGAGCGTCCGTGAACCGTTCGTGAGAGCTCATGTGTGCGTGAGCTGCACTATGTGTGAGTGTACCTACAGCGAGCCGCTGGTATGAAGCTTCCTCTCTGTAGGGATATCTACTCATGTGGCAGGATTCTGAGACAGGGAGCACTGTTCGCGGCCGCGGCGCGGCGCGGCGCATGCGAATGCAGCAAATGGATTGCGCACACTCTGCATGGAATAGGTACCTACTAAAATAACTATACCATATATCTCAGTGACTGCGGAACATCCTACACTGTGATTAACTGACTATGTAACTTCTTGTTTTGCCCAAAACATTGTGCAAAAATTGCCGCGTGGGTTTGTTTTTTAAAATAACGAAATAACCTTTTGTTTTTCCGCAATTAAAAATAATTTATAGATCGTTCGTTGCATAGTCCTCTACCTGTTTGCAAAGATGTCTTCAAAATCGGTTCAGCCGTTTAAAAGATTAGCCGAGACAAATAGACAGACAAACATTAAAATGAATGTTTTAGCTTTGCTTACCATAATTATGAAATTATGAAAAGCCAGATTTATAGAATTTACAGACAGACATATTTTATTGATTCGTATAGGAGTATTATTGAAATACCGGTGTTAGTAATTGGACAAGACGAAGTAGGAGTAATTCTGAGAAGTCAAATGTTATCAGCGTGACTCCGCGCACAGTCGTGTTACAGACTACAGCTGTTGATAGAGACAATAGTTGAAAGGCATTGTTTTGTTACTGCTGAGTGCTGACTGCTGAGTGACCTTCACGACGCGTAACCTATCTGTGACTCCGTCAACTCTCGTGAACAAGTGGCTATTGTATAGCAGTTTGTGGGCATAATATAACCTACCTAATAATCCTCCCGACTGAATAGACTTAGACTCCCGCCTAGACCGATAATGAGATAGTCCAGCTGGTTGCGGGCATAATCATAATAGGTACTTACTTTAATTATACTTACGAACTCTGCAACGCCGGTCAACCAACTTCTCAAGAAATAGAATAGAATAGAAAAGTTTTTTATTCAAATAAACTTTTACAAGTACTTTTGAATCGTCAATTGAATCTACCACAGGTTCGGAATGCAGTTCCAGTCGAGAAGAACCTGCAAGAAACTCGGCGGTTGCTCTTTTTTTAAAAATAACATTATAACAATTATTATTATTAATGTACATGATTGAAATGCCGTCTCGCGCATTGCTGGATAGATATAATAGACAATAGACGTACACACCTAGACACTAGGTCTCTTGCAAAAATCGCCACAGAATGATCTTGTGCCACCTGTATCCAGTGCTGCCGTAAACCCGCCTGTGATCTTCCGTTCACCTAGTGGGGTACATATTATTATCTTCCGACGCTGCATTAAACGAAAAGTGCTAATGGCTAATGGTTTCCGAACGAAGAATGATCATCCGTGGAAAGCAGGCCCGGGTGGAAAGTAGATGCCCAGCCTAGCGCTAATATGAACAAATATAACACTGACCCACTGACCACTGACTGAGTACACGTACTATAGTAATATAAGTTACATGTACCTACTTACTATTGTATAAGACACAGCACATGCAATAGCCATTATACAAATATAATATACCGAAAGAGCACAACAAATGCATCAACTAGACGAATAAACATAAGCTTAAAGCTATAGACCCCCATCATCCGATGTGCATTCGCAGCTCTGACTCACTAAAGAAATCTCTCGCACCCCTTACACCTACGCCGCCCCCAAGCATCCAACCGAACAAGCTTAGGACCAGGGGCGTAGCTACCGCCGTATCTGCCGTATCAATTATACGGGGCCTCCAACCCACGGGGGCCCCCGACGTGCGTAAGCAAAAATTAACAAAAACTTCCCAAATTTTTGTTTATTTCAGAAATGACAAGTCAAAAAAAGCAATTTCGTTTTTTTTTTCGCGTAAAAAAGGCCCCCAAACAAATTTTTATACGGGGCCCCGCCAAGGTACGCTACGCCACTGCTTAGGACGCTTAGTTCAAACCGTACCACTGGTTCAAATTCTCATTTGAAAAGATGGAAACTAGGTATGCTAAAATATTTTGTAAGATGCAAAACATACATAAGGACTTGTGAAATAAAAGCCCTACTCGACTTGTTTGCACCTTCAGTGCATATCGAAAGGTTATTGTGATAGCGAATGTGCGAAATGGAAATGTATGTACGCTTTCAATGCACTACCTACAGCTGCGCCTTCACTCGATGTAGAAGGGTTATTGTTGCCGCGAAAGCTTGCTTCGGAAGCACTTCTTGACACGCGCAACGGCGAACATTCACTTTGTTCACTCTCTCAGTACTGAGTAGCTTTTTGTCTTTAGTGTTCTGAACCTGTTTTGTTTTGCAGATCTTTGGCTTAGCTTTAGATCTTGCGTATCGGTTATGTAAAGTTTTGCATTCAAAACACTTTCTCATTGAGATATTTACATTCCTTTAAATAGATATACTTAGCCTTTGCTCAGCTATTCATATAAATATTCATCATATTATATTTAATTTTACATCTGCAAACTTTTAAATACAAAGTAATCGTTTCCGCGTGCCGAAATAAACAAATCTATCAAGAGTCCATACAGTGTCTCACAGATACACCGCGCGTATGTGACTCCGACAACCTTTGCGTCCACCTACGCGAACCAATAAATATCTTCACGCCTAGGGTTGCCGAGCGTCTATTTTCCAACCCATTTTTATCGTTTTTTGTTGGTTTTTTGATATAGATTCGCACGGGCAGTAATTTTGAATATTTGTAAAAGTTAATAGTACAAGTGTAAATTGAAAATTTAAAAAACCCCCGACATTCGCCATTTTGTGTCGGCGGCCATCTTGGATTTGCAATAGTGCTATTCTACTAGTCAAGCCCTTTCATTTGATACCCATATTAAGGGAGTTGTGAAAAAATATGTAATCTGTCATTTTGTAGCGGCGGCCATCTTGGACCGATTTTCATCAAACATAGCTAACAACACTCTCGACTAAATCACCTTTCAAACAAAAAAAACCGCATTCAAATCGGTCCACCCGTTTGAGCGCCACAGGGGAACAGACAGACACACACACACACACACACACACACACAGACACGTCAAACTTATAACACCCCGTCGTTTTTGCGTCGGGGGTTAAAAATAGATTAATGGAAATTGGAATCGGTAAAACAGAAGTTTTATAAAATCGTAACAGTTTGTTTGTTCGGCTGTGCCTGCATCATGTTCACAGCACTTTAATTTAAATCACTTGTAAAACTTTATTTGAATAAAAAACTCCTATTATAAAATCAGAATAGTAGCCTGCTGGCAAACTCTTTATGTTCAATATTTTAATATTTATAAAAACTACTTATTCATATTTTATGTTGAATAAAAAAAATTATAGATGTTAACACCTTTTTTCTGAGCGCCCCTTCGCATCAAATCTGCCATCTAAGTCCCCGTGACAGTTCACTGTAGGCAAACAAAGAGACCAGATTGTCTATTTCTTTGGTGGTGTCTACACAAAGGACAGCAGTACCTATTCGACATTCTCGTTTAAGTGGCAACCCTGTCTGTGAACTGAGCTTTACATATTCTTATGCAATCCAATTTACTGCGAACTCCACAGGCAACAAACAGCATTCAGAAAAGACATAACTTTCTCTTTCGAACCGCGATACGTTGAACCGACTGACTGTACTATCGTGTGTAGGTGCAGAAATCATTATATGTATTTGTGTTTATTTTTCTCGACTATTTTTCTCTTCAAATGTTTGCAGTCGAACATCCATGACTATTTATCTAGCTTTGCCTAAACATTTGACTCGTAGTTACCTATTAATAGATTACTGCCTTAAACGGTAGGTAGTAATATTGGGTATTATTATTTAGAAGCTTTTAACGATTATGTCACCAGCTCTAAATATGGGCAGCGATTATATAATTTACTGAACATCAGATGAGGTGTCAGTGTTTCTGATATTTCTACAATAGGTAACGCGTCTATTTTTCAACTGAACCAAAATTAAGCGAGGTTCAAACGACGCTATAGGTACTTACTAATCTAGTACAAAACATAATTTAATTATTATGTGCTATTGAGTAAAGCATTTACAAGCACAGAGCTTCGTGAGCCCTGGCGCTTCGCCCCGCGCCCCTCCTGTCGCTGTGACAGTAAACAGGACGCTACTTTCTCTTTGGGGCCGCGACCGACGAGACGCGGATGCAATGAATGTATTTACAAAGAACTGTGACAAGGTCGGCAGTCGGCTCATGATCTGTACAAAATAATAAAATTAAACCCCTGCACTGACGTACATATTATGTGAATGAAATCAAATCTCCGTGTAAAAAATACTTGATAACTTACAGAGTTTCTCGAATGGACTACTTAAGTACAATGGTTTTCAAATAATAGTCATAGTAGATTTGATGACTCGAACTAAAAATAAGCAAGCAGATGTTTTTGTGACCATAACTATAACGTAACATTTCACTGTCAGCGCATTCACTTGACCATATATTTATATTTTTCGTATAACTAAGTATTCTGTATTGAGGAGAAAGTGCCAGATTATTGTTTTACTACTCGTATGACAGGCCTGACTCTGTGAGTTACGACTTCAAAATAAAAAGAATCGAAGTTATTTATGGTGTGCTAGCTGTACGCGACTTCCTTTGGGTGGACTAATTGGAGATAGAAAGTAGGTATCAATTATCATTTATCGCCCTTCAATAATTACTAAACTTCTATTATGAGTATTATCGATTTATCGAAAGTCTTTTGAACTCTACTCAATTGTATATTTTGTATTACTTAAAATCAACCGGCTTGAAAATAAATACTTAAGTCCACCATCTTTCATTGAACACCATCATGAGTCAATCTTTTTGAAACTTCCCCTGAGTTAGGTATATGCCACACAAATTAGTCCAAATTTTGTGGATTTTCCACGAACCTAAATATTTTGAAACAATGTGCCAACCCTAAGCCGCAAGCCATTCTTACAGATTAGAGCCGACAAAAGAGCTTTGTTCCGAACACAATTGCATTTAGTAGTAAGTAATCAGATATTAACTTTCTCTTCTCTCCAAGTGCGATGCTTATATAATATATACGAGCTCAAGAGTATATTGTACCGCATTCAATAGGCGTTTAATTGATGGAAAGATACGATGCAGTCTGTGGAAATGTCGTAACCTAGAAGGGATGATTTTTATCATTTTGAATGAAAATGTCTCAGCAACCAAAGATTTTCTAGTTTTCTAGTTCCAGAGTATCTTTCATGCCTGAGCAGTTTTCTATTAACACTAGTCTTCAAGTTTTACACCAACCACTACCAATCGTCGCCCGCCCGGCCAATTGTTATCGCTCTCAATGTAACTATCATCGGTACACTTAGCAGTAAAAAAAATCAGCCAAGTGCGAGTCGGGCCTCGCTCTTTCAGGGTTCCGTACATAATTATGAACAATATAATATTTTGGGTCTAAGAAATATTTAATTTCCGAGCTAGACATCGCAACAAACCGTGAAAGAAAAACCCAAAAAAATGTTCGTTTATTTTGGTCACAGCTTATAAACTATTTAATAAATCGTTGTTTTCAGTATTTGTTGTTTAAATAGAGCATATAGTACATAATATACTGAAATATCATATTCCCAACTAGTTTAGTTTTTGAGATAGCCCCCGTCACAAAAATGGTCTAAAACTGACAACTTTGATGGCCTCCCATTCCCTTATTTTTTGAGATAAAAATTAAAAAAATATATATTTGTACTCTACTTAATGAGCTCTAAACAATGATACCCCACAAGCTAGGGTAAAGAAAAAAATTTTTTTTCCGGCTCCTTTTTCATGTATGGGAGCCCCCCTGAAAAATAATTTAATTCAATTTCTAATTCAATATTTGATTTTGGGTTAACGTTTTACACTAAATACCAAAATTTCAGGTTTGTTACTCATTTCGTCTGCGAGCTAGAGACCTGTGACCGGCGGACAGACGGACAGACAGACAGACAGCCGAGTGACATTAATAGGGCTCCGTTTTTTACCCTTCGGGTACGGAACCCTAAAATACGTAGGTAAGTATAGCAATGCTCCTGTCCCGTTGTTTTTACGTACCTATAGCAGGTTAGGTTCGCTTTAAAAAAGTGTCGGGGGTGTGCTTATTTATAGTCGCTGAGTTAAAGTTCAAAGAGATCTCTAAAACTGTAGGCATTGCAATAAGTGTAGTGGTAAAGGCGGAGGCGTATCCGCGCCTCGCGGCGGAGCTCGGAGGTCGTCACGGCGACTGCTCTCACCAGCCCTTTCTCTCTACATTCTTGACTTCAGATAAAGGTTACTTAAAATTAAAATATAATAAGTATGCCGAGATATGCCGTGATCGACCGCAAGTATGTGGTTTGACAGCGTTGCCAGACATGAGTGGGTGACAGAGATAACTTGACGACGTTATGTAGCCTGTAGGTACCTGCATCGATTTCCAAATCACGTGCATGTATCTGCCTAAAATCGCTCCATAGATCTCCTCTATTATTCATAGTCATATTCATAGTAGGTAGTTATTAGAATTTGATACTAGGTGTAGGGGATAGCTTGAATCAATAATTGTAATTGATCTAGTAATGATGTCTAGTAATGATAATAGTCCGGGGTCAAGAAATTTCAGATGTCTTGATCTTACTCAACCAAGTCCGTTTATAATTTTATTGAGCTGCATTTCTAATCGAACATAAACTCAAATGAAATAACTCATCAATCAAATGGATAGTCGCGCTAGGGCAATGGGTAATGAATGTTGCAAGCCAACAAGCGGGTCAGAGAGCGAGCGGGTGAGCGGGTGAGAGGGTGAGAGGGTCTCAAACACTCACTTTTATAGTTTACGAGCGGCGTTAAAGTTTTACGAGATCCTACAATGTGGGCAAGTGGGCACGCCGCGCCTGTGGCCGCGCCGCCCCGCCCCGCCGCCGCTACACAAAGGGAGCAGCAGCAGTTTATCGCGATTAAATAAAACGATGCTCACAACCACACTCACTTCGCACTAAAACTTCAATAAACCCACTTCAATGTTATTATGTTAGATGTTATCAGAGGAAAATAATTTCCTTTCGTAGTGAATTAATACGGAAACAGTGTTCCAAAAATTGACTATTGGTACAGATGTAGAAATTACGACAACTAAATACCTATCCGTACTAATATAATAAATGCGAATGTAACTCTGTCTGTCTGTAACAGATATGTTACCTTCTCGGCTAAGCTCTGAACGGATCTCGATAGAAAGGCACAGAGATAGCTCGCATCGGACACCGACCGCTTTTTAAAATCATTTTTTCAAATCAATTAGCAACAATCTACATGGACAAAGTTGCGTTCATCGGCTATTCAATATTATATCAACACGAAAGCAACTTTACTAAAAGGTACCATGCTCTATGAAAAAACATAATATCGTGTATTCTCTAGTTATGTACAAATAAAATGTTGATTTTTACGTTTATGATGTAAAATAATAAAATTTCTTAATAAGCACATTGGTATCATGCTTGTTGCTAAATTACATGATAGCTGAATCAGACGCGCCCGGAGCCGCGCGCCAGTTCGAAACTAGGTTATGATTTATGTTTTATGCTGACGCTGAACTCCAAACCTTTAGTACGAGTTTCTTTATCTCACTAAAATTTTCTGATACTTGAAATCTGGACACGTGAGTCCAGATTTCAAGTATCAGAAAATTTTAACTCAGACTTAAAATGTTAAATTCGCATCGACTAGAACTCGTATACATGCCGTTTTTGAAGCTCATTTGGGATTGCCAATTGTTTTCTTGTTTCCAACTTGGCAACATTTTTTTAATTAAACAAAAGAAGTAAAATAAATTAAAAATTTAAAAACCCCCGACATTCGCCATTTTGTGGCGGCGGCCATCTTGGATTTGCATAGTGCTATTCTACTAGTCAAGCCCTTTCATTTGATACCCATATTGAGGGCGTTGTGATAAAATATGTAATTCGCCATTTTATAGCAGCGGCCATCTTGGTCCGATTTTCATTAAACATAGCTAACAACACTGTCGACTAATTCACCTTTCAAACAAAAAAACCGCATTCAAATCGGTCCACCCGTTTGAGTGCCACAGGGGAACAGACAGACACACACACACACACACACACACACACACACATAGACACGTCAAACTTATAACACCCCGTCGTTATTTCGTTGGGGGTTAAAAATGATGTCAAGCTGAAAACAAGAAAACTATTGACAGTCCCAAAAGAGCTTCAAAAATTTCGGTGTTATTATTAAGACATAAATTAATTATTTAAAGATATTTTAACAGGATCCTAGGAATGCGATGACAGCTTGAAGGTGGTCGAATATACACCTAATAGGTACTGTATGGTTCCATTTATCGAGCTTAGTAAAGAACTTGGCCATAATTTTTGATATCAGTACTTTTAATGGCCGAAACTTTTTGATAGGAACTTGCCCTTATTATTTACATGAAATGTTTTTGTTTGGGATATTAATTCATTTCATAGTAGTAGATAGTAGATATTTACTCCGCAAGCTTTCCGCCTTAGACGTCGGCTGTAATTTTATGAGAAATCTCGTGGCTTTGACGAGGTATCTTTGGTCACTTTATGGTGTCTTGATGTTCGAAATCTATGTATCTTGTCGAGTTGTGCAATATCGTACTAAGCCTATCAGCCTGCTGTACACGAATTATCTAATCGCCCGCAAACAGCGTAGTGAACGAACTACTGGCCAGTTGGCATGTTATTTATAGCGAGTTTAACTCTATCGCCGAATACATTATGACGTGCCCAGTGGGATAAATCCATTTGCCGCGTCACGATGGAATTTTTGTATGGAACTTGTTTGCAAAACCTTCTCTAGCTAAACATATAAACACAATTTCCTAGGTCCAATTTCGAAAAAGCGGCGAACCGCAGAATCCATCTCGGCTGGGCAGCGTTCGGGAGGCTTCGAGATGTCTTCTCGTCCAACATCCCTCAGTATCTGAAGACGAAAGTCTTCGAACTGTGCGTGCATTAATGCCAGTGATGTTTTATGGATCCGAAACATAGTCGCTTATTATGCCTCATAAGAAGGCTGAGTATCGCTCAGCGGGCGATGTAGATCCTTACGGGATCGCATCAGGAATGAGAATATCCGGAGGACAACCGGAGTTACCGACATAGCTTATCGAGTTGCAAAACTAAAATGGCAATGGGTGGGTCATAACGAAGAACCGATAGATGTTAGGTTCCCAACATATACCTATCATCAAATCTCTCGTGCATAGATCTGGAGACATTTATATAAATAGAGACAATGGGAATTGGGAATGGCTGCTCACCCAAAATGCAGTCCGCTGCGCGCTGTCCGGAAACCATCTGCGGGGTGGTTGCGCAAACTCAAACGGCCTGGAAATGTTATGATACCTACCAGCAATTTGATCAGAATACTCTTTTATGTTCGGAACATTTCTTGAAATAACATGCAATAAAAGTATGGTGTTGCGTTACACATTTTGTAAGATCCGTTTGGTTTGGAACTGACGGTAGCTACTCGTAACTGTAACCGTTAAATGTCCGACTATAAAGCTATTTATAAACAGTAGTATAGTAGTTTCCACACAGTGAACTAGGTATTGGGGTCGGGGAACCTTGAAGGTTCACACAAACACAAAATAAAGTTCTCCGAGAGTCTCGTAGCTTCTGTCTGTGTAATGTCCAAGAGGTCACTGAACCCGTGGCCTTGCATAATCCGAGAACCAACACTATTTGCATACTTCCGCAAGAAGGGAATGTCCGCAATGCGTACTGCAAATTAAGGAAGGACTATTTATAATATCGATATTCAAGATTGTACTATCGATAAATATTTTTTTGCGCTACCGGTTCCGGTATTTTATCGATGTCTGAATTTTTCCTGGGGCCTAACAAACAATTTTACGAAGTAGACATTTTTTTATATAATAAGGTTTTAATGTACTTACCTAATTGTGCCTCCGGGCTCCGAAAGGGAGCCCAAATTAGTTAATATCTATTATTTAACTTTTAACTGTACTGTATATATTTACTATCCAATTATTTTTTGTATGTTGGCTTGTCATTCTAGTCAAATAAAAAAAATAGTAAAAACTTGCATAACTATACATATATCGATACAAACAATGAACGAGCATCCCTATGCTTAAGTGCGAGCGTATTCAACTGTTGCAATTCCTAGGGTACACACCATAAAGTGCCGTATTCTATTAGCAGAACAATCAAAATAGTTTGTCCGCCGCTTGCAGCTGCCTGTGCAGTGCTGTTCCTACAGTGTCGTGGCCGCGGCTGCGGCCCACCAGGAACATTTGTTACACAATGCTGCAATGCAACAGGGGGGCGGGGGGAGGGCGGGGGGAGCGGGGGGTGGTCCTGGCACAATGCCAGTTCGCGCTGCACCTGGCATTGCAGGACGAAACAAAACTTGTTACAATTTGAATTGAAACGGACTCATAAAACGGTTCCCTAATGAAACAGGTAACTTTTAACAACAAGTTTAGTTTGATATATTTTATTATTTGTAACTTATAAAGGTTATATAAAATAGGCTACTACAGTCTTCAGCTGATTGTATTAAGCAGATTAAACCTCCTGCCCTAATCAGAGCATATGAGTAGGATTTCTACTCATGTGATCAGAGTCCGGTCCGAGTACCTATACTACATGAGCTTGAACATTTTGTTATATCTGACTGCCTCATTAGTGCCTAACTTTTTAGCTACGGATCATGGTAAAAAAACAAATTATTAGGTTTCCGTCAAGATATTCTCGCAGAGTTGAGAGTTAGCGGGGTTAGATACACCCCTTGCGGTTGCCTCGGCCATCGGGTAAAGCGACCGGTCCTTTAGCATCGCTAAAAGCATTTTAAAACAATTAAGTGAAGCTGAACGTTGTCAGGATCCTTCGTCCTGCGCCGGCCTCTCTGTGGCGTAACGAGGTTAGCGGCGCGTTCCACTTGACCCGCAATGCACTGCCTAACTGCGTTACGACGGGCCACGACCGCGTCGCACGGCCTGCGCCCTGCTGCTTGGAAAATGAATGAGAAACACGTGACGTGGAGTTGGCCACGTGTGTCCTCCACAAACCAAAGGGATATTCCTCCCGTAGGTAAGGGATATGGCGCGGGCACAGAATAAATGACTCATAGATAAAGTACCTACTTGATTCAGCGACTGGTATACTGGAAAGAAACTTTTCAGTTTGTCTATCTACGGCGCGCTGTCGCTAATTCGCCAGGGTCGTGGCCCTGCGGTAAGGGGCTACGTCGCGCGTCTAATGAAGAGACGACTATTGCAAGTGGTCGACAGGTCGCCTGCACGCGCGGACACTGATTGCATTAACCACTCGGGAACTTTCCCCGCTTTCCTTTGATAGCCAGGTAATAGTATAATAAATAATTCACCATTTACTTGCCCTTTGCAGTAGACTGTTCTTCATCGAATTCCCTGTTGATCGCACACTCACTTTGAGTGCTTTTTCAAGCTTTTAGTTATGTTTAGGACTTCATTCTTTGTCAACATTTGTACAAATAATAACCATGTGGATATGTAAGTAAGTGCATGTAAGTAATGCAATATTTAGAACTTCTACAATCAATTTAAATCATATGCGCATTACAACAAAGCGGTGTGTGAGGTCTTTCCTTCCGCGCAATCTAGAACTGTGGAACCAACTCCCTTCGGTCGTGTTTCCACATAGCTTTGATATGGGGTTATTCAAGGGGAGGATCAAAAAAATTCTCAAAAGCCGGCAACGCATGAGTGGTTTCCTTGGCGCTGCAAAAGTTCATAGGCGGCGGTAATCACTTAACATCAGGCGACCCGCTTGCTCGTTTGTCCGCAATTTATGTATATTTATTTTGCTTGTATTTATAGTGATGCACCGGCGTGGTAACTGGTAAGCGTGTTTGGTCCGGCCGCTGTGCGCTGCTGTTTCTCAACGTCTCGCATCCGGCAGGCGCGGGCGCGGGCGCGGAATTTGCTCGCTGCTCGGCGGATTTGTGCTCGTGCCTACTCGCTGATAGGAATAATTGATGACGTGAACAACGTACATTCAATTCTGTTCTGTTCAATTGTAGCCTGTAGGTACCTACTTACCTCTGATACTCGAGATGACACGATGTAAGGAAAGAGGTTAAAAGCAATAAATAACATGTCGATGTTGCATCCGACACGAGCTATACATTTATAAACTTGTAGGCAGTTTGAACTGATATCTATCGGGTATAATTATAATAACGACATACTTAGTTAACTCAGAATTCAAATCTGTCAGTATCAATGTGTGTATACAATAAGGCTGGTATAAATATTTAATAAAATTATGTTTGTTGACATAGTACAAATCACTACATAGTATAAAACAAAGTCGTTTTCTCTGTCCCTATATCCCTTTGTACGCTTAAATCTTTAAAACTACGCAACGGATTTTGATGCGGTTTTTTTTAATAGATAGAGTGATTCAAGAGGAAGGTTTATATGTATAATAACATCCATTAAATTGTGGAGAAATACTGTTATTTTTGAGGTTTCTAATGTGATGTCGTAAATAATTACATTTTTTCCGCTTACATTGCAAACGCAGGCTGAACCCTACGAGATTTATCAAAATAATGTACTAAGTATTGTACACATTGAAAAGGTCTACAGAAAAGTCCGCGATGGTATATGTCTATCTCTTATGGATATCCCACAATAACATTTTTTTGTCATTTACTTTTTACGACAAATAATGGCTAATTTTCGAAGCGATTTCAACCAATACAGCATTAATCCTTATCTAATTAAATACCTTAAATGCATTGTTGATTTTATATAAATCCATATGGCCCTTTACAGCATATGATTTAAATGAATACTTTCGAAGATATTACAGATTTAAAAATTGCGGCGGCGCGGGAGCGTGCCTATAAGCGCGTCGGCGGCCGCGGTTCTCCCTATAGCCCATTGTCGATAATTTTTGAAACCAAAAAAAAATCACAGTACGTAGGATGAAACCCATTGGAAAAGGAGGAGAATATTATAAAATACAAGGAAAAATAATTTACGGGCGATCTGAGCTCGGGAAAAAAGGGGGGGAGTTTTAAGGTTAAAAAACGGTTTATCTCGATTTCCGGCAAAACTAGAAGTCCTATGGAAAAAAATTAAATAGCAAAGTTGTAGGTAATAAAAAGATCTACAACTTTTGTATTTACACTTTTTTCACATAACCTCAAAATTTATGTGAAAAGTTCAAAAAACCAAGTTTTTGGTTCTTTATTTTTATCTTTTAAAATAAATTTTTTTTTTCACGGAATCTGGTGAAAACTTACTTTTTTATGTCCCAAATACACTAATTTATTTGATTTGAAATATTTAGTTTTTCTCCTTATTTTTGACTTAATATCGACTTAATTCTGACAGCTGTCATTTTCATTTACAGATGAGTTATTTATATGGAGAACAGGGTTAACATCTACGAAGTACGATTTTACCCCAAACTACTTTAATTCCCTGTCAACATATAAAGCTCTAAGCCGCTTAATAATATTAATTGTTTCGCCCTAAAATAGAAATTGCTAAGAATGGAAACTAGAAAGTCATATCTACATGCAGCAGTTGATTTGTATTTGCATAAGTTTTGAATTTTTCATCTTTTTTGTGGGAATTGTTTTATCTCTGGTAACATTATGAAACGTCAGAATTCCACGGAATTAGTAATTCGGGTATAAGGTGAGATATAGTAAGTTCATTGTGGAAAATATCGTAAAAAGTCGTAAAAGCCGCCTGGGAGCTTTCATCGAAAACGCTGCCTAATCCCTGAGCGGGTAGTACCTACGCATAAAATGCTCTACTACCCGTGCGAAGCCGGGGCGGGTCGCTAGTTGTATACAAATTGTAAATTCTGGGGGAAGAAATTAGCTTTGTTGTATGTTCTTCATTTAGAAAGCAAGCTATCTCCTTTTTTAAATAATAATTTAATAGAGATCAGCGGTTCAGGGTAAAAAGTACTTACTAAACAGACGTCTGTCTGTTGTATTTATTGCATTTAAACAGACGTCTGTCTGTTTAGTAAGTACCTACTTTTTACCCTTTCCGCTGATTTTTACTCTTTCTCATTAATATCAATGCGCCTCCCGCGACATTGTTTATCTCCTCCGCGATGGACGCTGTACCTACCTACTCTGCGACGACGAGCGCAGCATCAATCACTATTTACGACTTGTTTACATCTCCCAGCGACCGGCGCGCGGCCAGAGTACCTACAGAGGGGAAGCTTCTAGTAAGCGGCCCGCTGTAGGTACACTCACACATATGCGCATGTTTGTCACCAACTGTACCGGTTAGTGGAACGAGCGCGCGTCCGTGAACCGTTGGTGAGTGTGTTTGTGTGAGTATACCTACAGCGGGCCGCTTGTGGAAGCTTCCCCTCTGTAGATTTACTACTCGTGTGGCGCGGCCGGCTCGGGCTCTAAGCGCCGCGTTAATTACCTTTTGACAGGTTTATTTCACTTCATGACTTCATAATGACTACTGTGCATTCGAAATAGGCTTTAAATTATTGTAAGATAAAAATTAACTTGAACTTTCCGGCCCTTTCGTTTTGTTGCGTGAACATTGAGTAATCTACTCAGTGGTTCTGTCTGCATATAGGTACAAAGTAGGTATTAAGTAGGTACCTTCAAAAGTTCAAGGCAAGAGTGAATAGGCGTTTTTTAGGCAAGCGCGTTCCAACTTTGACCTCAGCACTGCTTTCCTTCGGGCATGATTGACGTCAAGCGTAAGCTTATCATGATAAAAAATATTTGTACAATACAGGTTAGAGATTTTGATCTGTGTTTAGAAATTCTTGAAAAATCATTTCAACTCGGTTTTTTCTTTTTGAATTCAAAATGCGATATTTAACGACGTTAAAAAATACTGACATTGCTGAATGTAAATATGAAATCCTCGACTCAAAAGTAATTCTAAGCTGAGACAAGTTTTAATGAAAAGCTCTGCAATAGTGCGCAGGGCGTCCGCAGTCCGCACTGCTTTCATGAAACTTTACCATTCACCATTCACGTGCGACCACGACGCACGCAAAGGGCCAGCCGCAAGACTTCACATCTATTAAAAGTACGTGAATTATAATCATCACAGAAATGAAGAAACTACTAAATAGGAATATGTGGTTGCTGTACTGCCTCGTTGGTCTAGTGGTTAGCGTATTTGACGGCAGATCACGAGGTCCCGGGTTCGATTCCCGGGTCGGGCAAATATAATTGCTAGGTATTGGGTTTTTCTGTCAAGAAATTGTCAGTGCCAGCCCGGAGTTAGTGGTTGGCGGTATTTCACCCCCGTGCCCCGTAGAGCACGTTAAGCAGTCGGTCCCGGTTATTATCACTATCGTGTGACAATATCTAGTCGTTAAAGTCCGCCAACCCGCATTGGAGCAACGTGGTGGGTCTAAGCTCTAAATCCCTCTCTCCTATGAGAGAGGAGGCCTGTGCCCAGCAGTGAGACGTTAAAAGGCTGTAGTGGTGGTGGTGGTGGGACTTGCAGAAGTAAAAGAAAATATGTAGGTATATTATTACAGAAGTTTCTATAAAACCCAAACTTATTGAAAAATCTTATTACAATGTAAAAGTTTAGGTACTTCAATTGGGCCCTCTACGAGTAGGTTGAGAACGTTATCGTGCTGTAACGGTGATGGAAAATATTATCACTAGGAAATCTGCATGCCTGAGCGTTCTGCATATTGTTCTCAAAGGCGTGTGAAGTCTACCAATCCGCACAAGGCCAGCGTGGTGGACTACGGCCTGAACCCTCATTCTGAGAGGAGACCCGTGCCCTGTAGTGGGCTCTTTGATCGAACTACATATATCTAATAATTATAATTGTTGTAATATCTGTTTATATTATTCCATTTGCTGTAAAAAATCTCTTATTCGTTCAATTCAGCTTTGTCGTCCTGAGCACCCGAAACAGCCGCAGTTAAATCGAGTGTCCAATTTCCTGCAACAATAATGAGCGGTTATGATAAATGAGGGGAATTCCGACTAATTGTGAGCAGAACCGGGCGAGCTAACGATCTTGTCATTAATCAGCAGAAGCGGCCGCGGCAGTCGGCACCCACGACGATGTCGCTGCATGTCGCAACAACGCGACAAAAACAAGTCAGAGCGACTGCACTCGTGGTGTGATCGTGGCAGAACTTCTGAAAAGCTCGGTCGCATACAGGCCGGCCGCCGGCCGCCGTACCGTCCGGATCTGAAGTCTGTACAAAATAAAGCTTTTTTCCGCTATAAAGTTCGATCTCTAAAATCTAAAGTAGGTACCTAAAAGAAGAAATATATACTTAGTTAAGATTCTCGTGCGTAATCTAAAATTAGTAATCTTTGAGGAGCAGACGTGGAAGTCACTGATATTTTTCTGTAAGAAGCAACGAATCAGTGGACCATCAGTGGACAGTGGTAGATCAATATGGAATAAAAGGCTGCATCTTGAGGAAGAATAAAAATAAGTTTGTTTTTATAACATCTAGGAACTGTAACCGCAATATATGTGGCCAAGCTTTAGATGGCCAAAAAAAAACGATGAATGAACGTCGCTCGGCGCCACTTGAACCCGGTTTCTACGAGTCCGTTATTCGCAAAATTAGGTCATTGCGCCACTTGACCGCGGGGATTTTAGTTACAGTATTTTTTTACGCAGTTCTACTTAGTCAAGTGATAGGAATATCTAGACGTTATATATAACGTCTACGATTACAAACAGAGGCCTTATGCCGACTTTGTACATTGTGGCACTTTGTACTTTGTACATAATCGAAATTCGAGTATCGAAACCAGTGATCGAAACACGTCAATACAGGTCCTATAACATAATATTATTATTTCAGTTTATTTACATTGACCAAGGGCTCTCTAGTTACATACACAGTTAGTGTATTGATATGACACATAAAAATGCGATTGAAAGACCCCTATAAGCAAAAGTTTCTGTCAGGTTTTCGCACAAAACGCAGTGTGTGCGACCAACCTATAAAGTAGGTAAACATCATTCGTCGCCAGTCATTATAGTAGAGTCGTCGTTGGCTGACTGTATGTACAGTGCACACCACGAGCCGGTTCTGTTCGGAACGAGGTCATTATACGCCCCGCGAGTCGCGACGCACGTTTCAGGTTACCCACAGCGCACCTGTCTGGTGCCTAGTGCCTGCGTCTCTAGGGCAGAGCGACCCTCGACACTGGTACTTACGTGCGTTCCAGTTACCACTAGCTGGCATACTTGACTACTCTTGCCAGCAAATAAATCCAAACAAACTCCGTTTTTTCATAGAAAATGATGCAATCGTACTGATTTCGAACGGATTTTTAACGGACTTACAAGATTGAAAAGATTGTGGTGATTATAATATTATGTTGGATTTATCCTGCATTTCATATCAAACCTATATAAAGGGCACAGGTATATCTGCACAAAATACTAAAAACATCGTGGGAAAATCAAATCTTTTGCGATAATTAGATACATTTTTTTCAAACGTTTCATACTCTTGTCCCCACGCATTTATCAATTTCTCATAAATCTTGTATTTTCGTTAAAAATCTTTTTGAAACCACTATTTTTACTGTCGTAAGTATCATTATCACTATTTATTCGGTTTATTTATCGAACAGTTTATTCTCGTACTTCACGAAGCTTCTCTAAAGTTGTCTACTGTCACACAATACGCTTGATGTTTAGATTTAAAATGATAATAATTATGCCGTCATCATATTGCGTAGGCCAAACAATTAATGTTTAATAACATTCCGAACACAAACTGTTGGGAAATCAAACAATGGAAAATCGCATAGATAAAATAATAGTCAAATCGGCAGTTAATAAGTAGTAAGTACCTACCACATGAGTAGGTATCCGTATAGAGAGGAAGCTTCATACAAACGGCCCGCTGTAGGGACACTGAGCTCTCACCAACGGTTCACGGACGCCCGCGTCTGACCTACCGGCTCAGTTGGATTGGATGACAAACGTGCACAATGACTTCTATATTATAAACTAAATAATATGCTGGTGTTAATCCATGCATTCCGTTAATCCATGTGTTCCGTAAGCATGGATGCTTTACATAGCATTCCGAATATTGCATCATATGTATTATTTTTATTCAAAGTTGAATTTAATTCTTACAACCGCGACCGTGCCGTGGTTCAACTAAAAGATAATAGAATAACGCGACAGCAGTGCCGATCGCCTGTGAGTGTGAATGAGCAGTTATAGTCACTCGCTCACGCTGCCAGAGTCACCCGTCACCATCCGTCACATGCGGGCAAGAGTCAAAAGGCAGTACGAAACAAGTATAAATTAAAAATTTAAAAAACCCCCCACATTCGCCATTTTGTGGCGGCGGCCATATTGGTTTTGCATAGTGCTATTCTTCTTTATAGTATTAGTGTATTATCTATGGCTATTGTACTAGTCAAGCTCTTTCATTTGATACCCATATTAACGGAGTTGTAAAAATATTTAATACGCCATAACGGCGGCCATCTTGGATCGATTTTCATCAAACATAGCTAACAACACTCTCGACTAATTCACCTTTCAAACAAAAAAAGACCGAAAACTAAATTCAAATCGGTCCACCCGTTTGAGCGCTACAGGGGAACAGACGGACACATGTACACACACACACACACACACACACACACACCCACAGCACGTCAAACTTATAACACCTCATCGTTTTTGCGTCTGGGGTTCATATTCATATTCATATGTACTTATTCATATAATTGCGTCGGGGGTTAAAAACAGTAAAATCACTAGTCACTACGATCATTAGCGATTTTATGCGTTCGATTCGATGTCGATTTTCGGCGTGCGGTTTAGTTGTGCGTGTAAAGCCCCTCAGTGATCAGTCCCCAGACGTACATGAGAGCAGACGAAAGCCAACTCTACGAAGGTAGGTTGAGCTACGCGTCGTCTGGTGGAGCTAAGAGCGGGTATCACTGTCGCCATATTATTTTTATCTTTCATCTATTTCAGTGTGACCTCCGCCAAGGCCGGCCGTCCGCGTCGGCACGCTAATAGTACGGTTTTGATTTACTTATACCTACTAATTCCGCGGAATTCTATTAGCTGTCATTGTCATTTACAGATGAGTTATTTGTATGGAGAACAGGGTTAACATCTACGAAGTACGATTTTACCCCAAACTACTTTAATTCCCTGTCATCATAAAAAGCCATATGCCGCGTAATAATATTACTCGTTTCGCCCTAAAATATAAATCGCTAAGAGTGGAAACTAGAAAGTGCACACTAACAGCAATAGAAAACAAAAGAATCACATTGAAAAAAAATATTCAAAAATGGAAGTCGAATGACAATAACACCATGAAGTGTATTTTAGGCATTTGTCATATCTACATGCGACAGTTGATTTTTATTTACATACTAGCTGACCCCCGCGACTTCGTTCGCGTGTTTATAGGTTTTATATAGGATCGGAACGGATCCCATAATTCTTTTATGTACTTAAACTAAATGTAGCCTAAGTTACTCCTTATAGTGTTGTTATATCTGCCATTGAAATTTCCGTTAAAATCGATCCAGCCGTTTCTGAGATTAGTTGAAACTAATAGACAGACCGACAAACATAAATTTAAACGCACGCCAGTTTAAAATAAGCCGTACGTACAAAGATCCGGGTCCCATGTTATTTGAACCCAATAAATGTCTGTCATTTCTGAACTAAAAAACTTATGACCTTGAAATATTTACGGGACAATGTATGAATTACTACCTTTCTAACAAAAAAAGAATGAGTTAAATCGAACAACGCGTTAATGAATTATAGCTAAATACACGTTTTAACTTTCTTCCCCTCTCCCAAGAAAACCGTGCTGAATTTCGGGATAAAACGTATCCTATGTCCTACCTCGGAGTATAAACTCAAATCGTACCAAGTTTCATTCGAATCCGTTCAGTAGTTTCGGCGTGATGCGCGGCCAAGATACAGACAGACAGACAGACAGACAGACAGACAAAAATGAAAAAAATTGCAGTTTTGGCTTCAGTATCGATTATAGAGTGCCCCCCAATAAAAAATTTCAAAATATCTTCAATGTACGAATTGGATCTGTTACAGTTTTATTATATTATAGAAGTTTTGAATTTTTTATCTTTTTTGTGGGAATTGTTTTATCTCTGGTAACATTACGAAACGTCAGAATTCCGCGGAATTAGTAATTCGGGTATACCTACTTAGTTTTTATTTTATACGCGATGTGCGGGTACTAATAGCGCATGAGTAGCGTCGAGTTTCCGCAAGCAACGTGCGAGTTTGTACCTACTGTTCAAATAGAATATTTCGCGATCTAATAATTTGTTACGAAATAATTTTCAGTGAAAATAATATGAAGATATTTCTGAAGTTTTTCTTCATCCTCCACATTAATCCACGACATTTATATAAAAAAATATTGGCACAGCTGAACAGAATCTACTTTAGCTGGATAAGTACCTATTTCTCTAGTCTAAGTACTATGGCTGAGAAAAAATGACTAGTAAAATTGTAAGATTGCTATAGTGATATAGGTACGTAGTTACGTACCCTGTCTGTCTCCCACCGCATCATGCTGAACCACCTGAACGAATTTTATTTATCAGTTTTCAGTTTTTACAGTTAATAATAACACAGGTATGTTTTGGTAACATAGGTATTTATGCATTTCTGGGTAAATGGGTTGGCCGGAACAGTGCGACAACGAGACGTCTGTCGGAGCATCGGGTTACGCGTTTCCTCGAAACGTAGACAGTATGTGTGGCAGCAATTAGTGCATTCGCCGTATTAGGCCACGGTGTAGCCAGCTGACAGTAGCGCAACGTTTTAAAATCATAAGATTAGGTATTCAGAGCTATGGGTTGTATAGTGTTGGTACCATGCGCAATGATCGTCGACAGCTATTATGACTGCCTCGTTGGTCTAGTGGTTAGAGTATTCGACTGCAGATCACGAGGTCCCGGGTTCGATCCCCGGGTCGGGCAAATAATTGTAAGGTATTGGATTTTTCTGTCAAGAAATTCTCAGTGCCAGCCCGGAGTTGGTAGTTGGCGGTGTTTCACCCCCGTGCCTCGGAGAGCACGTTAAGCAGTCGGTCCCGGTTATTATCACTATCATGTGACAATAGTCGTTAAAGCCCGCCAACCCACATTGAAGCAGCGTGGTGGGTCTAAGCTCTAAATCCCTCTCTCCTATGAAAGAGGAGGCCTGTGCCTATTATAGCAGTGGGACGTTAAAAGGCTGTAGTGGTGGTAGTGGTGGATAATAATTATTATGTAGCTTATGTTCAATTTTCAATATCCCAGATTTTCGTTGAAGAAAATCTACGTTAGGGATTAAATAAATAAAGCCTTTATTGCTGATCAGTTATAAAGTAATTACAAACTATATAAAATTTCGCACTTCAGTTTCCTCCGCGATCAGCGCGTCCTTTAGGCCACGTTACGATTAGAGAACCTTAATTATTTCTATTACGAGATACTTAATTCTAATTAAGTAGAAATTCTGGAATAATATTAATTATATTATCCTATAAACTCAATAGTAGTGTTGTCTAAACTCCATGTTCTATTCTACATATAAATGAACACTAGTGAAAGGGTGCACAAAGTGTGGCTTCTTTCCAGCAGCGGGGCAAATAATACATAGTTTGTCATGTTATACAATATATAAAGGTTCGGTCTCACAAACATGCTTATGGTTTTCCATAAACTCCCCATCATTTCTCTACGTGAAATGTTTGTGGTACCCCCGGGAAGGAAGGACGAAGAAAGGACGATGGAGGATTGGAGGCCTTTGCCAAAGGGCACACGGATTAGTGGAAAAACAAAGAACATTGTATTTTGCATAATATTGTAAGATATAAATAAACTGTTTGCTGCACGGCGTGGCGATGGTCTCCAGTTTCATAACAAGAAGGGCGGACGCAACGTGACGCCACCACGACGCGTCGCGCCGCGCACGTGGGATCTTCACGCCATTGTCCCTCACTGCGATGTGACACATGACTCGGTTTCTTTCATTGTTGTTATGGTTGTTTACCAGAAGGAGACTATTACTAGGCCTCCTCTGAGTGTCCTTCCGTCCGTCTGTTACAGGGGCCCGCCCGTCCGTAATAGGTAGCCAGTAGCAATTTTCGCAGGATAGGTAGGTACATGTTACTACGGTCTTTATCACGGCAAATAATAAAAAAATTAAAGCCAAGGTGTTAACAAAAATATAAAAAAATGCGTTTTTCAATGTTTTTTTAATTTAGCTCTACCAATCGTAATAACCGGCCAAGTGCGTGGCGGGCCACGCGCAGTGTAGGGTTCCGTAGTCACAATCCTCGGAAAACAGGTATAACTCCTTAACCTGTGAACCCTACTTAGCCGTGATAGTTTTCCTTTAAAATTGATTATATACCCTACTGCTGTGAATTTTTTCAAGTTCCTATATACTGCCATTTGGCTGATAGAGGGGGGGGACACTTGACTCTAATAAAAATTTGCACTTTAAAACATTATATTTTACAAACGGATCTAGAAATCGAAAAATGATGTTCCCACACCCACAGTATTTTTAAAAGACCTATTCAACGATACCCCACACTATGGGGTAGACGAGAAAAAAAATATTCATCCCCACTTTACATGTAGGGGAGCTACCCTAAAAAAAATATTTATCAAAATTTTATTTCACCACTTTGTCGGCGTGATTAATATTTATACTCATGCCAAATTACGGATTTCTAGCACTAATAGTCTTTGAGATTAACCGAGGACGGACGGACAGACGGACAGACGGACAGACGGACAGACGGACAGACGGACAGACGGACGGACATGGCGAAACTATAAGGGTTCCTTGTTTACTACGGAACCCTAAAAATGGTTAACGGTTTCATATAAACATACAAGTTTATTTGGTCAGATAATTAATTAATTGTATCTACATTAGTCCATACTATGGACTAGTGTAGATTTTGATGCGGTTTTTTTTAATAGATAGAGTGATTCAAGAGGAAGGTTTATAAGTAGAAAAATTGGACCCGGTAGGTGGCGCTAATAGCGGACAGGACGACGTCTGCCGGGTCCGCTAGTACATTATATAACAAGGACACATATCTAATACCTATGTCCTACATACTCTATACGTCGGTCGTGACCGCGTCGACGCCACTTAGGTTTTGCTCCATAATTATACAAGTAGGTATCAATTAAAAATTTAAAAAACCCCCGACATTTGCCATTTTGTGGCGGCGGCCATCTTGGATTTGCATAGTGCTATTCTACTAGTCAAGCCCTTTCATTTGATACCCATATTGAGGGAGTTGTGAAAAAATATGCAATCCGCCATTTTGGGCGGCGCGGCGCCATCTTAGATCGATTTTCATCAAACATAACCTAGCTAACAACACTCTCGACTAATTAACCTTTCAAACAAAAAAAAATCGCATTCAAATCGGTCCACCCGTTTGAGCACCACAGGGGAACAGACAGACACACACACACATACACAGACACGTCAAACTTATAACACCCCGTCGTTTTTGCATCGGGGGTTAATATAGAGTAGTTTAAAACACTAAGGAATATTATAATACCTACCTCAGTGGTTCAGATTCAGAATAATATTCCTGCGTGCTCGATCTGGCTCGGTTTGACGCCATGTTCATAAATATTGAATTATTCACGGCAAGGAAACGGAAGTAATCTACTTATACAAACATGACTTACTTTCTTTCCGAATATATGGTTGAGTCGATCCTGTATCTACATAAATATTATTCGAAGACTTGTCTGGATTTAGGTATACTTTACGAGCTCATGTCCGTCACTTCGTCCTCGTGGATTCATATAATATGTATAGCTCACACAAATTTTCAACCCCTGTTTAGAATAGAATAGAAAAGAATAGAAAAGTTTTTTATTCAAATAAACTTTTACAAGTAGGTACTTTTGAATGCTCAATTCCTTCGGAATGCCCATGGAGATCTATAGGTATTTACACTGATCCCTAGCTATAGGTACTGAATCTTATGGATAAGTACTTATGTGTATAGATAAAATACGCATTTATCCTCTTTTTCCCTTTTTTGATTCCGGTTAAATACGCCCGATTTTCTTCTATAAGAAGTGAAAGTTAAAAAAAGCGGAATTTTTTCTTCTATATCACATTTCACTGGGATAATTATGATAACTCGGATACGCTCAATGTACGAGGAAGTAAGTAGGTATGTCGTTAAAATGTAAATAAGAACACTATTTAATGGAACCGGTGATAATAATGTTAAATACATTTACTTAAGTAGGTACCTACTTTATACTTACTTACTTATAATATAATGTTATCGCTTGTCCTACTAACATATTATTTATGCTGCTACGAGTTACTTTCAGTACCTACTTACCGTTTAACTTTCTTTAATAAACGTAAAAGTAGCGCTTCCGTACAGCGGTGCTGAACTCGCAGAAATCGTAACTCGGCACCTAGGTACCTACTAAATAAGAATCATCTAGGAATAAAGTTCTTTCCTTTACAGGAAACTTTTATACAATTTTTTTTTTGCTTTAAGGGTCTGCATATTAATTCTGCGAATGATTAAATAGGTATACCTATTGTATGTTTTACGACTCATCGGATTATAAATTACAACAAGAATTTAAACCATAAATGTACATTATTACATAAATGTACATTATTAATATACAATAAATAAATTCATATTTTATCACACCAAAGTCATTTCTGTTCATAAACTAAGCTTGTCCGATGAAACGTATCATACCTACGACAGAATGATAATATGTATGTATCGAATAATGCATGGTTACTAATGCGATCAACGATACACACTGAGAATAGAAGGGAAAGCGACCACAACACAACTGCTCCCTAGAGCTTAGGAAGGCTGTTCTCTATTGCAGTACCATACTGAGCTTAAAATAGTTTCTCCTGAGACTAACCAGTTGTTAAGTACTTACTCATAATCTAATTAAATGAACCGGTTCATCTATAAATAATTACGCGACGAGCTCCGACCTGCTCTGACAACTGGTCACACATTCGTTAGAGCAGACGGTTGATAGTTGCGATGATGTAGTAGTACGAATATGGCATTGTGCTTACAGGACGTTGACCCGACACCCGAGGCCGGTATGCAAATCCAGCTTGCCTAGCTAGGAGGTACGAAACTCGCATAAATTGTGCTTAGGTACAGCAGTGCAGTGCTGTGTGTTATCAGTAAAGACTAATGTTATAAGACACCTTTGTCTCACTGTGTGTCATCGTACCGCTCGAAAGGAGCGATTTAAATGCGATGTTTATTTATTGGAAGGCGGATTTATTAGGATGATACTTAGCTATCTCTTATCATATCATTTATTTGCAATCGTGCATAGTAAAATACACGTCATCACCTGAGGACGCTCCGCTGTCGAAGTGACACTGGTATCGAGTGTATTTTGAAGGGTTTGTGTTAGATTGATTGCTCGCTTTTCCTGCATGTCTATTAGTGGGAGGGTTTACGGACGGCAACGGCAAACGGCAAGTTGCACCGTACAGATTTGTCGCTGTTGGTGCATTGTAGCAAAACAAATTTGCTTTTCCTTTTATTAGTTGGTATACAAATTGGTTACTGTATAGCAGCAAGGTGGTGGGTAAGAGGATGTCGGGTATATTCCATACATGTCGGAATTTACTCTAAATTGTAGTAGGTATTATTGAATATTGAATTTACAACATGACATGATGAATCCGACGTGATCAGGTGAGATCACAATCGCCGCAGTTTACGCAGTACGCAAGCCGAACGCCGTACTGCGTAAACGAACCCAATGCGAGCGCGATGCGGCGCGGCTCTTTCGCGAATATTACGACCTAGAGAGATGAGCATTAATTGGATTGAACGCTGACCAATGATTAAAAAAACGACGCCGACCGAAACATTAGGTATAGTATGGTTGGTGGTCGAGGCTTAGTTGGTGTGCAATTACTTATAGTTTCCGTTCCGCGCCATAGCGCCGCGGCCGTCGCGTGGCATTCGCGTTGAATTCCGCTCATGCGGGACAGCACGCCTGTAACATCGAACAAAGCACACGCCAATTAAAAGGTCAGCAGTATGTATGCAGGGCGCACGTGTATGGAACGCAAATAAGGTGGGTTATGTAAAAGTGTAACTACTAACTAGCAGTGGACGTGTTTGCGCAGCCTCGCCCCGTGCCGCCGACCCCGGTGTGCCCCGGCCGCCCGCGCCGCGCCCCGGCCGCCGCGCCGCGCCGCGCTGCTAGCGAGCTGTAGCGCTAGGTACACAGACACAAAGGGCACTTTTGTCATACAAAACCATGGCGTGCCCCATAAAATGGCTCAATTGATTCATTCTTTATTAGTCATCAACTTCATTCGCTACATACTATACGTTTATTATTCTTTTATTCAGGCAACTAGGTCCATAAAATAAAAACACATAAAATACAATAATAACACTTACAATTAGAACAATATACCTACAATTAATACAGAATCTTAAATAAAACACTATAAAATGTTATAGACAATTAAACAAGATTTCTCATGAGCCAGGCAAGAACTTTCCCTCGCTTGTGGCTTCCCCGTTGCGAAGATATGTAGGTAAGTACCTACACTATGCCCTCGTGGAGCCAAAAGCTCGCACTGAGGAACCGTGTTTGACGTTGGAACCGTGGCAGCACTGGAGCTGGGCTGACCGTACGTACGTAGGAGTTTGTCGTGATACTCGACTTCAGTTTCTCAAAATTCACAGTACTTCTTCCCTGGAACATTCGCTTCATAATAATATGTACACTCCGGCAACTTCCGTCATGTGGCACGCGAACTGCGAACTGCCTCCTCACACGACACGGTGCATTCCAAACATACATTTAAGGACCAAATAGCTGTGATGCTGAAAGCTCTGGAAACACTTGCCTTATAGTATTTATTTCTTCTCATGATACTTAGCTTGCTATTCGTAGTACAAAATAATACAATTAATTATTTAAAGTAGGGCTGATGGGATCCTATAATGTCCAATCTGTTTGTTTGTAACTCTATCAACGATTCGAAAAGCAGATTCTACTGAGAATAGAATGAGAATGTTGAGAACATGATATCCATAACTGAAATCGACGACTATTCGAATTCTCAGTTCGTAGCCTGCTAAGTGACATCTCGTACTGGTTTTTTCTTACCTCCATGGTTTTAATCTACCACCTACTCCTCTATAGGCGAACTCACTTACGTGAAACCGACGCCATATTTGCTAAAATATTGAACGATAATATCAAGGATTATAATAATGAAACGTCACGGTCGACAAAGCTCGCAATATTACAACTGGGCAGGCGGACAGCAAAACAATACATTAATTCCAATTGGTAATACTGGTGACATATTGTCCCTCGCTAAAACAAATGTAGCGTGGTATGGTGTATGGGGGGCGGCGCCGGGCGCGGTGACGAATATGTGGCGAGCGTGGCGTGCGTGGCGTGCGGACGTCGGACGCCACTTGCCGGGCGTCAGCTGATGCGCCGATAAACCCGAGGGTGATAATTGTGTCATTGTTTGCGGATCTATTTATATGGCGGGACGATCAACGCGCTCCTAACTGTCGCTTCACACGGGACGACGTACAACGCAGCAGACTCGAATCGTTGACAATGAACACTTGCAAATTGACAACAGGCAGAAAGATTATAGTCCTAGAACTTGTCCTGAACAATATATTAAAAATGGTGTGATTTCTCTGCCTTTATTCTTATCTTAATCTTTATGATATAAAGATTAAGATAACCAGCAGAAGAGAGAGATTAACAGTGGTCAGTGATGTCTCCATTACCCATTTTCAATACCTACTCTAATTACATAATATTACTTGAAAACATCATAGAAATCATACTTGTGACATACTGTGCCCCACAGATCACAGTTTCTCTGATCTATGTTGTGTCATATTTCAATCTTAATAAAAATAAAAATATCTAGATCTATATTCAGCAATACCTGCCGCGTGTAAGACGTGTGAATGTGAAAACGCCGCTACACCTGGCAGGTTAACGGTCGCACGACAATGACTACGTGACCAAAATACGCGCATTATCTCCCGATATCTATTACTTAATGGATCATTAAGACAATCACCTTGGTCCTTGCCTTGAATGTAGCCCCACTATAAGTATTATTTTTAGAAGTATTTAAACCTATAAGGAATCTAATGTCCTCTAGGTGATCAACTTGATCCGATATGGACAAAGCTTGGACTAAGTTTGAATTCCTTAAAAATGTTGGTGTAGCAGTCAGAGACATAGAATAGTAGAATACTTTAATCGACGAACTATGGCAGACCTTACTAAGGCCAAAACAGGCGTCGCATTGTGGAGAATTACTTTCATTTCTATAAATGAAAGACGGCCGCGACCGTTGAAAGGAAATACGGACACCATTTCTTGGTATTCGAGTTACCTACTTGGAAGTGTTTTTTAAACCACAGATGTTTACGATTCCGATGTGCTCTTCTACCAGAACTAATGCGTGTTAATTAGTTTAGCTCATTCAGTTTTCGTATTCCTTTAACGCAATTAATAATTGTTCTCTGCGATTGGGTACAGGCCGGGAGCCGGGCGCGGGCGTGCGGTGCGACGCGCGACGGACAGCTGTCGACCTCTCACCCCCGGACTTGTCAGTCGCTTCACTATTTAATATTTATTGCCTTATTGCTGTTTTGCTGACGCGACTGTAACAACACCATTTACATAGTACTTAGCACTATTTACATGCAATAGGTATCTAATATTATGACGAGTCCTCAATACTTCAATGCTGAAGGAGTGAATTAAAAACTGATCGTTTGTATAGATTAAGTTAACACCGGTGTACAATTCTTTAAAGTAGAAAAATCAATGTGGGTAAATATTTTACTGGGAACACAAATACTTAAACCACGACTTGACTTTATTTCAATCTTTATCTTATCTTTATCTTTATCTTTATATCTTATCCATTTGCTAAGATTACCTACTATTACAATAGGGTGTACGTTTGAATATTTTATCTCAATCTTCTCTTTTGTGATTAGGTAGGTAGGTACTTGCTATATGTTTCGTGTAAATAACGTGTAAACAAAATTTTTACCCAGAACCTCCGAATTAAGTAGTTTCGTTGTAATTTAAAAATTCACAGCCGTTCCTACACTTTTAACTGACTACTTTGTAACTGAGCTGAATAGTTAACTTTTTTTGAAAAATATATTTTATAATTTATTATTAAGTAGCACAAAAAGTAAAACTTTTCATAGACCGATATGGGACAATCAGTGGTAACCTGTGGTGGTAACGTATTATTTACATTTAGTGGCCACACTAATAAAACCTTTAAAACCCATAATAGAGGAGAAGTAAGTAGGCACTACTTATAAATAAACTTTGTTATTTTATTGTACAAAATCTTGTTCACCATTGCGTTTCCATAAAGGGCGTGTTGTAAACAACGGTCGTCTTCCTGGTTTCCATTTAAATCTCAACCTGAGGTTTCAGTATTTGCGGAATGCGCCGCGCGCTGTGCCGGCGTGCAGCAGGCAGCTTCCGCGTCTTCTAAATAAGGAGTAGCGTTGTAATTGTATTTGGTTGCATCGCCATCTACAGCTCGCTGCTACTGCGCGCCACCTGCCCGCTGCACTGCCGCGCGGCCGCCCGCCGAACAAGGAAACATTACGTGATAACGAAGGTGGTCGGTTCATGTCTGAGGATACACGGCCATTTCTTATCTTTTTAAGATTATTTTAAATCTAAACCTTTAAGTGAATTTCCTTATCTATGTGCAACTTAGATGAGGCACTGCAACTTGAAAACAATAATGGATAAAAGAATATCTATTTATGATATTTCCATATTGCATTGCAAAGAAAATAGTGTTCGACTTCTAAGAGCTCATGGATAACAAAACAATGACCGACATGGCTGATTCTGAGTTCACGGGATAAATAGTACCTACCTATCCGACGCTGAGTGAGTCAGTCTACCTGCCTTAATTCGGCATGTAGATATTTCTTGTTTTCTTGACTTGACTTTGAAAACATTAAAAAAATCCTTGAAAATCTGGGACGAAATCGCGAGTAGTTGCTAGTAAACGCACATATACTCGTAATAGATGTAATCGAGAAACAAGTGTAAATTGAAAATTTAAAAAACCCCCGACATTCGCCATTTAGTGGCGGCGGCCATCTTGAATTTGCAATAGTGCTATTCTACTAGTCAAGCCCTTTCATTTGATACCCATATCAAGGGAGTTGTGAAAAAATATATCATCCGCCATTTTGTAGCGGCGGCCATCTTGGACCGATTTTCATCAAACATAGCTAAGAACACTCTCGACTAATTTACCTTTCAAACAAAAAAAACCGCACTCAAATCGGTCCACCCGTTTGAGCGCCACAGGGGAACAGACAGACACACACACACACACACACACACACACACACACACACACACAGACACGTCAAACTTATAACACCCCGTCGTTTTTGCGTCGGGGGTTAAAAAGGAGATGCAATTCCTAATTGGTGCATCGTGCGGGGCTGCGTCGTATGGGCGAGAGCGGGGCGGGGGCGGGGGCGGGGGCGGGGCGCGCGGGGGAGGGAGGAGGGAGCGTTTTTATCGTTCTGGAAAAGGAATAATCATCGATGTAAAAGGATAAGCCTTTCTCATATAATTGCGTCTACGAAAATGCGCCCGAATAGTTCCTTCGCGACACGCTTTGACGCCGATAACCTGTGAGGTCGGACCAATCACGTTCAAGGATAAGCAAATAAATTAAAATTTTATGTTTCGTAAGCCACTCCCCTTTAACCAGAACAAAGTATGAATGGACTGGCATTAGTACATTTATTGTAAAATTTTTATTTTAATTCAATTACAGTTAGTGAGCTCCAGTACCTACTTCTTTTGAAGATTTCGACATTGGTATACTTAATACTTATTATTTAAAAAATAATAATAATAGTCTTTTATATGCGGATAACAAGTATAAATTAAAAATTAAGAAAACCTTTGACATTGGCCATTTTGTGGTGGCGGCCATCTTGGATTTACATAGTGCTATTCTACTAGTCAACCCCTTTCATTTGATACCCATATTGAGGGAGTTGTGAAAAATATGTAATCCGCCATTTTGTGGCAGCGGCCATCTTGGACTGATTTTCATCGAACATAGCTAAGAACACTTCCGACTAATTCACCTTTCAAAGAAAAAAAACCGCATTCAAATCGGTTCACCCGCTTGAGCGCTACGGTGGAACAGACAGACAGACACACACACACACACACACACAGACACGTCAAACTTATAACCCTCCGTTGTTATTGCGTCGGGGGCATGTCGGGGGTAAAAAAGTTTTACTTCAAAAAATATACATTATCGACTCCATTCTTTCTAAAACTGAAATTCTACGTAATTTTTGAAGAACATTTTTAATTTTAAAAAATTTTAAAAATACACAGCTTATGCGCTGAATTAAATAAGGAAACGATATACTTACACGTGAAATGTAATTTCGTCTCTTTTTTGATGTATTTCGGAACGTTTTTTGCAAGATTTAACCACACAGGACGGCATTTTTTCCGAGCAAGAAACACGTGCGATACGTCGAAGCGACGGCGGCCGACTGTAAACCAAGATACTCGACTTTTTCAAATTCGAGTATGTTTGTGAGTGGCGTTTTTTTTGCTCGAAGGGCCTATCCTTCTACATCGATGGGAATAATGTATGCTAAGCGAGCCAGTGAACGTGCAGTATTGCACTTTTTGTGAACATATAAGTACGATGTAACGGTTTTGCCGTAACAGGCGAAGGTATGGTGCCCCGCGCCTGAGGGGCCTGTAACGGTCGGTCAAATGATTGGTATCGAATACCAACATGGAGACAACTACCCCCGGAGTTTCTCTACGTGATCAAATCAGAATTTAAAAAAGAAGAATATTAGCCATGCTAGTTATGCCCTCCAAATAAGCGTATCTAAAGCTTGTGCTGGGAGCTTGTGGGTACGAAAATAGTGCAACGGGTGGGATTTGAATGGTCTACCTTTTGGTTTTCTGTCCGCGACTTGACTATCGCGACCTACGTCGCACTATTGGTTCTATAGAAATATATAAATGAGGAGATCATTTAGGGTTGAGAAACTAGGAACAATAGCATCACACGAAATGCAGAGAACCGATAGACGTTGGTATCTCGCACCGGATAGCGCAGTGTTGCCAGCTCCCGCTATAGGTTTACTACAGGCATCAGCAGGGAGCCGTTGGATACAAGCGGCGCAAGACCTCACCAAGAGTTCGATGTCCTGCAGTGCGCGTGCATTCATAGAGTGCAATAATGTAACGTGGAATAAGAGTTGGTCTGCGGAGCGCGTGTCGAGTCCCGGCGCAGCGCAAGTCGCAACGTATAACAATGCTCCACTGATTCGAGCGTATTGTGTGTTAGCCAACGTATTGGGCCATAAGATGGGCCAGCATGTTGGCCAACGTGCGGATGAGCAGTAACGCGACGTGACGTGCTGTGACCGAGCGGCCGCGGCGGAGTGTGAACCCGTGTACGCGACCTGCCTCACTACCGTAATATCTACACCCGAACTATAATTAAATAGCGATCTCTCGCAAACTATACAATACAAGTACATATACAATATACATATTTATATAGGTACCTTGTAGGTAATAGTAAGTATTCTGTCATTTAGGTACATTTAGGTAGGTACCTACTAGGCTGCCTCGTCGGTGTTGTGGCTAGAATGCGGTTCCGCGTTCGAATTGCGGAGCGGCCAAAAGTGTTGCTTTCTGTGTTTTCATATCAAGAGGTTCTCTTACTAGGTTCTCAGTAGTATTATGAGAGTGAGGGAATAGAGAGTGCACCTGTGTTCGCGCATACCTGTGCGCTGTAATATCTGCTGCGTAGTTGTCTAGTGTCCGTTGAGATTGAGTGATTGCTGAACGGAGATTCGGTCAAGCGGACTACTAAGTTATTGTTTGAATGCCGATACTGGTTCAGAATATAACACACTTACCTACCTTCGGCAGTTCGCTTGTTAAGTAACCTATTCTAAATCGGATTTCGAAATATCTACCTAGTTGCATATTATTTTCAATATAATAATGTATCACCTCTTTTTAGCGAAGGAACATGCACTAACATAAAACAAAAGACAGGGTTTAATGAATTCAAACAATCAAATTGGATATGGCAGCCACTTAATACAGCTCCCATAATGAATGGCGCGGCGCGTCATAACCGCTTGTTACAACGAGATAAACACGAATTGATGTGAACACTACAAGTTGTAAGTGCTGCGACTGCCGACTGCGCCCGCCAGATGGTATCTTGCATCTGCATGTGATGCATAGGGCTGCTATCAGCAAGATTGTTTCAATTGAATCTCACTTTGTCTTTTCTAAAGCTGTTTTTATTTGTACTTAGAACTGCTTTATTGGTATAGTGGCTAGAATGTTCGCTTGTGGATTTGAGATTCCAGATCAGCCCAAATAAAGAAAAAATATCAGATTTTCTATCAAGAAATCCTCAGTGGCAGTCCAGAGTTGGAAAGTTGGAGATTCAATCTCGTGCCTCCAAGGTCACGTCTTATAGTTGTAGTATTAGTGGTTTAGTATTTTTCAAACCGGCAGTGTAAAGCGTGCTAAACTTGGGGCATTGACCTGGCAGATGGCGAGTTTTAGTTATTTAGGCGTCAGCTAATAACATAACATTGCGAACTTACATACAAAATACAGGAACGAAAAATACAGGAAGGAAAAATACAGGAAATACTTTAATTCTTTTACGCGTTTTTTTTGTGGTATCTTTTCAGTAGTCATCACTAGATACTATTACCTGTCTTCTTTTCCACTAGATACTATTACCCGTCTTCTGGTGGGTTATCGTTATAAGTTCGATATACATTGCTGCTTTACTGTGTGAGTTCATGAAAACACTTTATATTTCCCACAGTAAAGCAGCAATGTATAACGAACTAATTCATTGGCAACTATTTTCAGTTGGTAACCAAGTTACAGAATAACCCCCCCTGGTCCCCTTACACCCGTTGTATGACTGACACTGAAAGTTCGCAAGTAGTCAGCCCTGGCCGATGCCTAGCTAGTAGCTACACAGATGCGTCAGCTCTCCCCGGGCTCGCGCGTTGCGAGAATTGCATCGCCTCACTCTCCCGTGCCCCGCGCCGTATCTCACGTACCGCGCAGTTGCAGTGCGTTCACATACGAGCAGATAACGACTGAGATGTGATGTGTTCCTCATGAGCTCGATCGCTTTCCATCAGGCTACGTGATGTTTTGTTAAGTGGATATCAACTATCTGCGTGGTGCTTGCGAGTTGTGACACCGGCCGCGTCGTCCGCGTGAACGAGATTGTCGTGTGAACTATGAAATGATTTCATCTCTGTTTACATCGTGCCATAAGCAATACTAAATTAGACGCCCAGCTATCGTTTTAAAACAATAGATAGACAAAAAGTGGCCAAAGCGATTAAAATAAAAGCAACGCATCCTAGCTTATTTTATTATAATAAAATTTCTATATAATTAGCATGCAATATGTTATCACCTTATTATAATGGACGAGGCATACGATTGCGTAAATTGAGTCAGCGTGGTAATAAATCAGCGTAAGCTTGCGTCAGCGGCTTTTGTATCTGGCGCGAGCGTCGAACCCTCTGCTGCTGGCCGCCTCCGGCCGCTGTGCGCGGAGACCACGCTAGCGCCACGTCCGGGACACTCCCGAGATTAAGGGCCTGTTTTACCACCTTCTGATAAGTGTCGGATAGCTTATTCATAACTTTTGTCTTTGCCACCTGACATAAAGTAAGAAAGTGACAATACTTACGTTTAGGCTATCGTCATATCAGAAGGTGGTGAAACAGGCCCTTACTATCTCATCGCTAGTACGGAAACTGGCAACCGTTGAATAACAGTGGTAATCAATGCAGATGTTGCCATTATATATTTGCCCGAGCCCCGATCTTCCGTAACATTAACCTCGGTCCTCGGTAGAGCTTTTACCGCACGGCACTTTAGTTTTTAACTCCCGACGCAAAAACGACGGGGTGTTATAAGTTTGACGTGTCTGTTCCCCTGTGGCGCTCAAACGGGTGGACCGATTTGAGTGCGGTTTTTTTTGTTTGAAAGGTGAATTAGTCGAGAGTGTTGTTACCTATGTTTGATGAAAATCGGTCCAAGATGGCCGCCGCTACAAAATGGCGGATAACATATTTTTTCACAACTCCCTTGATATGGGTATCAAATGAAAGAGCTTAACTAGTAGAATAGCACTATTGCAAATTCAAGATGGCCGCCGCCACAAAATGGCGAATGTCGGGGGTTTTTTAAATTTTCAATTTATACTTGTACTAGATAGTTAGATACTATATACCTACTTACTACTTTTTTCTGCCAAAATGTATCTATACAGTTTTTTGTCACTAAAGAAATCTTTTACATTGTAAAATCTGTTTATTAATAAAAAATGTGTTTGGCAGACAGGAAAATGGCCTGTAAAGAATCTTTTACAGCTGGCTACTTTCGTGCAGAAATGGCGGTCATACAATAGTATTTAGCGCGACCGCAGCGGAAGCCCGCGCCGCGCTCACCCGAGTACCTACTCGTGGGTAGAGCGCGGACACAGAAATAGGCGTCCGCGTCCGCGTCCGCGTCGGCTGACCCGCTGACACGGATGCGGAAGTGTCGCGTCTCTCTCGCAGGTCGCAGGTCGCAGGTCGCAGGTGGCACCGAAATACCTTGCAAGTGTGTGGCGAATTGCGGCTGGCGCGGCCGGTCCGGTTACTCCGGTCGCTGCACTGGTACCTACCTACACCAATAGAATACACACCACTACTTTTACTTATTTACACAATATTTATGTACACTATTATTGTTATTGTAAAGACTTGTTTTTGTTTATGTATTTAGGGATGTACTAACATAATAGTAATTAATGCATGATAAAGTTTATTCATAGCCGTTAGCGTAATCAATACCTAGGTATAATAATTTACTTTCACTATAAAACGTCTCTGCAAAGGTGACACTTAATTAAGAATTTTTTTTTTTAATACAGTTGCTCAAAAAGTCGCGTATTGCAGGGACGTATAGCGTTCGGGATGTGGGCTATTACATACTCGTGCTTTTTTTTTACCTTTCCCGAACTCGTGCGTTCTCTTTCCCAACTGTCAAAATAATGTCTATTAAAAAGAAAAACCAACCATGAAGTTTTTACTAAAAAAATAATTTTATGATTCATGCAAATACGTATATTTCTAAAAAGAAGTTACTAATTTGTTTCAATATCAGATTTGATTGAATGAGTTTGGTTAGGTTTCATTTCATTTCATCTCATTAAATTTCATTTTCATTTCATATCAATAAAAAACTTCTACTGAAGACTTGGCTGTAATGGGCATAGTTTCCTTTGCCTACCAGAATGGGTGAAAAAAAAAACTCTGCTTATATTCTACGGTTGGCGCCATTTTTCAGAAATTTTCTTTGCGAGTTTAGTTGTTTGTTGCACAGAATGAGTAATTTCGACCCTAGTTTTTTTGAATTAACACCACCGGAACTCAGTATAATTGCACAAAATGCTTCGGAGAACATTTTAACGGAAAAGTCAAAAAGTCGCTACATATCTACATACGACGAATTTATTGCGTGGAGAGAAGAGAAAAAATCAAATAGTTTTTTCAGAAAATGTTATGTTGGCATACTTCTCCGAACTCACAATAATAGTTTGTCTCAAACAGTAAATATGCAACCTAAAACTTCCCCAGTTAGTATAAAAAACTGTACAAATTTCAATGTATATGTGAATTATAACTTTTATAAGAAATAAATGTTAAGTTAGTTGAGTTTATTGTCTTTTTATTATTTTATTCAATTGCTTAATTTTTTCGCAACTGTATTAAAAATAGTCGTTCAGTACACGTGCGGAACCGTCATTGCAACTTGTTTCGACTGTCAACCCTTGCCTTCAGCTGCGCGTCGGCTCGGGTAGACATTTGTCGGAACTCTTTGCAATGACAGCCTTTCCACACTTGTAATGAAATATACTATTTTCCGGCTTCTTGCCTATTGAGAATTTCTTGACAGAAAAACCCATTATCTTTTTATTTTTTGACCCGACCCGCGACTCGAGCCCAGGATCTCGTGAGGCAGTTCGCTATCGCTGTTATTTGTATCAAGCATATTATGTTATGATGTGTGTTTAATTAAATTAATTTCCCACGGGACGCGACGCGACGCCCGGCGCCCGCTGCCCCTGCACTGCGCTTCGCTCCAGCCTTGCTAAATGACACCGCTTCAAGGACACCCCAATTATTCCTTTGGTAACGATCTGCGAAATGGCTAATTCTGAGCTCACAGGATACATATAGCATTGTCCGATGGCAAATACTTATGTCAATTTAGTATACGCTGGGAGTATCTTAATTCGGCACGTATTAATATAATAAATGGTTAGTAAACATGCCACTGAAGTGGTCCCTTCCTTGATAATAAACAGTTTGTTCATAAAATAAAATATTAACGTGCAGCGAGACTGTCCATCACTTTAATGACTCCCAACCTCGCCGTTAGAGCGCTACAAGTATTTTACACTTTACATTAAATCTTGAATAACATTCATTTTAATTAGCGTTTTATTACATTTGGATATGAATATTACAGATCAAAGGTTATCATCGCCATTTTAATATCCTTAATGTTCTAATTAATTAACGCAATTCCTAAACAAAGTAAATTCCAATCCATCCATGCTATTAGTAGGTAATTTAAGTATTTGTAATCAACACAATATGAACACAAGGTTTTCTTCGATACTATATATCTAATAAGGCCTTATATCCGAGCAACAGCGCATTCCAGCTGCTGACTGACCCTTAGCCTTGCTATGTTTTATTCGCTAAATTAGTAAATTGCAACTAAGCTCCGATTGAAAGCATTTATCCAAGTACGTCTATCGCATTGAATTATATTGTACATGGTCTATCGCTGAATTTTGCGAATTTCGTTCTCGGAGGAAACTTTAAGACGTGCACTCTGTAGACGGAGGGCAAACACAGCCCACCTCTCCCTGTCCCCTCCCACTCACCCGGCCGATCCTGCCTGCCACATGGCACATCTTTTGTGAGGCACTGCATGAATAGCAGCCGCGCGACTTTCAGCCCGCCACGACTCACGAGACGCCCACTGTGGGTATTTTTCCAATTTACTGCGCCACACTTTACACTACCTATCTAATGTTTGGCAATGAAATATGTATTGGTCCAAATCTGATTGTTTGAGATATTGGGCTAAGTCTAGTGCTAATAACAAGTCTTATCTTAGGGCTTAATGAACCCAATGATCGATATTTAATTGAGTAAGGAAGAAGCTAAAAGACTGACGGACGGTTATCGCAGCACAGAAAAGTGATATCTTAAAGAGTTCACATCAGATAGCGCTCTAAGTGTCGGATAATGTAGCGGAGTCGGGAAAGCACTCAGCGCGAACTGAATTGAGAGGTGAGAGGGGTGGGGAGGCGCGGGGGCGGGGGCGGGGGGGAGGGGGGACAGATCAGCAATTGCCTCTGATTCGCTTGATTGGTGCAATTAATCGCAAGCCCCTGATGCACCGGCTTTGATGTGTTGGCACGTAGTCGGAGTTCGCGAGGAAACTGCGACCGATGAATCAGGTCATCCTCCATTTCTCGTGATTTATACCAAAAGTGGTGCCCGCTGATAAACGCAAGTACTACCGTTTGAACTTTCCCTTTTAACTGTACATTCGACGAAGGTAATTTGTTACAATTTATCGTATACAGCAGTGATGTGTTCCCAGTTTAATTTCAGGAGCCGAGTAGATACAGCAGAGATTAGTGTCAGTCACTTTGCGGTTTCCTGCTTCTGGCGCAAGCACAGGCTGCCTTCCCTGTAACATGCTCCAGGAGTCCAGGTAATACTTTTGTCATAAAATATCCACTTGTTTTAGTCCTAGTAAACATCGTCGCTTCGAACTGAAATTCATTTTCACCTTTAGTAGCAACATTCTTATCTGTGTATAGTTTGTATCCGGAGACGGTTTTTGCATACATTCCATCCCGGAAAACAGTTCTCCCCCGGAACTAAACCGCGGACATCAGTTAGGAAAGAGTAAACAACTAAAACATTAACAGGGTTTTATATGTCAGCAAATGTGATATTTTTTTTGAATCGGCAGAGCCATTGAAAGGCAATCGGTGTAACTTTATACTGGTAGGGTCGGTAATCGTAAAGGGTTCGTCTATGAAGGGCGGCGCCCGGCGCGCTGCGTAGTGGCGTAGGTACCTACTACTCGCAGTTTCACAACAATAGAGCGCCAAGTCGACATTCCACCTCCGTCCTCCGAACCTGTCGCCACCGCAGCAGCAGTTGGCGACTTCTCGAACAAACCTAACCTCTGAAACTTTGAGAACTTTAGTTACAGAAACCAGACTTTGATTACAGAGACGTTAAACCACTTCGTCTTTACTTGAAAACTATTTATTCCGTTGCCTCATTGATTTAGCGGTTAACTCGATCGGCTGCGGATCACGTGGTTCCGAGTTCGAATTTTGGGTGTACCCAGAAAAAACGTTAGATAAGTTAGTTTCAAAAAGCAGCCCGGAGTTGGGAACATGGGGGGTGAGCACGTAAATGTAGGTCCTGCGCTTGATTTTTCTCAGGTCGTGTCCCATCGGACTATTAGATAGTAAGAACAGAGAGAACATCTATGTTCGCTCACACACTTGTGCACTATAATATCTCTCGTAGTTAGTCTCCGCCTTAGCTTCGTTGAGATTGGCACGCGTGGCCGGAATGCAGTCGGGGCACATTATTATTATAAACTTCGTAACCCAGAACTGTAACTAAGTAGTTGCAAATAAAGAAACAGTCATCATACCAACTCTATTTTGAAAGCCGCTAGACGGACGGCGCGTTTATTTTCGCAAACTATAAATAATATTTAAAATGTCACAGAGCCAGTATGGAGCGGCCGCCAGAAGTGTGAGCGAACGTATTTCCGGCACCGCCTATGCTGCAGTGCCGTGGCCACATCACGCCGCACTGCTGCACAGCACAAACCCGAACCTTAGCAATATGTGCTGCGCAGCAGGCGTGCGGTGATGCGATGTGACCACTGGTGGCTGGTGGATTTCCATTATCAAAATTATTTAGTTTTTTTTTTTTGTAGAATTTTGATTGTTTTTTCGAATTTTACAATCATCAGAAGATTTTACACGAATGTTTTATGTGCAGGTACAAATCTTAGCCTATCTAGGTAAGTAGGTTAATATAACATTTTATAACTTACAGGTATTATTATTGTTAACAAAATTACAACTGAAGAAATTACCTAGATTTATAAATCTATACTAATAAATAAAATTGAAGTGTCTGTCTGTAATTTCGAAATAACTACCACATATTAAGCTCATATGGTTATTCGAACGATACCATAACCGAATCACACGTTTTTAAAATTTTTGTCTGTCTGTCTGTCTGTTTGAACGGGCTAATCTTCGGAACGGCTGAACCGATTTTGACGGGACTTTCACAGACAAGTAGAGGATTAACCAAGGAGTAACATAGGCTACTTTTTAACCGACTTTCAAAAAAGGAGTTGTGTTGAAATCGGTAAGTACCTATGTTAAAAAACGCCCTCATACATAGGTATTTTCGCTGCGCGCGACGGCCGACACTCGCGCTGCCAGGGAACTCTTCGCGCCGCGCCGCGCGCCCCTGCGCCCTGCGCCCGCCGTACGCGGTACCGCGGTACGCCGCCGCGCGGCGGGGGGCGGGTGGACCAGAAATCTACTTATCCCTCAGGATTTGTGAAAAACCGAAATTTACGCGGGCGAAGCCGCGGGCAAAAGCTAGTAAATAAATAAATATTACTACTAAAACTAACAAGTAACAACAGTGTTGTTTGAGACTTCCATCGCGAGTTGTTCTCGTATGTAGGTAGGTACTTGGTACTTATGTAGAGTTGGTACAATGAGATTCCACAACCAGTCTAGACCAGTCAAGACCTTTACAAAGTCCTTGCGTATGGAAAGTGATTATAAATCGAAACATTTATAAGTCCAGCAGCAACCTACTCGTAGGTTGTAGTTGATGTATGAATATTATTAAATTTTCATAAACAAAAAAGTTGATCAGTAGCAGACCTACACAAAATACATCTAGTCTTGTTTTTATTAGGTAGGTAGTAGGTAGGTACCTACATAATATTATTTTATTTTTATACTAGCGGTCCGCCCCGGCTTCGCCCGTGGTACATATATAGCCTATAGCACTCAAGGATCACTTACATATCCAACGGTGAAAGAATTTTTGAAATTGGTCCAGTAGTTCCTGAGATTAGCGCGTTCAAACAAACAAACTCTTCCGCTTTATTATGATGATGATAACTAGATGATGCCCACGGCTTCGCCCGTGTGGATTTAGGTTTTTAAAAATCCCGTGGGAACTTTTGATTTTCCAGAACAAAAAGTAGCTTATCTCTAGAAACCCGTCCCCAAAACGGAAAAATCCCGTGGGATCCCCACGATTTCGGAATACAATTCCTTACAGCATCAGGGTTGAGGAGTTGGATGTACCTACTCGAGTTCATTCAACGATAAAGTCTTTAATTGGTACCCCCAATATCAATTTAGGTAAATAACCGAAAGTTTCTAAAACCCACTAGTTTTGGGGATTAGGTCCCCTACAGCATCAGGATTGAGGAGTTGGAATCCAAATTTTTTATAGAACAGGGTCGCAATGTTTCTCTATCGATTAAAAAAAAAATTACGCAAATCGGTTCAGAAATCTCGGAGATATCGGTGTACATAGGTAGAAAAACACAACTCCTCCTTTTTTGAAAGTCGGTTAAAAAAGTAGCCTATGTTACTCCCTGGTTAATTCTCTACTTGTAGTTGAAGGTCCCGTCAAAATCGGTTCAGCCGTTCCGAAGATTAGCCCGTTCAAACAGACAGACAGACAGACAGACAGACAGACAGACAGACAGACAGACAGACAGACAAAAATTTTAAAAACGTGTGATTCGGTTATGGTAGCGTTTAAATAACCATATGAGCTTAATATGAGGTAGTTATTTCGATATTACAGACAGACACTTCAATTTTATTTATTAGTATAGAGTATAGATATAGATTCTGTGTGTACCACCGTAGCGCCTATGCGATGTGTACCTACTTAATGTAATGTGACTTATGTATAACCAATAAGTAGTACTATCAACCTACTAGTAGATAATTATAATATAACTAGATGATGCCCACGGCTTCGCCCGTGTGGATTTAGGTTTTTAAAAATCCGGTGGGAACTTTTGATTTTCCAGAACAAAACGTAGCCTATCTGTAGTAACCCGTCACCAAAACGGAAAAACTCCGTGGGATCCCTACGATTTCGGAATGCAATTCCTTACAGCATCAGGGTTGAGGAGCTGGATATGTACCTACTCGAGTTCATTCAACAATAAAGTCTTTAATTTGTACCCCCAATATCAATTTAAATAACCGACAGTTTCTAAATCCCATTAGTTTTGGAGATCAGTTCCCCTACAGCATCAGGATTGAGGAGTTGGAATCCAAGTTTTTTGTAGGACAGTTTCGCAATGTTTCTCTATCGATTAAAAAAAAAAATAACGCAAATCGGTTCAGAAATCTCGGAGATATCGATGTACATAGGTAGAAAAACACAACTCCTTCTTTTTTGAAAGTCGGTTAAAAAAGTAGCCTATGTTACTTCCTGGTTAATTCTCTACTTGTATGTGAAGGTCCCGTCAAAATCGGTTCAGCCGTTCCGAAGATTAGCCCGTTCAAACAGACAGACAGACAGACAGACAGACAGACAGACAGACAGACAGACAGACAGACAAAAATTTTAAAAACGTGTGATTCGGTTATGGTAGCGTTTAAATAACCATATGAGCTTAATATGAGGTAGTTATTTCGATATTACAGACAGACACTTCAATTTTATTTATTAAGTATAGATATAGATTCTGTGTGTACCACCGTAGCGCCTATGCGATGTGTACCTACTTAATGTAATGTGACTTATGTATAACCAATAAGTAGTCCTACTATCAACCTACTAGTAGATAATTATAATATTATAATATGTCAAGCTTTTAATCTGGATTTGGGATAGATATTAAATTATACAGGGTGACTGGTAACAGGATACATTCCTTGCAGGGGCTTAAAGTAGAGCTCATTTGCAACAAATTTTTTCATATAATGTCCTATCCGAAACTTAGTCGTTTCCGAGTTATTGAAGATTTAAGGTTTTTAGCAAAAAATTCCAGTTTTAAAGTTAAAATTAGTTGCTAAAGAAAATCATACCCGGTTTTGTTGTTTTTTTTATTGTTTTCTGATAGAAAAACGTTCAGAAACTCAATCAAAATCAAAATAAGCTAGAAAATACCGTTAACTTTTCAGTTAAGGCCTAAAAACCACGTATTATTTTTAAGAAAAAAATCGAATTTGATGAAAAGCAATAGTATTTCTAAAAAAAAATGTATGGAACGTTACGTACAAATTACTGAAATAACTTCCTTGATTCATTAGCTATCCAAAAAGGTACAGATGTCTACAACTTTTTTCAAAACCTCGATTTTATTAACAAAATTCTGAGGACTGACGAGTCTCAATTTGACCGGGATGGAATCACAAAGTATCATAATTTACATTATTGGGCGGCAAAATGAGAAAACCTAAAAAAGAAAAAGAAAGGGCACATCAACGGAGGTATTCTGTAAAAGTATGGATAGGATTAATCAATTAGACATCTAATTGGCCCGCATTTTTCCCTCAGAATTTAAAAAATACGAATTAGGTGAAAATAATATTATTTCTAAAAAAAAAATGTATGGAATGTTACGTAAAAATTACTAAATTAACTTCTTTGATTCATTAGCTATCCAACGAGGTGAAGATATTTACAAAAAACTGCAAGAACGATTTTTAATTCAATTTGAAACTTGTAGTAGTTTAATGACTAATTGATTAATTTTAGGAATAACAATAAACTAACTAATAATTATTAGTAATTACATATTTTAGGTTCGCAAAAGAAAAACTAGTTATGATTTTAATCTAAATTTTAATCTTTATTTTATTCTAAATCTTAGTGTTAATCTTAATCTTAATCTAAATCTAATTTTAAACTTGCTCTAACTGTGAACCTCTTTGTCTGATACAAGCCCAAAACCTTTTTCGTATTTCCGTTTCAGTGACTCTTGTTGGCTAATTCTTACGTATTTCATGAGCTGCACGAAGAGTACTCGCGAAGCTCATCTGTGATAATGGGGTAAGCGTACATCAAATCATTCATGTGGCCCCAAAGATAAAAGTTTCAAGGCGTTAAATCTGGACAAGGAATAGGTTCACCTATCGTTATTGCAGTTTTTTGTAGACATCTTTACCTCTTTAGATAGATAATGAATCAAAGAAGGTAATTCAGTAATTTTTACGTAACGTTCCATACATTTTTTTTTTTGAATTAATATTCTTTTCACCTAATTCGTTTTTTTTAAATTCTGAGGGAAAAATGCGGGCCAATTAGATGTTTAATTGATTAATCCTATCCATACTTTTACAGAATACCTCCGTTGATGTGCCCTTTCTTTTTCTTTTTTAGGTTTTCTCATTTTGCCGCCCAATAATGTAAATTATGATACTTTGTGATTCCATCCCGGTCAAATTGAGACTCGTCAGTTCTCAGAATTTTGTTAATAAAATCGAGGTTTTGAAAAAAGTTGTAGACATCTGTACCTTTTTGGATAGCTAATGAATCAAGGAAGTTATTTCAGTAATTTGTACGTAACGTTCCATACATTTTTTTTTAGAAATACTATTGCTTTTCATCAAATTCGATTTTTTTCTTAAAAATAATACGTGGTTTTTAGGCCTTAACTGAAAAGTTAACGGTATTTTCTAGCTTATTTTGATTTTGATTGAGTTTCTGAACGTTTTTCTATCAGAAAACAACAAAAAAACTAACAAAACCGGGTATGATTTTCTTCAGCAACTAATTTTAACTTTAAAACTGGAATTTTTTGCTAAAAACCTTAAATCTTCAATAACTCGGAAACGACTAAGTTTCGGATAGGACATTATATGAAAAAATTTACTGCAAATGAGCTCTACTTTAAGCCCCTGCAAGGAATGTATCCTGTTACCAGTCACCCTGTATAATAAGGGTAAATCCGCTTCCCTTTCTTCCTTTTAGGTACCTATACTTACTCATAAAAGGGTTTCCGTTACTCAGGTATTTAATAAGCTTTTGTAGGTCACAAGTCGGAACAGGTCGCTAAAATATATTTTTAATTAAGTACCTAGGTATCTACTTGTTAATTATAACCATCTTGCCACTTAAGTTTTAGCCTCGGTCGGGACTCGGGGCATAGGTATAAGCACAGAGGTGAATTGCATAGATTTTATTATCGAAGCGCATCAGAGCGTCATGCAAAAAATGTTCATGGCATATTGACACAACACAACCTATCTATAATATTATAATACAAGCGGACACCCGCGACTTCGTTCGCGTATATATTGGTTTTTAAAAACCCTGTGGGAATCATTTTGTTTTTCCTAAGCTCTTTTGAGCTCATACCTCGCTAAAACTGTTAAAAGTTCACTGGCGGATGTTTAGGTAGATCAAAATGTAAACATCCGCCAGTGAAAGTCCCATCTAAATCGATCCAGCCTTTCAGAGATTACCCGGGTAATCTTTAAAGTACTTATCTCCTTTCTAACAAAGGTAGGGCTTAGCTGCAGGCTACTACCGGGGTCCATAGGTGGCGGATCATGGAGCGGCTGTGAGATATCACGGCTAGCTGTCCCCGACCAAGCAGCGGCAGAGATTGGAGGGTGTAGTGGATATCTCTTGGGGAAGGGTTATCTTATAAAATACTACATCAGACCCGATGATAACTCTGTGCCATGGCGAGTCAGTGCCGCCAGTAAATAAGCACTCCCCCTGTGCGCGGGCAGCTGCGCGTACAGAAGACTCTAGGACGCAGGCTGCGGAGGTCACGACGGCCTAGGGTCATCATTGCGACTCTGGAGCAAACAGCGATGCGGAAGGCAACGGAAAACCACCGCATTATCTATTCCCAGGAAAATCATTATGGCTGTACAAAACTTAACAATGGCCCTCAGTCCCCGGCAGACCTTAGGTGGTCAGAGGGTGCTAAGAATCCCCGGGTTAGCCATACGAATTGCAACCTGGAATGTGAGGAGTTTATTTGAGGATGGCAAGATGGACAACGCCTTATTGGAGATGGAACGTTTGAGTTTGGATTTTATGGGCATAAGTGGCGGGAATGGTACGGCAAAAGTACTAGATCGCTCTTCCGTGCGGCGCGGCGGTGTCCAGATTGCAAATAGCCGTAATGATTGCCAACCTTCGGAAGGAGACGGCACCATAAGAAGTAGATATGTTACTCTTTAGTATGAACTTAAATCATGCCAAGTTTCATTTCAATCCATTCAGTAGTTTTTGCGTGATGCGCGCACAAACATACAGACAAACAGATAAACAGACAAACAGATAAAAATTTCAAAAATAACTTTTTTACGTTCTATTATACTTATCCCTAACATCCGCCAGTTATTATTTTGTAAAAATCTTTAATGTACAGATACGGCAATTCTACGATTTTATTATATGTATAGAAGAAGAAGATAGATGCATGCCGTGAATTTTTTTTCGATTCGCTTCGATTTTGTGCTAGTATGCCCCGACCCTTAGAACGCGTGCCCTACAGTCCTCGCTGACGCCGTGACACGGATATAGGTCGAACCCCACACACAGACACACACAGACACACACACACACACACACACACGCGCCACATGACTCGCCTCGCTATCGCTAGCATCAGCTTCCAAATTGCTTAGCCCTTTTACTGACACATTTTATCGAGTATTGCAACCCCTTTTTTAATTCCATTTAAGGCAGCGTGAATCCCCGCACGTGTGACGCGCTGTTACCATCAACAAACACACTTTATATCACATACCATTCATCTTTTAAATTTAAATAATTTTTCCACAGTGAAGTCATTGCTTAAAAAATTAAAAAGTTACAAAGTATCGAAATTCACTCAAAGCTCAACCCCCGACACTTCATACAAGTGAACCTAATACTGACAAAAACAAGGCTTTATGCAATACTGTTAGGATTTAGATTAATTGAAAATCCCGTGGAAACTGGGAACACTTTGATTTTTAGGATAAAAAGTAGCCTATGTCCTTCTCCAAAGTCTATCTTTGAATCAAACATCAAAATCGGTTTAGCAGTTTAGGTATGAGAGCGCGACAGACAGACAAAGTTACTTTCTCATTTATAAAGGTAGGTAGCCAAAGGGGAATAAACCCCGAAATAGATAAGTATTAAGTACGTAATCCGTAATTCCGTACCTAATGCAGCTTATAACGTTGTAATCCCGTTGCGTCGTCTCGACTCTCGCCCTCGGCCCGCGGACCTTTAATCGCTCGTGAATCAACTCTTTACTTGTTACTTGTTAATCCGGAAGCAGACTATTTCGGCACTCGGGCAACTCCCGGCAACTCCCGGCAACTCCCGGCAACTCCCGGCAACTCCCGGCAACTCCCGGCAACTCCCGGCAACTCCCGCGCTCGCCACAGTACCTACCATCCGCTGACCACTTGGAAGTTTTCGTGCACTAATTTCTTCGTTCGTGAAATTAAACGACTCTTTGCTTGATAAATAAAAAAGTACAAACTCCTCGAGACGTCACGAAAGTCTTCGTGAGACCTTTTTCTTCGCAATTCTTTTTCCTCAAATATTTTTGAACTGCAAAGCAAACGACTCTTGAAGTGTAGCTCGTTTCCTTTGTCTTTTCATGCGTATTTAGTTTTTAGAGCGTTGCTGTACAATGTCATTATTTTGTTGCGCTGCACTGTTTCTTCAGAGAGAACAAAAATCCCGCGGCTGCGTCGTTAGTCGTGCATATTACACGCTCCAGTCTACAGACTGCCTGCACTTGGGGCACATGAGTACTACTCATGTGCTTGGGTGTTTGACCCATATTATACGAGTTAAGCATATTTGCTAGCCGCTCGAGTGCGACTCGGGCTTCTCTCTATTAGGCTTCCGTACGTATAACTAACTAAAAAATTTCGTTTGTATGTGCGAATTGGCCTTAAACCGTAAGAAAATGGACAAATATCGACTGTTGGGCTCATTCCAAATGTTCAGACTAGCCCCAGACAAAATATCACAAAGCACGCTGCCTCAGTCACGCGTCGCGCGGGCCACGGGTTCCCCGCGCGCCGTCGATCCCTTATTACTATTAGCAGGCATGCACAAACATTCCAGAGAAAAGGTCCAAGTGATTAAGTATTCACGAGGCGCTGAGCTCAGCGGCGCGTTGTGACTGCACATTGTGCGCCGAGAACGCGAGAGCGCTACAATGGCCTATGTAATATGTTTATGCTAGTGAAGATTACACAAAAGGGATTTCAACGTAAACTCTATCCCAAACAAAAACATTTCATGTGAATAATAAGGGCAAGTTCCTATCAAAAAGTTTCGGCCATTAAAAGTACTGATATCAAAAATTATGGCCAAGTTCTTTGCTAGGCTCGATAAATGGAACCATACAGTTTTAGAAGGTCGTATCTTAGACCACTTTCAAGCTGTCAATTGTCATCTCATTACTAGGGATCCTGTCAAAATATTATTAAATAATTTGTCTTAATATTAACGCCGAAATTTGAAGCTCATTTGGAACTAGCAATAGTTTTCTTGTTTTCAGCTTGACAACATGTTTGTACTCCTTTTGTTTAATTTAAAAAATGTTGCCAAGTTCGATTCAAGAAGACAAAATAATTATAAGTAGGTAGGATATAGGAAGTTAAACTAATCTTCAACAGTATCTATCTATAATATAATAAGACTGTAACAGATCCAATTCTGTACATTGAAGATATTTTGAAAATTTTTATTGGAGGGCACTATATAATCGATACTGAAGCCAAAACTGCAATTTTTTTCATTTTTGTCTGTCTGTCTGTCTGTCTGTCTGTCTGTCTGTCTGTCTGTCTGTCTGTCTGTCTGTATCTTGGCCGCGCATCACGCCGAAACTACTGAACGGATTCGAATGAAACTTGGTACGATTTGAGTTTATACTCCGAGGTAGGTTATAGGATACTTTTTATCCCGAAATTCAGCATGGTTCCCTTGGGAGAGGGGATGAAAGTTAAAACGTGTATTTAGCTGTAATTCATTAACGCGTTGTTCGATTTCACTCATTCTTTTTTTGTTAGAAAGGTAGTACTTTATATATTGTCCCGTAAATATTTCAAGGTCATTGGTTTTTTAGTTCAGAAATGACACACATTTATTGGGTTCAAATAACTTGGGACCCGGATCTTTGAACGTACGGCTTATTTTAAACTGGTGTGCGTTTATATTTTATGTTTGTCGGTCTGTCTATTTGTTCCAGCTAATCTCCGAAACGGCTGGATCGATTTTAATGGAACTTTTAATGTTATAAGGAGTAACTTAAGCTACATTTTAGTTAGTAGTACATAAAAGAATTATGGGATCCGATCCGATCCTATATAAAAACATCTACGCGAACGAAGTTGCGGGGGTCAGCTAGTAGGAAATAAAAACTAATGATTTTATCTATGTTTAAGACCATTAAGAATTTTCCTTATAAATAAAACGGGCCAAGTGCGAGTCAGACTTGCGCACCGAGGGTTCCGTACTCCGTTGGCAGCAACCTCAAATAAGGTAAATAAATAATATTGTGCTATGGGAAAGCGGAAAGGAAAGAGCAAGGAAAGAGAGTCACTTACGCGTTTTACCGAGAAGATTTTTGCGATTTGTTTACCTTTTAGACAACTAAGGAAAAATAGATTGTACCTACTTATACTTCTGGAGTAGGTAGGTACTTATCTACGGAGTCCTCGGTGCGATTGGGCGGTTGTTTAAGGTTGTTTAAAATCGATTGTATAGGTAGGTATAATTTCCGTCGGAGTTATTTCCATCCACAGACAAGTAGGTATGTAAGCCTATAACTGGTCTGTTTCCATCGAATAACGTCGACCTTCGTCCGTCTGCAGGAATGATGTTATCATGAGTCGATCGTATAGAGATCACTGCTGTGTTGTGTCATAGGTGCACCGTGCAGTGCTATAGCAGTGTACCTACTGGTCGGGTAGCAAGCACATCGGCGCGCTGCGGCGGGCGTGTCGCGTGAATTATCTCATTTGCGATGGCGCGGCGCGGCACGCGGCACGGCACGCGGCACGGCACACGGCGCGGCACGCGGGGCGGTACGCGGCACGCGGGGCGGTACGCGGCACGCCGACTATGCAATATTGTTCCTAGCAAGGAGGCGACGAGTGACGACGCGGTAAAAAATAAGAATATTTATGGTAAGTTTAAACGTGGTAAAATCCATTATTTTATTAACCGTGACGTTTAGAGCAGGTTTTTTATATTATGTTTGGTCAGATATGTCACGTAATATGTACACAAAGTAAGTACTACATCATACGTATAGGTATTTGTAGCGGTATCGGTAGACTGGCCAGCAAAGAAACAAGTAAGTAATCAAACAAAAGAGCGCGTTATCTGTTCCTAAGTACACTGGCGACTGGCGAGACAAACAGACCCGGCTTGTTCGATAACCGTTCACTACTATACCGACTATGCTACATCACATACTAATACAGCCTGTACAATTACATCCACATGTACCTACTACTGCCTATCTAGTACCTAAGCGCCTACGTAGATACCGAGATAGATGCGACAGCCCGATCTTTGCGATAACTAAAGGGTTACCTTCTCTGCCGTGATTGAGAGGCTTGGCCGCATAAGACACAATCACATTACAGATCTTAATGTAACGTGTATATTGAAAGTCAGTTTGGGTAAACGACCTAGGTAGGTAGGTAGATGGTTTGTCCACGGACGGGTTTTGAGTGCCGCTGGCCGCAATGCGAACATTCTTCGAAAGCGAAAGTTTTAGCAATAGTTTCACTAACGATGAGTGTGTGACTCGAGCGCTGCTGGCGCCCAGACGCCCACAGTTCCCCTTCTGCATTCGTTAAACTCAACATTTCTTTTGTTCCCATCATCGCTAAGGTTAAAAAATTTAGTTTTTTTTTAAATTATAAAAGTAGATATCAAAACGGGATCAAAACGGCATTTAAACCGCGAATTTTAGTTAGTTTACATTCGTCGCGGCCGGAAACAAAAACCAGATTTTGGTAACGGCTGACTATAAGAACTATCGCAAAAACTTTGCCGTCTCGGCAAAGTAAAAAATTGCTGTGTAGGCATTTGTGTAGGTAGATATAATAGGTAGGAATAGCCGTTCTTGTCTGCAGTCCCGCCAGCCGAATTTAAGCATATCATTAGCGCTGTTATCGATCCCTTGCAATAGCAATCAGCGAGCCGGATGCGGCGAGAACATTCGCAGAATATAAAAGCTGCAGACGTTGGTCCACCACGAACCAGGTTAATTTCTAATGAAACAAGAGTTAAGATTAGGTAAGATTAGACAAGAGTTCGTCATGATTGCGATTTACGAGTGAAAGTTGCTTGTCGTAACATTGCGAAATACCTACTAAAGGGGATAAGTACCTACCTATGAGGCTACAGCTATAGAGTAATTCTGGTTAAAAATGTTGTAACCATTAATTTGTTAATTTTACACAACTCAGCCGACAAACCGATTTACAAAATTTTGCTTTTCTTTTCTGTACTTACCGTGTTACCGTGTCAACGAAAGATAATAATAGGCCGAAGCCTCTGCAGGGCATCAAGATTTGGAGCATGAAGCCCACCACGCTCGGCGGCGCGCACACGACGAGCCGCACCGCGCGCCCCGCACCCCGCCGCCGCCAGGTGGCACCGCTGATGAGGCCGGGGTACCGTTAGCTCGACATCTAGTTGACACTAAAATTCATTTTACATTTTCCATACTGTCAATTCTACCTCATGGGTGTCAGACACTTCTTCGTCTGCGGACCGTGAAGAAAGTGCGCACCTCGTGTGCCCTCGTACTGTACGAGTAGGTATGTAAGACCCCGCCATCCCCTTCGTTATTTTTTTTTATACCACCCAGAAAAAGGAGAAGCCCGGGCTCCGTCAACTAGGCCTACGTCGCGTAGTGGGAGCCTGAGAGGTCTCTTCCCTTCCCCCACTCACTCACCTCATAAATAAGGATTATGATATCAAAAAATAAGTGAGGTTATGATTTTACAAAAAAAAATAATTACTTAAAAAATATGATATCATGGAAACCCTACATAAATGATATGGCCATACGTGGATTAAAGTATCATTAAACGTTGACGTTTAAAAGATATGGTCAGTTTTTGATGGCCGTATCATGAAATGATCGGCCACATCATGAAGTGATGAATTCTAAGATCTGGCCATGACATATTATATATTATATTTATATGTATGTATAATGTATATACACGGTGTTTTTTCCATCGTCGATCAAGAGCGGCCCCAGTTAGGTATCCGATGTAAGAAATCTTTAGGTAATATTCAAAATTAGTTCCGGACAATACACATATTAGTGATAAAAAATTATTAAAATTTAAAGCATTTATGAAACAGCCTGTTTAATGTTTTAGAAACTAGGTCAAGCCATTGAACTTGGATACAAGTTCAAGGAAAGATTTATCATACAAGTGAAATTATAGCCAACCAATAGCGAAGCGTATTTTGTAAAAGTCCACGTGGACCGTCAACCAATGTCGACGCTCGCGCTTTTCTTTGATGGAAACCGACAGCCAACGATGCGCACGCGGTGTTCTTTGTTATGTAATATGCCCCGCCCCGTCTAGCCGGCCGCTTTATGCCGCTTATAAGTTATAGTGATGTCCTAAAGGACCTAATAATTGATATCGATATCGGTATGTGATCGATGAAATGGCAGCATAATATGGTCATATCGTGCTTAGGATTCCTCCATATCACTGACAATACAACGCCATAGAACTTATATGGGCACAAGTAAAAAGGCATGCTGCAAGAAACAATACAAGCCCCCGGTTCACAGCGAATAAAATGTTGCAATTAGGTACTCAAAAATGCTTGTGACGTGACGTGACGGCTGAGAACTGGGCAAGTGTGGTGGAGAGAACTAAAAGAGTCATAAAGTTTGATTTGAACCGTGATATTGCATTTGATAATTTATGCACACAAGAGCTAATCATTAATTACTGAAGACTCCTCATCGGACGAATCTAGTATAGGTAAATGACGATTCTGACGACTCGTGTGATAAAAAAATTTAAGCTATTTTACTTAGTTATTTTATTTGTATGCCTTATACTAAGAAGAAAAACTTTAATAAAACTGTAGTAAGTATGTTATCTAGTCAAGAAGACTTTTTGCTGTCTTCCTGATTAAATAACATATTATTACACCTTACTTACATCTTAGCATTTACTTATTTCTACCAATTATTTGTAATCTGTGGCACAACCGTAGTAATCTTTATGTGTGGCACATCACTAAGGGGGCGGTACCCGTCCATGAAGTACAATATTATTTGTATGAAATTTTAACTTAAACAATACGAAACTTTATGGGCGTGAGCTGTTAAAAACTAATAATAAAATAGACAGTCTATAGGTAGGTATACTTGATGTGAATGACCTCAAATATCGGAGTCGCCGCGCCGCGGTCTGTAGTTATTATGTTCGCCATAGGGTGTTTTTAAATGAAACGTTTTCGTTTATTTTTTTTGAATATTAGTCATTCGAATGTTATTTATTTTTTATTATTATTATACTAATAGATAGTAGGCACTGGATACATTAACTGGTTTGCTTGTGGAAGACGATAAAAATTGCACCGTGTATATTACACAGAGCTCGTGGAGTCAATATTTCCGGCGCGGAAGCAATCAAGCCTTAATATTGCGCTCGGCACAAAGCAATCGTCTGTCCTGTCAGACACATTAATATTACACTCTGTCTCTGCCTAGGTACCTACCTACATACTACACAGCATCTCACGAGTAATAAGACGCATAGATAGGTACCTACCTCGTCGGTCTAGTGGTTAGCTTGTTCGGGTCCGGAAAAAGTAAGTATTGGATCTTTCTAAATTCTATGAGACATGTTCTAGAAATAGTTCCTGCTAAAGTTAAGTTACAATAATGTGTTCAATGTAACAGTAGATAGCCGTTCAACGTGGCAGCAGAAAGCGTTATAAACATTAGTGGCGTCGCTGATCGCTCGACACCAAAACCTGTTCGCTAATTCATGTAAGTAGGCTACCTACCTATACTGACTAGCACCAAACTAGCACTCCGCGATGTACCTAGGTACATACTGATAATAATTATGTAAGCGCGCCGATTGACTTTGACTCATAACTCGAAGCTAGTCGAAGCTAGCGAAACCCATTCAAAGGAACCGTCTGTGCGCGACCGAGTGTGACAGCTCTCCTCGACACTGCGTAGGTTAGTGGGTAGGTACCTACCTCGCTAGTTGCTAGCTGCAGCCTACTATAAAAAGGCGTATCGTAATTGAAAGCGAAGCTTGCGTAACCGAGCGGCAGCGGTGCAGTAGAGTAGAGGCTACCGAGTACCGGCGCGCAAGGACGTTCAACTCGGATCATCCGCCAACCCGACACCGCCGACACGATACGGTATAGCAGTTCAACAAATTAACTAACTCGGTTTGAAACGAACCTTGAAATTACTGCAAACCAGCGGTTTCTTCAGTGCTTGCAGAATTGGACTGGCTCGCCGTCGCCGGCCCCCGTATGAAGCGATCGATCTCTACCTCCATTTGTTTTTGTGGAGTGTGGACGACCAAAAGTAACGAATCTCAAACACAAAACGATCTTTCTCGACAAAATTCTTCGATGATTCATAGACATGACACGAATCGGCCGGCCACCGGCCACCGGTCACCGGCCAGCGATTAGCTAACGACACGCGGTCAGAATTATTCAAATAGACGCACACTTGTAGATACACAATTAGTTAGTTGGGCGATTCTGAGAAGTCCGTTTGCTGTTGGGGCTACCCGGAGTGGCGACAGGCCGCGGCCCGCACGCTACAACCAGGCCACTGGCCACTGGCCAGCGCCGCGCGCTCGGAGGAAGCACCTTATCAAATAACAACGTTAATGAATACTCGACGTTGATTGCTCTACAAAGGACTGTCGAAACACGCGTCGTAGCGCGCACTCGCTCACGTCTTACTTCGAAAGTTCGAATCTATCAACAATGCGTAGGTACCACACTACCGTCAGGCGTCAGACCGTAGTGTGGTACCTGTCAGGAGTCAGGAGTCAGGACTACGCGTCAGGACGCGTGAACTCTCCGTTTTTCGTGTGAGAAATGATAATATAATTTTATGCTCAAGTAGATTGTGCAATAGATCAACCACAATATGTACCTAACATTCCAAGACCTACTTATATATTTTTTAGAAATCCTACGATATCATTGTGTATGTGTAATCAGGATTCAGGAGCGAGTGGCTAATTAAAGAAGAAATCATCTATAACTATACTTAACGTACCCAATAATAGAAACTTGGATTCTGGTTATAATTTCTGAGTTCTGACACCTTGAATTGTGATGCAATATAATATCATAGATACTAAAGACTCTCTGATAGCGAAGAAGAGCTTAAGAAGCGAGTAAAATATCCGCGTAGTAAAATTACCTATTAACTGTAGAGACTAGAGATAGTAACACAATATACCTACTCGTACTTAGATGCTCGTAAACGTAACTTTCACATTGCATTAGGTATATCTACTTACTTATTATTCAATCACACTTATGCAACCCGTGTCCGAACTCTGAATGTGGACCGGCCCGACAAGTTCACTCAGCATTGTGATGCAATCACAAAATGTATCACTTTTGGCTAGGTAGGTACAACATTCCGAGCATTGACTTAAGTTGAACATAACAACAGCCGGGCAGCTCGACAACGTCCCGAAAGCATTATCCTAAGCTGTTGTAAAACTACTTTCTATTAGCCCGAGACTTGAGACTAATAGTACCCACCTGGTGGCGACTCTGCGAGAGTACAGACAAGTCTCTTTTACCACCTTCTGACAGTAGTGTCCGATAGCCTAAATGTAACTTTTGTTACTTTCTTTATGGTAAGTGACAGACTAAAGTTGTGAATAAGCTATCCGACACTTACCTATCAGAAGGTGGTGAAATAGGCCCCCAGTAATTCAACTATGCTTTACTATCTTTATGCTCGAAGCGTAGTTCATCGGATGTTAAGTGTCCAATTGCAAGTGTGTCAGCGCGGCCGGGGAACAGGCAGAACACCACAATGGGGGATTGTACTCGCGTAACTGACAATCGTTTTGTTTATAAGAAAAATCCCGCATTGTAGGTACCGTCGCGCGTCGGGATAAAGCTTATGAACGATAATATTCTTTTTGTGTTTTTTGATGTTGTGATTACATATTTTAAAGAAATATTGCCACTAGCAATGGCCTCTGTTGTCTAGGAACGTAGCCATTCATCTTCGACTCTTTTATTTGAAATACCCTGACCTACCGACTACTGACTAGGTTGACTAGACCACACTAGACATGCAAATTTGTAAGTGTAAACTTAATATCTTCGACTAATTAATCTTAAAATAGGTACACTTTTGTTAACTCCGGGAGTCTTCGACGTGTTTCCCTTCCACGTGTGGCTTTCACTCCGGCTGAATGAGAGGAATGCAGCTGTGGTTCGTGAAGCTCACTCGATCAGGCGCTAGGTGCTAATGTCGTAATTACAAGTCCTACAACAAGAAATCTTCCATTTTAACCCCTGACGCAAAAACGAAGGGGTGTTTATGTTTGACGTGTCTGTGAGTGTGTGTGTGCGTTCGTGCGTGCGTGCGTATGTGTGTGTGTACATATAGGTACATACATTTTCTTGTGATTTCTAGTTACTTACGCCATAAGAGCTGGCGTCTGCTTTTACATGTGAATTCAAAGCAATCGTATATATTATATACATATAGCCCAGTCAATTTAGACTTCCAAGGTTTTCGAACAATCCCACCAATTTTCAGCCAAGTGTGAGTCAACTGTGCGTGTCCAGGAGTAAATTTTTTTCCAGGTGTCGGATCGATGAGGACTTTTCACATTTCATTTATAATAGTGTTTTGAACAATCCTACCAATTTTCAGCCAGGTGTGAATTATTGTAACCTCACCTCTATTTTTTAGTCTAATTTGACCGGTCTAATATGAGTGTATTTTGAGTATCTGGCAAGTTACAAGGAACAGTGTATCGGTAGAATAACAACAAGAAACAGTGGAGCAATTCGTTTTGGAGATATGCTCGGCATGCTATTGCTAAGTAGGGTTGAAAGCCGCGATAAGCCGCTCCGCGCCCGGCCTTATCGCCGCTGCTGGCGACTGCCGAGTGGCGCCAGAGCCGCGCCAGAGCCACGAGCCGCACCGCGCCGCTGCCCTATCCTATACAATATAATATGTATATAATATTATTGTAAAGGTATAATTATTATAGTGTTGTTTAAATCGATGGACACCGGCTACACGCACGAAAAAGCATGACTCATTGTCACTTATCGCGTGCAAGCGATAGAGAAGGCACGATTGGCCTAAGCGTTCGGCTTGTGACGCATCTATCTCTCTTTGTTTTCTGACGTTATCACGTAAAATTATCCCGTAAACTGACTTTACAGACAAACAACTTTTTTACTACGTATTATTTTTTAAATTCAGAATGTAGCGTTTCGCGTTGAGCACGTTACATTTACGTCATCAGGCGTCGGGCGAGGGTCGAGCTCGAGGCGCCTCCCGACTCCCGTAGTCACGGCATCCCAGTTCCCACCAGGCACCAGGCACCAGGCACCAGGCACCAGCAGCAGCTAATCGCCTACATTCAACAGACAACTAACTTTCGACTGTTATTTCAAAACAGTTCAGCAGGCGCAGTTCGTGTAACTGCCTCTCAATATGATTATTTGAACAACAGCTTAAAATTTGTAACATGAAGAGCATTTAAAATTGTCAGTTTGTACGGGTTACCTACCCGATGGCCGAAGGCCTGAACCGATTTTGATGAGATTTTCGAGGCTGGTAGATGACACGAAAAGTAATTTTGGCTACTTTTCATCTCGGCACATCGATGTCATGGTTCCTTTGTGTGCCGTAAACAAATCAGCACAAGTACCAGCGGCGCTCGCCGGCGACATGCGACACCACCTAGGTACTGTGTGCCCAGCCTCCGCCCTCCCCCCATGCTACACATTCAAATTTTCTAAACAATGTGTACCTAGTAAGTAGTAGTCGAGCAAGGACGCGCAAAAATAAGCAAGTGTGCGTGATTTACAATTTGCGTCCCTCGATAGGCGAAGCAGAGTTACTTACTACATACGGGGAAGGTTCAATAGATTAGTCGTACCGTCGCGTCGTACGCGAGCACGAGATACATACTCCCCTCAGCCGCGAGTCGGCGTCACACATGCCGGCGGCCGGCGGGTGAAAGCGCTCCTCTGCGGCCTGCCGGCACCCGGTGCCTGACGTCACCCACGCCGCTCCTATCCGCACTACGCGCTCCTCGCCGCGACCTTGTGCCGCTACGCGCCAATGCCGCCGGCAGGCAGCCTGCGACGCCGCCGATGCCCCAGCCCACACGTCATGACTCATGACAGGACATGACAATCGGTCGAGCAAAAACAAAAAGTCTTTTCGTATTTTATATATTATGTATATTGTATAGTCATAATCCTATCTCTTTTGTTGATCTGTTTGTAAGTAGGTACCTACCAGCCTCTTATTCTCTGATCTATGGTTGGCCTTATGATCTATTATTTTGGTCGTCAACTTTCTTCCGTTTCAGACTGCTAAAATGCTACATTTGACCAATGACGTAAAGTATATTTGACCCGTAATTTTATATGGTTGCGAAACATGGACTTTAGTGAAGCAACTGCGTAAAAAGATCGAAGCCTTCGAGATGTGGAGTGTGGACGTATCGTAGGATGGTCCGCGTAAGTTGGAAGTTGGAAGATGTCTCGCTGAGGTTCTTGTCCGAACTCCGAATGCAGAAGAACACCGAGCTAGTAAGAACCTATCTACTGCCACATAAGTTACGACTTATGAACTTATGACACGATAGGTGGCGTCAGTTGCAGACAACATTTTGATGGGGAAAATTGCAGGAAAAAGAGGAGTTGGAAGGAGAAAGAAGTCATGGCTAAGAAACATTTAGGAACGGACTGGCATGGCATTAACTAGCCATGGACAAGGAGAGGTTCAATAAACTGACTGCTGACCTTCAGTGAAGGACAGGCGAAGAAGAAGGTCGTCCAATGAATGACACAGGAAAAATATCTCTGGCTATGCTACCAACCTAGACCACACGAGTAGATAGGTACCAGGTACAACTTACAAATTTTGGGTGTTATTTAAAGTACTTAAGTACCTAACTAGGGGTGCTAGGGGATAAGTCTATACATATATAATAAAATCGTAGAATTGCCGTATCTGTATATTAAAGACTAGCGTTCCGCCCCGGCTTCGCCCGTGGTACATAATATATAGCCTATAGCACTCAGAGATCCCGTACATATCCAACGGGGAAAGAATTTTTGAAATGGGTCCAGTAGTTCCTGAGATTAGCGCGTTCAAACAAACAAACTCTCCCGCTTTATTATATTAGTATAGATTTTTGCAAAATAATAACTGGCGCATATTAGGTATAAGTAATAGAACGTAAAAAAGCTATTTTTGAAATTTTTGTCTGTTCTTCTGTTTATCTGTTTGTCTGTATGTTTGTGCGCGCATCACGCAAAAACTACTGAATGGATTGAAATGAAACTTGGCATTATTTAAGTTCATACTAAGGAGTAACATATAGGATACTTTTTATCCCAAAATTCAGCACGGTTCCCTTGGGAGAAGGGATGAAAGTCAAAATGTGTACTTAGCTGTAACCGATTTCATTCATTCTTTTTTGTTAGAAAGGAGATACTTTAAAGATTACCCGGGTAATCCCTGAAAGGCTGGATTGATTTTGATGGGACTTTCACTGGCGAATGTTTAAATTTTGATCTACCTAAACATCCGCCAGTGAACTTTTAACAGTTTTTAGCAAGGTACCTATGAGCTCAAAGGAGCTTAGAAAAAAAAATGATTCCCACAGGATTTTTCAAAACCAATACGAACGAAGTCGCGGGTGTCCGCTTGTCACGTAATAAACCTACAGTACCATTAATTTCAAGTCTCGGGCTTAATAGAAAGTAGTTTTACAACAGCTTAGGATAATGCCTTCGGGAAGTTGTCAAGCTGCCCGGCTGCTAAGTGCTGGGTAGGTATTATGTTCAACTTGGCCAATGTTCGAGTACCTATCAGTGTTCTAGCTATAGGTACCTACTTAATTTATGATACATTTGTCATTGATTGCATCACAACACCGACAGAACTTGTCGGACCGGTCCACATTCGAATTTCGATCACGAAGTTTAAGAAACATCTAGGTATACGGGACTTTCACAGGCAGGTAAAAGATCTGGCTTCTTTTTATCCCATGAAATCAAAACCATGGGATTTTTTGTATACCCACCGTGCCTAAAGTTATTACCTTTTCTACTCGTGTGGTTATATTATGTGCATAGGCAGGTAGGTACATACTTTAAAAACTTCTTTCTACGCAATAAGAAGTAGTGGCTTTACGTAGGTACCTCAGGTACCTACCTACATTTGATATAGTGACCCAAACGACAACGGTATTAGTTTATCTGTGTGTATGTAACTATGTATGCTCCGAGATAAAACCGTCCATCGTTACTATTGTAATTAGTAATTAGGTCGGCTCCTAATGTCTCGATTGACGCACTCACCCGACTGTGCCACCTAGCTGCTACTTAAACGTCGCGTTGTAACAAGTATAAATTAAAAATTAAAAAAAACCCCGAAATTCGTCATTTTGTGGTGGATGGTGGAGTGCTATTCTACTAGTCAAGCCCTTTCATTTGATACCCATATTAAGGTAGTTGTGAAAAATTTTGTAATCCCCCATTTTGTAGCGGCGGCCATCTTGGATCGATTTTATTCAAACATATCTAAGAACACTCTCGACTAATTCACCTTTTAAACAAAAAAAACTGCATTCAAATCGGTTCACTCGTTTGAGCGCTACAGGGGAACAGACAGACACACACACACACGCACACACATACACACAGACACGTCAAACTTATAACACCGTTGTTTTTGCGTCGGGGGTTAAAAACTAAATCGGGAAAACAATTTCAAATACCTACCTAGGTCGACGCGAAAAATAGCTTCTGTGAATTTCCTAGAAGGCACAATTTCGTAGCTCTGCTTTGGCACAAACAGAATTTCTGCTTACCGACATTCAATTCGTAAATAAGTCAGTATAACCCCCGGCACGTAAGTCGAGCGGTGAATCAGCGCTTACGAGGGATTCGCGAGAGCTAATCAGTGCTTACGAACGATCCCCACGCCCGCCCCGCGACCCCCTCACACCCCGAGATACCTCATTTTCGACTTCTGCGCATTGAAGGTCAACGCTAGACTTATTTGCCGTGACTTGCAGGTATGCACCTATCTCCTAATGTTGCTGTTAGCCGCGTTCCACATTTAGAATAACATTTAGCTAGTGTGACATCCCATTGCACAGTGCTTGACGCTTGTGAGTTGTGTCATGAGAAAGATGTAACGAAATGCGGTTCTGAAATTGTGGTATAGTTACGAACGATTGCAACGCGAGAGCGAACCAGCTAGGTTATTCTGTAACTTAGTTAGCAACTGAAAATAGTTGCCAACGAATTAGTTTGATATACATTGCTGCTTTATTGTGGGAAATATAAAGTGTTTTCATAATTTTACACAGTAAAGCAGCAATGTATATCGAACTAATTCGTTGGCAACTATTTTCAGTTGCTAACTAAGTTACAGAATAACCCCCCAGTGCTCGGTGCGCGGCGTCCGCTCGTCTGCCGCCGCGCCCGCGCCGCGCCGGCCGGGCCCTCCGCCATTGAACTCAAAACAATAGTACAAAACAAACGAACACACAATGACACAACCCTCGCGCCCACGACCCGCGGTGATGCGCCCACGACACGCGGTGACGCGCCCACGACGCGCGGCAGCCTGACTGCTGCTCTTCTAATCACACTTATTCACTTTCCATAACTTGCGAGTTGTTCGCTCGGAGCCATTTGCACATCGTGGTTATAAGCATCGTTACCGTTGTCTTCACAGTAACCGCGAGAAAAAAGCCACTTTGGTTCGAGTTGAAGCCAGACCTTCAAATTGATTTTTTTGGCGAGCACGACTCACTTTAACCTCGACCGTGCACTATAACCGTCTCCCGTGAAATCACTGGCACTCTCGTATATACAAGTGTTATATGTATACATATTATTATATACGAGAGAGTTATAACCTAGCCTGATGAATCTATACTAATAAATAAAATTGAAGTGTCTGTCTGTAATATCGAAATAACTACCTCATATTAAGCTCATATGATTATTTGAACGATACTATAACCGAATCACACGTTTTTAAAATTTTTGTCTGTCTGTCTGTCTGTCTGTCTGTTTGAACGGGCTAATCTTTGGAACGGCTGAACCGATTTTGACGGGACTTTCACATACAAGTAGAGAATTAACCAGGGAGTAACATAGGCTACTTTTTTAACCGACTTTCAAAAAAGGAGGAGTTGTGTTTTTCTACCTATGTACACCGATATCTCCGAGATTTCTGAACCGATTTGCGTAATTCTTTTTTTAATCGATAGAGAAACATTGCGACACTGTCCTACAAAAAATTTGGATTCCAACTCCTCAATTCTGATGCTGTAGGGGATCTGATCCCCAAAACTAATGGGATTTAGGCACTGTCGGTTATTTAAATTGATATTGGGGTACCAATTAAAGACTTTATTGTTGAATGACCTCGAGTAGGTACATGTCCAACTCCTCAACCCTGATGCTGTAAGGAATTGCATTCCGAAATCGTAAGGATCCCACGGAATTTTTCCGTTTTGTGGACGGGTTACTACTTACTACAGATAGGCTACTTTTTGTTCTGGAAAATCAAAGTTCCCACGAGATTTTTACAAACCTAAATACACACGGGCGAAGCCGTGGGCATCATCTAGTAATTAATAATCATCATAGCCCGCCAACCCGCATTGGAGCAGTGTGGCGGGTTTAAGCTCTAAATCCTTCTCTCCTATGAGAGGAAAAGGCTGTAGTGGTGGTGGTGGTGGAAGTAAATAAAAAAAATATTAATCTCACAATCATTTTAATTTGAACAGCCAATCGAACGGGCAAGATGATCTCCGAACAGGATTCTCGTCAGAAAGTCCTTCAAATAGGTAGTCAATAAAAATATAAATTAACACGTACATAATAATAATATTATGTAATCACTAATCATACAGATACGTACACCACAATAACTATATACAGTCGTAGTACACTCTACTTATACTATACCTATCGCTACTTGTATACGAGCCTCGTTACGCGTTATATCGATGCAGTCAACCGGTGATACACTTGCACTAGTACAAAAATAATACTGTAGAATAAATACGTCGCACTTCCACTCCGCTCCGTCTCCGAACCGCGTTCGCTCAACGTCCGTTCACGGTCTGCGGCACGGCAGCGCGCGGTCAGCACACGGTCTCCATGGGCAGGCGCGCGGGCGGCGCGGCGGGCGTGGGCGCGGGCGCGGGCGCGGCCGTGGTGTGCGTGAGCGACTCCCCGCACGACGGCAGGTGCGAGGACGAGTGCTGCTGCTGCGGCGCGCGCGCGCACCACGCGTGCGCGGCGCGCTTGAGCGCGGCCCACGCGTGCGGCTGGCAGCCCACCACCAGGAAGATGAACACGCCCTGCAGCGCGTTGAGCAGGTCCGTGGCGTACCACACGTACTCGGGCCCGCCCGCCGCCCACGAGACGACGTCGGCGCCCCACGTGACGCCCATCACCACCACCAGCTTGGCGCACACGCGCCCCAGCGCCGCGCGCTCCGACGTGGACTTGACCTCGTCGCGCCGCCACAGGCCGCACGTGAGCTGGCGCGTCGTGGACACGAACAGCGCCAGGTTGACGAGCAGCAGCACGCCCACGGGCCCGAAGAAGTAGACGAGGATCTCCATGTCGCCGTAGAACCAGCAGCGCTGCACGGCGAAGCGCGGGCGCAGCACGCCGGGCGCGGCGCCGGGCGGCAGCCGGTCCAGCACGGCGGCCGCGCCCGCCAGCAGTAGCGGCCCGCCCCACGCGTACACCATGTACACGCGCAGCCGGCACGCCTCCTGCCCGCGCTCCAGCGACGTCGGCCGGAAGTCCCTGCAACCGCCACCACCCCTGATCAGTGATCACCAAGCACTCATCGCTGACTCGCCCTAAACTATGAGTATTGACTATTGGCCTAAAATGTCCATTACGAATTCCTGCGCGACGCAAACGAGTACCTATAGTGTTTATCAATCTATGTATGTATGGTTGTTTGTTCCTTTATGGCACTCTAGAGACCAAACGCGTGGGAAAATAAGTGGCACGTCGTTAGATTCGCATTCGCCATGCTAAGCCAGCGCGAGTGTCAATAATAAAAATTTAAAAAATTCAAAATGGCGGATTTTGGACGCCATAAAGTGGAGTTCAAAAATTTTTTTTCTTCAAGTCCTATAGAATGGGGAATCAAATTAAAGGGTTTGAAAAGGTGATTACGAAAACATATTTATCTATCTATCTATCTATAATATAATAAAACTGTAACAGATCCAATTCTGTACATTGAAGATATTTTGAAATTTTTTATTGGAGGGCACTCTATAATCGATACTGAAGCCAAATCTGCAATTTTTTTCATTTTTGTCTGTCTGTCTGTCTGTCTGTCTGTATCTTGGCCGCGCATCACGCCGAAACTACTGAATGGATTCAAATGAAACTTGGTACGATATGAGTTTATACTCCGAGGTAGGACATAGGATACTTTTTATCCCGAAATTCAGCACGGTTCCCTTGGGAGAGGGGAAGAAAGTTAAAACGTGTATTTAGCTCTAATTCAATAACGGGTACTTAGATTTAACTCATTCTTTTTTTGTTAGAAAGGTAGTACTTTAAGTATCGTCCCGTAAATATTTCAAGGTCATAGGTTTTTTAGTTCAGAAATGACAGACATTTATTGGGTTCAAATAACTTGGGCCCCGGATCTTTGTACGTACGGCTTATTTTAAACTGGCGTGCGTTTAAATTTATGTTTGTCAACCTGTCTATTTGTTCCAGCTAATCTCCGAAACGGCTGGACTGATTTTAATGGAACTTTCAATGTTATAAGGAGTAACTTAGGCTACATTAAGTAAGTAAGGATACATAAAAGAATTAAGTATGGGATCCGATCCGATCCTATATAAAAACCTATATCTACGCGAACGAAGTTAGCGGGGTTCAGCTAGTCTATACTCTATACTAATAAATAAAATTGAAGTGTCTGTTTGTAATATCGAAATAACTACCTCATATTAAGCTCATATGGTTATTTGAACGCTACCATAACCGAATCACACGTTTTTAAAATTTTTGTCTGTCTGTCTGTCTGTCTGTTTGAACGGGCTAATCTTCGGAACGGCTGAACCGATTTTGACGGGACCTTCACATACAAGTAGAGAATTAACCAGGGAGTAACATAGGCTACTTTTTTAACCGACTTTCAAAAAAGGAGGAGTTGTGTTTTTCTACCTATGTACACCGATATCTCCGAGATTTCTGAACCGATTTGCGTATTTTTTTTTTAATCGATAGAAAAACATTGCGACCCAGTTCTATAAAAAATTTGGATTCCAACTCCTCAATCCTGATGCTGTAGGGGACCTAATCCCCAAAACTAATGGGTTTTAGAAACTTTCGGTTATTTAAATTGATATTGGGGGTACCAATTAAAGACTTTATCGTTGAATGAACTCGAGTAGGTACATATCCAACTCCTCAACCCTGATGCTGTAAGGAATTGTATTCCGAAATCGTGGGGATCCCACGGGATTTTTCCGTTTTGGGGACGGGTTTCTACAGGTAAGCTACTTTTTGTTCTAGAAAATCAAAAGTTCCCACGGGATTTTTAAAAACTTAAATCCACACGGGCGAAGCCGTGGGCATCATCTAGTTTTAAATAAAAAATATTGTGATCATACATGAAAGGGGAAAAAAACTTCATTGACAAATCGTCAATGAAGAGCCCCGTGTGAATGCGGTCTTTACGCAGTCGAGTTTTTATTTTCGTGCCAATATTATGCTTTTCACGTCTCTTTTCAAATTATATCCATGAAAATTGATTTTAAGGCTTTCTAAAAAAAAGAGTTTCTGGATTTTTGAAACTACCTCCAAGTGGGTTAAATAGGGGTTGATGTTTTGTATGAGAGTCCATTATTTATCGCGTCACTTTTTAAATTATATCCATGAAAATAAGTTAAAGAAATAATAATACCTATGTATTTCAGGATTTTCGGAAATTAGCCCCAAGGGGATTATACAGGGAATAAAGATTTGCACCTTAAGGTTCACCATATTAATTTATCACGTCACTTTTCAAATTGTAGATATCCATGAAAATTGATATTAGCGCTTTCCGTTTAAAACTTAAGAAATACGCAGGTGTTTCACGTTTCTCGGAAATTCCACTCCCAAGGGAGTTAGGTAAATAGGGGATGAAATTTTGTATGAACGTCTGTACCAAATTTTTTAATATCCATGAAACTTGACTTTTGGGCTATATAAAACATATTCGGTACAGGGTTAGAAAATAGAGAAATGGGTACGATGTTTTAGGATTTTCTGAAATTGCACCCCATAGGGAATTATTACTTATATAGAGGATAAAGTTTATCTGAAAAAACCATGGACATAGATTACTATAAAAACTAAAAGCTCAAATCATTTATAAGGTTAAACCATATTATAAGATGGTGATGTTAAAAAAAACCCGGCTGAGTTTATTGTGGGGCTCTTCTCAGACCGGGGTGCGTTTGGAACCCACTTAGTTTTAGTTTTAAGTTTTCGTAAATAATAGATACTATTATCACCATTACCTCGATGTTCATAAATTTGTAATTCAGAAATTACAGCCATCACAACATTCACAACCCTCAGTAGGTATTCCGTAGGTATAACTTCGAACCCAGATTGTACAGGAACCTCTGAACGTCCGGATTATCATCTGAGGTACATTAAAATTTGCGTTTGTCTGTCTCCGAAATGCTGGACTGATTTTGATGTAACTTTCATTGGGAAAATTTTAATGATGGGAAAGAGCTATTAAAAAATTAATACCTACCTACTCACTATGTGTACTCTATGTGTGCGTTGTGACTTTTAAGCGTATGAGCTCAAAAAGCTTAGGAAAAACAAGAGTTCCCGCGGGATTTTTAAAAACCTAAATTCACGTGGATGAATGCGGGCATCCTCTACTTTTGAATAAAGTTTATTTGACTTTGACTTCTGATATTTGTATGAATCTACGGGGACATCAGCTAGTTATAGTTTAGAAACCCGGCAAGGCGGCGCGCCTTACATAGTATGGTAGTTACCAACCGCTCACAGGCAGGCGTCCGTCGCACGAGTCACGACTCGCAACAATAGCATAATGACTCTTGAGCGGGCGCTCGGCGACTCACCGGAACGTCCACCAGATGTTGAAGCACATCGTGTTCAGCCAGAAGAACGCGGACAGGAACAGGAAGTGCATGCACACGGCGAGCGCGCGGCACAGGCCGGGCGGCACGCGCTCGCCCGCCAGCTGCGTGGCGGCCAGCAGCGCGTCGCCCAGCATCAGCGCCGCCACGTAGTGCGTCTGGCAGCGCCAGTGCAGCGCGTGGTGCGCCGCGGGCAGCGCGAACCCCGCCGCCAGCGTGGCCGCCAGGAACGCGGCGCCCACCGCCAGCCCGGCGCCGTACAGCAGGTGCCGCGCCGACGGCGCCGCCGGCCCGCGCGCGCGCGCCGCGCACGTCAGCACGCGCGCGCCCTCCTCCGCGTCCACGGCCTCCGCGCACCACGCGCCCGCCTCCAGCCGCGCCGCGCCCAGCGCCAGCGCGCCGCCCGCCGCCAGCCGCGCCGCGCGCAGCTCGCCCGCCACCGCGTACTGCGAGCCCTCCGCGCACGCCGGCCAGCCCGCGCTCACCGCGCTGCCGTTGCCGAGCGCGCGCAGCTCGCGCTCCGTCCGCTCGGCGCGCGCCGAGTCCGCCGCGCAGCGCCCGCCCGCGAACGCGTGCCCCGCGGCGCAGCACTTCGGCACGGCGGGCCCGCTCGCGTTCTCGGCGGCGCCGGGCCCGCTCGCGTTCCCGGCGGCGCCGGGCCCGCCCACGTCCTCGGCGCACGCCAGCGCCGCGCCCGCGTCCGCGCAGAAGCGCTCCGGCGGCAGCGCGCCCGGCCTGCCGCGCACCTGCAGCCGCCCGCTCAGCGCCAGCAGCGCGTACGACGCCGCGTGCTCGTGCAGCACGCGCAGCTCGTCGCACGCCGGCACCCGCGCGTACGCGACGCGCCAGTGCGGCGGCACCTTGCCTCGCTCCAGGAACTTGTTCCGCGCGGGCGCGAACACGAGCGGCGCCCAGGCGCTCTCGTCGGGCTCGCACGCCGCCGGCGCGTCCGCGGAGCGCAGCACGTCGACGCGCAGCGCGCCGGGCGCCAGCCGCTGCGCGGGCGGGCAGCAGCGCGGCACGGGCACGGGCGCGGCGGGACGCGCCGGCTCCGCGCCGCCCGCGCCGGCCCAGCGCGCGCACAGCAGCGCGAACACCGCCGTCACCAACATCGCGCGGCTCACCGATCGCGATCGCACATCGAACACTGCACGGTTAAACCGTCGGAAGCACTCAAAGAATAATAATAGCAAGCTTTTCTCGACGAGAGAGTCGATCGTAGTAGGTGGTGCACTATGAAGTTCACTGGCACACCGTCACAAGTAAACATAATATTCGCTCGGCGGGAGCGATGCGTCGGAGCACGTGGTGCGAGACTCAGGGCGCGGTCCGCGCGACCTCTCACTGCGGGAGCTCGTGCGACACTGAAACTTGCTCCGCTTGCTCGACAGTCGACGGCGGAGGCGGACGGATAGTGGGCGATCGGAACTCGTTCGACAGCCTCCTGCGAGCCGCACCACGCCGCACCGCGCACGCTGCACACCGCCGAGTGCAGTGCAGAGTGCATCTGCAGACTGCAACCACACGAGTAGATATTATACAGAGAGAAAGCTACCTAGAAGCGGCCCGCTGTAGGTACACGCACACATAGCGCCGCTCACGCACACACGAGCTCTCACCAAACGGTTCACGTACGCTCCGCTGGTAGGACAGTTGGTAGACAAACGACAGGGCTGTGGGTCGTGCGCACTTTTCCAATCTCTTTTTTTGTGTACCCTAGAGATCAAGTGAAGTAAGTATACCTACCTTTACATATCTATACAATAAAATTAATGAAATGAAATTAATTGAAATGACATGAATTTATTTATTGTAGGATAGTATGTACCACTTATGATACTATATCAAGACTCTACTACTGGTTCAAAAAGCAGATTCTACTGAATAGAATTGAGTAATAACATTGCCAGGTACAACCCGTTTACTAAAAGATTGGACCTGGCGTCGATAACGCCACTGCGACGCATGGGTAGGGTGTGCAAAAAAGCATCATTAAGAATATTTAGGTATTGTATGAAACTTAAATGTTTGTGAAAAACTGACAATACTAACACAGCATACCCAGGTATGCTGTGTTAGTATTGTCTTGCGAGCGAGCGAGTCAAAGCAACTTGTCAGCGAGGTCCTATCTTTTAGTAAACGGGTTGTAAGTTAAAATGTGTTATAGATCCTCTATGCAATGGGCCATCGCGATGGGCCTATCTAAGGTACCTATCTAAATAAATAATTAAATAAATAAATAAATACTCACACATACGCACACGGACGTCTATTCCTAAAGTAGGCAACTTCATGCCTGTGTTATAGGTAATAGCCGACTGATAGACATATTTACATATAAATACATATATATATTTTATATAAAGGTATATAATTATACATTATACATACATATTATAAATACACCCAGACTCGGAGCGGGAATCGAACCCGCGACCCTGGAGCGGAAGGCAGGGTCACTACCAACCGCGCTAACGGGTCATTCTAAGTAACTAGGTACTTAATTCATTCAATTTACTAAAGTAAGTAAGTATCTAGATTCTAGGTAGGTACTGTCACTAGGGATATCTACGCATGTGCTATCACACTTATTTTTAGTAGGTATCTGTTCATAAAAATGTCTACGGTTTTATAATCTACTACCTACCTAAGTAATTAGGTATTTAATTCATTTATTTTACTAAAGTAAGTATCTAAATACTATTACTGGGACATCTACGCATGTTCTATTACACTGACTTTTAGTAGGTACCTACTACCTACCTAAGTAACTAGGTACTCAATTCATTCATTTTACTAAAGTAAGTAAGTATCTAGTTCTGTCACTAGGGATATCTATGCATGTGCTATCACACTTAGTTTTAGTAAGTACCTACTACCTACCTAAGTAACTATAATATATAACTTATATATAGTATAGTAATGTAATATAAAAAACATATTTTTCCAATCATTATTACATATCTTGCTATATTATGTATACTAGTATATAATATTTTTATTTTTACCCATAATTTTTCACATGCAACAGGTGACAACCCTATCAGAATAGGTATAAATTTTGGACGTTCTTAGGTAGCTTTTCCTCTGTATAATATCTACTCGTGTGCTGCAACTATCCGCGCCCGCACGGAGGCGCTCACCGCCACCGCGCCGTTGCGCTGCTTGCGACCTTCATTGTAGGCAATTAATCGATGTCGTCGATCGATTGTCGAGCAGTCACTCGAACACATTTGGTGGAAAAATAGTTTAGCTTCTGAGAACACACCTATTTAGAAGTTATCAGCTCACTCCTGAGTCCTGCAGATCCCGCTTGCTGAAAATTCTACATCGTTGAACGATGGAAAAAAGAAAAGAAAATGGGAACGATGATCGTTCCCATTTTCCTTTTCATGAAAGCAAATCCAAACAAACTACTTACTATCTTTATTTCGTCATTATGAGTATGACTACCTACTTAGCTGACTCGCTCCGGCTCTTGCAAGGATGACCTGTCTATGTGAGTCCTATGAAGTATGAAATGACATACAATATATTAGAGGTCTATTAGATATTATATCTAATATTATTTTGACTGTCAATAGGTAAATAAAATATATAGGTAATAAATTATAAAACTTCCTCGAGGAATGTTGGAAAAGACGGTGATATTCGCGTTACAAAGCCAAGATTTTGAAGTTACGAGCGAATGCCGAATACACCGTGACCGACAATATGGAATGCCATTTTCTCTTATAGATACAAGATTTTAAATAGGTTCAAAGTTCAAAAGATGTATCCTAAGTCAAAGTGTCATATTATACATTAATAAATGATAGATGGATGCAGGATTTTCAAGTAATCATTATAATAATTAATTAGGTAGTTAAGTACTTACAACATCGCGTCGATACCTCAGCCTCGCACGCGTTGAAATCTATATATGTATATAGTAAAATCGTAGACTTGCCGTATCTGACATTAAGATTTTTGCAAAATAATAACTGGGGTGTGTTATGTAGGGATTAATGGAACGTAAAAAAGCTATTTTTGAAATTTTTGTCTGTTTGTCTGTATGTTTTTGCGCGCATCACGCAAAAACTAAATGAAACTTGGCATAGTTCATACTTAATAGTACGGAGTAACAGTTATAGGATACTTTTTATCCTAAAAATTCATTCCAGCACGGTTCCCTTGGGAGAGGGGAAGAAAGTCAAAATGTGTACTTAGCTGTAATTCATTAACGCGTGGTCCGATTTCATTTGTTTTTTTTTTGTTAGAAAGGAAATACTTTAAAGATTGTTCCATAAATATGGTCATCGGTTTTGTAGTTCAGAAATTACAGCCATCACAATCCTCAGTATTCCATATAACTTGGAACCCGAATTGTACAGGAACCTTTGACCGTCCGGATTATCATCTGTGGTAGGGTTTTCTTACCGGTTATCGTCCATTTAGTGGAGTTACTGAGTTTGAGAGGGTGAAAATATATGTTCTATAAAAAAAATTAAACAAAAACTTATTAAAATATACTTCTAGTATAGTCTATTTTCATTGCATGTTAGTATTTTTATAGTCAGGTAACTAGCTTTTTTTTAATCCTAATAAAAAGCTGAAAATGCCGATTTCACCGGTTATCGTCCACTAAATCTAGTTATCGTCCACCCTTGTACCTGTTATCCGTCCACTGATTTCTATGAGAAATTTACTATGAAAAAGTATGCATGTAATGAGTAAGTAATTGAATATGTAATATTAACACGACTTTAATATGTATTTAATATCTATATCAATTAAAATTAACTTCCTGTCCGTGTTTTCGAAATATATGGGTTTTTATTAGTGAACTTATGTTAACTTATACATTATTAAAAAGCCACATAACTGTTTATAAAAAAAATGTTTTTCTGTTCTTCGTCTATTCGCAATACTTACTTTTCAAAACAGCTGAACCTATTTTGACAGAACTTTCACAGGGTGATAGAGAACTATACAAAGTGATGTGGTCTTTCTACGCATACGCAATAGCAGTCAACTGCTTGTTTTAAAATAAAACAGGTAAAAAAACTATAAGTAGGTACATATAATTTGGCAGCCTCCCTGGCGCAGGGGTAAGTCTTATTAGTAGAAGGTCCTCTACTTGATTCTCGGCAGAGCAATTTGGTAAATTCAATTTAATAATTTCAAAATTGTCTCTAGTCTAGTATGCCTTACTTCCAAGTCATTTAGCGTTTAAGGGTACGGATTCTGCCGTACCTCTTTCAGGTTATCCCGCATCCATCTTAGACTGCATCGTCACTTAACATCAGATGAGATCGCAGTCAAGGACTAACTTGTAGATGAATAAAAAATAAATTATAGATATTTGAGTAATAATCAAAATTCGCCTAAATAATAACATAATATTAAAAAATATATGTTTTTCATACAGTTTAAAATATAGGTGGACGGATAACTGGTGCACTTCAGATTCTCTATTTTAAATTTCGTCCACAAATTATAATGATCGATAATACTATCTTAACTTATAAATATATCGAAGTTCCAAGGAGAAACACATAAAATATAAGGTAATTCTTTTGTCAAACAAGTTTAATTATTTATATTTTTACTAAATCTATTTATTTTCAAATAATAGCTTGGCGGTCGAAACTTAGAATATTTATTCAGTGCAAATTTAGATATCGTCCACGCGTGATTTTGAAGACCCATAGTTTTATATACAATGAGAAAAAAGTGGACGAAGACTAGTCACTAACTAGTGTATGTGTATAGGATTCGAATTAATAAACTTAATTCCAATTTTGTGCACACCTCGATTGATAACAGGACTACCTAAAATTAAGACGCTAAACCTGTGTTTGACCGCCCGGACGATAACAGGTTTTCTTAAGAAAATAGTGAACTAGTTGCCGTCCACCCCTTTTTTTTGTGTTCCAATATAATCAAAAGTAAAAAAACACGTTCACAGTATTTTATGAAACATAAGTAAGTGCTACAAAGAAGAATCAAACTAAATATTATAGTAAAATGTTTAATAACTTTCCATGATAGTTGAAGCATGCCACTAATTTTTTTGCTCCACAGGGCTCGTTTTCATTCCTTAATTGCATACTCAAAATTCGATCGCTTTGTTTCCGAAGAAACTTAAGTGAAATAGACTTTTTTCTTTCTCTGTGTCTTGATAAGACATTCAAGTTGGCATAGAGATGCATTATTTTTATGTGAGTCTTATAATGTTTCTATTTTTAAGCATTCCTTAAGAGTGATCCGCTCGGTGGACGATAACAGGTGCGTGTCCGGAAACCGGTGTTCCTACCCTACATTATTTGTGTTTGTCTGTCTCCGAAATGCTGGACAGATTTTGATGGGACTTTCATTGGGAAAACTTTAGCGATGAGAAAGAGCTACTAAAAAATTAATACTCATTATTGTGGTTCCATTATAATGCGCGACTTTTAACAGTATAAGCAGTATAAGCACTAAGGAGCTTAGGAAAAACAAAGATTTCCCGCGGGATTTTTAAAAACCTTATTCGCGGACGAAGTCGCGGGCATTCTCTAGTGGATACGACGAAACGTTCGTTGCGTTGGCACGCGCCCCGCAGCGGGCGACCGAACGCACGACTTACACAAAATAAGTAGGTGCTATTCTTCTGTCTTCACTGAAACATTCCATCGTCTGATTCATAGGATAGCAGAATATGGTGCAGTAGCAGAAGGATTGCACATTAAATACTAGCTGCGTAGCTACCTTACCTACCTACTTTAATTTATTTTAAGTAGAATAGATAACTAGAAAGAAAGAAAACAAGTTTATTCAGGACCATTAAAAAAAAGTCAAAACATGCTAAAGAACAACAAAATTTAAAAATAATATTAAATAAAATTATAATAATTAGTGTTGTGGTCCCAAAGTGGTCACCACTCACCACTCAGAATTTACTTTGCGTGTGGGAGGACCCACATGCAAAGTGCTGGTCTTCCGTGGAGCCAAAGGAGGGATGACGCTCAGACGATGGAAATAAAAAAGCGGCCAAGTGCGTGGCGGGCCACGCGCAGTGTAGGGTTCCGTAGTCACAATCCTCGAAAAACAGATATAACTCCTTAACCTGTGAACCCTACTTAGCCATGATAGTTTTCCTTTAAAATTAATTATATATACTACTGCTGTGAATTTTTTCAAGTTCCTATATACTGCCATTTGGCTCATCTTCTTCTATCTTCTATCTATCTATAATATAATAAAACTGTAACAGATCCAATTCTGTACATTGAAGATATTTTGAAAATTTTTATTGGAGGGCACTCTATAATCGATACTGAAGCCAAAACTGCAATTTTTTTCATTTTTGTCTGTCTGTCTGTCTGTCTGTCTGTCTGTCTGTCTGTATCTTGGCCGCGCATCACGCCGAAACTACTAAACGGATTGGAATGAAACTTGGTACGATTTGAGTTTATACTCCGAGGTAGGACATAGGATACTTTTTATCCCGAAATTCAGCACGGTTCCCTTGGGAGAGGGGAAGAAAGTCAAAATGTGTATTTAGCAGTAATTCATTAACGCGTTGTTCGATTTCACTCATTCGTTTTTTGTTAGAAAGGTAGTACTTTAAGTATTGTCCCGTAAATATTTCAAGGTCATAGGTTTTTTAGTTCAGAAATGACAGACATTACAACCCTGAGTATTGGGTTCAAATAACTTGGGACCCGGATCTTTGAACGTACGGCTTATTGTAAACTGGTGTGCGTATAAAAATTTATGTTTGTTGGTCTGTCTATTTGTTCCAGCTAATCTCCGAAACGGCTGGATCGATTTTCATGGAACTTTCAATGTTATAAGGAGTAACTTGGCTAAATTTAGTTTAGGTACATTAAAGAATTATGGGATCCGATCCGATCCTATATAAAAATCTATATCCACGCGAACGAAGTTGCGGGGGTCAGCTAGTATTTTATAAACGGATTTAGAAATCGAAAAATGATTTTCCCACACCCACAGTATTTTTAAAAGACCTATTCAACGATATCCCACACTATGGGGTAAACGAGAAAAAAAATATTTATCCCCACTTTACATGTAGGGGAGCTACCCTAGGTTCTCTTCATTTGGAACCGATTATCGACTTCAAAACAGGAGGGGATTTTTATGTAGGTATGGTCCCCGAATAGTCAAAGATGCCTGAACCGATTTGGAAAATTCTTCTTTTGTTTGAAAGGGTATATTTGCTTCCAGATCAGATCCTGACCTCATATTTGGATCCTGGAGAAATCGAGGGAACTCTTCAAATTTTATGGTAGGACAAGCGGACACCCGCAACTTCGTTCGCGTGGGTATTGGTTTTTTAAAATCCCGTGGGAATCATTTTGTTTTTCCTAAGCTCCTTTGAGCTCATACCTTGCTAAGAACTGTTAAAAGTTCACTGGCGGATGTTTAGGTAGATCAAAATGTAAACATCCGCCAGTGAAAGTTCTACCAAAATTGATCCAGCCTTTCAGAGATTACCCGGGTAATCTTTAAAATTCTCCTTTCTAACAAAAAAAGAATGAATGAAATCGGACCACGCGTTAATGAATTACACCTAAGTACACATTTTGACTTTCATCCCTTCTCCCAAGGGAATCGTGCTGAATTTCGGGAGAAAAACCGGCCAAGTGCGTGGCGGGCCACGCGCAGTGTAGGGTTCCGTAGTCACAATCCTCGAAAAACAGATATAACTCCTTAACCTGTGAACCCTACTTAGCCGTGATAGTTTTCCTTTAAAATTGATTATATACCCTACTGCTGTGAATTTTTTCAAGTTCCTATATACTGCCATTTGGCTGATAGAGGGGGGGGACACTTGACTCTAATAAAAATTTGCACTTTAAAACATCATATTTTACAAACGGATCTAGAAATCGAAAAATGATGCTCCCACACCCACAGTATTTTTAAAAGACCTATTCAACGATACCCCACACTATGGGGTAGACGAGAAAAAAAATATTCATCCCCACTTTACATGTAGCGGAGCTACCCTAAAAAAAATATTTATCAAAATTTTATTTCACCACTTTGTCGGCGTGATTAATATTTATACTCATGCCAAATTACGGATTTCTAGCACTAATAGTCTCTGAGATTAACCGAGGACGGACGGACAGACGGACAGACGGACTGACATGGCGAAACTATAAGGGTTCCTTGTTTACTACGGAACCCTAAAAAGTATCCTATATATTACTCCTTAGTATGAATTTAAATCATGCCAAGTTTCATTTCAATCCATTCAGTAGTTTTTGCGTGATGCGTGCACAAACATACAGACAAACAGACAAAAATTTCATCAAAAGCTTTTTTACGTTTTATTACTTACAAAAATCTTTAACGTACAGATACGGCAAGTCTACGATTTTATTATATGTATAGAAGATAGAAGAAGATAGATATTGAAGTGGGTTTAATATTTTCTTAAATGTATAGCTTGTAGGTAATACCAACATACATACATACTAGCACTTGAGCATTGACTGCTATGATTCGTGGTGGTAAGTGCAGATGTAGTCGAAAACATGGCGCTTTATACCTGGCGCCCGCGCCGCTTCGCGCCAGATCCGACCTTGCGCCAAATCCAGTAGTTCTGTTTACTTGCAGACTTGTTCATGATGTTGGCCCAATGAATAATCCAAGCTTGTGATCTCGAGTGCCGAACGGAACTTTGTCAAAAATCAAAAAAACCGCGAAAAATTCGCATTTTTTTTTTAGATTTTGGAGATTATAACCCAAAAGGACTAGTACGACACTACCTTTTCAGGATGATTTTAAAGTAGAATATACCTAATTACTACAATTTAAGACCAGAACCAGCTCTAGGTAGGTTACTGAACTGCTCGCGACCTTGCCTGCGTGGATTCTTAATCTCATACAAATTTCTATTTCCTATTTAACCAACTTGGGGGTAGTTTTTTCAAAATTCCTTCAACAAGTAAGTAATTTTTTTTTTTACCGAAAATATAAATTATACCAATTTTCATGGATATAACTTGATAAAAGACGTGATAAAGTGACCTGGTGTCATTTAAACTTTCATTCCCTATTTAACCCACTTGGGGGTATAATTTTCAAAAATATTGAAATTTATTTTTTTAATTTTTTATCGAAAACCCAAATACCAATTTACATGGATGTAACTTGAAAAATGACAGACTTTCATACAAACTTTCATTTCCTATTTAACCCCCTAGGAGTGGAATTTCCAGTAATCCTTTCTTAATGTGCGCCTATATTATCATAAAAGGAAGCTACTGTGAAAATTTCAAGTTTCTAGCTGCAAGAAGCTTGTCCTGACTGACTGATCATCAACGCACAACCTAAACAACTGAAAGCTAGGAACTTGAAATTTTCACAGTAGCTTCCTTTTATGATTTAGACGCACAGGCTACAAAAAAGGATTATTGGAAATTCTACCCCTAAGGGGGTTAAATAGGAGATGGAAGTTTGTATGAGATTAGAATCCACGCGGGCAAAGTCGCGACTCGCGAGCATCCCAGTAGGTAAGTAATCTATGTACCTATATATGTACCTACAGAACTGGTTCTAGTCTTAAATTGTAACAATTTTATTCTACTTTAAAAACTTCCTGAAAAGGTATACGATCAAAAACTAGTCCTTAAGAGTTATAATTGCCAAAATCTGAAAAAAATCCGAAATATTGGCGGTTTTTTAGATTTTTGACAAAGTTCCGTTCGGCGCTCGAGGTCACAAACTTGGGTTATTCATTGGGTCAGCAATCAGCATCATAAACAAGTCTGCAAAAAATCAGACCTACGGCCTACCGGATTTGACGTAAGGCACCCCGCACCCCATACTTGCAAACGTTAAAGTTACTGGACTATTGTGCCACCGAAAGCTCTAGTCATGCTCTTGTAGTCACCCAATAGAATCATTTTGACTATCTTGATTTCTTGAGACATTTCTCTTGATATAAAACTATAAACGCCAACTAGCGGTGGTTTATAGGAACGTTGGCACGGCGATAGCCTTCAACTTGCGACGTGCGTGTACCAACCTATGGTACCAACTAGGTGCCATCTACTTCGTAGTTCACCAATATTCTCACAGATGTCGCTCTACTAAGTACAAACTCCTGTTAAGCGTCCATACTCCATAGCAAGGAACATAAAAATTTACTCTAGGGGAAAAAGATGGGAGAACGGGAGAAGTATGGGGTGTAAGTGGCCCAAATTCCACCTAAGTATGTGGCCAAAGTCAACCTCATCTGCGCGCGGTGCACCCTGCCAATATGCTAACGAGGCAGGCCCTGACGCTCTCGCCTCTCAGTCCCCTTTAGGGGTCGTTGTGCCTGGTACCCACACAACGTAATCTGGATGGTATTACCACTTTGTGGTAGGATCCTACCCCGAATCTGCCTGGCTTCAGCCGTAATCTGCCGCAAAGCATCCGTGTGTTCCGGCAGCGAGCTGAAGAGCCAGTCCCCTTCCTCAAAAGCCGGCAACGCATTAGATATACTTAGTTCCTCAGGTGCTGCTAATGTTCATGGGTGGCGGTAATCACATTAAAATCAGGTGACTCGCTTGCTCAGTTGCCCGCTATTCCTATAAAAAAGAAGAAGTAGGGGAGAAGAACGACAAGCCACGTACAAAAAAATGGCATTAAACTAGCGCCATCTGTAATTGATAACCGGTAACCCCAGAGAAACTGCCGAAAGCGGGAAATTCAAAATGTAGCAGAACATTTAGCGGGAAATTCAAAATAAGATAGTCCATAGAGCGCGCCGACTTAGGCCTAGGCCGCACTGCGAAATTTATTCGCGCGAATTTTTTCGCAAAATTCTGTGACATATGGGAATGTATGAAGCTGCACGCACATGCGATTTAAAATTCACGAGAAAAATATATTAAAATGCGGAATATAAACCGCCCGAATAAAATGAATAAAATTCGCGCGAATAATTTTCGCAGTGCGGCCCCGCTCTTAGGGTACATTTTACACGTATGAATGCGTGAAGACTGGTAAAATAAAAAAATTCTGGCTTTTGAACATGCACTATACTTAATATATTATGCAATTTTAAGTAGATGAACACTTTGTATATACCTACACTGTCTGAAAAATAATTAGGTGGATACTATAGCCACAGCCTGTAGTATTTATCTTAATCATTGATCATGAATGTTCCACCGCCAGCAATATCCGTTAGAATTTTTTTTCGTTCTACTAAGTAGGTAAGTAGGTATGCTCAGTTTATAGTTATTCATATTTTGAGCGATGCAAGGCGACGCGACGTAGAGCAGGGTTCAGCCACACGAGTATGTTCAGCCTCACAATCTACAATGTTAAATAATAAATATATGGACCTACCCACGCTAGAACCACACGAGTAGATATTATAATATTATCTACTCGCGTGCTAGAGCAGAATTTATCTCTATTGTTCCGTGGTAGGTACCTAGGTACTACCTACTTTGGCCGTACAGCCGTTAGTAATAGTAATAAAATCCATAAAAACCGATTTTATAGGTAAGTTGGTATGGTTGGTAAGTAGGTACATATGTTACTAGTAGGGCGCTTGGCTGCGCGGCCCGCTAAAGCGGACCGCGGGGATTTCAGTATTATTTTTGTTTTAGCAGCCTCCACCTTCTTCTATCATTTTCAGCATCTTTAACCCTGGCCGTGCTCCTCATCCATCTTCCTAACCTTCGATCATTATCACTCTCCATATTTTTTCTCCGAATAATTTGTCAGAATGAGAGTTCTTCCATAAAAAAAATTTAAAAATTGAAAAGGAACGGCGTCAGTCTTGCATAGTTCCCAACTTACATTCTCTTCAATATTCGCCATATATTTTGTATGGAATAATAAATTTCGCCATGTTGTTTTTTTCTGTTCATCAAGTAGATTTTTAGTTCTTGATTATATTTTTCTAAGAAACTACTCTTCCATCTTTTATGCTTGGTGAGATAGACACCGACGAAATTTGTATAGCCGCCATCTTGAATCCGCTATTTTGTATTTTTTTTCAGCTCACTGCCAATTGGATGACGTTTTGAGTATTTTTTGTTTTAGCAGCCCCTATCTATCTACAATACCCTGCCCGGGCTCCTCAACCATCTTCCAAAACCCTCAATCTTCATGTCTTCCCATACTTTTCTTTGAGAGTTCTCCAAAGAACCGCATCAAGCCTTGCATAGTTCACAACTTGTAGTCTCTTCAATATTCGCCATACATTTTCTATGGAAAAATAAATTCCGCCATTTTGAATTTTTTTTCTATTCATCGAGTAGACCTTCCGATCCTGATCATCTTTTGCGAAAAAACCACTCTTCCATCTTTTATACCCTCCGAGATGGACACCGACGAAATTTGTATGGCGGCCATCTTTTTTTCGCCATTTTGAATTTTTTTTTCAGCTGAATGCCAATTGGATGACGTTTCGAGTGACATTTGCTCTAGCACCTCCCACCTATCTTCAATACCTTAAGCGTGCCCGTCGCTCGTCTCTGAAATCCTCAATCATCAGCTCTCTCCATATTTTTCCTCTTAATGAATTTTTGTCCTCTATACGAAACCATTATTGAAAAAAAAATTTTTCATACAAAATTTTACAGGAGGGGTGATCAATCAGTCAGTGAATCAGCACGAGCAGCTATATACAGTGTGTCCGGGATCGAATTAGCGATATTTTAGGGACATATTCTACAACTCATTACCTCTCTGAAAATACCACTTATTAGGGCCTGCCCCTCTCCCCCTCCCAGGGACAGCCATTTCAATTTGGTGTGCGTTTTTGTGGGTATGTGCGCACAAAAAATGTAATAACTCGAAAGTCTGCTGATGCACAGGTCTTCAAATGACCTTATTCGATTGGATACAATATTCTCCATCATTAAATACCAAACAATAGAATAAAATGTTAAAATAACTCGATCAAAAATGCTTCGGAAAAAAAAATATTTTTTCAAAAATATTGAAAACTACAAGTTTTTGCTGCATTTTGCAAAAACGAGGTCATTAAGACCACATTATTAAGTATTAAATCGACAGCTTTTGAGATAAGCAACAAAACGACATAAAAATTTGACTGTAAGTTACTTACTTCTGGAGATATTGGTGATTGTAAGTACTTCGTCCCCAAGCATGAATTACGAGTATTGAACCCAAATTTAAGATTCATCATTTTTTTACTGCAAATAAGGTAAAAAAATCTTAACTTTATAATTTAATTTTTGTTAGTTATAAACTCAATAACTCTAAAGATATCCTAAAAACTAGGTTATTTCCGCCACAAACCGAAATTACCATGTCTGTTCTGTTAGCTAGTTGCTTCATGTTGGGAGGATCGTTGGATCATGTCCAAATACAACTTATTTTATCTGCAACGGACAAGATCGTCTCCAATAATTCTTTTCTGGTATTTGGTACCATATAAAAGACCTTCTGCTTCATAGGTCCTCATAAAAAGAAGTCCAAAGGTGTAAGGTCTGGAGAATGAGGTGGCCATTCCATTGAATTGCTGCCACGTCCGATCCAAGGCGAATAGTTGACATCTAAATGCTCTCTTATGGCTATAATAATACCGAGTAGGCATGTCTTTAAAATTAGCAAACATCACAAACCTGAATCACAAACAAAAATGAGTAATAACTTAAGTAGCGATCATAACGCCTCCTCGCCATGAACAACAAAATAAAATTTCAGATATTTCAATTTTTTATACGAATTTTTAATCAGTTGAAGTAGGGGTCCGATCCTTAGTTTTAACCTCATTCGCTGACTAATCAAAAACAATATTATTATTACCTGATCGCCCGAGGTATGCGATGGAAACCCACATTCGAATAACATAAGAACTTACGCGCTCGCGGTTAAGTTATGTTTAAACAATAATATCTCCAAAAATAAATAATTTACAGTAAAAATTTTTATGTCGTTTTGTTGCTTATCTCAAAAACTGTCGATTTAATACTTAACAATGTAATCTTAACGACCTCGTTTTTGCAAAATGCAGCAAAAACTTGTAGTATTCAATATTTTTGAAAAAATATTTTTTTTCCGAAGCATTTTTGGTTGAGTTATTTTAACATTTTATTCTATTGTTTGGTATTTAGTGATGGAGAATATTGTATCCAATCGAATACGGTCATTTGAAGACCTGTGCATCAGCAGACTTTCGAGTTATTACATTTTTTGTGCGCACATACCCACAAAAACGCACACCAAATTGAAATGGCTGTCCCTGGGAGGGGGAGAGGGGCAGGCCCTAATAAGTGGTATTTTCAGAGAGGTAATGAGTTGTAGAATATGTCCCTAAAATATCGCTAATTCGATCCCGGACACACTGTATATATTAATGTAGATATTATATGATACATTTTCTTTCCTCAATCTTGAAATAAGCGATATCGAGTTTGAAATCAAACGTTTGTATAGTTATAAAAGCTTCCTAAAAATCAAACAACTAGTTAAGTAGGTAATTATTTATCTATTAATCTATACATATAATAAAATCGTAGAATTGCCGTATCTGTACATTAAAGATTTTTGCAAAATAATAACTGGGAGAAGTTAGGGATAAGGAATGGAACATAAAAAAGCTATTTTTGAAATTTTTGTCTCTTATCTGTTTGTCTGTATGTTTGTGCGCGCATCACGCAAAAACTACTGAATGGATTGAAGTGAAACTTGGCACGATTTAAGTTCATAGTATGGAGTAACATATAGGATACTTTTTATCCCGAAATTCAGCACGGTTCCTTTGGGAGAGGGGATGAAAGTTAAAATGTGTACTTAGCTGTAATTCATTAAAACGTGGTCCGATTTCATTCATTCTTTTTTTGTTAGAAAGGAGATACCTTAAAGATTACCGGCTTATCTCTGAAAAGCTGGATCGATTTTGATGGGACTTTCTCTGGCGGATGTTTACATTTTGATCTACCTAAACATCCGCCAATGAAATTTTAAGTTTTTAGCAAGGTATGAGCTCAAAGGAGCGTAGGAAAAAAATTATCCCCACGGGATTTTAAAAAACCAATATCCACACGAACGAAGTCGCGGGTGTCCGCTTATAATTAATAAAGAGTAATAAATCTATACATATAATAAAATCGTAGAATTGCCGTATCTGTACATTGAAGATTTTTGCAAAATAATAACTGGGGGATGTTAGGGATAAGTAATAGAACGTAAAAAAGCTATTTTTGAAATTTTTGTCTGTTTGTCTGTTTATCTGTTTGTCTGTTTGTCTGTATGTTTGTGCGCGCATCACGTAAAAACTACTGAATGGATTGAAATGAAACTCGGCATGATTTAAGTTCATACTATGGAGTAACATATAGGATACTTTTTATCCCGAAATTCAGCACGGTTCCCTTGGGAGAGGGGATGAAAGGCAAAATGTGTACTTAGCTGTAATTCGTTAACGGGTGGTCCGATTTCATTCATTCTTTTTTTGTTAGAAAGTAGATACTTTAAAGACTACAGGCTAATCTCCGAAAGGCTGGACCGATTTTGATGGGACTTTCACTGGCGGATGTTTACATTTTGATGTACCTAAACATCCGCCAATGAACTTTTAACAGTTTTTAGCAAGGTTTAAGCTCAAAGGAGCATAGGAAAAACAAAATGATTCCCACGTGATTATTAAAATCAATATCCACGCGAACGAAGTCGCGGGTATCCGCTCGTAATAATCTAAATTTTACTGTTAGTAAAGGCCAATCTCCAGAATGTCGGAAACGATTTTGACGAAACTTTTACAGGCAGATAGATTTATTTTTAATTTTATTATAAGATTAGGTATAGGTATACAGGGAACGATCTAGGCAGGCCAGATCTTTTTTATCCTGAGAATATTACGAGTTAGGTACTGCGTAAAAAAACATTGATATTAGGGACAACATATTATTAGGTTAATACATTTTCAGTTTTCAATGGCAGTAAGTAGTATCCGGAGACAGATATAGGATATACCTACCTATTGTTTATCCCGGGAAATTAAGCGTTTCCACAAGATGTTGACTTGTTGAGCAAACCTAGCCAAGTAACTCGGAATAATATATTATGCTTCGATTAATGACTCTCTAGATAGAGTGAAGCGCTGCAGTCGCAACAAAAATAACGGGCCAACTTTGAAAGCGTATGTAGGTACGCGTGTTTAACAAGCGCGCTGATTCATGTGGGCGTGCGCTGAGTGATACCAGTTCTTGAATATTTCCCATCAAGTAGTGGAATAATATATTTTGATTTTGAGCTGCATATTATCTGTAATTTGTTTTAAATTTAATTATTTTACATACTTATTAGTTTTTTTACAGTTTATTTAACCCTAGAACCGTACCCTTGGGGTACAAACGGAACAAAAATTTAAAAATCGTTCAGAACTTTTTTACTATAAGTCGGATATTTTAGCGCCTTAAGATATTCACGTGGAGCGAGGAGAGGCACAAAGTCTTCAATCGATCGTCGATCCTGCTACTTTGTAGATGCGGTATACTGACTGTTGGGGTACATCAGTACTAGGGTTCAGAACCGGGAAATCCCGGTCCCGAAAGAACCGGGAATTCCCGGTTCTTTTGTCAGTAAAAAAGAACCGGGAAATCCAATTTGATTCCCGGTTCTTTCGGTACTTTCGGGAATTTTATTTTAATTACACGATTCACGCTACTACTTACACACATAATCTTTAAAATACAATTTTTACTTTTTTATACTTTCTGCTGTTCAAAAGTTCAAAACTCACGTGAATTCAGCGCGAAAAAATGGCGCGCGGTAACTTACAAGTCTACCTCGCTTGCTGTTGTGTGCGATCGCTCGCTTACTCAGTTTTCGGATTGCAGTGCGCGCAATATTTAACCCACTTGGGGATAGAATTTTCAAAAATGCTGAAACTGATATTTTTTATTTTTTATCGAAAGCTCAAATACCAATGTTCATGGATATAACTTGAAAAATGACAGGCTTTCATACAAACTTTCACCCCATCTTTAATCCCCTTACGGGTGGAATTTCCAATAATCCTTTCTTATTGTGCGCCTACATCATAAAAGGAAACACGGAAACTGAAAATTTTAAGTTTTTGACGATGTTGCGCCATCTGTTCCGGCTTTCAGCGACGTGAACCGCTTCGGCAACATTCAAGAGTGGTGCGGATCTGGTCAGTCCAGCGAATTGCACTCCTACTTCTCGATCTCCTGCCGTTCATTTTCCCGGTAACTATAAGTTTTTATAGGTTATCGCCAGGTTTACGGGCGATATGGCCGAAGAATTCAAAGATCCTCCTCAGGTATAAATTGGAGAGCCTCAGCTTTTTGTCAATTTTGAGTTCTTCGCGGATCGATTGGTTGGTCCTGAATGCAGTCGAAGGGATTCTGAGCATTTTCCTCCAGCACCACACCTGGCGATCTCCAGCTTTTACTGTCCACGTCCCGCCCCGTATACGAAAATGGAGAAGACTAAAGTGTTGACGAGTGTAATTTTTGTCTTATTGCTGATGTTACGATCCTTCCATATCCTATCGAGCTGAGACATTGCAGCCTTGGCCATTCCGATTTTCCTGCGAACTTTAGCTTCACAAGTCCCGTTATTGCTGATGCTAGAACCCAAATGAATTAAGTGATCAACGGGTTTTAAATTGAGTGTTCCACTGAGTTCTAGCTTAGAAGCACGATCCACCACCATGATCTCTTGGTTTTAGACCGATTTATGGCCTGTGTTGCTCCATTTTGTTCAGGAGTTGGAACATTTCAACTTCATTAGCTGCGAAAAGGATGGTGTCATCGGCGTAGCGAATGTTTTGAATTTTAGGGCCATTGCTGGTAATTCCACCATCCCAGTCTTCGCGAGTCCGGCATATGATGCTCTCTCCATAGATGTTAAACAGAATAGGGGATACGATGCATCCTCGACGAACTCCTTTGCCAAACGAGAAAGGTATTGATGTCGTCTTGTCGAGTCTTACTACCCCCTGACTATCTGAGTATAGGGTTTGAAGCACTCCGACTAGATATTTTGGGACTCCCATTTCCTGGAGAACTGTCCAGTTCACACAGGCAAAGGCCTTACTGTAGTCGACGAAACACACAATGAATGGTACATTGGATTCGTAAGCTTTTTCATTTGATACTCCACGCACACTAAGAAAGGATTATTGGAACTTCCACCCCTAAGGGGCTAAAGAGATGAAAGTTTGCATAAAAGTCGGTCATTTTTCAAGTGATATCCATGAAAATTGGTATTTAAGCTTTCGATAAAAAATAAAAAATATGAATTTCAGAATTTTTGGAAATTCTATCCCCAATGGGTTAAATAGGGGATGAAAGTTTAAATGACAGTGCGACATTTTTCACGTCATGTATCAAATAATACTATGAAAGTTGGTATTTAGATTTTTGGTCAAAAACTTTATAATCGCCATAATCCGAAATTTTCACGGTTTTTTCGATTTTGGACAAAGTTGCGTTCGGCGCTCGAGTTCACAAACTTGGATTATTCATTGAGCCAACATCATAAACATCAGAACTACCGGATTCGAGGCGAGGTACCCCATACATTCAGAAGTTAAAGTGGACTATAGAAAATAGAAGCAAAATATGAGAAGACTGAGTGATTAAGTTCTGTTTGATTCTAGTTTTATTTTAAACTCACACAATATTAGTTCCAATAAAAATTACTTAAATATTTCATTGTGCTTTACTTTTAAAGTGTAAAACTTGTTTTATAAAGAAAAAAACTACAAAGAACCGAAAATCCCGAAAGAACCGGGAATTCCCGGTTCCTTTGGGTAAAAGTACCGAAATTCCCGGTTCTCAAAAACAAGACCGGTTCCGTAAACCCTAATCAGTACCCCACGGTACCTTAAACGTAAGTTTTTCATTTAAATTATTTAATGGTTTTTATGCTGTTTGCCTAAAATATTTTATTACTATCATGTTACTATTATTATACAGCAACTTTATGCCCCTATAGGTATCGTATTTATATTATTATTATAATATTAAAAGTTTACAACGTGCTTTTTTGTTTTTAGGTTTCAATATGTATCTTGTATACCTATTTACTTATTTGTTTTGTTATTTCATTGTCATGTGGAGCACATACTTTGTTTTACTTCTTTTTAGGTCTACTGCAAGTCGTAATTTAACTGAAAATGAAATTAAAAATATTCTTCTGAAGATGCAATATGAAGAAGGTGTCGTTTTTGGGGATGATGGAAAATCGATTTATGTATCAATCTTTGCCGACGTACCTAAAAATAAGTATTGGGGCTATTTTAGGAAAAACACGGCTACTTGTTGCTGTAATGCCTTCAGCTTCCAAATCTGGAAGATTTTCATTCTATCCAAGGTCCAAAGACCACAAATCTCGTTCGCAATGTGCAAAGTGCAAAGTTTTTATAGCAACGAGCATCAAACCAAAATTTGTAAAAATTGCTTGAATAGGAACTAATTCTAACCTTAATATTGTATTAATTGAATCTTAAATTAATAATAATAAGATGATGTATGTTAATTTTATCATAAAGTTTATAATTTTTTCTGAAAATATGTTTTTTTACAGGGGTACACTAGTACCCCAGGGTACCGTTAATCAAATTCTAATATGGGTACGGTTCTAGGGTTAAACACTAGCATCTGCCCGCGGCTTCGCCCGCGTGAATTTCGGTTTTAAACAAATTCCGTCTTTATAAAAGCTGATCAAGGTTTATATACTATCCATGTATGTGGATGTATGTTTCAAAAACGGAAACTCTAAGTATGGACTTATGGGAATATGGACGCCATTTTGATTTTTTTTGTTAATGGATCGAATTCTCTCAAAATCGATATATGGGGTTCCCTGTGATCATAAAAAAGAAAACTGATGTCAAAATAGCAAAAAATGGACGCCATTTTGATTTTTTTTGTTAATGGATCGAATTCTCTCAAAATCGATATATGGGGTTCCCTGTGATCATATAAAAGAAAACTGATGTCAAGATAGCAAAAAATGGACGCCATTTTGATTTTTTTTGTTAATGGATCGAATTCTCTCAAAATCGATATATGGGGTTCCCTGTGATCATAAAAAAGAAAACTGATGTCAAAATAGCAAAAAATGGACGCCATTTTGATTTTTTTGTTAATGTACCGAATTCTCTCAAAATCGATATCTGAAGTTCTTTGTGATCATAAAAATGGAAACTGATGTCAATATGTGAAAAATGGACGCCTTTTCGAAATTATTTGTTACTATACGAATTCTTTCAAAGTCGATATCTGGGATCTCATTTTTTTTTTCCTTTTTCAGGATACCTATTGATCCTATAATTAGAAGTCGATGGGTGGACGTAATAAGAAAGAGCCGTGGAGAAGAATTCTGGAAACCATCCAAAGCTACGGTGATATGCTCTGAACATTTCCGTGAAAAAGACTTATATTTCAAATAATCAAGGACGTCGAAGATTGAAAAAAGGAGCGATTTGGCTGAAATTTTGAATGAAGACAGATTATGCCCTAACTTGACACATAAGCTACTTTGTATCCCGGAAACGTATTCCTGTGGGATTAAAATAGATATAAAGTTCCAAAAACGCCATAGAGGGCGCTGACTGTTCTTAGGTAAATCACGCTCACAACACATTATTGCAATAGTTTGCTGTGAGGCATGCATTGGAAACACATAGGAATTCTAGATATCGATTTTGAGAGAATTCGGTGCATTAACAAAAAAAAATCAAAATGGCGTCCATTTTTTGCTATTTTGACATCAGTTTTCTTTTTTATGATCACAGGGAACCCCATATATCGATTTTGAGAGAATTCGGTGCATTAACAAAAAAAATCAAAATGGCGTCCATTTTTTGCTATTTTGACATCAGTTTTCTTTTTTATGATCACAGGGAACCCCATATATCGATTTTGAGAGAATTCGGTGCATTAACAAAAAAAATCAAAATGGCGTCCATTTTTTGCTATTTTGACATCAGTTTTCTTTTTTATGATCACAGGGAACCCCATATATCGATTTTGAGAGAATTCGATCCATTAACAAAAAAATCAAAATGGCGTCCATTTTTTGCTATTTTGACATCAGTTTTCTTTTTTATGATCACAGGGAACCCCATATATCGATTTTGAGAGAATTCGATCCATTAACAAAAAAAATCAAAATGGCGTCCATTTTTTGCTATTTTGACATCAGTTTTCTTTTTTATGATCACAGGGAACCCCATATATCGATTTTGAGAGAATTCGGTGCATTAACAAAAAAAATCAAAATGGCGTCCATTTTTTGCTATTTTGACATAAGTTTTCTTTTTTATGATCACAGGGAACCCCATATATCGATTTTGAGAGAATTCGGTGCATTAACAAAAAAAATCAAAATGTCGTCCATTTTTTGCTATTTTGACATCAGTTTTCTTTTTTATGATCACAGGAAACCCCATATATCGATTTTGAGAGAATTCGATCCATTAACAAAAAAAATCAAAATGGCGTCCATTTTTTGCTATTTTGACATCAGTTTTCTTTTTTATGATCACAGGGAACCCCATATATCGATTTTGAGAGAATTCGGTGCATTAACAAAAAAAATCAAAATGGCGCCCATTTTTTGCTATTTTGACATCAGTTCTCTTTTTTATGATCACAGGGAACCCCATATATCGATTTTGAGAGAATTCGGTGCATTAACAAAAAAATTCAAAATGTCGTCCATTTTTTGCTATTTTGACATCAGTTTTCTTTTTTATGATCACAGGGAACCCCATATATCGATTTTGAGAGAATTCGATCCATTAACAAAAAAAAATCAAAATGGCGTCCATTTTTTGCTATTTTGACATCAGTTTTCTTTTTTATGATCACAGGGAAACCCATATATCGATTTTGAGAGAATTCGGTGCATTAACAAAAAAAATCAAAATGGCGTCCATTTTTTGCTATTTTGACATCAGTTCTCTTTTTTATGATCACAGGGAACCCCATATATCGACTTTGAGAGAATTCGGTGCATTAAGAAAAAAATCAAAATGGCGTCCATTTTTTGCTATTTTGACATCAGTTTTCTTTTTTATGATCACAGGGAACCCCATATATCGATTTTGAGAGAATTCGGTGCATTAACAAAAAAAATCAAAATGGCGTCCATTTTTTGCTATTTTGACATCAGTTTTCTTTTTTATGATCACAGGGAACCCCATATATCGATTTTGAGAGAATTCGGTGCATTAACAAAAAAAATCAAAATGGCGTCCATTTTTTGCTATTTTGACATCAGTTTTCTTTTTTATGATCACAGGAAACCCCATATATCGATTTTGAGAGAATTCGATCCATTAACAAAAAAAATCAAAATGGCGTCCATTTTTTGCTATTTTGACATCAGTTTTCTTTTTTATGATCACAGGGAACCCCATATATCGATTTTGAGAGAATTCGGTGCATTAACAAAAAAAATCAAAATGGCGCCCATTTTTTGCTATTTTGACATCAGTTCTCTTTTTTATGATCACAGGGAACCCCATATATCGATTTTGAGAGAATTCGGTGCATTAACAAAAAAATTCAAAATGTCGTCCATTTTTTGCTATTTTGACATCAGTTTTCTTTTTTATGATCACAGGGAACCCCATATATCGATTTTGAGAGAATTCGATCCATTAACAAAAAAAAATCAAAATGGCGTCCATTTTTTGCTATTTTGACATCAGTTTTCTTTTTTATGATCACAGGGAAACCCATATATCGATTTTGAGAGAATTCGGTGCATTAACAAAAAAAATCAAAATGGCGTCCATTTTTTGCTATTTTGACATCAGTTCTCTTTTTTATGATCACAGGGAACCCCATATATCGACTTTGAGAGAATTCGGTGCATTAAGAAAAAAATCAAAATGGCGTCCATTTTTTGCTATTTTGACATCAGTTTTCTTTTTTATGATCACAGGGAACCCCATATATCGATTTTGAGAGAATTCGGTGCATTAACAAAAAAAATCAAAATGGCGTCCATTTTTTGCTATTTTGACATCAGTTTTCTTTTTTATGATCACAGGGAACCCCATATATCGATTTTGAGAGAATTCGGTGCATTAACAAAAAAAATCAAAATGGCGTCCATTTTTTGCTATTTTGACATCAGTTTTCTTTTTTATGATCACAGGGAACCCCATATATCGATTTTGAGAGAATTCGGTGCATTAACAAAAAAAATAACAAAAAAAATTAAAATGGCGTCCATTTTTTGCTATTTTGACATCAGTTTTCTTTTTTATGATCACAGGGAACCTCATATATCGATTTTGAGAGAATTCGATCCATTAACAAAAAAAATCAAAATGGCGTCCAGTTTTTGCTATTTTGACATCAGTTTTCTTTTTTATGATCACAGGGAACCCCATATATCGATTTTGAGAGAATTCGATCCATTAACAAAAAAAATCAAAATGGCGTCCATATTCCTTTAAGTCCATACTAGTTTCAGTTTTTGAAACATACGTCCACATACATGGATAGTATATAAATCTTGATCAGCTTTTATAAAGACAACTTTATTTATTACTATTGAACCATACGGGAAAATTCGCAATCCAAACCTGACAACACCAAAAAACGACGCGTTGGTTTTGTGAAAAAATGTATCAATGTATTAGTTTTGTTTTTGTAAATTACTATTAATTTTGAGTTACTTACTGATGGTAGGAGATTTTGTTCGTTGCTCGTAAACGTCCTCTGTAATTTCTGCAGATTTTTATCGCGCAAATAGTCATTTTCATCAAAATAAACGAATGCAAAAAATAAGCCGTACGTCCGTATCTCTTGAGGTTTCAATCGACACTGCGGAGCGGAGAGCGCTTTATGCGCCAACAGTTGGCAGATATTTTTATCGACGCTGTTGAGCCGCGTCACTATATCTAGGAGTAGGTAGATAATCAAAGATATTATGCTTGCGGACGTAGTCGGCAGTCGCAGGACATATTCTGTAGTAGAGTAGGTACTCAGCAGTCAGCACGCATATTATATAACGGACTATTATACATATTAGCCTGTATTTATTTAATAAATAGGTGGGTATTTAGGGTCATCGTTAGTTATCTCAAGTCAAAAATTATACCTAAGTAGGTAGGTAACTAGTAACTACCTACCACTAAAGATAAAGTTTTCGTAACGTTCTTTCCAACATAACAATATTATACTTACTTAAATTGTTATCAAGAAATTATTGTTATTTCAGAGTAACGAATATTCCAATGACGCACTGGGGTTTTGGACTTGTCATAAGAGCCACGAGTTGGCCTACCGCCTACGCCCTATACGTGAACCGAGTCTATTGACCAAATATCGACCGAGCTGCTGCATGCCACATTCAGCCTGTAGGAAAAAAACAGCTGAAGTTTCTTGTCATCTCTTGCGTTGTCGATCACATCCAATATACGAATATATGTATCTACCTACTTCTTTAATACACGAAGACCATTTTGGATTCATAATGGACATATCATATTCCTAAATTAATCTACCGAAAAACTTCAGAAATGACACTAGTATCCGTAGTAGGGATATCGATTTTTTTATTTCTATAGGATTTCGGCGCCTTTTTATTTTTAGCGAAACGCGTCGTAGAGCTGCCCATGCCGGTTCCCATGTTCTACTAGCACACAACACTACCAGTACCGAGTTCAACTTTATAATTAAAAAAAAGTGTGTGTGTGCAATTCACATACGGCAGAAGTGAAACTTCCGAACAGTAGCCTACGAGAGAATGAGTTAAGTAGAGTATCAGGAGTATTAAGATAAAAGGTATGTTTATTATTTTTATAATATTTTTACCAAGCTCAAAAATTATTTTGTATTTTAAAGCAAAATATAACATTTCATACCTATATTACTTTGACTTTGGCTTCGACTTTGCAGGCTAAAATGGTGTCGCTTTTTCGTTTCATCGATTTTCAAATGCACAACGAATAACGTTAATAAAGAAGTTTCACTTTAAAAACAAAGTGTAAAAAAGCTGTTCCATCGAGAGGACGAAAGTTTTATGACGTCACCTCTCCCGCCCTACGGCAACCAAATTCATTATCACCCTGGGCTGGAATCTCTGGGTCAAGTTTTTTTTGGACTGAATAGGACGATGTTGGTAAATAAAAAAGTGTAAGTAGACGGATAAATAATTAGTATTAGGGTGGGCGCGGAGCCCGCGGAGATTCGTCGGTGCGCGCGTCGGGCGCGTCGGGCGCGTCGGGCGCGTCGGGCGCGTCGGGCCGCACGTCGGGCAGCGCCTCGTAGCGCGGCGGGTTGGCCCACGGGTCGTAGCCCAGCACGGACAGCATGGGCGCCAGCTCGGCGGCGTCGGCGCGCACGTCGGCCGGCAGCTGGCCCACCCACTTGTCGAGCGCGTCGCGGTTCACGGGCCGCACCACCTGGTCGGAGGAGCGCTCCACGTTGGACAGCGCCACGCCGTGCGGCTGGTTGATGTAGCGCTCGTGGTGCAGCACCTCGTCGCGCCACGGCAGCTGCAGGAAGGCCAGCACGCGGCGCATGGTGGCGGCCGGCGCCAGCACCAGCGCCTCGTAGCGCACGAGCAGGCAGCGCGCGGCGCCCAGCGCGCGGCACTGCGCGTGCATCAGCTCCACGGCGTGGTTCCACTTGCCGAGGCACTGGCGGTACGAGGACAGGTCGAAGCCGGTGATGGTCACCTTGCGCGCGATGATCGAGTGCACGGTGGCGCGCCCGTCGCGCACCATGAACACGAACTTGGCGTTCGGGAACAGCTCGAGCACGTAGGTGCCCATCTTGAGCACGAGCGGGTCCTTGTTGCAGAGGCGCGGCGCCGGCTCGCCGTGGCGCACGATCACCTCCAGGCAGAAGGCGGCGATGGCGTTGTCCAGCACCTGCTTGCTCACGCCCGCCTGCTCGAGGCGCACGCTCTCCTTCTGCGAGCGCATCCAGTGCTGGCGCATCTGCAGGATGCGCGGCACCACGCGCGTCTCCTGGCCGCAGCGCACGTCGGGGTGCGCGTCCAGCATGGCGCGCATGAGCGTGGTGCCCGAGCGCGGCACGCCGCCGATGAAGATGAGCGGCAGCTCGCGCCCCGCCACCGCGCCCTGCGGGCTGGGCAGCGCGCCGCCGCCGCCGCCGCCGCCGCCGCGCCACAGCCACAGCAGCAGCGCGGCCGCGCCCAGCGCCGCCGCCAGCCGCGCGCGCCCCGCCAGCCCCGCCAGCCCCGCGCGCACCATGCCCGCGCCCTGCAGCAGTGACACGTCTGACACTACACGCCCGTGGGAATGCTCAACTATTCCACAGATTAGATACATGGAGTAAATCAGTGAATGAATAAATTATATCTTGTACTAGCTCGAAAAAGGCGTCTTTACTGCGTAAAGCGATTGACGAGTAGGGAAGGGCGGGTAAGATGGATAGAGCGGGCAAGATGGATACTCAAAATATCCCGAACACGCAGTGAAAGGGTATAGCCGTACTTCCATAGGCAAACTGCCCCCAATAGGAACCTATATCGTAACCTATGTTATATTGTAGAGGGTACTAATAGTAGTTCATAGAGGAGATATTAGCTCTCTATCTTAGTTAATTGAGGAGCTATTTAAAAAAATGTTTCCGGAGACGACTTTTTTTCAAAGTGATATATTTCTGTTGATTTTAAAGCTAGGTAAATAAAACGAATTCCAGTGTTTATAGTACACTCTACAGTTTATTTTATAGTATTTTTCTATGAGCCAAGCCTAAATAAAAATATGAAAAAATTGCAAAAAAATTTTTTTTTTATTATTTTTTATCAGATTGAACACAGTTACCACTTTGAAAAAAAAATATAATAATTGCCTATATCTTGCCTAACAGCATGCTAAGTTTCATTAAAATCCTAAGGGTGCAACATGTGGAAAAAAAATTATTAAAGTAAGTGGACCACCTTATGACCACTTTGTTAGCGCTTTTAAATTGTATTAGAATTTAAGTATCTTTGACAAAGTAGCGTTTTGATAGCTTATAAAAAGTATATTAGCGGTTGGTGGTCTTACTAGCCTATTACAGTGTGTTGTCGATCTACTTTTATAGTGACTAGATTAACACTTTTGAGAACTTCTTCCAAAATATTCCAGTTACCACGACTAATTCCCTGAATTCCTCGCCAACAGAAGCCTATAATATCCTGAGGGGCAATGTTTCTGAGTGCAATGTATTATTTCGATTTAAATACGTAACCCCATATGATATTATCAAAACATTTAAATCTTTGCAACACAAAAAAACAGGAGATTTATGGGGAATATCAGTAAAAATAATTCACAATATTATTGATGTTATTGCGCCATATCTTGCTGTAATTTTTAACAAGTCCATAGATTCGGGATCATTTCCCGACCTCATGAAATGTAGTAAATTGATACCTCTGTTTAAGTCGGGAAGTAAAACTGATCCAAATAACTATAGGCCGATTTCAATTCTACCAACTCTCAGCAAGATATTTGAAAAAATAATGCTCAACCAACTGCTCCTGCACTTTAATTTAAATAAATTACTTCACTCTGAGCAGTATGGTTTTACTAAGGGTCGTTCAACAACCGATGCGGCCGCAAGGCTGTTACGGCACATTTTCGATGCTTGGGAAAAGTCACAGAATGCCATTGGTATCTTCTGTGATTTGTCAAAAGCATTTGATTGCGTTGAGCACGAGACTCTTTTACGAAAATTAGGCCACTATGGTATTAAAGAATCTGCACTCAGTCTCATTGCGTCTTATCTCGGTGATCGTATACAAAGGGTATGCATCAATGATGTTAAGTCATCCGGATCAGCCTCAGTGATGGGTGTCCCCCAAGGCTCTATTCTAGGTCCATTCATGTTTCTGGTTTATATTAATGACTTACCACATTTCGTCAAAAATGCTTGCGATATTGTACTATTTGCTGATGATACGTCTTTAATTTTTAAAGTCGATAGAACTAAAGACAATTTTGACGATGTAAATAATACTTTATCTCAAGTTTCACACTGGTTTACTATAAATAATCTACTTTTAAATGCTAAAAAAACCAAGTGTGTCGAGTTTTTATTGCCCAATACAAGGATTACTAGCAACAATTTAAAGATAAGTGGTCAGCCATTGAAAACTGAGAACACAACTGTGTTCTTGGGAATAACCCTAGATGCAAAGCTTCAATGGGGCACCCATATAGCAACACTTGCTGGCAAGCTTAGCTCTGCTGCTTACGCTGTTAGGAAGATTCGACAGTTAACAGACGTAGAAACTGCAAAAGTAGTTTATTTTGCATATTTCCATAGTATTATGTCGTATGGAATCTTACTATGGGGTAAAGCAGCTGATATTGGAAAAATTTTCGTTTTACAAAAAAGGGCAATTCGCGCAATTTATAATTTAAAACCGCGGGATTCCCTTCGAGAGAAATTTAAAGAAATAGGTATTCTTACAGTAGCTTCTCAATATATTTATAACAACATAATTTTTGTTAAGCAAAACATTCACAGTTACAATAAAAAGTGTGAATTACACGATAGGCGGTTAAGAAATAGAGATGGACTAGTGATTCCTCGATTACGCCTCAAAAAGGTCCAAAGGTCGTTTGTGGGAATGGGCGTAATGTTCTATAACAAAATTCCACAACAAATCTTAGATTTGCCTTTACACAAGTTTAAGAATTCTATTAAAAGTGTGCTCATGAAAAAAGCATATTATACAATTGAAGATTATATAAATGATAAAAAAGCATGGATTTAATTTATTCGCTTTATACGCTATTATAACTTGAGGAGTATTCGATTATTGGTGTTCAATTCGATGCTTTAATCATGGGTAGCCTAAGTATGTCACGCTCTCTTTAAACATTTCTGTGGTGGTGTCGTGTGGTGCGGGTTGTTACGTTCCCTCAAATATGGTTGAGCGAAGCAATGGCTGGATCATGCGTCATGCTCGTGAACGGGTGCCGCCGTCGGAAATGGGGCTACTTTTGTCTGCCCTTCTTAACGTGTGGAATTGTAAGCACCATTCTGAACCAGTGGTAGATTCATTTGTCGATTCAAAAGCACTTGTAAAAGTTTATCCGAATAAAAAATATGTCTTAGACTTGCCTTTACACAAGTTTAAGAACTTTCTTAAAAGTATGCTCATAAAAAAAGCTTATTATACAACTGAAGATTATATAAACGATAAAAAAGCTTGGATTTAACTCGTTCCAGCAATGCGCGAGACGGCATTTCAATCATGTACATTAATAATAATAATTGTTATAATGTTATTTTTAAAAAGAGCAACCGCCGAGTTTCTTACAGGTTCTTCTCGGCTGGAACTGCATTCCGAACCTGTGGTAGACTCAATCGACGATTCAAAAGCACTTGTAAAAGTTTATTTGAATAAAAAACTTTTCTATTCTATTCTATTCTATTCTATCAAAGTACCCGCGCATGCATTTTTCTACACGATCACAGTGCAAAGTCGTGAAACGCTCTCGCTGTTATTATTAGCGCCGTTTTACTCTTCTTTCTTTCTTTCAAATATATTACATATATTTTTAATAATATTAATGTGAAAATGTGTGTGTGTAATTATAAATGTAAAAGTGTGGATGTTTGGATGTTTAGATGTTTGGATGTTTGTTACTCAATCACGCCGCAACTACTGAACCGATTTAGCTGAAATTTTGAACAGAGATAGATTATGCCCTGACTTAAAACATAGGCTACTTTTTATCCCGAAAAATCAAAGAGTTCCCACGGGATTTTGAAAAAACCGAAATCTATAGCTACAGCTATAGGTAGATTACTATAGCAAACTTCCTTGAAATTAGTTATAAAGGTTAGAAAAGGGAGCGGGAACGGAAACCGAAAATCCACGATTCCCTCGAGATTTGTACAAAACCGAAATTCACGCGGGCGAATCCGCAGGCATTCTCTAGTTTTTAAATATAAACAAATAATACGTCCCTGAATTAGGAATTTGTAAAACGGCGCTAATAATAACAGCGATAGCGTTCCATGACTTTGCACTGTGATCGTGTAGGAACATGCATGTGGCGGGTACTTTGATAATCTAGTCACTATAAAAGTAGATCGACAACACACTGTAATAGGCTAGTGACACTCCCAACTGCTAATATACTTTTTATAAGCTATCAAAACGCTACTTGGTCAAAGATTATTAAAATCTAATACAATTTAAAAGCGCTAATAAAGTGGTCATAAGGTGATCCACTTACTTTAATAATTTTTTTTCCACATGTTGCACCCTTAGGATTTTAATAAAACTTAGCATGCTGTTAGGAAAAATATAGGCAATTATTATATATTTTTTTCAAAGTGGTAACTTTATTCAATCTGATAAAAATTAATAAAAAAAATTTTTTTTTGCAATTTTTTCATATTATTATTTAGGCTTGGCTCATAGAAAATTACTATAAAATAAACTGTAGAGTCTACCATGAACACTGGAATTTGTTTTATTTACCTAGCTCTCAAATCAACAGAGATATATCACTTTGAAAAAAAGTCGTCTCCGGACACATTTTTTTAAATAGCTCCTCAATTAACTAAGATAGAGAGCTAATATCTCCTCTATGAACTACTATTAGTACCCTCTACAATATAACATAGGTTACGATATAGGTTCCTATTGGGGGCAGTTTGCCTATGGAAGTACGGCTATACCCTTTTACGATCTCGGCATAACAACAGCGTGCCTAAGCGCCGACCGTGTCCTCCCGCTCAGTGCTCGCCAGTCTCCTGCGCGCGACGGTCGTTGTAGGGGCGTGTTTGTGTTTTGTGTTCCGAGATTTCGATGTTTTGAAAGTAAGTAAAGTTGAATATTTCTATTGTTTTCTTGTAAATTTATATATCTTGTAGTTATTTTACATTGTTTACCATTGACCATGCTTGCTTGGAATGGATTGTTGTTTATAAGTTATATTTTATGAGATATTTTCATTTTCGTTCATCATAAGCCAAGTGGGCAAGATGGATCATGTTATTTATGATATATCCATCTTGCCCGCCGATTAGTAAAACCTAATTTAAATGTATATTATTGTCTTTTCAGATGGTTAATACGTATAAAAGAAAGTCCCAATCGTGGTCTTCGGAAACCCTAGCGAAGGCCATGGTGGAAGCTAAAACTTCGTCTATACGCCAAGCTTCTCTCAAATATGGTATTCCGTATGGCACCTTACATAGACATCTTCAATCCAATTGTTCTGAGAAAAAATTGGGTAGATTTCGTCCCGTGTTTACTCCGAACGAAGAAAAGCTATTGGCGGAATACATTCAAAAAGTAGATTCTCTGTTTTACGGTCTGACGAGAATAGAGTTTATGCAGCCAGCAGGACAGTTTGCTAAAGCCAAAAATAAGGAAACTAGATTTAAAGATGATGTCGCTGGTAAATCCTGGTTCAAATCGTTTCAAAAAAGAAACCCAACAATTGTACTACGAACACCGGAGCCTACATCAATTGCAAGAATAAAAGGGTTCAACAAGCATCAAATAAACCGCTTTTATGATCTCTTAGAAGAACAGATGATAAATAATAATATTGAGCCAGCTAGAGTCTATAATATGGATGAAACCGGGGTTAAGACTTCGACGTCGAAGCCTCCAAAGATTTTGACTATACAAGGAAAAAAACAGGTTGGCATTATATCTAGCCTTGAAAGAGGAGTGCTCACAACTGTAATATGTTGCTGCAATGCAGCAGGGTCCTTTGTACCTCCATTTTTTATTTTTAAACGTAAAAAAATGATTGCTCGTCTGCTTGATGGATCTCCTCCTGGATCACAAGCTTCAGTAACAGACAGTGGCTGGATTAACGGTGAGAAGTTTTTTGACTGGTTACGATATTTTGTAGAACAAGTGCGACCATCACCAGAGAAAAAAGTCCTTTTATTGCTCGACAACCACTAGTCACACAAGTTCTATCCAGCACTTGAATATGCCCGAGAAAATAATGTTATTCTTTTGTCCTTTCCGCCGCACACTACGCACCGTCTGCAGCCCTTGGACGTGGCTGTATATGGTCCCATTAAGACTTTCTTTGAACAAGCAATCAATACTTTTCAAAAACAGTTCCCCGGCCGTATAATAAACCAACTAGATATCTGCAGACTATTTTGTCCAGCTTATCTCAAAGGAGCAACAGCATTGAACGCCGTAAAAGGATTTGAAGCAAGTGGGATTTGTCCTTATAACAGGAATATTTTTGGAGATGAAATGTTTGCAGCAGCTTCATTGGCTCCTCCAGAACCAGATGCTAATGATCAGTTAGATTGCCCCTCAGCATCAGCATCTATTATAATTCCAGTCCAAGAACCTACACAATGTACTCCCTTGGAATCAAACGCCTGTTCAACGGACAAACTCTCAACATCACCATCCAATTTGATTCCAGTTACAGAACCTAGACAGTGTACTCTTCCCTCGACACCTCTAACTACTGATTCTTCTAAATCAGCAAATCAACTTTCACCAAATTCTGATAAGCAATCACAGGTTACCGAGACATTACAGGTAAGTTTGATTGCAGAAAAACAAATCACACCGGCCCATATCAGACCCATTCCTCGAGAAACTAGACAAAACATTACAAAACGGAAAAGGAAGATACAAAAAGCAGAAATCCTCACCAGCACGCCGATCAAAGATGAGCAGTTTAACAAGTTGACAAAAAGCTCGGCAAAAAATATAAAGCAAGAAAAAAAGAAGCCTAAGTTAGCATTGGATTCGACAGGTTCTATTCAGCAAAAAAAGAAGGCTCCGCCCAAACATGCCTCGGACAAACCTTCGACATCCAAGCAAGGAAAGAACGAGAAGAGCCTTAGAACTAACAAGAAAATCTCTAATCAGACTGAGCCTGCTTATTTCTGCACAGTTTGCAAAGAACCCTACAATACACCTATAGTTGAAGACTGGATAGAATGCTCAGGATGCCAGAATTGGACACACGAGCTCTGCTCCTCCTATCTGGGTTATGTCTCGTACTTTTGCGATGAGTGTGATGACTAGAATACTACCTATACTCCATGATCTATCTTGCCCTAATAGGTTATCCATCTTACCCACCCTGGTGGGGCAAGATGGATAATTTCCACTTTTTTATAATTGTAAGAGTTACACAATATTTGTTTTAGATTTGATTGATCTCATTGTTGCCAATGATAGTTTATTAAGTTAACAATTGTTCTAAGTAAAGTGTTCAAGCTTAATATGCAAATTATCTATATTTACACGCGTTTCTTCTTATTATATCCATCTTGCCCGCCCTTCCCCTAACTATTGTTAAATGAACTGACGCTCTTCACACGCACACTAAAAAAACGGTGGGAAATAAATCAAATAGTATAACATAATACACTAAGAAACAAACCCCCTTAAATTGCATCAATACATATTTAAAAACTAGATGATGCCCACGGCTTCGCCCGTGTGGATTTAGGTTTTTAAAAATCCCGTGAGAACTTTTGATTTTCCAGAACAAAAAGTAGCTTATCTGTAGAAACCCGTCCCCAAAACGGAAAAATCCCGTGGGATCCCCACGATTTCGGAAAACAATTCCTTACAGCATCAGGGTTGAGGAGTTGGATATATGTACCTACTCGAGTTCATCTATACTATCTATACTAATAAATAAAATTGAAGTGTCTGTCTGTAATTTCGAAATAACTACCACATATTAAGCTCATATGGTTATTTGAACGATACCATAACCGAATCACACGTTTTTAAAATTTTTGTCTGTCTGTCTGTCTGTTTGAACGGGCTAATCTTCGGAACGGCTGAACCGATTTTGACGGGACTTTCACAGACAAGTAGAGGATTAACCAAGGAGTAACATAGGCTACTTTTTTAACCGACTTTCAAAAAAGGAGTTGTGTTGAAATCGGTAAATACAGATGTTAAAAACGCCCTGATAGGTATTTTCGTTGCGCGCGATCGCGACGGCCGACGCGGACGCTCGCGCTCCCCGCGCCGCGCCACGCGCCCCTGCGCCCTGCGCCCGCCGTACGCGGTACCGCAGTACGCCGCCGCGCGGCGGGGGGCGGGTGGACCAGAAATCTACTTATCCCTCAGGATTTGTGAAAAATCGAAATTCACGCGGGCGAAGCCGCGGGCAAAAGCTAGTTCAACGATAAAGTCTTTAATTGGTACCCCCAATATCAATTTAAATAACCGAAAGTTTCTAAAACCCATTAGTTTTGGGGATCAGGTCCCCTACAGCATCAGGATTGAGGAGTTGGAATCCAAATTTTTTTATAGAACAGGGTCGCAATGTTTCTCTATCGATTAAAAAAAAATTACGCAAATCGGTTCAGAAATCTCGGAGATATCGGTGTACATAGGTAGAAAAACACAACTCCTCCTTTTTTGAAAGTCGGTTAAAAAAGTAGCCTATGTTACTCCCTGGTTAATTCTCTACTTGTATGTGAAGGTCCCGTCAAAATCGGTTCAGCCGTTCCGAAGATTAGCCCGTTCAAACAGACAGACAGACAGACAGACAGACAGACAGACAGACAGACAAAAATTTTAAAAACGTGTGATTCGGTTATGGTAGCGTTCAAATAACCATATGAGCTTAATATGAGGTAGTTATTTCGATATTACAGACAGACACTTCAATTTTATTTATTAGTATAGATTTTAAAAAATTGCGCAGTAAAATAAAATAAAAGAAAAACATTTTCCCATACAACATGTTCATGGGCTTGGTAACTGTCAAACATATGTTCATCCTGTCGATACAGTAAACTCTCTCACCCATACCTATATAATTTTTCACATCGCTCGCTCTATAATAGAATGCCTTATTACAGGGCCTGTTATCCACAGATAAAGTATGTCATTACATTCCTATGACCTAGCCGGGCTGTAATGTTGTACTGGAATCCATTATATCTTAAGGGGTGTAATGTGATTTGAATTTAGAATCATCTGAAGAAAATTTTACACATTCCAAACTAATTCCAAAGAGGTTTTAGTTCATTGAAGTCTCTCAAGTATTGCTGTCTCACTCCAACAAATAATGGCATCCCTTTCACTTGCCACAGAGTATAGATTATTGAAAATTTCCTCTATCTTCAAAAGTTATATTGTGGTATTTACTGGGGATTTAAGTGAAATCTACTATATAAAAATAAGTCGGGTTTTCCTTCCTGACGCTATAACTCCAGAACACATGGACCGATTTCCACGGTTTTGCGTTCGTTGGAAAGGTCTCGGGCTCCGTGAGGTTTATAGCAAAGAAAAACACGCGAACAAAGTCGCGGGGATCAGCTAGTAATTAATAAAATTATTTATTTAAGTTCAAATTAAAATGTCGAGAACTCTGGAAACTATTAAAATAAATGGTTAATATTTTGAATCGTGCCGCCCCGATAGGGGGTAGGTGAGGGTGGGGGAGGGGGGAGGCGGGGAAGGTAAGTCATCCCCCCCTCAAACCCTTTGCCGGAAACGCATACTTTTTTTTTAATAAATTTTTTAATATTGATGAAACTGACATTGGTAAAACATTTAAAACGAGTCGTCTCGTTAAGTGAAGGGAGAGGGGAGGGGGGAAGAAGGGAGTACGTCATCAAGATAAGACTGCTTGGGGTTGGGGTGCTCAGATTTCGATTTGGACCACATTCGACCAAGGATCCAATAGAACCTAAGTGCCCGGCCTGCGGCCGGGCACATGAATATTTATGTTCTAACCTAACCTAACCTAGCTTCTTCCCACCCCAACTTGTTAATGGGGATTTACCAAAAGTGTGGTTAAAAAAAACAAAACCTTTTTATAAACATTTATAAATAAATCCAATAAATTCCCAATCTATTTCAAATCTCCCCGCAGGTTGGGAAACTTCCCACAAAATGGCCACCCTGCGCTTGTCGTGTCAAACAACGTTTCATTTCACGCAAATTTTTATCAAAAATTTACGTTTCTAACCTAAAAATATACGTATTTTTTGTAAAAAAAAATCGCGTGTCCGGCAAAAAAAATTTGTTCCGGGGGCATCGACAGACCCTCTAAGACACCCCTATAAACTCACTTTTGCTCTATCAGGGCGGCACGTTTCAAAAGCCAACCCAAATAAATGCTCAAAGTAGGTATAATAAACTGTTTGCTCCCCGAATATGACAATTTCTGCAAATGGATAACAAAAGGTGCCAATTACCCAATTTCAGAGGATGTGTTGTTAGTTTACTTTCAAGAAATTGGTTGTCTGTAAAGTCAGTTTACGGACAGTTATTTTACTTAATAACGTCTTGTGAAAACAAAGAGAGATAGTCAGCATCACATTATAATATTTGTATGGATGTTAACGATATTTAATAAATGTTTTTGTTATTTATTACTCTTGATTTTGTTGTCTCACGAGGTGTGAAAAGTAGAGTATTTAACGCGGGGGCAATGCTGTATTAATCTTGGGCGCCCCTAAATCCCGCGCTACTCTCCATGTTGAATAATCTACTATTTCTGTGTGTGTTTGTCATCTAACTCCTCCTAAACGCTGATGTCGGTATGTCACCGGCCAGGACAATGTCTGCCGGGTCCGCTAGTTATTTAATAATTGGAGCCCACAAACACCTGAGACTGTATTGTTATCAATTATCATACTTCATGGAATTATCTTACTAATAATTACTTAATATTAATATTTTTAAGTGTAAAATAAAATTGTTTAATCTAGATACTGTTTCATACATGCTGTATTTTCTCACTAGTGAGGTGAAAAATTGTATTTGTCACATGAAAGCAAATTTTTTTGTTTCTTCTATCTTTGAATCCCTTTCAAAGCTCAGGATTTTAACTTAGAATATACACTCATGATTCAATCATAGAATCCTTTGCTTGTTCAGGATTCATACTCGGCACTCTCAACAAAAACAAACTTTGCTCCCTTGCATACTTGCTTGTTGCATAATATGAACTTGCTAGTATTCAATAAATAACTCTTTTTGTCAACTTACAATAGTCTTAGTTGCAGATGTCAGGTACCTGCAAGAAACAGTTGATCTCTTGTTACCAGTTAGTTATAAACGACAGAACAATTAACAATAATGAAATATTTTTTTCAAACAATAACCACCACCATCACTACAGCCTTATAACATCTCCCAGCTGGACATAACTTTCCTCTCTTACGGAACAAACAATAACATTCAATGTTAATTGAGTGAAAACAGAGAAAGTCACCCTTGCAAAATCTTGCTAAGTGTTTCACAAACAACAACTATAATATATCACTAAACCCAAAAATTGAAATTTTACCCACCGTCTTATCATAGCTTGCTTGTGCAAATCAATTCTGTAACCACATAAGATTAAAAAAAATATTTTTAAAAATATTTTATTTCATTAACAGAACTAGTGCCTGAGTATGTATACCTCAGAGGAGATAGGTAATAATTAATAACTGTATTTAAACTAATAATTTATGCAGCTAATTAATTTGAATCATGTACCTAATTTTAACTTATATCTCTTTTTAATTTTTTTTTTAATTTAAAAAAAAGATTAAACACTTAAAGCACTCCGCATTATGCTGTGAATAGCCGAAGTGTAACTGGATTGAGTTGCAAACAAAATGTTCTCGAGTAAGTCCTCCGAGGTCCGAGCCTAATGACATTCTGCACGCTGAAATAGCTGAACGCTCTAAGGATAAATCTTATCACTCACCTACATCAAAGTACTCTGAGACGTTGTAATCGTAATTTATTTTTATGCCAGCACATCGCGGTCAAAAAATATTAAAATAATGTACAATTTCTATATTTATTTTTTCTAATCAGGTAAAAAATAAATAAACGTCATGTAACTCTCAAGCTAATGGTTCTATTTAAATTATTTTAAATAAACTTTAAAGTTAAAGCGGACGCTAAATTTCGTTTCAAATTTTAATGAATAATTCGACGAAATTGTTTTTATTCGGCTTGTAAAAACCATCAACGTCAAAACCAATCAGTGTTGCCAGCACGGTCATGTCAAAAGTTACCTAAAAAAATAAATAAATAAGTAACCGTTTAGAGTAAAAAGTACCTAACCTTTTATTTTTTTCTAGTAGAAATGTATTAAAAGTTGATAGAATAGATGTTGGTTGTAATAACAGTAAACAGATGTTGGTAGTTAGGATTAAGTTCCCGCCATTGAAAGTAGCAAATGGCTGGCGGCAAGCGAGCATATCAAACGAAATAAGTACAGAGTTTAGCAGATAACCTGTAGTATAGTCTGTTCGTTTTCTTACGGTCACCTTTTGTGTCTAGCCGCCTCCGCCGCGCGGTGTTTTGCCAAAGACACCGCCGTGACTTCAAAGCATGCTGCGAGGGGTGTACAGGCACAAGGGGTTTTGGCGTTTTATACCTACTCATATTTTTTCATTAAAATTCTCTTTCCTTTTTATATTTTTTTATATTCGTATTTTATTACAATATAACCATAAACATAAAATATAATATTCTCATGAACACGGGTCTTCTCTCAAAATGAGAAGGATTTTAACCATAGTCTACCACGCTGGCCAAGTGCGGATTGGCAGACTATTCAGAGATTCTGTTAGAATAGAAAAAAAATTACAAACAGAAAAAAAGTAATAAAAATAAAAGCAGAATACTAAGAGCACCTGCGCCTGTACCGACACTAAGTTACCGAACGAACTATACCTACATACTAATTTCTACACTTAACAAGTTTTTAGACTTCAAAAAAAGGAGGTTCTGTATTCGACCCGTATGTATGTATGTATGTATGTAAGTATGTTCACGATTATCTCCGCAACTAATGAACCGATTTTGATGATTGTTTCACTATCGTCGTATCTACATACTTTCAGGAAGGTTTTAGTATCACACACGCATAACACATCTAGTTATCATTCTTACGTACGAAGTTATAACCATAAATGTATACATATGTCACTAATATGTTCTCTGATAATGCCAGACCTATTGCTGAAGTCTGATATAGCTATTCTGATTTCTGTCCAAAGACTTCACTCTGCTACGCCTACGTAACATTGACACCTTTTGCAAAAACTTTTGGGCCGAAGTCAGTACAGCTGTACTATAGAGTGATTCCTTGGAGTTTGTGCACGGTTACGTGTATTTCCATTCTATACCGCAAGGGTGTGAAACTGGTCGCGTATAGATTGTAAATTACTTTTTAATCAAGGTCTTCTACATTATACAAGAGTAGTACGCATACAAACTAATCTTGTATAGATCGGAAGTTAGGTTAGGTTGGGTTAGAACATTATAAAACCATTCACCTATACTTAGTATGACACATAAAATGTATGTAATATGTCACAGGATACTTATTTAATAATAATTAATAATTAGGTCTCTCTCTAAATCTATTTCACATAGTTCTCATTTAGGTATATTATTATTAATATAAAGAAAACAAATCACTAAAAAGCATAAAATAATTTTTTTCAAAGAAAAATGAACCGACTTCAAACGATTAGAACTTAAAAGTTTAAAATAATTTTTTATTCATTTAGATTGACGATTAAACTACCTAACTCAAATAATATATAATTTTTTGGAGTCGGCGCCAAACCACATTCAATTCATCTTAGTAAAATCAGAGTAACTGTCCACTTTTGAATGCGAGCGTGGTGAACCATAATAGTCGCGGAGGGTGAGGCTGTCCGGGACGCGAAAAATATGAAATACGTAATGAATAAAAAATTATTTTAAACTTTTTAGTTCTAATCGCTTGAAGTCGGTTCATTTTTCTTTGAAAAAAATTATTTTATACAAAACACTATCAGAATACAATCAAAACTAAAAACTGTAGGTCGAAAGTCAAGATGAAACGAGTATGAAAAAGAACGTCGTGATTTATGATCTGCCATAAGAATCACAAATGATAGAAATACTAAATACAAAAAATTAAGAATTAATAATCCTACAAGATCCGAAAAATCACCTAAAAGTAACCTTTTCTATAGGGTAACCTAAAAGTAACCTGACGGAGTTAAAAATCACCTAAATTGTTACAAAAGTAACCTTCTGGCAACACTATTACCAATAGCAAGTACCTACCTATGACCTACTCAAAGTAGATAGAAGGTAGAAGAAGTATGGAAGAAGTAGATAGTAGGTAGAAGTCAATAATGTCAATCTGACACATAATACCATAATACATAATATGTATATAGACATGATATAGACATACATAGAAATAATAATAATAATATAATACAAATAATAGTGTAATAAAATAAATATATAGATCGACAAGAATCTCATGAAAAATAGAGAAATTAAATTTTGTAGTAAGCAACACTAGGTTAACTCGGCTGCCCTAGTGATAAACAAAGTAATTACATTCAGAACACCTTACCTGGTGTAATGTTTCAGGATCCAATGAAACACACTTTCTGATTATCCGGTAGGGCGACGCTGCACGTCGTGCGGTCACTGCTCCTTAAGGCGCAGAGAGGTCCGCTGGTGCTCCTTACCAAGGCGTACCGCACGACCAGTACCTCTGCGCTTGCGGTCTTAGCGGGCGTCCTGTCTGCGGACCTGGAGGTGATCCGTGCTGGCAAGATCGAGCTGGCCCGCAAGACCGCGACCAAGCGGGAGTTGAGCAGTCGGAAGCGCGAAATAGGAGACGAGATGGTTGACTTGTGGCAGCAGCGCTGGGCGAGCGATGAAAGGGGCAGTCATCTTCGGCGATTTTTCCCTGCGGTGTCTGGGAGGCTCAAGGCAACTTGGGTCCACCCGGACTATCAAACCTCGCAGATTCTGACGGGTCACGGATGCTTCCGATGGCGCTTGCATGGTTTTCGGCTGTGTACGAGTAGTTTGTGTGACTGTGGAGAGGGTGATGAGGATGCGCACCACGTCCTGTGGGAGTGCAAACTGTATGAGGACCTCCGACGCAAGATGCTGGATGGGATAGAGTACGCGGGGGCGGGCCCGGTGTATTACCGGGAACTTGTCTCCTCGGAGGTGAACTTCCGAGGGCTACGGGAGTTCGCGCATGCATGGCACAAGTTGAGCATTGTATTAAGATCTTCCAGAGACTCTGCCATCACGACTTAAAGACGTCCTCCAATGCTGCGGTAAAGAGCTTCGGGGATATGACGTCTCCCTGTCGCACTCCTCGCTTCAATTGGATTGGTCTTGTAGTCTGATCCTGTATACGGACTGACATGGTGGCGTTTTCATACAAACACTTCAGTGCTTGGATATACCGATAGTCGATCCGGCATCTCTGTAGTGATCTCAATACAGAACAAGTTTCCACCGAATCAAAGGCTTTCTCATAGTCCACAAACGCTAAGCAAAGTGGCTTGTTATACTCTTCGGTCTTCTGTATAACCTGCCGCAGCGTATGGATTTGGTCTATGGTACTGAAGCCTTTTCGGAACCCGGCCTGTTCGGGAGGCTGGAAGTCGTCGAACCTACGAGCGAGACGATTCGTAATGACTCTCGAGAACAACTTATAGACATGGCTCAGCAGCGAGATGGGTCTATAATTCTTCAGCAAGGTATTATCACCCTTTTTGAAGAAAAGAACCACCACACTCCTGTGCCATGCCTCTGGCGTTATACCCTCGTCGATGACAGAATTGAACAATCGCTGAAAGATCTTAAGAACTGGTTTGCCACCTGCTTTCAGGAGTTCCGCTGTGATTCCGTCATCGCCTGGCGCCTTGTTGTTCTTCAGTTGTTTGAGAGCCACACTAATCTCGTATAGGCTGACGTCCGGGATATCTTCGGTATAGTGTCGGCTCAATTTGGCTCTGGGATCTTTAGCCAAATCTTCAACAGGCTTCTGAGTTGAGGTGTACAACTGTCCGTAAAAGTTCTCTACCTCTTTCAAGATCTCAGGCTTTGATGAAATGAGACTACCGTTGTCGGTCTTCAGTCGCGTCAGCTGGCTCTGTCCGATAGACAGATCTCTTGCGAAGACTTTTGAGCCCTTGTTTCGCTCGATCGTATCTTTAATACATTCTGTATTAAAGTTACGCAAGTCTCGCGTTTGCGCCTTAGAGATCTGCCTATTAATCTGCCGGTAAGCAAACGCATCTACTGAAGACTGCAGTCTCATTTCTTGCCTCTTATTCATTAGCTTGAGAGTCTGGTCTGAGAACTTTTTGGTTCTGATTGCACGGTGGGTCTTAAAGTACTTGGACCCAACCGTATGGACAGTTTCCACCAGCCTGTTGTTTAGATCGTCCACAGAATCGCAATCTGCTAGGCAATCGAATCGGTTCTGCAGTTCGAGCTGAAAACTTTCGGGGTTTTGGATATGAGCACGAGAAGGTTGGAGTGTAGACTTCACCAGTTTTGCCCTTTCCAGCTTTATGTTGATATTCAATGTGCCTCTTACCATACGGTGATCACTTCCGGTTTTCACCCTGTTGATCACTGAGCCATCATTGAATATATGCCGTTTGGTCGACATGATGAAGTCAATCTCGTTTCTCGTGGAACTATCTGGACTCATCCACGTCGACTTTCTGTGTGGCTGCTTCTTGAAGAAGGAGTTCATCATAAAGAGGCCCTCCTTCTCCATGAAGTTGGCCAGCATGTGTCCCCTACGGTTCCTTCACCCATATCCAAATTGCCCCACTCTCACCTCTGCACCGATTCATTCACCCAGCCTTGCGTTAAAATCCCCCATCACAACACTGTAGTGAGTGTTGGAGGCATGTATGGCTTTAGAATTATCCTCATACAGTACCTGCACCTCCTCGTCGGGTTGTGTCGATGTCGGTGCGTAAACCTGTATGACCTTCAGCAAATACCGTTTGGTGATTCTGAGTATAAGGTACGCTACCCTGTTCGACACACTCTCGACTTGAACAATGCTGTTGACGAGGGACTTGTGGACGATGAATCCGACACCACCCTTTAACTGTCATTTTTGGTGAAATTGACTTTTTGCATTAACAAAAGTTTTATGTCGAGTAGTTTTTTACACACAGTTTAATATTTCAAATAACTTGAACCGTTTACTGAAATTTAAATTGCCCAAACAAAGTAACTGCACTCATTAACCCGGAATATAAATGCAAAAACCAAGTAAACAACAAGCACAACACAAAAATAAAGTAATTGGATGTTGATTACTTTGTTTTTGTATTTAAAACGCAGTTGCTGGATTTTTCGTTTCGTGAAACGATCCCAGGTAAGGTGTTCTGAATGTAATTACTTTGTTTATCACTAGGGCAGCCGAGTTAACCTAGTGTTGCTTACTACAAAATTTAACTTCCCTATTTTTCATGAGATTCTGGTCGATCTATACAAACTAGAATGAAAGGAATCTCTATGTCCATACCGTATTATTATCTCTATGATACCGTTCATGAACCTATAGAAGAGGACTTGGCATAATGTCCTATAGAAAATAGTGGATCGGAAAATAGCTTAAGCTTATCAAAATTTTCATAAGTGTGTAAGAGACAACACTACATTTTTAAACATAACAATAAAACAGATCGTGGCAGAAATTTTATTGCAACTTCCCTTAAGATGGCCTCCCTAAAATGTATACATGAACACTCACACACGCACAACTTGAGACATCACAATGAACACGCGCCATTTTATGTTACAGGATTGTGCGTGTGTGAGTGTATTTTTGGCACGTTTTTAAGGTAGGTATGTCTACTCTACTTATTATTATTATCTCTATGATACCGTTAAATTATTTTTCATAGTCTGTGATCGTTGATTTATAAAGTAATCATTAATCTGTGGTCCCAAGTTTTGTTGTCTGTGGTTGCAATGGTTGCAAGTGAGACAAAGAGACAAAGTGAGACAAAAAATAAATTGTGGAATAAAACAATTCAATTTCTGGGCATTTTAGACTGTGATTTTATATAAATATTAGTTTAAATCATCAGTAGCTTAAAAAATAATTACTAAACGACTGTCAAAATTGCGGAATAAATAGTGTTTGAAAAACTATTAGTCGATTTTGTAAAGCGTAATACTAATATCTGCCTCTGCGAGTCTTCAATATGGCCGACGCCGGATTTTTGTCAAAGAGAATTGTTTACGGCGGCTTATACAGGTTTCACGACATTTTTCATCATTTTAATTATCGGATTATATCAAAGGCTCTGCAATATATGAGCTGTTGACATCAAAATTGTTTAAAAAAAAAATATTAAGATGCCTATTTTGAAAGACTGGTGTTTATTTAAGTTTATGTATTAAATGAATTTTAAATTAAACAAAGCATTTTGCCATCGTATGCATACAGTTTACGGAAAAGTTAAATGTAAGGACTGGTGTATAGTGTCTAGTGACTAGTGAATTAATTAAGAAGTACCTACGTGAAGAGCATGGAAGTTAGTTTTGTCCGCAATGTTGAAGCATGAGCGGAGGACATGAAACCGCCTCACCCCTCGGAGCCACTTCCACCTCGCCACTCATGGTATGTTTATTGTATGTAGGTATATCCTCTGTTTCGAGTGCACTCTTTTACCTACTCCAAACAATTTAACAACCAAAATTTTAAAGTATTTAATTACCTACGCTTAGAATGCTCACAAAAAACTTGACCGCTGGCCGCTTGGCCCGCTGAAAATTTGCTTAGACTTAATAATGTACTTAGTCTTCAAAGATCACTGGGTTCATTATGCGTAGCTTCAAAGAGTTTCAGAACTTGAACACTAATATATTGCTCTTTAACACGCTTACGTTGAGTATCCTTGAGTATGGTTCAGTTGCCTGCAATCCTCATTACAATATACACTATGAGAATTGAACATATTCACATGCGCTTCTTGCATCATGTAAGTTTTGGAGATAATTTATGTAACATAAATTCTAGCTATTTTTCTAGACTGCAGTATTATAAACTTCTTACCCTATTGGATCGTTGAAAACTATTAGACCTATACTTCGGCCTTACTCTTTATAAAATATCTGTAAAAATACCTTGGTAAACTACAAAAATTATATGCCATTTAAAGCTAGTGTTTCAAAAACAAATCTAGGGCACTACCTATTAATAGGATGTTATCATTGTATAATAGCATCAGTAAGGTCCTTTATATAATAGGTGATGGTTTTCCTAAATTAAAAAAAAATTAAATGATCATTTTCTGGCTCAATACAGTGGAACAACTGTTTTTAGTTTATTATCTTATTTTTTGTATCTTTTGAACTTTTGAATTTATGTGTTTAGAGAAAGTGTTTGGTTTTTAACAGACTTCAAAAAAAGGAGGTTCTGTAATCGATCCGTATGTATGTATGTATGTAAGTATGTTTGCGATTATCTCCGCAACTAATGAACCGATTTTGATGATTGTTTCACTATCGTAATCTACATACTTTCAGGAAGGTTTTAGTATATAACACATCGAGTTATCACTCTTACATACGAAGTTATAAGCATAAATGTACTATACATATGTTACTAATATGTTCTCTGATATTGCCAGACCTATTGCTGAAGTCTAATATAGCTATTCTGTCCAAAGACTTCAAGTTTGAAGTCGGTTAATTTTTCTTTGAAAAAAATTATAATATTTATATTTAAGTACTTTTTTGTACTTTTGGCAATAGATTACATTTATAGACCAGGGTAGATACCTTTAAAATTAATAAAAAGTGAAAGAAAATCACAGTAGGATGAAACCCATTGGAAAAGGAGAATATTATAAAAATACAAGGAAAAAGAAAAAAAAGGGGGGAGTTTTAAGAGTAAAAAACGGTTTATCTCGATTTCCGGCAAAACTACAAGTCCTATGGAAAAAAATTAAATGGCAAAGTTGTAGGTAATAAAAAGATCTACAACTTTTGTATTCACACTTTTTTCACATAACCTCAAAATTTATGTGAAAAGTTCAAAAAACCAAGTTTTTGGTTTTTTATTTTAATCTTTTACAATAATTTTTTTTTCTTCACGGAATTTGGTGAAAATTTACCTTTTTATATCCCAAATACACTGTAATTTATTTGATTTGAAATATTTAGTTTTTCTCCTTATATTTGACTTAATATCGAAAAAGCACCCTAATTTTCAATCGAAAATTCATCCGTCAAAATATCAGCTTTTTTCAAAAAGTTGATGTGCATTCTGTTCGTTGAAATCTCTACTTTCCGATGGTGTAAAAATATATATATATATTACTATAGTAAATCTTCTCAGAAAATGAAAAAAACTGGAATTTGAATTTTTTTAATCTTGTACTAAAATATCATTCAATTTTAATTTTTTAGGTTATATTACGTTAAGAATGTTATTTTTTAAAGAAAATAGACACACCTACTTTTTGAAAAAAGCTGATATTTTGACGGGTGCTTTTTTGATATTAAATCAAAAATCAGGAGAAAAACTAAATATTACAAATCAAATAAATTACAGTGTATTTGGTACATAAAAAGGTAAGTTTTCACCCAATTCCGTGAAATAAAAAAATTATTGTAAAAGATAAAAAAACCAAAGTTTGGTTTTTTGAACTTTTCACATAAATTTTGAGGTTATGTGAAAAAAGTGTAAATACAAAAGTTGTAGATCTTTTTATTGGTACTTTGCCATTTGATTTTTTTTCCATAGGACTTGTAGTTTTGCCGAAAATCGAGATAAACCGTTTTTACCCTTAAAACTCCCCTCTTTTTTTTTCCCGAGCTCAGATTACCTGTAAATTATTTTTCTAAATTCAAATCGCATTACACCCCTTAAGATATAATGGATTCCAGTACAATATTATTGCCCTGCTAGGCCATAGGAATGTAATGACATACTTTATCTGTGGATAATATTAAAAAAAAAAAAGCTGTGATAGCCTAGTGGTTAGAACGACCGACTTCTAATTGGAGGTCGTGGGTTCGATCCCGGGCACGCACCTCTAACTTTTCGGAGTTATGTGTGTTTTAAGTATTTAAATATCACTTGCTTTAACGGTGAAGGAAAACATCGTGAGGAAACCCGCATGCCTGAGAGTTCTCCATAACGTTCTCAAAGGTGTGTGAAGTCTGCCAATCCGCTTGGCCAGAGTGGTAGACTATGGCCAAAACCCTTCTCACTCTGAGAGGAGACCGGTGCTCTGTAGTGAGCCGGTAATGGGTTGCTCATGATGATGATGATCTGTGGATAACAGGCCCTGTAATAAGGCATTCTAGAGCGAGCAGTGTGAAAAATGTTAAACTACCCACTTGATTTACTTTTGTTAATCTAAAAAGGTAAATAAATGATGTATTTCTCATATAATATGATAGTAACTAATGGTAGAACTAACATATTAAAAACTAGATGATGCCTACGGCTTCGCCCGTGTGGATTTAGGTATTTAAAAATCCTGTGGGAACTTTTGATTTTCCAAGACAAGTAGCCTATCTGTAGTAACCTGTAACCCATCCCCAAAATGGAAATCCTGTGGGATGCCCACAATTTGGGAATGCAATTACTTACAGCAACAGGGTTGAGGAGTTGGATATGTACCTACTCGCTAAATCCCATTAGTTTTGGGGATCAGGTCCCCTACAGCGTCAGGATTGAGGAGTTTGAGTCTAAATTTTTTATAGGACAGTGTTGCAATGTTTCTCTATTGATTAAAAAAAGTTACACAGATTGGTTCAGAAATCTCTGAGATATTGGTGTACATAGGTAGAGAAACACAACTCCTTCTTTTTTGACAGTTGGTTAAAAAGTAGAATAGAATAGAATAGAATAGAAAAGTTTTTTATTCAAATAAACTTTTACAAGTGCTTTTGAATCGTCGATTGAGTCTACCACAGGTTCGGAATGCAGTTCCAGCCGAGAAGAACCTGTAAGAAACTCGGCGGTTGCTCTTTTTAAAAATAACATTATAACAATTATTATTATTAATGTACATGATTGAAATGCCGTCTCGCGCATTGCTGGAACGAGTTAAATCCAAGCTTTTTTATCGTTTATATAATCTTCAGTTGTATAATAAGCTTTTTTTATGAGCATACTTTTAAGAAAGTTCTTAAACTTGTGTAAAGGCAAGTCTAAGACATATTTTTTATTCGGATAAACTTTTACAAGTGCTTTTGAATCGACAAATGAATCTACCACTGGTTCGGAATGGTGCTTACAATTCTACACGTTAAGAAGGGCAGACAAAAGTAGCCCCATTTCCGACGGCGGCACCCGTTCACGAGCATGACGCATGATCCAGCCATTGCTTCGCTCAACCATATTTGAGGGAACGTAACAACCCGCACCACACGACACCACCACAGAAATGTTTAAAGAGAGCGTGACATACTTAGGCTACCCATGATTAAAGCATCGAATTGAACACCAATAATCGAATACTCCTCAAGTTATAATAGCGTATAAAGCGAATAAATTAAATCCATGCTTTTTTATCTATACTAATAAATAAAATTGAAGTGTCTGTCTGTAATTTCGAAATAACTACCACATATTAAGCTCATATGGTTATTTGGACGATACCATAACCGAATCACACGTTTTTAAAATTTTTGTCTGTCTGTCTGTCTGTTTGAACGGGCTAATCTTCGAAACGCCTGAACCGATTTTGACGGGACTTTCACAGACAAGTAGAGGATTAACCAAGGAGTAACATAGGCTACTTTTTTAACCGACTTTCAAAAAAGGAGTTGTGTTGAAATCGGTAAAAAACGCCCTGATAGGTATTTTCGCTGCTCGCGGCGGCCGACGCACGCTCGCGCTGCATGGAACTCCCCGCGCCGCGCCGCACGCCCCTGCGCCCTGCGCCCGCCGTACGCGGTACCGCGGTACGCCGCCGCGCGGCGGGGGGCGGATGGACCAGAAATCTACTTATCCCTCAGGATTTGTGAAAAACCGAAATTCACGCGGGCGAAGCCGCGGGCAAAAGCTAGTCATTTATATAATCTTCAATTGTATAATATGCTTTTTTCATGAGCACACTTTTAATAGAATTCTTAAACTTGTGTAAAGGCAAATCTAAGATTTGTTGTGGAATTTTGTTATAGAACATTACGCCCATTCCCACAAACGACCTTTGGACCTTTTTGAGGCGTAATCGAGGAATCACTAGTCCATCTCTATTTCTTAACCGCCTATCGTGTAATTCACACTTTTTATTGTAACTGTGAATGTTTTGCTTAACAAAAATTATGTTGTTATAAATATATTGAGAAGCTACTGTAAGAATACCTATTTCTTTAAATTTCTCTCGAAGGGAATCCCGCGGTTTTAAATTATAAATTGCGCGAATTGCCCTTTTTTGTAAAACGAAAATTTTTCCAATATCAGCTGCTTTACCCCATAGTAAGATTCCATACGACATAATACTATGGAAATATGCAAAATAAACTACTTTTGCAGTTTCTACGTCTGTTAACTGTCGAATCTTCCTAACAGCGTAAGCAGCAGAGCTAAGCTTGCCAGCAGTAGCCTATGTTACTCCATGGTTAACTCTCTACTTGTATGTGAAAATCCTGTCAAAATCGGTTCAGCCGTTCCGAAGATTAGCCCGTTCAAACAGACAAAGACAAAAACTCCATGGTTAATTCTCTACTTGTATGTGAAAGTCCTATCAAAATCGGTTCAGCCGTTCCGAAGATTAGCCCGTTCAAACAGACAAAGACAAAAACTCCATGGTTAATTCTCTACTTGTATGTGAAAGTCCTATCAAAATCGGTTCAGCCGTTCCGAAGATTAGCCCGTTCAAACAGACAAAGACAAAAATTTTAATAACATGTGATTCAGTTATGGTACAGGTCAAATAACCATGTGAGCTTAATATGAGCTAGTTATTTCAAAATTACAGACAGACACTTCAATTTTATTTATTAGTATAGATACGTCAAACAATGTTTGATGCATAAAAGTCTATTGAAAAAATTCGTGAAAATAAATGTTTATCTTGTAATACTTACAATATTTATAATTTTAGTGCTTAAAACTAAGCAATCTCTTTAATTATCTTTCTTGTGTGAAATAAACTGTGTTTGTTTCCATGTTTTTCATTTAATTATGGAAATCAATATCTAACATGTTCAATAACGCTACACAAATGAGCATTTCGCGTTCAGGGCGTGGAGCGCGCGGGCGGGTGCGTGGCGGGAGGCGCGGCCGCGGGCGATGACGCTCTCGGCGGCGCGGCCGGCGAGCGCGCCGACGAGCCGCCGCGCAAGCGCGCCAAGCTGCTCGGGCTCGCGGGCGACGACCCGGCCGCGCTGCGCAAGCGCGTGCTCGAGCACAAGCTGCTGCGGCTGAAGACGCTGCGCGACAGGTGAGTGCTCGCGCGAGGGAGACGAGGGCGACGCCGACGCCGCTGTAGCGCCGCGCTCGGTTACAGGTTCACGGAGCAACTGAGCGAGCTGTACTTCCTGCAGGCGGGCGGCAACATGATGGACTACGCGGCGTGGCGCAAGCGGCCGCCCGCGCCGCAGCTCGCCGCCTTCATCGAGGCGCGCAGGCCGGCGCTGCCCGCGCCCGCCGCCGCGCCCGCGCCCGCGCCCGCGCCCGCCGCCGCGCCCGCGCCCGCGCCCGCCGACGAGATGGTGGAGAAGGCCAAGCAGGAGGCGTACGTGGCGGCGCGCGTGGCCGAGCTGGCGCGCGCGGGGCTGTGGGCGGAGCGCCGGCTGCCGCGCGTGCTGGAGCCGCCGCGCCCCAAGACGCACTGGGACTACCTGCTGGAGGAGATGGCGTGGCTCGCGCAGGACTTCGCACACGAACGCAAGTGGAAGAAGCAGGCCGCCAAGAAGGTACGCCCTCGCCACCCCACCGCACGTCCGCCGCCTCGGCCTGTCGCGCACCTCATACTCGCCGTTTCAAATTGCAGTGTGCGCGTGCGGTTCAGAAATACTTTCAAGACAAAGCGGCCGCAGCACAAAAGGCTGAAAAGGCTCAAGAGCTGCAGTTGAAGAAGATAGCCGCCTTTGCTGCTAAGGAGATAAGAATGTTTTGGTCCAACGTGGAAAAGGTAAAGGGTTCTCTCGTTGGACTGGTCTATCCGATCGATGTGTGAAATTGTGAATGTTGGATGGAATGTATCGTGAGGTTCTGTTTTGGTGGCCCAGCTCGTCGAGTGGAAGCGCGTGCGGCGCGTGGAGCGCGCGCGCAAGGAGGCGCTCGACGAGCAGCTCAGCTACATCGTGGACCGCACCGAGCGCTACTCGCGCCAGCTGGCCGCCAACCTGGCGCCCGAGCCGCCCGAGCCGCCCGAGCCGCGCGGCGCGCCCGACGACGACGAGTTCCAGCCGCGCGGCGACTCGGACGACGACGAGGAGACCATCGCGGCGGCCGAGCGCGAGGCCGCGCACGACGCCGCCGACGAGCGCGCCGAGCTGGAGGCGCTGCGCCGCGAGTCGCGCGTGGCGCTGGACGCGCTGCTGCCGCCCGGCTACGTGCCCGCGCACTCGCCGCCGCCCTCGCCCTCGCCCTCGCCCTCGCGCTCGGACTACGGGCCCGGCTCCGACTCGGCCGACGACGAGCAGACCATCGCGCGCCAGGAGCGCCGCGAGCGCCCCGGGGCCGCGCGCGCCGAGCTCGACGCGCTGCGCCGCGACGCCGACGTGGACCTCGACCAGCTGCGCCGCCGCTACGCGCGCTCGCCCGAGGACGAGGACGAGGACTCCAGCTCGGACGACGAGTCGACCGCGTCCTCGTCCTCCGCAGCCTCGTCCGCGCCGTCGGAGCGGCTCGAGGCGCTGATGGACGAGGGCGCGGCGGACGGGGCGGACGGGGCGGACGGGGCGGGCGAGGCGCGCGTCGAGGCGGCCGCGTCGCTGGCGGCCACGCTGCAGCCCACGGGCACCACGCTGTCGGACACGGAGGTGGGCACGCCGGTGCCGCGCCTGCTGCGCCACGCGCTGCGCGAGTACCAGCACGTGGGGCTGCACTGGCTGGCCACGATGCACGCGCGCCGCCTCAACGGCATCCTGGCCGACGAGATGGGGCTGGGCAAGACCATCCAGACGATCGCGCTGCTGGCGCACCTGGCGCTGGAGCGGCGCGACTGGGGCCCGCACCTGGTGGTGGCGCCCACCTCGGTGGTGCTCAACTGGGAGATCGAGTTCAAGAAGTGGTGCCCCGCGTTCAAGATCCTCACCTACTACGGCACCATCAAGGAGCGCAAGCTGAAGCGCGTGGGCTGGACCAAGGCCAACTCGTTCCACGTGTGCATCACCTCCTACAAGCTGGTGGTGCAGGACCACCAGAGCTTCCGGCGCAAGCGCTGGCGCTACCTCATCCTGGACGAGGCGCAGAACATCAAGAACTTCAAGTCGCAGCGCTGGCAGCTGCTGCTCAACTTCCAGACGGAGCGGCGGCTGCTGCTCACGGGCACGCCGCTGCAGAACAGCCTGCTGGAGCTCTGGTCGCTCATGCACTTCCTCATGCCCGACGAGTTCGCCTCGCACTCGCAGTTCCGCGAGTGGTTCGCGCCCGTGGCCGGCCTGGCGGAGAGCGGCGCGCCGCGCGACGGCGACGCGCGCCTGCTGCGCCGCCTGCACGGCGTGCTGCGCCCCTTCCTGCTGCGCCGCCTCAAGGCCGACGTGGAGCGCCAGATGCCGCGCAAGTTCGAGCACGTGCTCATGTGCCGGCTCGCCAAGCGCCAGCGCGCGCTCTACGACGACTTCATGTCGCGCGCCAAGTGAGTACCTACTCCGTATACCCCGCGTACCTCTTGCAAATCAGCTCTAACGTACCGACGACACTCGCACCTGTGCCCGCAGGACCAAGGAGAGCCTCGCGTCCGGCAACCTGCTGAGCGTCATCAACGTGCTGATGCAGCTGCGCAAGGTGTGCAACCACCCCGACCTGTTCGAGCCGCGGCCCGTGCTCGCGCCGCTGCAGCTGCCCGCGCTCGCGCTGCGCCTGCCCGCGCGCGCGCTCGTGCCCGCCGTGGCCGCGCGCGCCGCGCTCGCCGCGCGCCTCGGCGGCGACCTCGCCTCGCTCGAGGCGGCCGGCGCCGAGGCCTTCGCCGCGCACCGCGCGCGCCACCTCGCGCCGCCGCGCCGCCTCGTCGAGGAGCTGCCCGACGCGCCGCCCGCGCCGCCGCCGCCGCGCCCGCCGCCCGCGCGCCTCCGCCTGCACCTGCGCCTCGTGCCGCGCGCGCCGCCCTCCGCCGCCGCGCCGCCGCCGCCGCCCCTCGCGCCCGCGCCGCTCGCCCGCCGCGCCGCGCCCGCCCCCGCCCCCGCCCCCACCGCCGCGCCCGCCGCCCCCACACCCGCTGCCGCCCGCCTCGCCGCGCACCGGCGGCAGTGCGCGCGGCGCGCGGCGGCGCTCAACGAGCGGCGCTGCTGGCGGCTGCCGCTGTGGGGCGCGGACCTGCGCGCGGCGCTGCACGCGGGCGCGCCGCTCGTGCCGCCCCGGGACCTCGCCGCGCTGCTCGACGACATGCACGACATCATCGAGAGGTGAGTCGGCGCGCCTACCCTACTGCGTCGTGGAGTACGCTCGTACTGCTCGCTCGTGTGATGCGATGTGACCCGCGCGGCCGTGTGCGCAGGTTCGGCGTGTGCTGGAGCGCGTGCCGCGCGGCCGCGCCGCAGCTGGTGGCGGGCGCGGGCGAGGGCGCGCGCGACTGGCGGCGCCGCGCGGCGCGCGCCGAGGCGGGCGTGGAGCGCGCGGCGCGCGGCGCGCTGGCGCTGCTGCACCGCGCGGCGGCGCGCCAGGCCGTGGCGTTCCCGCACCCGCGCCTGCTGCAGTACGACTGCGGCAAGCTGCAGACGCTGGCCGCGCTGCTGCGCCGCCTCAAGGCGGGCGGGCACCGCGTGCTCATCTTCACGCAGATGACGCGCGTGCTGGACGTGCTCGAGGCGTTCCTCAGCCTGCACGGGCACGCGTACCTGCGGCTGGACGGCGCGACGCGCGTGGACGCGCGCCAGCCGCTCGTGGACCGGTTCAACGCGGACGCGCGCGTGTTCGCGTTCATCCTGTCCACACGCAGCGGCGGCGTGGGGCTCAACCTGACGGGCGCCGACTGCGTCGTGTTCTACGACTCGGACTGGAACCCGACCATGGACGCGCAGGCGCAGGACCGCTGCCACCGCATCGGGCAGACGCGCGACGTGCACGTGTTCCGGCTCGTCACCGCCGCCACCGTCGAGGAGAACATCCTGCGCAAGGCGGAGCAGAAGCGCGCGCTCGGCCACCTGGCCATCGAGGACGGCCACTTCACCACGTCGTACCTGCGCGCCGCCAACATCAAGGAGCTGTTCGGCGACGAGGCGACGTCGGAGGCGGCCCCCGGCGCCGACGCCGACGCGCCCACCGGCGAGCTGGAGAGCGCGCTGGCGGCGGCCGAGGACGAGGCGGACGCGGCGGCGGCGCAGGCGGCGCGCGCCGAGGCGCAGGGCGACCTCGCCGAGTTCGACGAGACGCTGCCGCTGGAGGCGCCCGACGACGCCGCGGCTGCGACGCCCGCGCGCGCGCCCAGCCCCGCCGCCGCCGCCGCCGACCCGCACCGCGACGAGTTCGCCGCGCTCATGAAACAGGTAACCAACTAAACAGATAACAGAGCTTCACATTTACCAAAATAACTTACACATGTTTTTATTATTTAAAACTAACAACCTACAGTCCATCTCAGCACCCAATTCAATTTGTGGAAAGTGCAAACAAACTATACCCGTCACGACATTTAACACTTTTGCTTACGAAATTTTCACTGTTGCTTGCAAAGTAAACTTATTGAGTTTATATTACACACAAAACCAATTCAAACAAAAATCTAGCCCACAATCGTAAAATAAAACCACATTATTATAGTATTGACCTACTATGGAGTTTGACATAAGATATAGACTAAATGCCTAGTGCTGAAAACGAAAAGTGAACCACAGAGTGAATGTTATGAACGAGTGAGAACGAGTTTAATCGATTCTAAAATTCGGGTAAAATCGGAAGTAATTTTTATAACGGTCAGTGTATTACAAAACAAAATGGGCGTTTACAAATACTGCATTGGGATATGGTATGGACTGTACATAATATATAGTCAGTTCCAATCAAGTTGAGCTAAAATGTAAACAAATATGGCGGTACTAATCACGTGACTTTATTTTGACATCACCTCTAGTGATGGACCATTGCTGCACTATATCGGGAATGAACTATTGAACGAATTAACGATGTAAAGAAAAATTTCATTTTTTGACGTGATAACGTCTTATAAATCGATGAACGCCAGCCGCATGCACGAAAAACCATGACTCATTGTCACATACCACAGCAACGCCAACGCACGTACCATGGCGAGCGCTTGTTCGCGGGCGCGGAACTCAGCGTTCGGCTTGTGAACTTGTGACGCATCTATCTTTCTTTGGTTTCTTATGACGTTATCACGTAAAATTATAGTCCGTAAATCGACTTTACAGACAACCAATCTATACTTAATATAATAAAGCGGAAGAGTTTGTTTGTTTGAACGCGCTAATCTCAGGAACTACTGGACCGATTTCAAAAATTCTTTCACCGTTGGATATGTAAGTGATACTTAATGCTATAGGCTATATTATATGTACCACGGGCGAAGCCGGGGCGGACCGCTAGTTTTTATATATATTCATACTTGATAAACCTTCACCTATACCAACTCTTTAAACATAAAAAAAACTTAGTAATTTTAAAAACTAATTTTGTAATACTGTTAATGTTAGTTCGGAATTTTGGACTTACAGCGGAATAATAGTAGATTATTCAGCATGGAGAGTAGCGCGGGATTTAGTGGCGCCCAAGATTGATACAGCATTGCTCCCGCGTTAAATACTCTACGTTTCACACCTCGCGAGACAACAAAATCAAGAGTAATAAATAACAAAAATATCGTTAACATCCATACAAATATTATAATGTGATGCTGACTATCTCTCTTTGTTTTCACAAGACGTTACTAAGTAAAATAAGTGTCCATAAACTGACTTTACAGACAACCAATTTCTTGAAAGTAAACTAACAACACGTCCTCTGAAATCGGGTAATTGGCACCTTTTGTTTTCCATTAAAGAAATTGTCATATTCGGGGAGCAAATAGTTTAATAAACCTACTTTGAGCATTTATTTTAATAGTTTCCACAGTTAAATTGCTGCTGTATCACTCGTCACTCGACATTTTAATTTGAAATTAAATAATAATAATAAATATTAACACATACACACAAGTCGTCTGTTCCTAAAGTAGGCAACTTAATATGTATATCAGTCGGTTGTTACCTATAAGGTAACAACCGATTGATATACATATGTATTTACATATATTACACATACATATTATATACATACTAGCTTTTGCCCGTGGCTTCGCTCGCGTGAATTTTGGTTTTTCACAAATCCTGAGGGAATCGTGGATTTCTGTTTCCCGTTCCGCTCTCTTTTCCAACCATTATACTTACTTTCAAGGTAGTTTGCTATAGTGATCTAGCTATAGCTGTAGATTTGGGTTTTTTCAAAATCCCGTGGGAACTGTGGATTTTTCCAGGATAAAAAGTAGCCTATGTTTTAAGTCAGGGCATTGTCTATCTCCATTCATAATTTCAGCCAAATCTGTTCAGTAGTTGCGACGTTATAGAGTAACAAACATCCAAACATCCAAATATCCACACTTTCACATTTAGATAATTATTTAATATTTAATAACTAAATAGCTTCAAATTATTTATTTATTTGTTTAGTTATTTATTTATTGACTTAGTTATTAATTTAGTATTTATTTAATTGCCTTCGGACACCAGAGGGCGCAGCTATCGAGACTCCGCCTGCGGGCGTCAGAGGTCATTGCAATTGCTTCGAGTTTCTAGCTCCGGCCACAAGAGGGCGCTGGGTTCGCTTCGAGTCTCCGACTTAGGCCGCTAGAGGTCACTGCGATCGTTTTTATTTCCAGCTTTAGCCGCTAGATGGCACTGCGATCGTTATTAGTTTCCCGTTTTGGTCGCCAGAGGCCGCTGTGATCACGTCAAGTTAGGCCGCCAGAAGGCACTGCGATCTTTTTTAGTTTCCAGTTTTGGCCGCTAGAGGGCGCTGCAATCGGGTTTTTAGTTATTATTTAAAACTAATAATCTAAATGCCGATTTTCAGGTCTGTATCTTTAAAAACATCCATTTTTGAATAAACTTTTTCAATATGCCTCTTTTGTTTTCTGTTACTGTCAGTGTGCACTTTCTAGTTTCCACTCTTGGTGTTTTCTATTTTAAGGCGAAACGAGTAATATTATTATTCATCATATGGCTTTTTATGATGACAGGGAATTAAAGTAGTTTTGGGTAAAATCGTACTTCGTAGATGTTAACCCTGTTCTCCATACAAATAACTCATCTGTAAATGACAATGACAGCTGTCAGAATTCCGGGGAATTAGTAATACGGGTATAGTTTTTATTTTGCATAAATCCTGGTTAAATTTGGTTACTTGTAAACAATGTTACTTGTATATTAAATAGTTTATAATATGTTGCTCGTGGATCACGAGGCGTTTGTGCGTATTTTAATTGTTTTGTCATTGTGATAATAGCAAAGTCAATTTAGACTTTCAAGGCTACAATAATTCCCACCTGGCTGAAAATTGGTAGGATTGTTCGGGACACTATTATAAATGAAATGTACAAAGTCCTCATCAATCCGACACCTGTAAAAAAAATTACTTGGGGTCAAAGTTTTCACGGGAAGTTTTCAGCAAAACGGTAAGTCTTCATCTTCATCTTCATCTTCATTCTGGGCAGGTGTCCGCACGTAAACTTATTAACGTAAAGTTTTTTACCTGTCTGTTGGTCATTGCTATGACTGCTGTTGTGATTCCAGCACACTCTGCTTGGAAAACGGAGTTGTCCTTACCGAGTGCGTGGCTTATCTGAATGTTGAGTTCTTGGCAGTAGGCTCCAGCTCCTGTGCCAGTTCTGGTTTTGGACCCGTCGGTGTACACTTCAATCGTGTCTTGGGCTGGTTTCGGGTTTTTGTATTCCTCCGCGTTTATTTTGTAATTTCTCTCTCTATTGTTTGATAGTTCTGTCGCATATCCACTCTAAACGGGGCTCTTTATTGCTCCCCTGAGTTAGAATTTTGGTATGTGCTGTGTCATAGCCCTTCCATAAACCCAGTGTCTTGAGTCTGAGGGCCGCGTCTTCCCTAATGTGTAATTTGTAGAGGTGTGATCCCCAGTATCACTTCTAGTACTGTTGTTGGCGTTGTGCTCATGCAGCCAGTGATGGCGAGACATGCTTGTCGTTGAAATTTCTGTAGTTCTAGCTGGGTAGTGATATATAGTGATATAGAACGGTAAGTCTTATCATAAAATCATTTTAGACAAAATTGTAGATCAAGTAATTATCTATAAAAAATGTTTAAATACTTTTTTCCTAAGAGCCACCGTTTTTGAGATATAATGATTCAAAAAGATAAGTTTCGAAATTAAAATGAGGGACTGGGTTTCTTTTTCCCCGAAATTCTGATATTTATAATATTTTATATGTGTAAGTGTGCAACTTACACATAACTTACACATATAAGTTACATACTTACACACATAAAATATTGGAAATATCAAAATTTCAGGTAAAAAGACATCAGACATGGCAAAGAAAAGCCAAAGATAGGAATATATGGAGAACCCTGGAGGAGGCCTATGCCCATGGGCAAACTGAATAAAAGAATTTTAGGAAAAAAAAAGAACAAAAAAAAAAACTACAATACCAGTGTCAAAATTATTTATTCTTTATGTAAATGTATATAGTTTTAACAATGTATAATAATTCAGTAAATAAAGGCTTATATTAATATTATTATTATCTGATCTACAATTTTGTCTAAGCTAATTTTATGATAAAACTTACCGTTTTGCTGAAAATCATGAAAAACCCGTTTTTGTGACCTTTGACCCTGAGTAATTTTTTTTCCAGGTATCGGATCGATGAGGACTTTTCACATTTCATTTATAATAGTGTTTCGAACAATCCTACCAATTTTCAGCCAGGTGGGAATTATTGTAACCTTACCCCTATTTTTTAGTCTAATTTGACCGGGCTATAAGTGTTGACGAAGTTACGTGTTAGCAAAAAGGTATTTGTTTACATTTTAGCTCAACTCTATTGGAACTGACTATAAGTACTCTGTTATTTGCACACTCTCCTTGTGGGTTAGGCCGATAATTTTTCATACTGGATACGCGATTGCCGTCCGGCCGCGGCGGTCCATCGATACGGTACGTGTGGCGCACTGAGGTTCGCCGTCTGCTTGCAGCTGACCCCCGTCGAGAAGTACGCGATGCGGCTCGTGGAGAGCAGCGAGGCCGCGTCCGAGGCGGAGCGCGCCGCGCTCGCCGACATGCGCCGCCAGCTGCACGAGTGGGAGCAGGCGCGCCGCGCGCTGCGCTGCGAGCCCGAGCCCGCCGCCGAGCCCGAGCCCGAGCCCGAGCTCACGTACTGCCGCGACGACGCGCGCGTCAAGGTGCGTGCGCGCCGCCGGCCGCCGCGGCCGCCGCCCTCGCCGCCGCCGTCGCCGCCCGGCGCCGCGCCCGCCGCCGCCGCCGCCGGGGCGCCGCGCACGCGCTCGCGCGGCGCCGTGCACATCAACCTGTGGACGCTGGACGAGGCGGGCGCGGCGGGCGAGGCGGGCGCGGCGGGCGCGCGCCGCCGCCTGCGCAACGGCACGCTGGACGCGTGGCTCGCGCCCGGCCCCCGACGCGCGGAACAATAAACGATCGAATTAAACCGCAGCTCGCCTTTTATATTTCTGACGTTCGACGTTTTGGTGCCGCTCGATACTCGCCCGTAAATGCTTCGCGTGTCCTCCCCCCCCCGCGCCCCCGCACCCCCGCACTCCGACACGGTGCCACCAAAACGGCGACCCCGCGAACGTCAGGGATGTAAGGCGTGCGAGCATTTACGGGCGACACCGAGCGGCGCCCCCCTCCCACCCCTCCCACCCCCTCCCACCTCCCGCTCCCGGCCCCGCGCCCCCGCGCGCCCCTCGGTGCCGTCCGCGCACACACTTGCAAAGAACGAGGCGCGCTGCTCGCGGGATCCGTACACTTGCACATCGCACGGTGACAAAGAAAGAGCATCCATTCGAAAGTTGGGTGAATCGAGTCGCATACGACTCAGAACGTTTACCACGATTACATTTCCACAAAATCCACCAATCTAATAATAATAATCAATCACGACCTAGACGCCAAAACATTAGTCGGTCGAGTCTCTGAAGGAGATGGAATTCGTAGCTTCAAAGTCCGTATTTATACGAATAATTCAAGATGGCGGTTCAGCGCCATTAAAATGAGTCTAGTATCAATTTAATCAATTTTATTTTAATAATCTTTGAATCCTCAAAGATTGAATCAATTTAAAAAAAACTGACATTTGTAAGTGTGGTCTCGAGGGCGCCTATTCACTCGAGCCTTAAAATAAACTGACATTTGTAAGTGTGGTCTCGAGGGCGCCTATTCACTCGAGCCTTAAAATAAACTGACATTTGTAAGTGTGGTCTCGAGGGCGCCTATTCACTCGAGCCTTAAAATAAACTGACATTTGTAAGTGTGGTCTCGAGGGCGCCTATTCACTCGAGCCTTGCGCGGACTCTGGTCATACGAGGTGAGCAACACCGACGTCGAAGGCCCGACGCACATCGCTGGAAGCGCGGCGGAGAGCATTTTCTCTGTTCGCGTGGATGATCCGATACTCGTGCGTATTCTTGGAATGCAATGATTATTAATTTAATAATCGTAAAGTTAATTATCAGTTTTCTCATAAATGCTCTGCTCTGCCCTGCTCTAGGTCTGCGCTAGGCTGTAAGGCGCTCCACACTTTAGTGGTTTCTACAGAGGTTACGATGTCGATTCCGTTTCGTGTTTTGAATATTCTCTTTCGCGGTGTTGCGGGTGCAGAACTCGCTCCCGAAGCGGGGAAACAACTTCAATAAATGATCGTGATTAAGATGGTTCTTTGCAAGGAATGGTGAATTGATAAGTAGCGTGTTTAGAAGAAATACTCGTACCGACGTCGGGGGTGAGTCGTCTACCGTTTGCTCGGTTCGTTAGTTGCGATGTGGCCGTTGGTCCGCGGCCGCGCCCGCGCTCGCGCTCACGCTCGCTCCCGCTCTCTCGCTGCAGGTGTGGCTCAGCGGCAACGGCGTCGTCGAGCGCATGCCGCTGTGGTGCCCGCCCACGCCGCCCTCCGGCGCCGGCGACGTGTACTGCGACGGCTGGGCGCGCGCGCTGTACCGCCGCGGCGCCGCGCCCGACGCGCAGCTGCCGCCGTGCCGCTGGCGCGAGCGCGCGCCCCGCGAGCCGCGCCGGCCCCGCGCCGCGCCGCGCGCCGCGCACGCGCCGCCCTCGCTGTTCGAGCGCGGCGGCGCGGCGGGGCGCCAGCGCGCGCGCGCCCGCCCGCCGCCCGCGCGCTCGCCGCCCGCGCCGCCGCCCGAGTGGGCGCCCGCCGAGGACGCGGCGCTGCGCCGCGCGCTGCGCCTGCAGCGCCTGCCCGCCGAGCCGCCCGCCGCGCACGCGCCCAACTGGGACTGGCTCGCCGACCTGGTGGCCGACGCCGCGCGCGCCTACCGCTCGCCGCGCGCCTGCCGCGAGCGCCACGACGCGCTCGCCGACCCCGAGCGCGCGCGCCGCCGCCACCGCAAGCCGCAGCCGCGCCGCCGCGCCGCCGACGACGCGCCTCGCCCGCCGCTGCCGCGCCTCGACGCGCTGCGCGAGGCGGCCGAGCGGCGCCGCGCCGCGCCCAAGCGACGCCTCGACGACGCGGCGGCGCGCAACCCCAAGCACGCCGCGCTGCTCGCCGACCACGGCGTGGACTACGACGCGCCGCCCTCGCCCATGGAGGTGGCCTCGCGCCGCGCCGAGCGCATCGCCAAGGAGAAGCTCAAGGCGGCCGCGCCGCCCGCCGCGCCCGCGCCCGCGCCCTCCCCCGCCGCCGCGCCCTCCGCCGCCGCGCCCGCGCCCTGCGCCGCGCCCGCGCCCTCCCCCGCCACCGCCGCCCCGGCGCCCTCCGCCGCGCCCGCGCCCGCGCGGCTGCTGTACCGGCAGCAGGCGCTGGGCGCGCGGCACCACCTCAAGATCCTGCACCACGCGCCGGCGCCGCAGGGACAGGTGCGTCGCATAAAACCTCTATAAATTGCGCCTCGTCGCTCTCACCCTCATTTCCTTGTACTTCGGCAAACTATCTCTTGATATCTGGTGCCTTGTCCGGTGTGACCTGCACAAATAAAAATCTCACTTAGGTTGCTCTGCATTATACGAAGCGAGTCCGTCCGTACGCGGCCTAACGTTACCTTGCTTATTTAAAGACTAAAAACTAGCTTCTGCTCGCGGCTTCACTCGCGTGAATTTCGGTTTTTCACAAAACTCGAGGGAATCGTGGATTTTCAGTTCCCGTTCCCGCTCCCTTTTCCAACCTTTATACCTATATCCTAGGATCCCGCTATACAACGACCTTCACCGAGATGTTTATTTGATGAAACGTATTTTATATTTAATTTAATATGTCAATAAATATATTGCATATGGGTTGCCTAACAAATTTCAGTCCAGGATAAGGATTCATTAATAATAAAAAAAATTTTTTTTTAAACATTTCACTGGTTTGATTATTAGACAAATTCATAATGAAATAATCTTTATTTTCATTTAGTTTAAATTCAATAATCAGACCGGTGGAAAATGCTAGTATCGATTTATCTGTTTACACCTGGCTAGTGGCTACCGAAGAGTTGTAACCGGAAAAGAATAGGCAACCTAACGTTTGCATATTCTATTGGCTTCATACTTTCGATTGGTATAGAACTTGTCTAATAATCAAACCGGTGTAATGTTTAAAAAAAGTTTTTTTTTAAATTATTATTAACTAGCGACCCGCCCCGGCTTCGCACGGGTAGTAGAGCATTTTATGCGTAGGTACTACCCGCTCAGGGATTAGGCAGCGTTTTCGATGAAAGCTCCCAGGCGGCTTTTACGACTTTTTACGATATTTTCCACAATGAACTTACTATATCTCACCTTATACCCGAATTACTAATTCCGTGGAATTCTGACGTTTCATAATGTTACCAGAGATAAAACAATTCCCACAAAAAAGATGAAAAATTCAAAACTTATGCAAATACAAATCAACTGCTGCATGTAGATATGACTTTCTAGTTTCCATTCTTAGCAATTTCTATTTTAGGGCGAAACAATTAATATTATTAAGCGGCTTAGAGCTTTATATGTTGACAGGGAATTAAAGTAGTTTGGGGTAAAATCGTACTTCGTAGATGTTAACCCTGTTCTCCATATAAATAACTCATCTGTAAATGAAAATGACAGCTGTCAGAATTAAGTCGATATTAAGTCAAAAATAAGGAGAAAAACTAAATATTTCAAATCAAATAAATTAGTGTATTTGGGACATAAGAAAGTAAGTTTTCACCAGATTCCGTGAAAAAAAAAAAATTATTTTAAAAGATAAAAATAAAGAACCAAAAACTTGGTTTTTTGAACTTTTCACATAAATTTTGAGGTTATGTGAAAAAAGTGTAAATATAAAAGTTGTAGATCTTTTTATTACCTACAACTTTGCCATTTAATTTTTTTCCATAGGACTTCTAGTTTTGCCGGAAATCGAGATAAACCGTTTTTTACCCTTAAAACTCCCCCCCTTTTTTCCCGAGCTCAGATCGCCCGTAAATTATTTTTCCTTGTATTTTATAATATTCTCCTCCTTTTCCAATGGGTTTCATCCTACGTACTGTGATTTTTTTTTTGGTTTCAAAAATTATCGACAATGGGCTATAGGGAGAACCGCGGCCGCCGACGCGCTTATAGGCACGCTCCCGCGCCGCCGCAATTTTTAAATCTGTAATATCTTCGAAAGTATTCATTTAAATCATATGCTGTAAAGGACCATATGGATTTATATAAAATCAACAATGCATTTAAGGTATTTAATTAGATAAGGATTAATGCTGTATTGGTTGAAATCGCTTCGAAAATTAGCCATTATTTGTCGTAAAAAGTAAATGACAAAAAAATGTTATTGTGGGATATCCATAAGAGATAGACATATACCATCGCGGACTTTTCTGTAGACCTTTTCAATGTGTACAATACTTAGTACATTATTTTGATAAATCTCGTAGGGTTCAGCCTGCGTTTGCAATGTAAGCGGAAAAAATGTAATTATTTACGACATCACATTAGAAACCTCAAAAATAACAGTATTTCTCCACAATTTAATGGATGTTATTATACATATAAACCTTCCTCTTGAATCACTCTATCTATTAAAAAAAACCGCATCAAAATCCGTTGCGTAGTTTTAAAGATTTAAGCGTACAAAGGGATATAGGGACAGAGAAAACGACTTTGTTTTATACTATGTAGTGATTAATCATATCCTGGACTGAAATTTGTTAGGCAACCCATATGCAATATACATATTTATTGACATATTAAATCTATACTAATAAATAAAATTGAAGTGTCTGTCTGTAATATCGAAATAACTACCTCATATTAAGCTCATATGGTTATTTGAACGGTACCATAACCGAATCACACGTTTTTAAAATTTTTGTCTGTCTGTCTGTCTGTCTGTCTGTCTGTCTGTCTGTCTGTTTGAACGGGCTAATCTTCGGAACGGCTGAACCAATTTTGACGGGACTTTCACATACAAGTAGAGAATTAACCAGGGAGTAACATAGGCTACTTTTTTAACCGACTTTCAAAAAAGGAGGAGTTGTGTTTTTCTACCTATGTACATCGATATCTCCGAGATTTCTGAACCGATTTGCGTAATTTTTGTTTTAATCGATAGAGAAACATTGCGACACTGTCCTATAAAAAACTTGGATTCCAACTCCTCAATCCTGATGCTGTAGGGGAACTGATCCCCAAAACTAATGGGATTTAGGAACTGTCAGTTATTTAAAATGATATTGGGGGTAGCAATTAGAGACTTTATCGTTAAATGAACTCAAGTTGGTACATATTCAACTCCTCAACCCAGATGCTGTAAGGAATTGCATTCCGAAATCGTGGGGATCCCACGGAATTTTTCCGTTTTGGTGACGGGTTACTACAGATAGGCTACTTTTTGTTCTGGAAAATCAAAAGTTCCCACGGGATTAAAAAACCTAAATCCACACGGGCGAAGCCGTGGGCATCATCTAGTTAAATATAAAATACGTTTCATCAAATAAACATCTCGGTGAAGGTCGTTGTATAGCGGGATCTTAGACCACTACTTTCAAGGAAGTTTGCTATAGTAAACCTTAATAGCTGTAGCTATAGATTTCGGTTTTTTCAAAATCCTGTGGAAACTGGAATTTTCCAGGATAAAAAGTACCCTGAGCCTCCGAAAGTCACGTCGAAATCGGTTCAGACGAGCAGACTAACAGAAAAAAATTAAAAACGTGGTATCGTAATCATAATATGAGTTGAACAAGAGGGCAGCTATTTCGAAATGGCACAGCCCCTGTGTTGTGCCACGAGGTGTGTGTCGTGTGTCGTGTGTCGTGTGTCGCGTGTCGCTGACGCCGCGTGCTCCGCAGGGCGCCGACTCCGCGCTGCGCACGCTGCAGCTGCGCCGCGCGCGCGCGCCCGCCCCGCCCGCGCCGCACGCGCCGCACGCGCCGCACGCGCCGCACGTGGTGCTCGCGCACCTGGCGCCGCACGCGCCCGCCGCGCCGCACGCGCCGCACGCGCCCGACGCGCATCACAACAACCAATAAACAATACTTAATGCCATCGTGGAGTTTTATTTGTCCTTCCTTCTGCCGGCGGGCCCTCGCCGCACCGGTGACCGGAGCGACTCGATCTGAAGGTCGAATTAAAAACCCATTTCATTCTAAATCTACACATTGTGACTAAATCATAGAATATTAGGTATATACTGTGGCCGATTCTGTTGTACACATTCTCTAAATCTAAACTAAAATGACAGGTCTAAATATATTCCTGTCTCTTTCACAATCCCCGCTGCTGAAGGGGATAGCACTATTTTTAAACCTGTCAATTTAGTTTAGGTTTAGAGATTGTGTACAACAGAATTGGCCACACTGTGGGCGATTCTGTTGTACACAATCTCTAAATCTAAACTAAAATGACAGGTCTAAATATATTCCTGTCTCTTTCACAATCCTCCCTGCTGAAGGGGATAGCACTATTTTTAAACCTGTCAATTTAGTTTAGTTTAGAGAATTGTGTACAACAGAATCGGCCACATTTTTAACCTTTGCTGTGCACAATCTCTAAACTTAAATGAAAATAGTGCTATTCTTTTCCGCAAGGAGTCTTGTGAAAGAGATAGGAATACATTTAGCCCGTGTCATTTTAGTTAAGTTTAGAGGTTATATGAGTATAATAATATATTCTATGTAGACACTGGAGACTGTGCCTAAAACGTTGTGAAGACAAGGTCATTCACCTGGGCTTTTTTCTCTAGCTCACACTATTTAAGTAGGTGAGAACGAGGCAAAGCAACTTCAGACCTGTTCAAGGCCAAATTTATTTGCTTCAATGTATTGTTCGGAGTTCAGAATCTGGATCTATGATATGAACTAGAACCTCTATTAAAACGTAGTGATTATAATTCTTTATACTCTTTGACCTCTATTATCAGAATTAGCCACTTTGAAAGTCAAGAATTTCATCCAGACATGATATAAGTAAGTAAAACGCGTCAAGTTTTGAGAATTCAGTTTGTTTCACGATAATCTGAGGTTTCATACAATATCTTTAGGTTTCACCGTAAGATATCTATATTCTATTACATATACAACGTTAGTTTTACTTTGCGCAAAAACCGAAACACGTGTTAAATATTTTTACATTAAAAATATTTAAACAAAATTTTAAAAAAATATAATGTAAAGTAACGAAGTTATAAGCTTGTTATGTTGCGTCATTGTCCTCGAAAAAAATGGTCACCGCAAGCCGTCGCCGCAGCGACTAGCGATCGACGCGAGTTGAACGACCGCCGCTGTGTGCCGACCGTCAGCTGATGCGCGGTAAACCATTGTGTCTCAGCTTGTAGGATTTCAAAATATTTTTGGACAAAAATATAACACTATATAAAAATGGTTGGGTTCGATTTTGTTACTGATTGTGAACAAACTACTTTCAGGTTTTGCGTAAAGTAAAACTAACGTTGTATAAAACAAAGTCGTGTTAGTTCGAACACTTATGAACGACTGGACCGATTTTCATGGTTTTTGATTTGTTGTATTTGTCTGCGTCCTATTAAATAAGCCACAAATAAGCACTAAATACTTAAGTACACTACTCTATGCTATTAAACAATAAAAGGCTTGCCATTGAAGGTTTGCCATGAAAATATTGTTATTTTTATTTCACAACAAGCGGACACCCGCGACTTCGTTCGCGTGGATATATATTCGTTTTTAAAAATCCCGTAGGATCATTTTGTTTTTCCTAAGCTCCTTTCAGGTCATATGCTAAAAACTGTTAAAAGTTCACTGGCGGATGTTTAGGTAGATCAAAAGGTAAACATCCGCCAGTGAAAGTCCCATCAAAATCGATCCAGCCTTTTAGAGATTAGTTGGTAATCTTTAAAGTGTCTACTTTCTAACAAAAAAAGAATGAATTAAATCGGACTACGCCTTATTGAATTACAGCTATATACACGTTTTGACTTTCATCCCCTCTCCCTAGGGAACCGTGCTGAATTTCGGGATAAAAAGTATCCTATATGTTACTCCGTAGTATGAACTTAAATCGTACCAAGTTTCGTTTCAATCCATTCAGTAGTTTTTGCGTGATGCGCGCACAAACATACAGACAGATAAATAGACAAAAATTTCAAAAATAGCTTTTTTATGTTCAATTACTTATCCCTGTTGAGGTGTTAAGGTTCACTTTACTATGGGTACGGGTCTTTGGTAGTGAAATACGTGTTACTTGTTCGCGAGTTTATTGGCGACTACCTTACGGTGAACGGAATGAAAAATTATAGATACAATTTTAACGTTATACATTCAACATACCGCCCACCAAAGGACTCTAAGCGTCCTTTATAACTTACAATGATAGATAAACAAGAGCTTGAAAGTAAACTTAAGTTAACAATACACAATGATAGGTTACACAGCTTTTAACAAAACTTGATAAGATTTAGGTACATAGTATCTTGACTTAACAATTAACTAGGTTACAATATTCTTTTAGAAACATTTTTTTAAATCTTATTACATAAGTAGGTACATAAAGTTAAGTTACATTAATCAACATCAATTGGCAAGGGGCATAATTTAGTTATTGATCTTTGCACTATACGATCACCACTTTTAACACTGTACACGCGTGTTACACCGTCATTGCCGGGATGTTTGTCCGTGATGCGACCTAGCATCCACTTTCCAGGTGGAAGATTGTCGGTTTTAATGAGCACGATATGTCCTATATCTAGCTCCTTTATGCTTTTATTCCACTTGTATCGTTGTTGAAGTCTAGACAAATCTCATGCTGGCAATGAACGCTTCTGACGTCATATTTCCAACAAGTTATAGGTGAACAGCTTTCGTGGACATGCAAATGAAGATGCATATGTATGCCTTAGTTGTTCGGATTCCTCTTCCCTTGGATGTCAGTACTTGGTAAGGGCCAGCAAAATCTACGCCACTGTGCAAAAAGGGTCTGGATGGAGTTACTCTTTCTCGAGGTAAGTCTCCCATAAGCTGTGATCTTACGGCTGCATTGTGCTTGGCACATATCAAACATTTCTTAAATATTAATTTGGCTAATTTTTTTTTGATTTCAGGATCCAGTATCTCTGCCGTAAGTATCCTAACATCAGTTGCGGTCCACCGTGCAAAGTCTTCAAATGGGCATCGGTGACAACGAGCTTGGACAGGTAAGTATCATGGTCTAGTATGATAGGGTTTCTACCATCTTCGTTTAGATCTGCATGTCGCAATCTACCGCCCACCCTGACGATTCCATCATCATCAAGGTAAGGTTGTAAGGTTTTTAATTTGCTTTTTATTTGAACTCTTCCGTTAGCCTTTAAATAATTTATATCTTCTTTAAAGCTTTCTTGCTGTGTTAGCTTAATGCATGTTTTTAATGCTTCATCTAATTCCCTTGTTGTAATAGTTGTATTTTTATCTTGTAACTTCTTTCCTTTTAAAAATCTTTTGCTGTATGTTATAACTTTGAGTAGTTCCGTTAAGCTATCACAATTTTCAAATTTTGTAATTAAACTTTCTTTTGTATTTTCTGTTTTCAGGTTTGTTTCTATAGTTTCTTTTCCTTCCAGGTTTGTAGTTATGTTCTTCGGTCTGCTGTATTCGATCTCTTCATGACTTAACCATTCAGGTCCATTCCACCACATTTTGTACTCTTTCAGGTCTACTAAAGGCATTCCTCTTGAGGCGATGTCAGCGGGATTGTCTTGTGATTGGACGTGATACCAATTGTGATTGCCAATGTCTTCGAGGATCTCAACCACACGATTTCGCACGTAAGTATTCCATCTTGCAGGATCTCCAAATAACCAGGACAGAACTATTGTGGAGTCTGTCCAAGCATATATCTGACAGGTAGGTATTCTCATGGCTTCTTTTATCTGTTTCAGAAGACCAGCAAGCAGTACCGCGCCGTTGAGTTCTAGGCGAGGTAAGGATTTAGATTTAGTCGAGGCTACTCGTGTTTTAGCTGCGATGATCGTAGTCTTCACTTCTCCTTCAGCGGTATTCACTCTCATGTAGGCGACTGCACCGTAAGCTCTGTTGGATGCATCGCAGAATCCGTGAACTGTAACATTCTTCATCACTTTTTCAGTTGTTTGGAGCCATCGATCAATCTCTATATCAGGTAAGTGTTGGAAACTATTTCTTAGATCAAGCCATTCTTCAGCAATTGTTTCATTTACTTCTTCATCCCATGTTATTCCTTGTAACCATAATTTTTGAATTAATAATTTTGCAGGTAAGATGGAAGGAGCTAACCAGCCGAGTGGGTCAAATAAACGTTGCATATCAGCAAGGATCGTTCTCTTCGTGATTGGATCAGCTACGGCAGGTAAGTTGAGATTGTATTGAAATTTGTCTGTTCCCATGTTCCACTGTAATCCAAGTGCTCTGATACTACCATCTATTGTTATGTCCAGATTAACCTTGGAACTTCTTTGATCGGGTTCAAATTGTTTCAGGAATTCAGCATTATTAGAGCACCACTTCTGCAGAACGAAGCCTCCTTTTCGTAAAATAAAATCTATATCTTTTGCAATCTTGATTGCTTCTTCCAGATTATCCTTTCCAGACATAAGATCGTCCATGTAGAAGTCTTGTTTAATAATTGTCGCAGCTTCGGGGGCGTTGTAGCCTTCGTCTTCAGCAACTTGATGCAACGTTCGGACTGCTAGGAAAGGTGCACAGGCCGTTCCAAACGTTACTCTTCCGAGTCTATAGTCCTTTACAGGTTCTTCGTTGTTATTACGCCAGAGAATTCTTTGCAAATCACGGTCTTCTTTGGTAACAAGTATCTGGCGATACATTTTTTGTATATCTGCGACGAAACACACTTTCTTCGTGCGCCATCTTAGAATTAAACTTCTCATATCATCTTGTAGTTGTGGGCCTACTAGTAACTCTTCATTAAGGGAGATTTGATTACATCCCTTCTGTGATGCATTAAAAACTGTTCTGACTTTAGTCGTTTCCTTTTCAGCCTTGATGACAGCGTGATGTGGTAGGTAAACTGCTGGGTTGTTCAGTTCTTCTTTTGGTACTTCTTCCATGTGTTGCATGTCTTTGTATTCTTCCATAACTTTAACGTATTCTGTTTTTAAGTAAGTATCCCTTTCTAATCTTTTTTCTAGTTGGTATAATCTTTTTAGAGCTATTTCTCTAGTTTTTCCATCAGTACATTGCAGTGTTTCTGTTTTTCTTGGTAGTTGTACAATGTACCGTCCTTCCTCTGTTCTGGTGGTTGTATTCTTGTAAAGTTCTTCAGCTTTTCTTTCTTCTTGTGTGGGTCTTCTAATTTCATTTGTGTCTTGTTCCCACATTGTTTTGAGAAGGTTGTCCAGATCCAGATTTAGGTGCATGCTTATAATCTCATCTCTATGTGTCTTTTGTATGGTCCCAAATAAAATCCAACCCAGGCTGGTATTTTGAGCGCATGGTGTTCCAGGTGGACCTTTGATGATTTCTGCTTTCATTATTTGGGCACACACATCTACACCAAGCAGCATGTCTACTCGTCCTGGTTGGCTGAAACTTGGATCTGCCAGAACGAGACCTTCTAAGTGCGGCCAGGTGTTGTTAGCGATGGTTGTTGTAGGTAGGTGAGAGGTGAGTCTCGTTGGTACGATGTATGTCTTGATCTTAAATTCTTCTTCATTACTTGGTAAGATGTATACTTCTGTAGCTTGTTTGACAGTAGTTCTTGATGACCCAACACCCGTAATTGTTCCATTTATTCTTCTTCTTTTCAATCGTAATGCTTGTGCTGCCCTTTCGCTTATGAAACTTGCTTGTGATCCTGTGTCCACGAGAGCCTTTACTATAGTAGTGTGTCCATAGTCATCTTTTATTTTTACTAATGCTGTTGCCAATAAAGCTATGCTTGATGGTTCATCGGTAGTAGGTTCGATTCTGGTGTTAACTTGCACTACTTCTCCATTGCGTTCGTTAGACACTGTCGGTTTTGAAGGTTCTTGATTACTTGACGTGTCCGTTCTATTTTGATGGAGTTTCGTGTGATGGGGCCTTGAACAGATCTTGCAAAACTGTGGAATTCGGCACATGGGAGCATTATGTCCAGAAGCCAGACAGTTGAAGCAGATGTTATTTTCCTTCACATAAAGGCCTCTATCCACTGGTGAAAGTTTTAAAAAGTCCTCGCAGTTAGTCAATGTATGGTCACCCTTACATCGGACACATATCTTCGTTCGGTTGGCCACATGAAATACTTTTTCCTTGCTATTCTTTTCTTTACTTGTAGAAGGAGCCGATAATTTTTCTTTACTTGTAGAAGGTGCCACAAGTTCTAAAGTTCTAAATTTCGTTTCAAGGAATTTCTTTAAATCTGTCCATGTCGGTAGCTCTTCAATGTTTTCTTTGTGTGCGTAGTCTTCCCACTGTTTATGGGACTCCGGGTCTAGTTTCTGCACCGTGAGATAAATTAACATAGGATCCCAGGAGTTGGTATCAATATTTTGATTGCGCAAGCTATTGATTACTTCGCTAGTAGTATCAAGCAGGGTTTTTATGTGCTGAGCGGACTGTATGTTGGTGGCTTTACGCAAAGAAAAAAGTCTTCTTAGAAGGGAGTTAACTATGAGGCGTCGATTGCCGTATCTATTTTTTAGTGTATCCCAGGCGAGTGCATAATTATCATCCGTAATTTGTATATATCGTAATAAACCTGCAGCCTCACCTGTTAAACTAGTCTTCAAATAGTGTAATTTTTGAACATTTGTAAGCGACCTGTCGGTGTGCACTAAAGACACAAATAAATCCTTGAATGTGGGCCAATCTTCATAACTTCCGTTAAATGTAGGTAGTTGTATCTTGGGTAATCTTGCTAGGACTGAATTTGCGTGAACTGATTCCCGTGCATTTGGACTTGAACTTGAACTACTTTGCTCTTCGGAACTTGTTTTTGTTGACAATAAATCCTTCAAGTAACCTTGTAGGTACAGATACACTTCTTCTTGGTTAAAAAATTCTTCTTTCACGAAATATGGCATCTTAGCGCGTTCGTCACGATTCGTACACTTTATTAAGTCTTGATGTGCACTTTTATACGTATTCCAATAATCGTTGATTGCTTGAATTCGGGATTCTATATAACCTGGTGTTAGGCGCTCCTTAGGGCATTTCTTTATATTAATTTTAGTTTTCTGTAATAATTGGGCCGCATCTTCTAAAATACTTATAATTTGTTCTTGATTCATCTTGTAAAAATCCAAAGTAATAGATCGCGTCAAAGTTATAAGTTGTAAAATATGCTAGGAGCGCGCGCCGTGCGTATGTAAATAGGTCAATCCTTATCTTTTATCTTCGATGGCTTGAACGGCGGCCGCTCGCTCGCTTGTAATCCGGCTTCGATTTTCGACCATATGTTGAGGTGTTAAGGTTCACTTTACTATGGGTACGGGTCTTTGGTAGTGAAATACGTGTTACTTGTTCGCGAGTTTATTGGCGACTACCTTACGGTGAACGGAATGAAAAATTATAGATACAATTTTAACGTTATACATTCAACAATCCCTAACATCCCCCAGTTATTTTTTTGCAAAAATCTTCAATGTACAGATACGGCAAGTCTACGATTTTATTATAATATGAATTACAGCTAAATACACGTTTTAACTTTCATCCCCTCTCCCAAGGGAACCGTGCTGAATTTCGGGATAAAAAGTATCCTATGTCCTACCTCGGAGTATAAACTCAAATCGTACCAAGTTTCATTCGAATCCGTTCAGTAGTTTCGGCGTGATGCGCGGCCAAGATACAGACACAGACAGACAGACAGACAGACAAAAATGAAAAAAATTGCAGTTTTGGTTTCAAAATCGATTATAGAGTGCCCTCCAATAAAAATTTTCAAAATATCTTCAGTGTACAGAATTGGATCTGTTACAGTTTTATTATATTACTAGATGATGCCCACGGCTTCGCCCGTGTGTATTTAGGTCTGTAAAAATCTCGTGGGAACTTTGATTTTCCCGAACAAAAAGTAGCCTATCTGTAGTAAGTAGTAACCCGTCCACAAAACGGAAAAATTCCGTGGGATCCTTACGATTTCGGAATGCAATTCCTTACAGCATCAGGGTTGAGGAGTTGGACATGTACCTACTCGAGGTCATTCAACAATAAAGTCTTTAATTGGTATTCCTAATATCAATTTAAATAACCGACAGTGCCTAAATCCCATTAGTTTCGGGGATCAGATCCCCTACAGCATCAGGATTGAGGAGTTGGAATCCAAATTTTTTGTAGGACACTCGCAATGTTTCTCTATCGATTAAAAAAAAATTATGCAAATCGGTTCAGAAATCTCGGAGATATCGGTGTACATAGACGTAGAAAAACACAACTCCTCCTTTTTTGAAAGTCGGTTAAAAAAGTAGCCTATGTTACTCCCTGGTTAATTCTCTACTTGTGTGTGAAAGTCCCGTCAAAATCGGTTCAGCCGTTCCAAAGATTAGCCCGTTCAAACAGACAGACAGACAGACAGACAGACAAAAATTTTAAAAACGTGTGATTCGGTTATAGTATCGTTCAAATAACCATATGAGCTTAATATGAGGTAGTTATTTCGATATTACAGACAGACACTTCAATTTTATTAGTATAGATAGACTAGATGATGCCCACGGCTTCGCCCGTGTGGATTTAGGTTTTTAAAAGGAGGATATGTAGGTCATCAAAAAAAAAAATAATTTGTGGAGATTTCAATATTGATATTTTGCTCCACACTCCTTTTACGGGTAGACTGCTAAATCTTTTTAGAAGCTTTAATTTAGAGAATATTTTTGTTGAACCTACAAGAATAACTGCGAACACAGCTACTTGTATTGACAACATTTTCTGTGATTGTAAAATCATCGAAAAATCAATTATCAGTAAGCTAAGATCTGATCACTGCGGACAAATGATATCTGTTCCTAGCAGTGAACAGATTAAAACAAAAGTAATAAAATATAGGCCAGTTACCACTAAAAAAGTAAGGCAATTCAAACATACTATCTCAAATATATTACCGACACTTGACCTTACGCAGGGTGATCCGGATGAACTTTATAGCACGTTTTTTGATGTAATAAACACTCATTAATTTACTTCCATCTTTAAAATTATAGAAAAACGATTATTTAAAAATCTTAAATTTAGTGACTGGGCAACTGCTGGCATTTATAAAAGTCGAAACAAGTTGTTTGACCTGTATGCAGAAAAGCAATATAATTATACCCCCGCGTTTATTGAATACGTAAGAAATTATTCCAAATTGTTTCGAAATGTTTGCATACAGGCAAAATCTCTTTATATAAAACAGAAAATCATTAATTCTGATAATAAAATAAAGGCAGCATGGGATATTATCAGGGATGAAATGGGGAAACATAAAGTGTATAATAATAAACTGGAGTTAAAAATTAATAATCATATTATTGACTCTGATATAGAGATCGCTAATACTTTTGAGAACTTTTTCCAAAATATTCCAGTTACCACGACTAGTTCCATAAATTCCTCGCCAACAGAAGCCTATAATATTTTAAGGGGCACTGTTTCTGAGTGCAATGTATTATTTCAATTTAAATACGTAACCCCATATGATATTATCAAAACATTCAAGTCCTTACAACACAAAAAGACAGGGGACTTATGGGGAATATCAGTAAAAATAATCCATAATGTTATTGATGTTATTGCACCATATCTTGCTTTTATTTTTAACAAGTCCATAGATTCGGGATCTTTTCCAGACCTAATGAAATGTAGTAAATTGATACCTCTTTTTAAATCGGGAAGCAAAAGTGACCCAAATAACTATAGACCGATCTCGATTCTACCAACCCTCAGCAAGATATTTGAAAAGATAATGCTCAACCAACTGCTTCTACACTTTAATTTAAATAAATTACTTCACACTGAGCAGTATGGTTTTACTAAGGGTCGTTCAACAACCGACGCAGCCGCAAGGCTGTTACGGCATATTTTCGATGCATGGGAGAAGTCACAGAATGCCATTGGTATTTTCTGTGATTTGTCAAAAGCATTCGATTGCGTTGAGCACGAGACTCTTTTACGAAAATTAAGCCACTACGGTATTAAAGAAACTGCACTCAGTCTTATTGCCTCTTATCTAAGTGATCGCATACAAAGAGTATGTATCAATGATGTTAAGTCGTCCGGATCAGCCTCAGTAATGGGTGTTCCTCAAGGCTCTATTCTAGGTCCATTCATGTTTCTAGTTTATATTAATGACTTACCACATTTCGTAGAAAATGCTTGCGATATTGTACTATTTGCTGATGATACGTCTTTGATTTTTAAAGTCAATAGAACCAAAGACAATTTTGACGATGTAAATAATACTTTATCTCAAGTTTCACACTGGTTTACTATAAACAATCTACTTTTAAATGCAAAAAAAACCAAGTGTGTCGAGTTTCTATTGCCCAATACAAGGGTTACTTGTAATAATTTAAAGATAAGTTGTGAGCCATTGAAAACTGAGGACACAACTGTGTTCTTGGGAATAACCCTGGATGCAAAGCTTCAATGGGGCACCCATATAGCAACGCTTGCTGGCAAGCTTAGCTCTGCTGCTTACGCTGTTAGAAAGATTCGACAGTTAACAGATGTTGAAACTGCAAAAATTGTTTACTTTGCATATTTCCATAGTATCATGTCGTATGGAATCTTACTATGGGGTAAAGCAGCTGATATTGAAAAAATTTTCGTTTTACAAAAAAGGGCAATTCGTGCAATTTATAATTTAAAACCGCGGGATTCCCTTCGAGAGAAATTTAAAGAAATAGGTATTCTTACAGTAGCTTCTCAATATATTTATAACAACATAATTTTTGTTAAGCAAAACATTCACAGTTACAATAAAAAGTGTGAATTACACGATAGGCAATTAAGAAATAGAAATAGACTCGTGATTCCTCGATTACGCCTCAAAAAGGTCCAAAAGTCGTTTGTGGGAATGGGCGTAATGTTCTATAATAAAATTCCACAACAAATCTTAGATTTGCCTTTACACAAGTTTAAGAATTCTATTAAAAGTGTGCTCATGAAAAAAGCATATTATACAATTGAAGATTATATCCTACTAATATTATAAATGTGAAAGTGTGGATGTTTGGATGTTTAGATGTTTGTATGTTTGTATGTTTGGATGTTTGGATGTTTGTTACTCAATCACGCCGCAACTACTGAACCGATTTGGCTGAAATTTTGAATGGAGATAGCTTATGCCCTGACTTAAAACATAGGCTACTTTTTATCCCGGAAAAGTATTCCTGTGGGACTAAAATAGATATAATCTTCCAAAAACGCCATAGAGGGCGCTGACTGTTCTTAGGTAAATCACGTTCACATAACACATTATTGCAATAGTTTGCTGTGTTGCATGCATTGGCAACACATAGGCTACTTTTTATCCTGGAAAAAATGCACAGTTCCCATGGGATTTTGAAAAACCCGAAGTCTATATCTACAACTATAGGTAGATTATTATAGCGAACTTCCTTGATAGAAAGTATAAAGGTTGGAAAAGGGATCGGGAACGGGAACCGGGAATCAACGATTCCCTCGGGATTTGTTCAAAACCGAAATTTACGCGAGCGAAGCTGCGGGCAGAAGCTATCACACATAATCACAATACCAATCCTACTAATCCTACTATCCTACTAATCCTACTAATCCTCCTACTATCCTACTAATATTATAAATGTGAAAGTGTGGATGTTTGGATGTTTAGATGTTTGTATGTTTGTATGTTTGGATGTTTGTTACTCAATCACGCCGCAACTACTGAACCGATTTGGCTGAAATTTTGAATGGAGATAGCTTATGCCCTGACTTAAAACATAGGCTACTTTTTATCCCGGAAAAGTATTCCTGTGGGACTAAAATAGATATAATCTTCCAAAAACGCCATAGAGGGCGCTGACTGTTCTTAGGTAAATCACGTTCACATTACACATTATTGCAATAGTTTGCTATGTTGCATGCATTGGCAACACATAGGCTACTTTTTATCCTGGAAAAAATGCACAGTTCCCATGGGATTTTGAAAAACCCGAAGTCTATATCTACAACTATAGGTAGATTATTATAGCGAACTTCCTTGATAGAAAGTATAAAGGTTGGAAAAGGGATCGGGAACGGGAACCGGGAATCAACGATTCCCTCGGGATTTGTTCAAAACCGAAATTTACGCGAGCGAAGCTGCGGGCAGAAGCTATCACACATAATCACAATACCAATCCTACTAATCCTACTATCCTACTAATCCTACTAATCCTCCTACTATCCTACTAATATTATAAATGTGAAAGTGTGGATGTTTGGATGTTTAGATGTTTGTATGTTTGTATGTTTGGATGTTTGTTACTCAATCACGCCGCAACTACTGAACCGATTTGGCTGAAATTTTGAATGGAGATAGCTTATGCCCTGACTTAAACCATAGGCTACTTTTTATCCCGGAAAAGTATTCCTGTGGGACTAAAATAGATATAATCTTCCAAAAACGCCATAGAGGGCGCTGACTGTTCTTAGGTAAATCACGTTCACATAACACATTATTGCAATAGTTTGCTGTGTTGCATGCATTGGCAACACATAGGCTACTTTTTATCCTGGAAAAAATGCACAGTTCCCATGGGATTTTGAATAGAATAGAATAGAATAGAATAGAAATAGAATAGAAAAGTTTTTTATTCAAATAAACTTTTACAAGTGCTTTTGAATAGTCAGATGAATCTACCACTGGTTCGGAATGCCGTTCCAACCGAGAAGAACCAGCAAGAAACTCGGCGGTTGCTCTTTTCCAAATTTACAATATCAATATAACAATTTTATGGTAAGTACATGATTGAATTGCCGTCTCGCGCATTGCTGGAACGAGTCAAATCCACGCCTTTTTATCATTTATATAAGTAATCATAATTTTATTCAGATAAACTTTCGGAAGCGTTTACGAATCGACAAATGAATCTACCACAGGTTCGGAATGGTGCTTACAATTCTACACATGTGAAGAAGGGCAGACAAAAGTAGCCCCATTTCCGACGGTGGCACCCGTTCACGAGCATGACGCATGATCCAGCCATTGCTTCGCTCAACCATATTCGAGGGAACGTAACAACCCGCACCACACGACACCACCACAGAAATGTTTAAAGAGAGCGTGACATACTTAGGCTACCCATGATCAAAGCATCGAATTGAACACCAATAATCAAATACTCGGTTTAAGACATTGAGAAATTGCTCCATGCTTTTTTATCATTTATATAATCTTCAATTGTATAATATGCTTTTTTTATGAGCATATTTTTAATAGAGTTCTTAAACTTGTGTAAAGGCAAGTCTAAGATTGCTTGTGGAATTTTATTATAGAACATTACGCCCATTCCCACAAATGACCTTTGGACCCTTTTGAGGCGTAACTGAGGAATCACGAGCCTATTTCTATTTCTTAATTGCCTGTCGTGTAATTCGCACTTTTTAATGTAACTGTGAATGTTTTGCCTAACAAAAATTATATTGTTATAGATATATTGAGAAGCTACCGTAAGAACACCTATTTCTTTAAATTTCTCTCGAAGGGAATCCCGCGGTTTTAAATTATAAATTGCGCGAATTGCCCTTTTTTGTAAAACGAAAATTTTTTCAATATCAGCCGCTTTACCCCATAGTATGAGTCCATACGACATAATACTATGGAAATATGCAAAATAAACAATTTTTGCAGTTTCTATATCTGTTATCTGTCGAATCTTCCTAACAGCGTAAGCAGCAGAGCTGAGCTTGCCAGCAAGTGTTGCTATATGGGTGCCCCATTGAAGCTTTGCATCTAGGGTTATTCCCAAGAACACAGTTGTGTCCTCAGTTTTCAATGGCTCACCACTTATCTTTAAATTTTTGCTAGTAACCCTTGTATTGGGCAATAGAAACTCGACACACTTGGTTTTTTTTGCATTCAAAAGTAGATTGTTTGTAGTAAACCAGTGTGAAACTTGAGATAATGTATTATTTACATCGTCAAAATTGTCCTTAGTCCTATCGACTTTAAAAATCAAAGACGTGTCGTCAGCAAATAGTACAATATCGCAAGCATTTTTGACAAAATGTGGTAAATCATTAATATAAACCAGAAACATGAATGGACCCAGAATAGAGCCTTGGGGAACACCCATTACTGAGGCTGATCCGGACGACTTAACATCATTGATACATACTCTCTGTATGCGATCACTGAGATAAGAGGCAATAAGACTGAGTGCAGTTTCTTTAATACCATAGTGGCTTAATTTTCGTAAGAGAGTCTCATGATCAACGCAATCGAATGCTTTTGACAAATCACAGAAAATACCAATGGCATTCTGTGATTTCTCCCATGCATCGAAAATATGCCGTAACAGCCTTGCGGCCGCATCGGTTGTAGAACGACCCTTAGTGAAACCATACTGCTCAGAGTGAAGTAATTTATTTAAATTAAAGTGCAAAAGCAGTTGGTTGAGCATCATTTTCTCAAATATCTTGCTGAGAGTTGGTAGAATCGAGATCGGCCTGTAGTTATTTGGGTCACTTTTGCTTCCCGATTTAAATAGAGGTATTAATTTACTACATTTCATTAGGTCAGGAAATGATCCCGAGTCTATGGATTTGTTAAAAATAACAGCAAGATATGGTGCAATAACGTCAATAATATTATGGATTATTTTTACTGATATTCCCCATAAGTCTCCTGTTTTTTTGTGTTGTAAAGACTTAAATGTTTTAATAACATCATATGGGGTTACGTATTTAAATCGAAATAATACATTGCACTCAGAAACATTGCCCTTTAAAATACTATAGGCTTCTGTTGGCGAGGAATTTAGGGAACTAGTCGTGGTAACTGGAACATTTTGGAAAAACTTCTCAAAAGTATTTGCAATATCTGTATCAGAATCAATAATATGATTATTAATTTTTAATTCCAGTTTATTATTATGCACTTTATGTTTCCCCATTTCATTACTGATGATATCCCACGTTGCTTTTATTTTATTATCAGAGTGAATGATTTTCTGTTTTATGTAAAGAGATTTTGCTTGTATGCAAACATTTCGAAATAATTTGGAATAATTTCTAACATATTCAATAAACGCAGGGGTATAGTTATATTGTTTTTCTGCATACAAGTCAAATAACTTGTTTCTACTTTTATAAATGCCAACAGTTGCCCAGTCACTAAATTTGAGATTTTTAAACAATCTTTTTTCTATAATTTTAAAGATGGAAGTAAACTGAGTGTTTATTACATCAAAAAACTTGCTATAAAGTTCATCCGGACCACCCTGCGTAAGGTCAATTGTCGATAGTGTGGTCGAAATAGTATGTTTGAATTGCCTTACTTTTTTAGTGGTAATTGGCCTATAATTTATTACTTTTGTTATATTCTGTTCGCTGTTAGGAATGGATATCATTTGACCGCAATGATCAGATCTTAGTTTGCTGATAATTGATTTTTCAATGATTTTACAATCACAGAAAATGTTGTCAATGCAAGTAACTGAGTTTGCAGTTATCCGCGTAGGTTCGACAAAAATATTCTCTAGATTAAAGCTTTTAAAAAGATTAAGTAATCTATCGGTAACAGGAGTGGGAAGCAAAATATCAATATTAAAATCTCCACAAATTAATATTTTTTTTGATGCCCTACATATTCGCCTTAAAACTTCCTCCATGACATCCTCAAAAAGAACAAAGTCACCTGAGGGAGGTCGGTACACGCACACTATAATATATCGCTCCAGCTCAACACAAGACAGCTCAATAATGCGTTCAAGAGAAAGACTAACAATATCTTTACGTTCTTTGTAATTAATATCGTTTCGCGTAATTATTAAAGAACCCCCGCGTATAGCCGTCTTTCTAGAGAACACACTTGACAATGAATAATTTTGTAAGTGTAAAATTAATTGATATTTATTGAGCCAATGCTCAGTGAGGCATAAGATATCAATATTAAATTCTTTAATAAAAAGTTCAACCTCATGTTCTTTGCCAGACAAGCCTTGTATATTTTGATGCACAAGATGGATCTTACATTGCTTATCTGTTGTCTTACTGTTCAGTTTAAATTTTTATTACTACTATCAATACAATGATAGCTATTTGTATCTAATGTCAAAAAACCTGAATTAGTAGTACTACTAATTATATCAATATTATTTGTACAACATGTACCAATGTCAGTCAAAGAATTTGATGTCAAAATATTTAAATTAGTACTATGACTAAGTATATTAATATTATTATTTGTACAACATGTACTGTCAGTCAAGCTAAAAATAGCTGTATCTTGTATATTGTAAGCTACTAATGTAGCTATTTGTTTCTTATATCTAAGAGGCAGATACATAGTATCTTTTGTCAATTTAAAGTTTTTAATAAACTTATTTGTATCGAATAAATGGAAAGAATCTCCATGTCCATAAGTTAAGTTATACAAAAGCCCGTTGAGCTTGTAAATATATTTATTTTGTGCCGGGGTCAAGTTGTCCGAGTAGGGAAAAGCACAGAGTATAAATTTGCAACCTGACTTTCTTTGTATGTTTATTAAGTAATCAAAACTTTTCAAGATTTCCTTTTTAGGTAGTTGCAAACTATTACCTAACAACAAAACAACCGTACTGTGCTTATCTAGGCAGTCCTCCTTAATATTTCTAATTATATACTCATATGGGGCCCTAGGGTTACATAAGTTGAATACCGGTTGGTGCAATTTGTTGTTAAGTAGATAACCAAAGTCTTTTCCCAACTCATCTGACACAACAAATGTTCTACGTTGTGGTGGTTGTAATGAAGAATTGTTATTTTCATGGATTTTTTGCGGATTTGTGCATTGACTTTCCCCGGGCACAACTAAAGGAACATTATCTGAACACTGGCATTTATTTACCAGTGAGTCAAACCGATCCATGTTATAGGTACTTAGGGCTAACAGTTCATCAGCGACCAGTATTTGCTCACCAATCTGTTTTTGTGACAACTTGTACTGATATGAAACATTTTTCAATGAATTTTCCAATTTTGAAATTTCATCATTAAGAGACTGAACGTCAGATTCATATTGTTCTCTAATTTCTTGAAATGAAGAGCAATATTCACTAAACTTATTCAATAAATCAGAACGTTCTTTTCTTAGTATTTTGTTTGATTTATGTATTTTAAGTAACCTTTTTGTTTTTGATATTAATCTGCCAATTTTTATATATTTTTTAATTTTTTTATGGCTGTTAAATTGAATAAACTCTGAATGAGTCTTTTTAGTAACAAGCGGGCTGTCACAAGTCAGATCAATGGTCACCACTGGTGCTGTTGAGGATGAAGCGAGCAGTTCGTTGTATAAATTATTTGTCTGTTGTGTTTCATAACTTTTTATTTGTGACTGAAGGTCATTAATGGTTTTTTGAGATCTGCTCAGTTCATGCTCCAACATAGAGATCTTTCCCAACGCCTCTTCATAAGTCTCTATACACTGATTGAATGAGCCGACTGCTTCCTGAAGCTGGTCACGTTCCGCTAGCACCAGAGTGTGAGCGCTGTTCAGGTTGGCCAGTTCGCTCTTCAACTGTGTGTTCCTGGCAAAAATGACTCTTAGTTCTTCTTCATTGTCAATTTGTTCCTTCAGTAATTGTTCATTAAGCTGTTTGACTGATTTAAGCTCCTGTAGGGCATGTTGTAATTTTTGCTGCTGTTCCAAAGCTGCTGCCCGTCTTGTTTGCATTGTTGGTGATATTTATTGAGCAATGTACCACCTGAAACACACCAATTAATATCTGTAAGTGAAGGAAAAAAGACAAGTATTGAGTCTTACAGAAAGGAAATATGTTAGACAGAGGGATAGATCAAGATAATTGGAAAAAGAAGTTAATAATAGGTATTATTTAGTATGTTTAAAATTAAACTATGCAAAAGCTATGGAACAAATATTCTATGGTAATTTTATGTTCTAAGAAGCTAGTGGGATAACTACTACATACATATGACTCTTTACTTATCTACAGGAAATGTTAAGTAAGTAATTTAGGTACTTGTACTCAGATGGAGTTAAGTACCTACCTATACCTAGGTACTGTGAAAAAGATTAGTTAATACAATGATTATTAGTACCTATAAGTTACTAAGCTTAACTATTTTGGACTGTGATGTTATGTGTAGGGTGTTAATATTGTCTGAGGCAGTGCGAGTTTTCATCAACTTTACTTTCGCAATGTTAGTCAAGCGAAGTGAGAAAAGTCTTTGCCAGTGTGTGGAGTGACGTGTCTCGACAGAGCCGAGATTGTATGAATAATATGTAGGGAGTGATGAATGTAAATCACATAAATAAAAAAGCAATACTCCCCGGGTTATGGTCGTTAGAATTTCAAACTCGCCCTCCGACAAGTTGTCCTGTCACAGTCTCGCCGTACTTAATTTATCAGGGATAGTCCAATGATATTGTTCTTGTTGATACTAATAGTAAACGTAGACCGCGTGAACACAATTTAAAACTATTTTTACACTAAATAATAATAAATTATAATTAAAAACTAAAATTATAAAAGGAACAGCTGATTTTACGACATTTCAGCTTGGTGTTGCCAGGCCATTGGGAATGGGAAAAACCCGAAGTCTATATCTACAACTATAGGTAGATTATTATAGCGAACTTCCTTGATAGAAAGTATAAAGGTTGTGTAATATTTCTTAATGAAACTTGTTTTAGTATTTATAAATTACTTTATTTCTTCAAATTAACATTATGTTTTATATTAGTATTTAATAATTATTTTTCCTGTTTAACTCTCACATATTTTCTGATAAGTGACAAGTCCTAAGTTTTTATAAAATATCAGTCAACCACCGATTAATATAAATAATATAAAAACTCTTTAGTGTCTACACACTACATCATCCCCTTTTAAACGAAAAATTAATAAACCAAAACAATATACTTTTATTAACATTATGTTTTATATTAGTATTTAATAATTATTTTTCCTGTTTAACTCTCACATATTTTCTGATAAGTGACAAGTCCTAAGTTTTTATAAAATATCAGTCAACCACCGATTAATATAAATAATATAAAAACTCTTTAGTGTCTACACACTACAGGTTGGAAAAGGGATCGGGAACGGGAACCGGGAATCAACGATTCCCTCGGGATTTGTTCAAAACCGAAATTTACGCGAGCGAAGCTGCGGGCAGAAGCTATCACACATAATCACAATACCAATCCTACTAATCCTACTATCCTACTAATCCTACTAATCCTCCTACTATCCTACTAATATTATAAATGTGAAAGTGTGGATGTTTGGATGTTTAGATGTTTGTATGTTTGTATGTTTGTATGTTTGGATGTTTGTTACTCAATCACGCCGCAACTACTGAACCGATTTGGCTGAAATTTTGAATGGAGATAGCTTATGCCCTGACTTAAAACATAGGCTACTTTTTATCCCGGAAAAGTATTCCTGTGGGACTAAAATAGATATAATCTTCCAAAAACGCCATAGAGGGCGCTGACTGTTCTTAGGTAAATCACGTTCACATAACACATTATTGCAATAGTTTGCTGTGTTGCATGCATTGGCAACACATAGGCTACTTTTTATCCTGGAAAAAATGCACAGTTCCCATGGGATTTTGAAAAACCCGAAGTCTATATCTACAACTATAGGTAGATTATTATAGCGAACTTCCTTGATAGAAAGTATAAAGGTTGGAAAAGGGATCGGGAACGGGAACCGGAAAAAAAAACACAACTCCTCCTTTTTTGAAAGTCGGTTAAAAAAGTAGCCTATGTTACTCCCTGGTTAATTCGCTACTTGTATGTGAAAGTCCCGTCAAAATCGGTTCAGCCGTTCCAAAGATTAGCCCGTTCAAACAGACAGACAGACAGACAGACAGACAGACAGACAGACAAAAATTTTAAAAACGTGTGATTCGGTTATAGTATCGTTCAAATAACCATATGAGCTTAATATGAGGTAGTTATTTCGATATTACAGACAGACACTTCAATTTTATTTATTAGTATAGATAGACTAGATGATGCCCACGGCTTCGCCCGTGTGGATTTAGGTTTTTAAAAATCCCGTGGGAACATTTGATTTTCCAGAACAAAAAGTAGCCTATCTGTAGCAACCCGTCCCCAAAACGGAAAAAATCCGTGGGATCCCTACGATTTCGGAATGCAATTCCTTACAGCATCAGGGTTGAGAGTTGGATATGTACCTACTCGAGTTCATTCAACGATAGTCTTTAATTAGTTTCCCCAATATAAATTTAAATAACCGACAGTTCCTAAATCCCATTAGTTTTGGGGATCGCAGGTCCCCTACAGCATCAGGATTGAGGAGTTGGAATCCAAATTTTTTGTAGGACAGTGTCGCAATATTTCTTTATCGATAAAAAAAAATTACGAAAATCGGTTCAGAAATCTCGGAGATATCAGTGTACATAGGTAGAAAAACACAACTCCTCCTTTTTTGAAAGTCGGTTAAAAAAGTAGCCTATGTTACTCCCTGGTTAATTCGCTACTTGTATGTGAAAGTCCCGTCAAAATCGGTTCAGCTGTTCCGAAGATTAGCCCGTTCAAACAGACAGACAGACAGACAAAAATTTTAAAAACGTGTGATTCGGTTATGGTACCGTTCAAATAACCATATGAGCTTAATATGAGGTAGTTATTTCGAAATTACAGACAGACACTTCAATTTTATTTATTAGTAAGTATCATAGAGATAATAATAATAAATAGAGCTGGCATAATGTCCTATAGAAATTAGTGGATCGGAAAATAGCTCAAGCTTATCAAAATTTTCATAAGTGTGAAAGAGACAACATTACATTTTTGACATAATAATAAAACAGTTTGCGGCACACTCGTGACTTAAGATGGCCTCCCTAAAATGTATACATGAACACTCACACACGCACAACTTGAGACATCACAATGAACACGCGCCATTTTATGTTACAGGATTGTGCGTGTGTGAGTGTATTTTTGGCACGTTTTTAAGGTAGTTATGCCAACTCTATTGTCTGTTTACTTTATGGTAAGTATAGATGTATAGACAGCAAAGCAGCAATGTATATGTATCTATAATTAATTCGGTGGCTTTCATTTATGATGATTACTAAGTTAGAGGTACCCTAAGATAAAGTAATAAGTACACCCCTCTGAGTACCTATACCTATAATAATTCCCTGGAATTCTGACGTTTCGTAATGTTACCAGAGATAAAACAATTCCCACAAAAAAGATAAAAAATTCTAAACTTATGCAAATACAAATCAACTGCCGCATGTAGATATGACAAATGCCTGACAGACACTTCATGGTGATAATGTCATTCGACATCCATTTTGAATAATTTTTTTCAATGTGCTTCTTTTGTTTTCTGTTGCTGTCAGTGTGCACTTTCTAGTTTCCACTCTTGGTATTTTCTATTTTAAGGCGAAACGAGAAGGGGATAAGGGGAATTCGTAATACGGGTACCAGAATCTCATGAAAAATGGGGAAGTTAAATTTTGTAGTAAGCAACACTAGGTTAACTCGGCTGCCCTAGTGATAAACAAAGTAATTACATTCAGAACACCTTACCTGGGATCGTTTCACGAAACGAAAAATCCAGCAACTGCATTTAAATACAAAAACAAAGTAATCAACATCCAATTACTTTGTTTTTGTGTTGTGCTTGTTGTTTACTTGGTTTTTGCATTTATATTCCGGGTTAGTGAGTGCAGATACTTTGTTTGGGCAATTTAAATTTCAGTAAACGGTTCAAGTTATTTGAAATATTAAAATGTGGTAAAAAACTACTCGACATAAAACTTCTGTTAATGCAAAAAGTCAATTTCACAAAAAATGTCAGTTGCTTTGTTTATCGCTAGGGCGGCCGTAGTGTTGCTAACCTTGGGATTTCATTTCCCTATTTTTCATGGGATTCTGGTCGATCTCTCTTTTATACTACTGTATAAAAATTACATATTTTCAAATGTCACTACCACACGAGTAGTAGGTATATTATCTACTCGTGTGCCGCCCACTACCGTCTAAACAAACTTTCTTTTGGTAGGTACCTACCTACATTGGCAATTATTATTGTGAAAACAAAACAAAGGCTTTTGATTTAAACACAGGTAAGAAGGTATAATTGTATATTACTAATTAATAGGTTCCCCAATTAAAAATAATGTCTAATACAATAGTAAGATGGTGCGGGAATTGCGATTAGCTGGTTGAGTGACGGGTCCGGCAGCACGAGCAGCACGCTAGACGCACTGAGCGGCGCCGCAAGCGCACGGGCAGCGGCGCTGCACGTGCACGAGGCGCAGTGCGGCGAGCGGGCGCGCCGCCGCCTCCAGCACGTCGCCCAGCAGCAGCGCGGCCGGGCGCGCCGCCTCGCGCAGCGCCGCGCACGACGCGCCCACCAGCACGCGCAGCACGCTAGACGCACTGAGCGGCGCCGCAAGCGCACGGGCAGCGGCGCTGCACGTGCACGAGGCGCAGTGCGGCGAGCGGGCGCGCCGCCGCCTCCAGCACGTCGCCCAGCAGCAGCGCGGCCGGGCGCGCCGCCTCGCGCAGCGCCGCGCACGACGCGCCCACCAGCACGCGCAGCACGCTAGACGCACTGAGCGGCGCCGCAAGCGCACGGGCAGCGGCGCTGCACGTGCACGAGGCGCAGTGCGGCGAGCGGGCGCGCCGCTGCCTCCAGCACGTCGCCCAGCAGCAGCGCGGCCGGGCGCGCCGCCTCGCGCAGCGCCGCGCACGACGCGTCCACCAGCACGCGCAGCACGCTAGACGCACTGAGCGGCGCCGCAAGCGCACGGGCAGCGGCGCTGCACGTGCACGAGGCGCAGTGCGGCGAGCGGGCGCGCCGCTGCCTCCAGCACGTCGCCCAGCAGCAGCGCGGCCGGGCGCGCCGCCTCGCGCAGCGCCGCGCACGACGCGCCCGCCAGCAGCAGCGGCGGCCGCACCAGCGCGTTGAACACCAGCGCCAGCAGCGGCTTGAGCAGCGCGTCCGACGCGGCCGCCAGCGCGCCGCCCGCCGCGTCGCGCGCGCTCGCCGCCGCGCAGCGCTCCAGCTGCAGCGCCACGTGCACGGGCGCGCCCAGCAGCACGCGCAGCGCGCCCAGCAGCTCGGCGAGCAGCGCGCCGGCGGGCCGCGCCAGGCGCCGCGCGGCGCGCTCCACGCGCGACCCGCCCGCGCCCGCGCCCGCGCCCGCGCACACCAGCGCCGCCCCGCGCTCGAACCGGTGCACCTCTATGCGGCCCGTGTCTGCGCACTCACCGACGACATCGTTACTCGTTGTCGCGCTCTCTTCGACTGTCCTAGCTACACGGTACACCTCCCACCAGGGCTTCTTTTTTATTATTTACTAGATGATGCCCACGGCTTCGCCCGTGTGGATTTAGGTTTTTAAAAATCCCGTGGGAACTTTTGATTTTCCAGAACAAAACCTAGCTTTATCTGTAGTAAACCGTCCCCAAAAGCCCGTGATCCCGTGGGATCCCCACGATTTCGGAATGCAATTCCTTATAGCATCAGGGTTGAGGAGTTGGATATGTACCTACTCGAGTTCATTCAACGATAAAGTCTTTAATTGGTACCCCCAATATCAATTTAAATAACCGACAACCCTACCTATAATATTATAATAATTATAGAATAACCCGCACCTGTTCCGAATCCCAAATCTTGAGATTTCAATCTGAACGCTTTATTCAGAATGCTTTTTTTCAAGGGTACCTATAAAGGAAAAACCTTTACGAATATATATCATTGATGGCTTATGGCGGTAAAGGTTAGGAATATTATCAGAGAATTGTATTCACATATTAGAAAGCGATCACCTGGTCGGCCGCGCGCCCGGCGCCGGCGCCGTATGGCATGTCGTCGTACATCGGTATGTCCGGGAGGCCGCGGCCGTCCCGCGACCGCACTCTGTCCCAGCTGCGATCAGACGGACACCAGTATATATCTACTCGTGTGCCAGTATTAAAACTGATTGAGTACCTATAGATACACAAACAACGGGCAACAACAAAATATTTTAGTAAAAATTAAACCAACTGATCATGTAATCTCGGAGAAATCGGTGAAGGTAGGTAGGTACCTACCTATCTACCAATCAAAACAAGTATAAAAATAAAATTTAAAAAATCAGCCAAGTGCGAGTCGGGCCTCGCTCTTTCAGGGTTCCGTACATAATTATGAACAATATAATATTTTGGGTCTAAGAAATATTTAATTTCCGAGTTAGACATCGCAAGAAACCGTGAAAGAAAAACGCAAAATAAGTTCGTTTGTTTTGGTCACAGCTTATAAACTATTTTATGAATCGTTGTTTTCAGTATTTGTTGTACAAATAGAGCATATAGTACATAATATACCGAAATATCATATTCCTAACTAGTTTAGTTTTTTAGATAGCCCCCGTCACAAAAATGGTCTAAAACTGACAATTTTGATGACCCCCCATTTCCTTACTTTTTAAGCAAAAAATTAAAAAAAAATCAGCCAAGTGCGAGTCGGGCCTCGCTCTTTCAGGGTTCCGTACATAATTATGAACAATATAATATTTTGGGTCTAAGAAATATTTAATTTCCGAGTTAGACATTGCAAGAAACCGTGAAAGAAAAACGCAAAATAAGTTCGTTTGTTTTAGTCACAGCTTATAAACTATTTTATGAATCGTTGTTTTCAGTATTTGTTATACAAATAGAGCATAATATAGTACATAATATACCGAAATATCATATTCCTAACTAGTTTAGTTTTTTAGATAGCCCCCGTCACAAAAATGGTCTAAAACTGACAATTTTGATGACCCCCCATTTCCTTACTTTTTAAGCAAAAAATTAAAAAAATATATATTCGTACTCTACTCAATGAGCTCTAAACAATGATACCCCACAAGCTAGGGTAAGAAAAAAAAAATTTTTTCCGGCTCCTTTCTCATGTATGGGAGCCCCCCTGAAAAATAATTTAATTCAATTTTTAATTCAATATTTGATTTTGGGTCAACGTTTTATACCAAATACCAAAATTTCAGGTTTGTAACTCATTTCGTCTGCGAGCTAGAGACCTGTGACCGGCGGACAGACGGACAGACAGCCGAGTGACATTAATAGGGCTCCGTTTTTACCCTTTGGGTACGGAACCCTAAAAACCATGGCTTCGTCCGTGTGGATTTAGGGTTTTAAAAATTCCGTGGGAACTTTTGATTTTCCAGAACAAAAAGTAGCCTATCTGTAATAACCCGTCCCGGAAAACGGAAAAATCGGTAAAAAATTTCGGTAGGTGAGAAATAAGCTCTGGGCAGACTCACAGCAGTTGTCGCTGCAGCGCGGCGAGCGCGGCGCGGGCGAGCGGCGCGTCGCACGCCTCCTGCCGCACGAGCAACAAGACATCATACCGAGTACCATACGACTTCAGCTCGGCCGCATATCATCAGAATGTTTGTCAAAAAAACCTAGCACCTACTGTTAAACCCTGCAACCGAACGAAGAACGTTTTCTGAGATAACTTCCGATAATAATATGCGACTGGCCACAAACGCATAGAGCCGAGGCGATGTGTCGTGACACGCTCCGAGCGTTGCGAGTCTTGCAAAGCAAAGCGAGTCACTTGTAACTCGTCACTCGTCACTTGTAACTCGTCACTCGTCACTCGTCACGTCGGAGCACGGTGGAACGCTCCGAAGCTGATTATATTATTTTATTTGCTCCTTCTCTATCGACTCAATTGGGTGGGGTGGTATCGACTCGGTGAGGTGCAGGCATTATACCTTTGTGTCTTTTTTTGATTTAATTATTAATACTTAGATAATAATATAGGTAAATATACACTCCATCGAACGGGAAAAAACGCAGCCACTGCGGACCTGTAGATCTCTGGCATCGCTCCGTTGCGCTGCTGGCGTGACTATTGACGGACAATAAGATGAATGTTTATTGCATGTGAAGAACATCGTGTATCGATTCAGTTGAGACGCGATACCGTTACGGGCGTAGGTGGTCTTTGCGGCGTGTCAGGTGCGTGCGGAGCGCGGGTGGGCTGCGGGGACGCGGCGGCGGCGGCGGCGGCGGCGGCGGCGGCGGCGACGGCGGGCAGGCGCTGCTTGCGCACCACCACCTGCGACAGAACACAGAGCACCGGCATCGTCCCGTCACCCGCCGTCAGCGCGGCTGTAACACCAACGTCGCGAGCCGGCCGCTACACGCGACTCGTTTAACTAATTGAACTCATTCTATTGCCGATAAGGCCCATCGAATAAAATGATTGGACAATCATCCATGAATAATACAAGCCGAAATAAAAGTAAAAATTAGAACTTTCGTAAGTAAGCGCTGCCATCGCCAGCCAGTGATGGGTGCGAGTGGAACTGACCTGAACGAAAGAAGCGGAGTTCTCGCTGGTGGCGGGCGCGTCCCCCGCGGCCTCCGGGTCTGTGCGCGCCGACGACACAACAAAATATAATAAAGTACGCTGTAATCAGTAGGGCGATTATAAGACTATGCTCTAATGTGGCGGAAACACTTAGAAATTCACAACAGATCTATGTATTAATTAAATAGATACCTAAAGAGATGATCAGTCGAATAAACGGTGCGAGTAAATTATCTTAAAATTAAAAAATAAATAAACATTACAAAGTACAAACCTAAGTTTTTTTTTTCGATCCCAAATTCTCGAGCTTGTACTCCTTTGTTTTTTTACACTCAAATTAGAAATAAACTTCCTGGACGATTGAGACATTTCGATAAACTATAATGAATTCTCAAAATAAATATTAACTGATTTTATTGTTTGAACCAATTTGTTTATTGTGCTTGTCAAAAAACCATAGACTAAAAGAGAATATGCAAAGCAAAGAGCTTACATTAGGGGAGTCCATGATGCTAAATGTGGATATACCTAGTTACTCGGCCATCGTCGGGACCTATTAGATTTTGTAGATTAGTTGATAGGAAGAATAAAAGGTTATATCATAATGATTCCCCTTAAGGTTAATTTACACATAGTAAGTTGTAAAGTAGTTAACGAAATTTAAACTTAATTTTAAGCGACTTAATTTTAAGTAAGCGTTTTCACGAAACCAGACAAGTAATTTAGTAAAGCTCTCAAGTTCATACCGAGATGAATAGCGAAGTGCATGAAATAATAAACTCTGTAATTTTATAAGTGCTGTTTTTTTTTTTTTTTTTTTTTTTTTTTTTTTTTTTTTTTTTTATTGCGAAATAGGCCTACGCTTGACGACAATCATGCCTGAACAGCAATGATGAGGTCTAAGTTGGAACGCGCTTGCCTAGAAAATGCCTATTCACTCTTGCCTTGAAGGTACTTAAGTCGAACGAGGCGGGAAACACGGAAGCCGGAAGGGCGTTCCACACCCTAGCGGTTCGTATCAGAAACGTCGACCGAAAGCGCTTTGTTCGAGCCGACTGAACGTCAACCACATAGGGATGCCATCGTTCTCGACTTCTCGCTGTTCTGTGGTGAAATGGTGAAGGAGGAACTAGGTTAAAAAGTTCCTGAGCACACTCTCCAAAGTATATCCGATAAAAGACCGATAGACAAGCGACATTGCGTCGGTGCTGTAAACTGAGCAATTTCGCCTGCGTTAGTGACCGATCGCCTATGATTCTACGGGCGCGGCGATCAACCGAGTCTAATGCATCGAGTTGGTATTTGGCAGAGCCGTCCCAGAGGTGGCAGCAGTACTCCATGCCTGACCGGATTTGAGCCTGGTAAAGTGTGAGGCGTTGTGCAGGTGTGAAGTACCGCTTTACCTTGTTCAGGATACCAAGTTTTTTGGCAGCTGTTTTGGCCTTCAACTCGATGCATTTCCCGAAATTGAGTTTGGGTGAGATGTCAATACCCAGAAGCTCAATGTGATCACTAATCGGAACGGATACACTTTGGAAAGTAGGAGCCAAGGTGAAAGGGCTCCTTTTTGCGGTGAATAAACACGCTTGAGTTTTGGTGGCATTAAACTTAACTAAATTGGCGTCACCCCAATCAGACACCTCCTTGAGAGTCAAATTAATGCGATTCACCATTGCCTCTCTTTGCTCAAGGATCTCAGTAGCACTGGCTCTAGAACTGGACGTGTATCTATCCGTAACGGTGCTGTCATCAGCGTACCCAAAGATACCGGGTTTAAGCAGATCGTTGATGTGCAGCAGGAAAAGGGTTGCGGATAGAACAGATCCCTGAGGGACACCGGCATTGATAGCCATTAGGTCAGACGAGTAGCCGTCGACGACTACCCGAAAAGACCTGTCACTCAGGAAATCTGATATCCAGCTACAAAAGCCAGTGGGTATTCCATATGCTGGAAGCTTACTGAGAAGACTGCCGTGCCAGACCCGGTCAAAAGCCTTTGAGATGTCGAGAGAAACGGCTAGCGCCTCTCCGTATTTCTCAATGGCTTCACCCCAGATATGTGTGGCATACACTAGAAGATCTCCCGTAGATCGATTTTTCCGAAATCCGTACTGGTGGTCTGACAGGAGATCGTTAGCTTCTAGGTATGCGAGGAGTTTATTATTGAGAACACGTTCCATACTCTTACAGAGGATGGACGTGATCGCAATTGGTCTGTAATTTGCCGGGTCAGCACGACTCCCCTTTTTTGGTACTGGTTGCACGTTTGCAACTTTCCACGATTTGGGGACTTGAGCAGTTTCCAAAGAGAGGCGAAACAAGCGTGTTAGCACAGGAGACAACTCGGGGGCGCAATTCCGCAAGACTATAGCAGGTATACCATCAGGGCCACTGGCCTTACTCACGTCGAGGTTCCGAAGAGTTTTAAGGACCTCTTGCTGGTGTATGCGTATCTCCGGCATACTGGAGTCGCATGGTGGAAGAGTGGGTGGGAGGTTGCTTCCAGCATTTAACCGTGAGTTTTCAGCAAACAGAGAAGCAAGCAGGTTGGCTTTGTCTGTTGCAGTTATGGCCAGTGATCCATCAGGTTTCTGCAGAGGCGGCAGTGAAGAACGGCAGAAATTGGTTTCAACCGACTTCGCAAGGGACCAGAAAGCTTTACTGCCACTGGGGTAAGTGGCGAGCTTACGTCCAATGCGATTAGTTCGGTCGAAACGGGCTCTTTCCAAAACCTTCTTGTAGGACTTGGTGGCAATATTGAAATCTCTCTTCTTGATTTTTACGTCCGGTGCTTTGAGAGCGCGAGCGTCCGCCCAAGTTACAAACGCTGATTGTTTACGGGCTTCTGCAACAGCACACTCAGCATTGTACCAAGGGGGAATCTTGCTATCAGGAGACACGTCGGAAAATGGAATAAAGTATTCCATTGCCCGGCGTATCACATCTGATATAGCACTCTCACAGCTCGACGGATCGTTGGAAGAGAAACAAATTTGCCGCCATGGATAAGATGCAAAGAAGTGCCGCATCTCATCCCAATCTGCTGACCTGTATCGCCACACCCGCCTCTTAACAGATGAGTCAGAGACAGGAGGATAGAAGTTAGATACAGATTTCACCAGACAGTGATCTGAGGTGCCCAAGGGGGCAGAAACAGATACCAAAAACCTATCTGGATCGGTTGTCAGCAGAAGGTCCAAACAATTGGGTGTATGTCCATCGACATCCGGTACCCTGGTGGCTTCCTGAACCAACTGAGAGAGATCTAGCGATAATGCAAATTTGCGCGCCTCTCTCCCAGCATGATCAGTTTTCTGGTATGGGAACAGCCACTCCTGGTGGTGGGCATTAAAGTCCCCCAGAAACACCAGATGTACGGACGGATATCGATGTTGGATGGTGTCAGCCGTGTCACTGAGATAATTGAATAATTGGGTTGTCTCCTGGTCACCACTATGCGAACGATAGACACAGGCGTAGACTGTTTTTTCAAAACCTGTGTCTACCAAACACCACAGAACAGAGAAATTCGGTACCTCCAAATTACGGAGACGTTGGCAGCAGATGTTATCACGAGCGTACATACAGACACCAGCGCGAGGTTTGAAATTGTGCTCTAGCGAGTATCCGGGAAACTGTAAGTACGCAACATCCGCTGGACTCGTGATTTGTGTCTCCGTAAGAAAGAGTAGGTGCGGCTTAGCGGTCTCGAGGTGGTGATGGACCGCATTGAGATTGGAGTGCAATCCTCGAATATTGGAGAGGTGCACTGCAAAAGAGAGGAGGTGCAGCCGCTGTGAAGACCGATTTCTCTTTGTTTTTCGCTTCATGTTGTTTTTTGGGGAGTGAATAGGACTAAAGAAATGGTAGTTGTACGAGGTGCTGCATTCTTAACACCGTGACCTTCAATGCAAAGGTGCTGATGGTAGACTCAACCGGAGACCGCGGGGACGCCCGAACCCCCCTGGGAATCGCCATCGGGTCCTCTCTCCGGTCGCCAACCGGCACGATGGAGGCCATCCCAGGATTTTTCGCAAGGTGGCGGGGCAGCCTTTCATAGGTGGCGAACCTACTAATTGGGCCCCCTACTACCTGCGGTCGGCCAGCGGTGCACCGTGCTTCGGATCCCGCTGCCCTCCAAATTGAGCCGCCCGGCATCCCTACATCTCAGGTCAGAACCTGTCAATAAATGCAGCACAACTGTACAGACCCATTCCTCTATGAATGGCTACAACGAGCATCGTTCCGGAACACGAATCAACCCGAAACGCGTTGAGTCGTTTGGCGGCACGACTTTGCTCGCAGGGTGGTCACACTAGCCTCGGCTAAAGCCTACCACCTCAGTGAAGTCACAGAAGAAATTAACAATGAAATTTTCAATGAAAAAACACTTTCCCGCGCGAAATAGCATCCTAGTCACCGGCGGGGGTTGCGCGGGGTGCGGAGGGCGCGGCTACTTAACCGAAAAATAGACAAAATTCTATTCTACTTGTTTATACTTGCATACTAAATTTTAACTTGCAACTTATTACTAAATTCACTGTTTACATGCATTATTTCACTTAAAATTAAGTTAAAATAAAACTTGACAACTTAATGTGTGTAAACCAAGCTTTACAGTAGTTAGAAAATCGTCTAGCTTCATGCTATCATGTCCATAGAAGATTTTTATTAATTCAGCTTGTGGAAATCGGTAGATTATAATATTATATATTTTGTTATTATTGCATCATTGACTTCAAAATAAAAAAAATTTACCCCGCTCGAAATTCGAGAATCTCAAAATAACAATTTTTTTTTTTTGCAGCTTTGTAACCCTCCCAATCTCGTAAGTTACATTCAAATAGTCTTATATTCAATATATATTTTTTAGCTCGTAATTAACCTATCATCTACATACCTAAAATCTGACGTGTATTAGTATTTCTGACCATGGGATTTTTTTTTTACCAGCGGTCCTATGTAAAGGGTATATATATTATGGTAGAAGTTACTCCGCAGGATGCAAGATATCCTCCCTTATGTTAATCTGCCTTAAAGCCTGCCTGAAATAGTCATAGCGCCAAAAAAATATTTGTAGTATAATTAAAACCTTACAAATTATTATTATTAACAAATATTAAGTAAATAATAAGAAAATTAATTTACTATTTCAATAAATTACTAATTTTTTTTGATACGTATATTTAATTTTAATATTTTTATTTTAAAACTAGATGATGCCCACGGCTTCGCCCGTGTGGATTAGGTTTTTAAATATCCCGTGGGAACTTTTGAGTTTCCAGGACAAAAAGTAGCTTATCTGTAGTAACCCGTCCCCAAAACGCAAAAATCCCGTGGGATCCCCACGATTTCGGAATGCAATTCCTTACAGCATCAGGGTTGAGGAGTTGGATATGTACCTACTCGAGTTCTTCATTCAACGATAAAGTCTTTAATTGGTACCCCCAATATAATTTAAATAACCGACAGTTCCTAAATCCCATTAGTATTGGAGAGCAGGTCCCCTACAGCATCAGGATTGAGGAGTTGGAATGCAAATTGTTTGTAGGACAGTGTCGAAATGTTTTTCTATCGATTAAAAAATAAATTACGCAAATTGGTTCAGAAATCTCGGAGATATCGGTGTACATAAGTAGAAAAACACAACTCCTCCTTTTTTGAAAGTTTGTTAAAAAAGTAGCCTATGTTACTCCCTGGTTAATTCTCTACTTGTATGTGAAAGTCCCGTCAAAATCGGTTCAGCCGTTCCGAAGATTAGCCCGTTCAAACAGACAGACAGACAGACAGACAGACAGACAAAAATTTTAAAAACGTGTGATTCGGTTATGGTACCGTTCAAATAACCATATGAGCTTAATATGAGGTAGTTATTTCGAAATTACAGACAGACACTTCAATTTTATTTATTAGTATATAGATACCTAATACTCACTAAAGGCTTGACCTTGTTTTTTTTTTTTTTTTTTTTTTTTTTTTATTGTGGAGTTGCAACATTCTTTTTGCTATCTCACATATACTTACATTTTTTTTTTTTGGAGAAATAAAGTCACATTTCTTGAAACAACACAGACACGTCTTGTGAACGTAGTACTGTTGTTTCCCCATTCCTATATTTTATGGAACAAAGATATTTGAACCATAAAACAACATACATTGTCAGAATAGTAAGGTTGTGTTTTTAATTTTTTTTTTTTTTAATTTGATATAAAAAAAAAATTTACCCTCTGTTTGTCTGTAGTCTGTCTGTCTGTCGGTCGGTCTGTCTGTCTGTCTGTCCATCTGTCCGTCCATCCATCCATCCGTCCGTCCGTCTGTCCGTCCGTTTTTTTTTTCATCAAGAGGGTAAAGAAAGTTCACTAATATATCAAAATCTGAATACATAAAATATTAGCCCGATAAATGCCCATGTATATAAAATTATCCCGAAGTTTAAAAATCAATAAGTTTTTGAGATATTACAGACCAAATTAAGGTGTAATGAATTCTATAGACTTTGTATGAGAAAAACAGCAAATATAAGTTTGCAAACTTGAGGACACTATTATAACCGTTAGGTTTTTTTTTTTTTTTTTTTTTTTTTTTTTTTTTTTTTTTTTTTTTTTTTTTTTATTAATAAGGTCCCTCTGACAATTTTTCTCAGAGAAGTATCAAGTACAATTTATTATTTTCCTTTAAAATTTTGCGTTTTGCTGTTATTTGTTTATTATATATCTAGTTATCTATTGCTCTATCTATTATGCTTTATTTCTTACACTATTTATTTGTTTCTATTTATTGTTTTTGTTGCTATTTTAATGCAGTATTTTATAAATTCTTCTCTTTTCCTTTTATTTGCGATGAGTTTGTATGCGTTTTCGGCGCAGAGTTTTTCATCAAGTCTTTGTTCTGCTTCATACTTCAGTTTACAGTTAACCGGGCAGTCAAACAGGATGTGTAGGACAGTTTCTTTTATGTTGGGGTCGCAGATGCACGATGGACTCTCCTTACACTTAAATCTATTTAAGTATTCGGAGAATCCACCGTGCCCCGTAAACACCTGCGTCAACACACCTGACAGTTCAATTTTCCTAATTGTTTTATAGGCGATTACAGCGTCCGGGAAAAATACTTTTGTGATTGCTGCTGTGTCTCCTGATTGATATCTCCGGTTCCATTCCCCAAGCGACTCCATACGGATTTGTCGCTTGACGAATGAGACCGGACATAGATCATAGTTTGGTTTTATTTTCATTTTTAGTGCTGCCTCTTTTGCCAGTGTGTCAGCTCGCTCGTTACCTTTAAGTCCGGCGTGTGCCTTTATCCAGAACAAGGATATTTCCTTGTTCTGGAGTTTGCCAGTTTTAATATTGGCTCGCGATTTGACGGCTAGGGGGTGTTTTGTTGCGTTGTTCACAATAGTCTCTAAAGCAGATCTCGAGTCGCTGTATATGCCGAAGGTTGTTTCTTTCCGCTCAATTATTATCTTGGTGGCTTCATATATGGCGAGCAGTTCTGCCTGATAAACTGTACAATACGGTGATAGCTTTAGTTTGACGGCTTTGGTCTCGGCTGCATTATTCCACAAGGATAACGCGGCTCCAACCTTGCCGTCAATTCTACTGCCATCCGTATATATCCGAATAGCTTGTACGTTGTGGCTTTCGACTTGTTCTTGGTTTATCAGGCTCATGAACTTCAAGCTCATATGCTCTGCCGGATGGGGAGTCTCGACATATGCAGCGACACGCTCCACTTCTATGTCTCCTTGGTCTGTCCGTGGCACCCTCCTGGCCTCATAGAGAGCTGCTGCTTCTTTTATGCGGAGATCCAGTGGAAGCAGTCCGGACAAAACCAAGGCAGAATTTAAGGAGACGGTCTTATAGGCTTTCGTCAGTTTTTGCGCAAAGCCCCTTTGTAGGTTATTGAGTTGCTTTTTTACCCCCAATTTGTCAGTTGCTGACGCCCATGCGCTGGAGGCATATATGATCACAGGTTCCACAGTGGCTGTGTATATTATGCGGATGACGTCCGGATGGAGGCCCCAACTAATTCTGGCCGCTCTAGAGAGCTGCTTATATATATTCATGGCCTTCTTGCACACTTCTGCCACATGCTTATTGAAGGTGAGCTTATGGTCTATATAGAGCCCCAGAATTTTTATTTCCTCAGACATGCCAATGTCGACCCCGCCCATGCTCAGTCTTGGGACATCATATTTAAGCTTGCGTGTGATGATCATAGCTTTGGTCTTTGAAGGACCAAATGTGAGCTTATTTTTGATGCCCCAATCCCGGACATAGGCGAGCGCGGCATTGGCTTGTCTTTCTATGTCGAGCGCGTTACTCCCATCAAAGATGAGGACGACGTCATCCGCAAACGCTTGACTGTAGTCGCCCCTATCCTTCAGCCCTTTGAGGAGAGGGTCCAACAACAAATTCCACAGAATAGGACCACCAATCGACCCCTGCACGCAGCCTTTTGTGGTGTTTTTTGTGCACTGTTCTCCCCCGTATCGAACCGTGACCTTTCTGTATCGTAGATAACTATCGACGATTCTCCGAATGTTTACAGGACACCTTTCCTCAGCCAAACGGACTCTAATTGCGGGCCACCATGCATTGTCAAAGGCCCCCTCTATGTCCAGAGAAACCATTACGACTATCTTTTTAGCCTCAACTTTTTTGCGTATATAGTTTACCAGATCATAGAGGGAGTCCTCAGTGCTTTTTTGGGGCATGAATCCGTATTGGCGAGTACTAATCCTTGGGAGAATGTGATATTTTAATCTACTCACGATCAGTTTTTCCAGTATTTTTCCCATCACTGGCAACAACCCTATTGGCCTGTAAGCCTTTGGGCTCGTGTAGTCCGGCTTTCCAGGCTTGCGCAGGACTACGACTGTTGCCTCTTTCCATATGGTCGGAAAGTGCTCTAACTCCAGGCACTTGTTTACCAGTGACAGGAAAAATTCCGGATCACGGGATATTGCTTGGCTGCAGATGTCGGCAGTGAAGCCATCTGCACCTGGTGCCTTTTTCGGGTTGAAGCTTTCCACCGCGGTTCGGAGCTCCTCCATCGTAAACGGTGGGTCCCGATGCTCATCACGTGACCGCCCGTTTACACGGTCAGCCTCCTCTCTGATTTTTGTGTGCTCTAACAAGTCACTTTTCGTCGAATCATCCGGGTAGAAAACCTCCGTTAACACCTTTGCCGAGTCCCGTAGGTCAAACGTCCTCCCATCCTTTTCCAGGGGCAGATCCTCCTGTCGTTTGGTGGTCCTACCTATAACTCTGTAGATACCCTCCCAAACTCCTTCTTTGTCCTGCTTTCCACAAAATCCCTTCCAACTATTTATCTGCGCTGCTTTAGCCTCCATCTCATACTTTTCTTTTGTTTTCAGGTACTCATCGATGACTTTCGTTCTCCGGACCGGCGCTGCACATCGGATTCGTCGCTTTTTGGTAAGTACCTCCTTTTTCAGCTTATAGAGCTCCTCGGACATCCACGGCAAGGTAAGTTTTTCTTTGGACTTCTTTTTCGGTAGGGTACACTCACATGTCTTTTTGACAATGTTTGTATACCCCTCCGTCAAGGAGTCCAAATCCCTTATGTTGTCAATTCTTTCAGCTTTATCTTTATTTATGGCGCCTTCCTCTTTCAACTGGTCTAGTTTCTCATGAAACTGCGGCCAATTGGCCTTTTTGGTGCCATAAATCCGCGTGGTCCTCACGATGCTCATACCTTTGGCTTTGTTTAGCCTGATGCTGTAGGTCAGTGTATTGTGGTCCGAACTTGTGATGGTTTCGTTCACTCTCCAGTCCTCTACCAGTCTGAGCATCTCCATTGTGCAGGCCGTGACATCGATGAAGCTAGAGTAGCGTTTATTCCCCCTGATGGTATCAAAGGTGGGGATATCTCCCTCGTTGAGTACCTGTAAACCCATTTCACCTATAGTTCCAGCCATTTCTTCGCCCCTCCAATTTATAGCGTCGCCACCCCACCATGTATTCTTGGCATTTGCATCGCCACCTATAAGGAGTAACTTCGATTTCGTCTCCTTATATATTTTCTTGAGCTGCTCCAAGTATAGCTCTATGGGCTGGTCTGGTTCAAAGTAATAGGAAACTACGGTGATTTCCCAGGCGCAAGTACGAAGGCCCACCACAACGATGTTGTTTGTAGTGAGCTTCGGAAACGGTATAACGTCTATGTCTTGGTCATAGACGGCTATAGCCGCCTTGACAGTCCCATCACCCTGATTCGCACTCTGGAATATCCTCACCCCTCCGTAGCTCCTCATACACCTGGACCGGCCCACATATGGCTCCTGTAGCAGCGCAAGGGCCACCTTCCTCTTATCGGCTTCTAGCATCAATTCTGTTGTAGCAAGTTCTTTACGTTGGAGGTTGGCCTGGAATACATGATAAAGCTTTTTAGTGGGAGGGTTCGCGACTTTGAACGTCTTTTGTTTGCCTGGGACGCCCTTAGCAGTATGCCGTAGTTGCACGAGCCAAGGCATCCCATTTTCTCCTGATGGGGCACTCCTGATTGAAGGCGTTATGGTTAACTGCAGCCAGTTTTGCCCGACTGCAGTTGCAGCACGTCGGGGCGTCACCCGAGAGTCGATCCGCGCATTCTACCCACTTGTGTGGGCCTCCGCAGTAGCTACACTTCTCCACAGTGTCCTTGCAGAGGCGCCGGCTGTGTCCATATCCTAGACACAGCGAGCATTGCACCAACGGCGATTGGTCCTCCACGCGTAATCGTTGAAGGTCAATGTGTATTTGACCCGCCGTGGTGAGACGCTGCCATATCACGGGGGACACCTCCATCACAATGTGGGTAGTGTGCGGATTTCTCGCTTTCCGCCTATAACGGACGGCCACTCTCATATCCCGCTCTTCAATGCCCGCCAGGAGGTGGCCGTTCTGCTTTTTTAGGGCCTTAACAACGTCCTCGTCCGTGTGTAGGGCCAGAATGTCTCTCACTATAACAAGTGGATCCCTATTCTGTGCCTCTTTGACTTGGAGGTTGTTGGTCTTCACAGCCTCGCTGACCCTCACAAGTTCCTCTCTACTGTGGCATCCTATAATGACCTTTTGGTCTCTTGCCTTGCGCAACCTATCGACACGAATGCCACTATTCGTTGCATCCACAGCGTCCCTAATCTTTACAATAAGTTCTTGACTTGAGTCTTCTTTATCGTCAGACGTAACTATTATAGAGTGTAGGGGCGCTGCGTTGACTTTTTTCGGTCTGTTCGCTGTCTCTGCATAGGTGGGCCGCAAGGAAGCATTGTCACTAAGATCGTGCCTGAGGTCAGTAATAGTCTTAGACAGCTGTGCAACCTCAGCATATGTTAATGCCTGCTCACCTTCAAGAGGCCTTGGGATCTGTTTAATGTCCGCTGATAAAGCGATGGTGTGTTTCTTGCACTCTGTTAAGGCGTCATTGTGATCTTTGATCTTACTTATAAGCTCCTTCATAAGCTCCATCTGCGGAGTCACCATCGAGGTACTGTCTGCGGTCCGTTCATCCTTCCCTTCCAGATCCGTCAATTGGCAGCTCGTGGGCTGCTCTTTAGCTGCTCCCGCTTCTAGGACTAGCCTGTAGAGCCTCTCAACCGCTTGCGTGACCCCAAGTTTGATGTCCGCCTTCAGGTTCCGAGATTCGCCTAGTAATGTTTTGGCCCTTACTAGGCAGGCCTTGGCCTCGGCCGATCTGCTGGCATACTTGGGCTTCGACGGTGGTGGTGGGGATCTCGCCAGCTCAAAGGAGGCCCTACGAGCAGCTACTGAGCCCTCTTGTGTGGGTTGTATCCTATGTTGGGAGAGAGCGGTGTTTTTTTGAGGAAGCGCCACTCTCGTTTTCGATTTAGGAGGGATATCCGGAGCTGCTACAGGAAGAACGTAAGTAATATTATTCCTTTCCAGATTTTCGACTTTCGTTGGGACTTCGGAACTTTCTTTTTGCGGAGACATCGCGGGTTCAGCCTTGTCTGGGGTTTGAGATCTGTTTAGCGATTTAGACGGAGGAGTAACAAACATGATTTACAGAGGGACACTTACTTTTTAACACTAGTATACTAAATGCAGCTGACCTATATCTAGGTAGATACAGCTATTCTAGTCAATAGTTATAGTACACAAGATCTATGTTGTCAGCGCTTTCAAGAATCAATATTAATCAGTACTTGGGAGGTGTAAAAAGCCTCCAAGTAAATAATTATACACAATAATTCAATAATTGGGTACCTAACCTATAAAATAGTAAAGTATAATTAAGATTTTTTTGGGAGGTGTAAAAATCCTCCCAAGTCACTTCTAGGTATGGTTAAAATATATGCTAACGAACGAAAGATAGTCAATGTTATTTAAGTATCAGTTTTGGGGGTGTAAAGAGCCCCCAAAGTCAAAGAAATAATACTAAACTAACTTAATTTAAAATAATTGGGAGGTGTAAGGCCTCCCAAGTCAAGATTAAGTATAAAATGTTTAGATTTGAGGGTGTAAAGGACCCAAAGTCTATATAATTATGAGTTGCCAAGTGTAAAATTAATAAGCGTTTAATGCCGATTTCGAGGAGTGTAGTGTGGGTTCCAAATGTACATTTGGGGTCCTCCCACACAGGAGAATCAATTAAGGGAATAAAAATTTTTTGCCAAAAATTGTGCCCGTTCTCTTATATATATATTAAAGGGCGGGCTTGGGAGGGCTCGTTTTTCCCGATTATCTCGAGAACCGCTCGGCCGATCCGGGCGCGCCGCAGCGCGTTCGACGCGTCTCGGGGGACGCTACAGGACCGCAATGCTGGGGGGAAAATCAGGTTTAACCCGGAAAAGTTTTCGGCGAAAAACACTGATTTTCGCCCTATGCAGGTCCGTAGACGTTTAGAAAAACGCTCCGAGAACGCGTCGGAAAGCGGGCGGCTTTCGGGATAGCACCCGGATGGTGTATCCCGGTTTGCGGGACTCGAGTCAATCGGGAAAAGTTGTGAAAATTCGGGAAAAGTTGTGAAAATTCGCGAAAATTCGCGTAAATTTAGCAAAAAACAAGGCAACGAACAGAATTTGTATGAGAATATCGATAACCGTTAGGTTAGGTTAGGTTAGGTTAGGTTAGGTTAGGTTAGGTTAGGTTAGGTTAGGTTAGGTTAGGTTAGGTTAGGTTAGGTTAGGTTAGGTTAGGTTAGGTTAGGTTAGGTTAGGTTAGGTTAGGTTAGGTTAGGTTAGGTTAGGTTAGGTTAGGTTAGGTTAGGTTAGGTTAGGTTAGGTTAGGTTAGGTTAGGTTAGGTTAGGTTAGGTTAGGTTAGGTTAGGTTAGGTTAGGTTAGGTTAGGTTAGGTTAGGTTAGGTTAGGTTAGGTTAGGTTAGGTTAGGTTAGGTTAGGTTAGGTTAGGTTCCCGTGTGGGGTTGCTGGTCCTCCATCGGGCGCGTCCCCCGAGTGGCGGATAGGGGAACGCCTCCCAGATATGGGAGGTACCGGGGAAACCCGGCGCGGACCAAAACCAGCAGGGGGGTTGCCGCTTGGAGGCTCCTGGTGCTTCTCTGCCTATCAGAGTGGACTGTGCGAGACTCCGGGTGGCAACAATGGGGGGGAGGCTTTCGGGCCGTGAGGAAGAAAACCTCATTAAAAAATTACCAGAGGGGGTGGCGACGCCCCGCGCGGCGGGTCCGCCGGTCATCATGGCCGGTGGGCGTTGGCTTCGGCCACCGTCGGGCAACCCGTAATCCGCACTGAGCGGAACCGGGGGCCCCACGCACTGAGCGAGGGGCCGCGAGGAAGAAAACCTCTATAAAAAATTACCCTAATCCCAAGTTCCGCCGCCCGGCGATGGGATGAATGGCTGGTAGGGAACCAGTCACTAGGGCGGCACCACGGGGGGGTAATGGGGAAAACACACCATGAAAAGTACGCCGATCAAAAAAACTACCCGGGTGGGTCCCGTTCGCGGGGAATCCCATGGTGTGCCGGACAGCCGGCACATCGGCCCCAACGTATACGGGGGGGCCAATCGACGTGACGAGGAGCAGGAGAAGTTAGGGTTAGATGTAAGTTCGGGTTTGGGGGGGAAATTCTGGAAGGATGCAGAGGGAGTAGGAGAGGGGAGAGAGAATAGGACGAGGAGGAACGAAGACGAGGAGGCAGCGTCGTCAGACGGTAGCCTCATGACCGTTGAGAGTCGGCCCAGATCGGGTTCGGGATCCTCGGTGGTCATGCTGGGTGTGAAGCGGCCTCGCCTTAGCGAGGACGACTTGTCGACCGACGAGGAGAGGCCGGGGACTCCGGTCCCCTTGCGAGGAAGAGGGCGCCCGCCTACCCACGGGCGGTACATGGGCCTGGGTAGGGCCAGGGAAGCCCTCCGAGAACAAAAGCGAGCCGAAGAGAAAGCCTTGGCGAAGGAAAAGGCCGAGAAAGAGCTCGCTAGGGAGACTGCCGTCGCCCGCTTCCGGCGGGAGACTCGGGAAAAGGCAGGTTCTTCCAGGGATAGTTCTGCGAGGCCGGACGAAAAAACGGCAGCCCGGCTGCAGGAACAAGTGTTGGAGGACTTGGACCTCATCACCAAAGTGGCGACCAAGTCCTCCAACTTGAAGGGAACGTTCGTGCGTGACCTCAAAGACGCCGCATCATCTATAAAGGAAGCGGTAGAGGTCCTGGGGTCACGCACGATTTCAGACGAGACGCGGAAGCTGCAGGCGGACAACGCCCGTCTGCAGGACGAAATGGGCAGCCTCCGGAGGGAGCTGGCCCAGCTAAGGGAGGAGATAGAGCGGGTGCGGAAACAGGGTTCCGCCCCCGCTCCCATGGATTTGACTGAGGAGGCCCCCCCTGCACCGCGGCCACCTCAACGCCCTGAGGTCGCCCCAGCCTCGCCGTCGGTGGAGGAGATCTGCCGTACGGTGATGGTTCAGGTCGGGACGATGTTGAGTGCCCGCCTGGCCTCTCTCGAGGACAGGCTCCTCCCCGAGAGGAACCTGCGGCCACCCCTGGCGTCTGATAAGAGACGAGACGGGCGCACGTACGCGACCGCTGCCTCGGTGCCAGCTCCGGGTGCCCAAAAGTCGGCTGCAGCGAAGGCGCCCCCAGCGCCAGCACCGGCCCAGCCTGGGCCTAGCAAGCAAGTGCCCTCTGCGCCGCCGCAGCGACCGTCGGGCTCCGCGACGCCGCCAGTGCGAATGGCAGATGAGGGTCCCTCCTCTTCTTCTCCACCCTCTGAGGGGAGGAAAAAGAAGAGGAAGAAAAAGAAGAAGAAGAAGAAGAAGACGGATGAGAGCCAAGAGACTGGCCCGCAGCAGAGGCAGCAGCAGCGGCAATCACAGCCCTCGTCGACGGGGTGGACGAAGGTGGGCCCCAAATCGCGGCCGGACGCGAAAAGTCGCGCCCGTAAACTTCGTACGCCTCGGTCGTCGGCGGTGGTCCTTACGCTGACACCGAAGGCAGTGGAGGGGGGCGTGACTTACGCCAAGGTGATTGCCGCGGCAAAAGAAAAAATTGACGCAGCGGAGTTCGGCGCTCAGGGAGTTCGACTCAGAAAGGCGGCCAGTGGAGGCCGCCTGTTTGAGTTTCCTGGCGCTGCCAGTGCCGAAAAGGCGGACTCCCTGGCTACTAAGCTCAGAGAGGTTCTGGGTGAAGAAGTCGTCCGGGTCTCCAGACCAGTAAAGTCTGCAGATCTGCGGGTCTCGGGCCTGGACGACTCAGTAGTCAGCGCCGAGGTGCTCACTGCGGTTGCTGCGGCGGGAGGTTGTCCCGTCGAGCAAGTGCGGGTCGGTGAGGTGAGGAGCGGGTACGACGGGTTGGGCTCAGTGCTCGTGAATTGCCCCGTCGCAGCCGCTAAAAAGGTGGTCGCAGGAGGAAGGCTCCGCGTGGGCTGGGTGTCCGCCCAAGTGAAGCTGCTGGACGCCCGCCCACTCATGTGCTACAGGTGCCTAGCGCCGGGGCACATGGCTGGACAATGCACGGAGGGGGTTGATCGCAGCGGGTTGTGTTACCGCTGCGGTCGACCGGGTCACAAGGCCCGCGGGTGCTCCGCTGCGCCGCACTGTGCGGTCTGTGCGGCAGCTGGCGTGTCGGCGGAGCATCGCGCGGGAAGCAAGGCCTGCGTCTCCCCATCCAAGGGGACGAAGAAGAAAGGGAAGGCTGGCCAGGCCAGTGCGGCCGAACAGTCCTCCCCACCACCTCAGCAAGCGGAAGAGCAGCCTGAGGCAGAGGAGGTTCGAATGGCCGAGGATTAGGGTATGGACCTGAACCTCCTCCAGGCCAACATCAATCACTCCGCCAGAGCTCAGGACCTCCTGTTCCAGAGCATGGCGGAGTGGTCGATCCACGTCGCCGTGGTGGCCGAGCCCTATCGCGTCCCGACTGGGGATGATTGGGTGGGCGATATAGACGGAGTGGTGGCCATGGCGTCCCGGTCCATAGCGGGTTCCCCGGCCTTTGTAGATGTGGTCAGAGGTCGGGGATACGTCTCGGCTCTTGTCGGCGACATTATGGTGGTGGGGGTGTACTTCTCGCCGAATCGGACTCTCGCCGACTTTGAACAGCTCCTTGCTGAGGTCGGCGTCCTGATCGGCAGAAGTCGCTCCGGCCGCGTGCTTGTCGCGGGGGACCTCAACGCAAAATCTGTGGCGTGGGGGTGCCCGGCGACGAACTCGCGTGGACAAGAGCTCCAAGAATGGGTGACGGCGACTGGACTCACGGTCCTGAACCGAGGGTCGGTCAACACATGCGTGCGGCAACAGGGTGGCTCCATTGTAGACGTCACCTTCGCCGATGCCGCCCTGGCGCGCCGTGTTCGGGGCTGGGAGGTGCTGGAAAATGTGGAGACGCTGTCGGACCACCGTTATGTGAGGTTCGGCGTCTCCGCGACTCCAGCTATCCCGAGCGGCCAAAACCGACCCTTGCGAGAGGAGGGTCCTCGTTGGTCGCTGTCACGAATGGACCGGGACTTCCTGGTCGAAGTTGCCCTCGTGGAGGCGTGGTTCTCTGCGCCGCGGGAGGGCAACTTGATGGAGGTGGGTGAGGAAGTGGCGCGTCTCGGCGTGGCCATGTCGCGTGTCTGCGACGGGGCCATGCCGAGAGTTCGCTCCGTCTCCTCGAGGCGGGGGGTGTACTGGTGGTCCGGTGAGCTCACGCTGCTGCGCGGATCCTGCGTGGCGGCGAGACGCCGGTACACCCGTTGCCGCCGGCGGAGGAGACGAGACCTAGCTGAAGAGGAGCGGCTGTATTCCCTCTACAGGGACGCGGTCAGTTCGCTGCGCGTGGCAATCGGCGTGGCCAGAGATCGGGCAGACGATGAGATGCTGGCGACTCTGGACGGGGACCCATTTGGGAGGCCCTACAAGGCAGTTCGGAAGAAGCTCCGGCCTTGGGCCCCTCCCATTACACGGAGTCTCCAGCCTCTCATCGTAGAGTCGGTGGTCGCTGCTCTGTTTCCAGATAGAGCGGAACGCGAGGTGCCACGCATGGCGCCTATTGCTGTAGAGGGAGACCCGAGCCCGGGAGTGCCTCCGATCACAGGGGGAGAGTTGAGGGCAGCGGTGTTGCGCATGCGCGCTAAAAACACCGCCCCAGGCCCCGACGGCATCCCTGGCCGCGCTTGGGCCTTAGCGTTAGGGCCACTTGAACCGTGGGTTCGGACCCTGTTCGGTTCCTGCCTCGAGCGGGGCCAGTTTCCGGGAGAGTGGAAGAAGGGGAAACTGGTCCTGCTCCGGAAGGACGGTCGCCCGGCACACGAGCCGTCGGCGTACCGACCGATTGTGTTGCTGGACGAGGTGAGCAAGCTCTTCGAGCGGGTCATCGCTACTCGCCTCGTCCACCACCTGGAGACGGTGGGGCCGGACCTCAGTGTCAACCAGTTCGGTTTCCGCAGGGGCAGGTCCACCATAGGCGCGATTGCGCAGGTGAGGGCCCTTGCGGATAGTGCGGTGTCCCAGGGCGAGGTGTTAGTGGCGGTGTCTCTTGACATCGCCAACGCCTTTAACACCTTGCCCTGGAACTGCATCAGGGAGGCACTGAGGTACCACACGGTCCCTCCATACCTCCGGAGGATCGTGACGGCTTACCTCTCCGGGCGATCGGTCGGTTACCCCACCAGTGAGGGCTGGTCGGAGAGGACCATGTCGTGCGGTGTTCCACAGGGATCGGTTCTCGGACCCCTCCTGTGGAACATCGGCTACGACTGGGTTCTGCGCGGAGCCGTCTTGTCCTGTGTCGACGTAGTATGCTACGCAGACGACACACTCGTGACGGCTCGCGGCAGAACCTTCAGGGAGGCTCGGATTAGGGCCACAGCCGGCGTGGCCCACGTCGTTGGAAGAATTCGGAGTTTGGGCCTGGAGGTGGCCCTACACAAATCCGAGGCGCTCTGTTTCCATGGGCCCCGGAGAGCGCCTCCTGCCCGTTCCGAGTTGGTGGTGGGAGGAACGTCCATCGGCGTCCAGCGTACGATGAAGTACCTGGGACTCGTCCTCGACAGCCGATGGACGTTCGAGGAGCACTTTCGGCGTCTTGTCCCAAAGCTCGTGGGAGCCGCTGGAGCCCTGAGCCGGCTCCTGCCGAACCTGGGCGGACCGAGCTCGCGGTGTCGCCGACTGTACACGGGAGTGGTGCGGTCCATGGCGCTCTACGGAGCGCCCATCTGGGCGGACACTCTGACCCCCCAAACCCGGACCCTGCTGCGGAGGCCGCAGAGGGTCATGGCGGTCAGAGTGATACGGGGGTATCGCACCATCTCGTGCGAGGCGGCCTGTGCGTTGGCGGGCACACCGCCCTGGGACTTAGACGCCGAAGTGCTCTCTGGAGCGTACTGGCGGAGGGTGGATGCCCGAATGCGGGGGGAACACCCTGCGCCGGTGCAGGATCGTGCGTGGCGGCAGGCGGCGGAGGCCGATCTCGTCGCTCATTGGCGGGAGCGGCTTCTGGCGCCATCGGCCGGCATCCGCACGATAGAGGCGATCCGACCCGTCCTCGAGCTCTGGACGGGCCGGAAGCACGGGGCCCTCTCGTACCACCTTGTGCAGATCCTCTCGGGGCACGGTTGCTTCGGGAGGTATCTGTGCAGGGTCGCGAGAAGAGAGCCCACCGAGGAGTGCCACGAGTGCGGCCACGCTGAAGACACGGCACAGCACACGCTGGAGTCGTGCGCGCAGTGGGCGACACAGCGCGCCGCACTCGTGGCTGAAGTGGGGCCCGACCTCTCGCTGCCCACCGTCGTTCACGCCATGGTGAGCAGCGAGACGTCTTGGAATGCCGTCGCCTCCTTTTGCGAGGAGGTGATGACGCAAAAGGAGGCAGCGGAACGGGCGCGGGAGGACGACGCAGCCGCGGACCCTCTCCGCCGCCGCAGAGCAGGACGCAGGCGGCGTGCTCACGACCGCCGTCTGCCGCCCTAGCGAGGAGCTCCGGGCGATGGGTTGGAGGTCTCCATCGCCCGTCGAGGTACGTCCTCGGGTCAGGAGGCGCACCAACATGTTCCTGGTGCGCCTCAGACGGAGTAAGGGGACCTAGATGAGTCCCCGCCGTGGAGGGTCTGCTCTGGCGGACGCCGCTGGCTGGGTCGCGGACGATTGCGCGAGTGTTCCCGTGACCCAGCCACCAGGCGACGCGTTGGAACATCGGTGGGTTTTAGTGGGTATTATAAATCGGGGCCGTCATGCCCCGTCGAGTCCCACACTACCTTCCGGAAGCATTGCAGTCCGCTGCAAGGCTTCCGGAAGGTGTGCGTAAATGCATTTCCCATCGAAAAAAAAAAAAAAAAAAAAAAAAAAAAGGTTAGGTTAGGTTAGGTTAGGTTAGGTTAGGTTAGGTTAGGTTAGGTTAGGTTAGGTTAGGTTAGGTTAGGTTAGGTTAGGTTAGGTTCCCGTGTGGGGTTGCTGGTCCTCCATCGGGCGCGTCCCCCGAGTGGCGGATAGGGGAACGCCTCCCAGATATGGGAGGTACCGGGGAAACCCGGCGCGGACCAAAACCAGCAGGGGGGTTGCCGCTTGGAGGCTCCTGGTGCTTCTCTGCCTATCAGAGTGGACTGTGCGAGACTCCGGGTGGCAACAATGGGGGGGAGGCTTTCGGGCCGTGAGGAAGAAAACCTCGTTAAAAAATTACCAGAGGGGGTGGCAACGCCCCGCGCGGCGGGTCCGCCGGTCTTCATGGCCGGTGGGCACTGGCTTCGGCCACCGTCGGGCAACCCGTAATCCGCACTGAGCGGAACCGGGGGCCCTGCGCACTGAGCGAGGGGCCGCGAGGAAGAAAACCTCTATAAAAAATTACCCTAATCCCAAGTTCCGCCGCCCGGCGATGGGATGAATGGCTGGTAGGGAACCAGTCACTAGGGCGGCACACCGGGGGGGTTATGGGGATTAAAAAAACAACATGCGAAGTACGCCGATAAAGAAAACTACCCGGGTGGGTCCCGTTCGCGGGGAATCCCATGGTGTGTTGGACAGCCAGCACATCGGCCCCATCGTATACGGGGGGGCCAATCGACGTGACGAGGAGAAGGAGGTAGGTTTAGGTTTAAGTTTGGGGGGGAAGTTCTGGCAGGACGCAGGAGAGGGGGGAAGCCGGACAAGGAACGAGGATGAGGAGGCAGAGTCCGACTGCAGCCTCTTGACAATCGAGAGCCGGCCCAGATCGGGTTCCGGCTCCTCGGTGGTCATGTTGGGCGTAAAACGTCCCCGCCTTACTGAGAGCGAGGATCAGTCGACGGACGAGGAGAGGCCGGGGACTCCGGTTCCCGTGCGAGGAAGAGGGCGCCCGCCTACCCACGGGCGGTATATGGGCCTGGGTAGGGCCAGGGAAGCCCTCCGAGAGCAGAAGCGAGCCGAGGAGAGAGCCTTGGAGAAACAGAAGGCCGAGGAAGAGCTCGCTAGGGAGACCGCCGTCGCCCGCTTCCGGCGGGAGACCCGTGAAAAGGAAAAGGCAGGTTCTTCCCGGGATGGTTCTACGAGGCCGGACGAAAAGACGGCTGCCCGGCTGCAAGAACAAGTGTTGGAGGACTTGGATCTCATCACCAAGGTGGCAACCAAGTCCTCCAACTTGAAGGGGACGTTTGTGCGTGACCTCAAAGACGCCGCAGCATCAATAAAGGAAGCGGTTGCAGTGCTGGGGTCACGCACAATTTCAGACGAGACGCGGAAGCTGCAGGCGGACAACGCCCGCCTGCAGGATGAAATGGGCAGCCTCCGGAGGGAGCTGGCCCAGCTAAGAGAGGAGATAGAGCGGGTGCGGAAACAGGGTTCCGCTCCCGCTCCCATGGATGTGACCGAGGAGGCCACCCCTGCACCGCGGCCTCCTCAACGCCCTGGGGTCGCCCCAGCCTCGCCGTCGGTGGAGGAGATCTGCCGCACGGTAATGGTCCAGGTCGGGACGATGTTGAGTGCCCGCCTGGCCTCTCTAGAGGACAGACTCCTCCCCGAGAGGAATCTGCGGCCGCCCCTGGCGTCCGATAAAAGGCGCGACGGGCGCTCATACGCGGCCGCTGCCTCGGTGCCGGCTCCGGGTGCCCGGAAGGCGGCTGCAGCGAGGGCGCCCCCAGCGCCAGCACCAGCCAAGCCTGGACCTAGCGGGCAGGTGACCTCAGCACCGCCCCAGCGCCCGCCGGGTTCCGCGCCGCCGCCAGTGCGAACGGCAGAAGAGGGTCCCTCTTCTTCTACACCCTCTGAGGTGAGGAAAAAGAAGAGGAAGAAGAAGAAAAAGAAGAAGAAGAAAAAGACGGCAGAGAGCCAAGAGACTGGCCCGCCACAGGGGCAACAGCAGCGGCAATCACAGCCGTCGGGGTGGACGAAAGTGGGCCCCAAATCGCGGCCGGACGCGAAGAGTCGCGCCCGTAAGCTCCGCACACCTCGGTCGTCAGCGGTGATCCTGACGCTGACACCGAGGGCGGAGGAAGAGGGCGTGACCTATGCTAAAGTGATTGCTGCTGCAAAGGCAAAAATCGATGCAGCGGAGCTCGGCACACAGGGAGTCCGACTTCGGAAGGCGGCCACTGGGGGCCGCTTGTTCGAGTTCCCTGGCACTTCCAGTGCTGAAAAGGCGGACTCTCTTGCCACAAAGCTCAGGGAGGTGCTGAGTAGCGAAGTCGTCCGGGTCACCAGACCGATAAAGTCTGTGGATCTGCGGGTCTCCGGCCTGGACGACTCCGTGGTTGGCGCTGACGTGCTCGCTGCGGTTGCTGCGGCGGGAGGGTGTCCCGCCGAGCAAGTGCGCGTCGGCGAGGTGAGGAGCGGCTACGACGGGTTGGGCTCAGTGCTCGTGAATTGCCCCGTCGCAGCCGCTAAAAAGGTGGTCGCAGGAGGAAGGCTCCGCGTGGGCTGGGTGTCCGCCCAAGTAAAGCTGCTGGACGCCCGGCCCCTGATGTGCTACCGGTGCCTAGCACCGGGGCACATGTCCGCGCAATGCAAGGAGGGGGTTGATCGCAGCGGGTTGTGCTACCGCTGCGGTCAACCGGGTCACAAAGCCCGCGGGTGCTCTGCTGCGCTACGCTGTGTGGTCTGTGCAGCGGCTGGCAGGTCGGCGGAGCATCGTGTGGGCAGCAAGGCCTGCGTCTCCCCATCCAAGGGGAAGAAGAACAAAGGGAAGTCTGGCCAGGCCCGGGCAGCCGAACAGCCTTCCACCACACCTCAGCAAGCGGAAGCGCAGCCTGAGCCAGAGGAGGTTCAAATGGCCGAAGATTAGGTATGGACCTGAACCTCCTCCAGGTGAATATCAATCACTCCGCCAGAGCTCAGGACCTCCTGTTCCAGAGCATGGCGGAGTGGTCGATCCATGTCGCCGTGGTAGCCGAGCCCTACCGCGTCCCGACCGGGGATGATTGGGTGGGCGATAGAGACGGAGTGGTGGCCATGGCGTCCCGGTCCATAGCGGGTTCCCCGGCCTTTGTAGATGTGGTCCGAGGTCGGGGATACGTCTCGGCTCTTGTCGGCGACATCACGGTGGTTGGGGTGTACTTCTCGCCGAATCGGACTCTCGCCGACTTTGAACAGCTCCTTGCTGAGGTCGGCGTCCTGATCGGCAGAAGTCGCTCCGGCCGCGTGCTTGTCGCGGGGGACCTCAACGCGAAATCTGTGGCGTGGGGGTGCCCCGCGACGGACCCGCGTGGACGAGAGTTGGAGGAATGGGCGACAGCGACTGGACTCACGGTCCTGAACCGAGGGTCGGTCAACACATGCGTGCGGCAACAGGGCGGCTCCATTGTGGACGTCACCTTCGCTGATGCCGCCCTGGCGCGCCGTGTTCGGGGCTGGGAGGTGCTGGAGAATGTGGAGACGCTGTCGGACCACCGATATGTGAGGTTCGGCGTCTCTGCGTCTCCGGCTATCCCGAGCGGCCAAAACCGACCCTCGCGAGAGGACGGCCCTCGATGGTCGCTGTCGCGTATGGACCGGGATTTCCTGGTTGAGGTTGCCCTCGTGGAGGCGTGGTTCTCTGCGCCGCGAGAGGGCAACCTGGGTGAGGTTGAGGAGGAGGTGGCGCGTCTCGGCGCGGCGATGTCGCGGGTCTGCGACGGGGCCATGCCCAGAGTTCGCTCTGTCCCCTTGAGGCGAGGGGTGTATTGGTGGTCCGAAGAGCTCACGCTGCTGCGCGGATCCTGCGTGGCGGCGAGACGCCAATACACCCGGTGCCGCCGGCGGAGAATACGGGACCAGGCCGAGGAGGAGAGGCTTTACTCCCTTTACAGGGACGCAGTCAGGTCGCTGCGCGTGGCCATCGGCGTGGCCAGAGATCGGGCGGACGACGAGATGCTGGCGACTCTGGATGGGGACCCATTTGGAAGGCCCTACAAGGCTGTCCGGAAGAAGCTCCGGCCTTGGGCCCCTCCTATTACACGGAGTCTCCAGCCTCTCGTCGTAGAGTCGGTGGTCGCGGTCCTGTTCCCTAACAGAGCCGAACGCGAGGTGCCTCGCATGGCTCCCATCGCTGTGGAGGGAGACCCGAGTCCGGGCGTGCCCCCGATCACAGGGGGAGAGTTGAGGGCGGCGGTGCTGCGCATGCGCGCCAAGAACACCGCCCCAGGCCCCGACGGCATCCCTGGCCGCGCTTGGGCCTTAGCCTTGGGGCCACTTGAACCGTGGGTTCGAGCTGTGTTTGATGCCTGTCTTGGGCAGGGCCAGTTTCCGGGAGAATGGAAGAAGGGGAGACTGGTCCTGCTCCGGAAGGACGGTCGCCCGGCACACGAGCCGTCGGCGTACCGGCCGATTGTGTTGCTGGACGAGGCGAGCAAGCTCTTCGAGCGGGTCATCGCTGCTCGCCTCGTCCACCACTTGGAGACGGTAGGGCCGGACCTTAGTGCCAACCAGTTCGGCTTCCGCAGGGGCAGGTCCACCGTAGACGCGATAGCGCAGGTGAGGGCCCTAGCGGATAGCGCGGTGTCCCAGGGCGAGGTGTTAGTGGCGGTGTCTCTTGACATCGCCAACGCCTTTAACACCTTGCCCTGGAACTGCATCAGGGAGGCGCTGAGGTACCACGCGTTCCCTCTTTACCTCCAGAGGATCGTGGCGGCCTACCTCTCCGAGCGATCGGTCGGGTACCCTACCAGCGGAGGTTGGTCGGAGAAAACCATGTCGTGCGGTGTTCCACAGGGATCGGTTCTTGGACCACTCCTGTGGAACATCGGGTACGACTGGGTTTTGCGCGGAGCCGTCTTGTCCTGCGTGAATGTAGTATGCTACGCAGACGACACACTTGTGACGGCTCGCGGCAGAACATTCCGCGAGGCTCGGATTAGAGCCACGGCTGGTGTGGCCCATGTCGTGGGCAGGATTCGGCATCTTGGTCTGGAGGTGGCCTTACACAAATCCGAGGCCCTGTGTTTCCATGGGCCTCGGAGAGCGCCTCCTGCGCGTTCCGAATTGGTGGTGGGAGGAACGTCCATCGGCTTCGAGCGTACGATGAAGTACCTAGGACTCGTCCTCGACAGCCGATGGACGTTCGAGGAGCACTTCCGGCGACTGGTCCCGAAGCTCGTGGGAGCCGCTGGAGCCCTGAGTCGGCTCCTGCCGAACTTGGGTGGACCGAGCTCACGGTGTCGCCGCCTGTACACGGGCGTGGTGCGATCCATGGCGCTCTACGGAGCGCCGATTTGGTCGGACACTCTGACCCCCCAAACCCGGGCCCTGCTGCGGAGGCCGCAGAGGGTCATGGCGGTCAGAGTGATACGGGGGTATCGCACCATCTCGTGCGAGGCGGCCTGCGTGTTGGCGGGCACACCGCCCTGGGATTTAGACGCCGAAGTGCTCTCTGGAGCGTACTGGCGGAGGGTGGATGCCCGAATTCGGGGGGAACACCCTGCGCCGGTGCAGGATCGTGCGTGGCGGCAGGCGGCGGAAGCCGATCTCGTCGCTCATTGGCGGGAGCGGCTTCTGGCGCCATCGGCCGGCCACCGCACGATAGAGGCGATCCGACCCGTCCTTGAGCTCTGGACGGGCCGGAAGCACGGGGTCCTCTCTTACCACCTTGTGCAGGTCCTCTCGGGGCACGGTTGCTTCGGGAGGTACCTGTGCAGGGTCGCGAGAAGAGAGCCCACTGAGGAGTGCCACGAGTGCGGCCACGCTGAGGACACAGCGCAGCACACGCTGGAGTCATGCGTGCAGTGGGTGACACAGCGCGCCGCACTCGTGGCTGTAGTGGGGCCTGACCTCTCGCTGCCCACCGTCGTTCACGCCATGGTGAGCAGCGAGACGTCCTGGAACGCCGTCGCCTCCTTTTGCGAGGAGGTGATGACGCAAAAGGAGGCAGCGGAACGGGCGCGGGAGGACGACGCAGCCGCGGACCCTCTCCGCCGCCGCAGAGCAGGACGCAGGCGGCGTGCTCACGACCGCCGTCTGCCGCCCTAGCGAGGAGCTCCGGGCGATGGGTTGGAGGTCTCCATCGCCCGTCGAGGTACGTCCTCGGGTCAGGAGGCGCACCAACATGTTCCTGGTGCGCCTCAGACGGAGTAAGGGGACCTAGATGAGTCCCCGCCGTGGAGGGTCTGCTCTGGCGGACGCCGCTGGCTGGGTCAAAAAAAAAAAAAAAAAAAAAAAAAAAAAAAAAAAAAAAAAAAAAAAAAAAAAAAAAAAAAAGGTTAGGTTAGGTTAGGTTAGGTTAGGTTAGGTTAGGTTAGGTTCCCGTCCCGTGGGGGCGATACCGGTTCCTCCTCGTTGGTGCCCCTGGGCGCCTGGGTGCGCCGCCCCGCCCTTTACACGGGGCGAGGCACCCAGGATGGCTGATCACCGGTCTTTCCTATCTTTCTTCTCTTTTTGTAGCATACTCTTCTTTTGTATTATTTTTATTTTTGTTTCGCTATCTTTCACCACCTTTTCTTCACTATCTTTCACTTTTTGTTACATTCTTCTTTACACTATTGTGTGTTTGCGTGTGTATTTCTGTGAGTGTTTGTGCGACGGATGGGCCCGTGGGCCCCGAACCCTAAGCTGGTAGCGTCCGGCGATGGGGTGCATTGCGAGTGGGCGACTACGCAACGAGGACGCGGGGCAGAATCACCCCTAAATGATCAATAAAATTATGAAAGGTTGCAACGACAAAAATATTCCCCGGGCGGGTCCCAACTCAGTTGGGGAATCCCGCACCCCCTCAGAGGAGGGGGTCTGGCCCACGTATACGGGGGGCGCCACCGCTGCAAGGAAGGAGAGTAGGAAAAATAACGACTTTGGCAATGTTTCACTGGACGAGGAAAGGCAATCCGATTTGGCTGCTATGACGACGGCGAGTGAGGGTTCACGGGCGGGTACACCTGTCTCCACCCGCTCGAAGTTTTACCGTAGATTAGGAAGTGGGAGCGGAGACAGCGGTGACGAGTCCACCGTCTCCCGAAACTTTGACATTGAGAAGGAGAAGACCAGGGCCACTTACAGGCGCAAAAGGCGCGGAAGTGAGATAGAGGACAGTCCTGAAAAGGACAGAGGAGCGGCTCAGAAGCCCTCCTCAAAACGTGGTAGAGGGAGACCTCCCACGACCGGAAAGTACGTTGGCTTAGCCAGAGCCAAAAAGGAATATAACGATGAGCTATTGAGGTCCATTCAGATAGAGGCCGAGCGGGAAATAGTAGACGCCGGGAAAAGAGTACCGGTAGTACGGATTCCCCGAATGTCGGGGAACTCCAGCGGCTCGGACGTGACTGTGTTGGAGGAGAGGGAAGTCACGGCAGCCTCTGTGGGCGCCGCGATAGCGGAAAGTCTTGGGGCCATTGATAGCGTGGCCAAGAAGTCCAAGAACCTGAAAGGGACTTCTGTTGCGACCCTCAAAAAAGCGACCAAGGCTCTAAGTGATGCTTTCTCGGTCATATTAGACAGAACGGCGTCGGACGAGAAGAAAGCCTTGGAGGCGGCGAACGCGCGCCTCTCCAAGGAACTCGCGGAAATGAAGGTGGAACTGGAGGCCGTCAAGCGCAAATTGGCTGACGCCCAGCCACGGCCCGCTCCCATTTCCAAGGAGCTGGATGTGGAAGAGCTGTTACAGCGAGCGGTGCGCGAGGCGGTCTCGGTGACCAGTGCCCGGCTAGACGCGCGAATTGAGGGTCTCGAGGCCCGTCTCCTTCCGGAGCCACGCCTGCGGCCTCCTCTAGCCGCGGACAGAATACGCGACGAAGCCCGAGTTGCAACACCATCGACGTCGAAGGCAAAAGAGAGGACTCCTGAGCCGGAGCCCGCGGTGTCGACTCTGTCGCCTCCGCTCAATCCCGGGCCGGCTCTGAAACAAAAGAAAAAGAGAGTCAAAAAGTCGGCCGCAGCCGCAGAGGCGGCAGCCGCTAGGCGCGACGCTGCCCCATCTGCGGCTGCGAAGGGACCAAATTCGGCCGAACAATGGTCGGAAGTGGTCAAGAGAGGAGGAAAAAAGCAAGGTAGGGCAGAAGAAAAGAAGGAGGAGCCCAAGAATGGGCAGGAAAAGAAAAAGAGGAAGAGGAAAAAGAGAGGTGGTCTTCGCGCTCCGAAGACAGCTGCTGTAGTTGTGACGCTACTGCCGGACGCGGAGAAGAGGGGTGTGACGTATAAGTCCATCATGGACAAAGCCAAGCGGCACGTCGACATCGCCACCCTCGAGATACCGGCGGTGAAGTTTAAACAGGCCGTGACCGGGGCCCGCATGTACGAGGTCTCGGGAACGGCCTGCAAGGAGAAGGCCGACGCCCTCGCGGGCAAACTCAAGGAAGTACTCGGTGAGGAGGACGTCCGCGTATCTCGGCCACAGAAGTGCGCCGAGTTACGCATAACCGGAATGGACGACTCCGCCACTACGACAGAGATCGCCGCGGCCGTCGCAAGATGTGGTGGCTGCCCGGCTGATGAAGTCAGGGTAGGAGAAATCCGGGTCGATCGCAGTGGACGCGGCTCGGCCTGGGTGAAGTGCCCGGTCGAGGCCGCAAAGGGCTTGACAGCGCCGGGAGCCAGGCTCTACGTCGGTTGGACCGTGGTGCGAGTGACACTCCTGTCGACGCGCACCATGCGGTGTTATAAGTGTCACGAGGCGGGACATACTATAGCGAAGTGCCCCTCGGAGGTCGACCGCGGAGACCTCTGTTTCCGGTGTGGTCAACCCGGCCATGTGGTCAAAGATTGCGGCAACCCACCTCACTGCGCGGTCTGTGCGGCGAACGGTGGGAAGGCGGACCACGTCGTAGGGAGCAAACCCTGCAAGACACCGCCGAAGAAGGGAAAGGGCTCCAATAAGAGCCAAACGCCCAAGGCTGCCACACCATCTACGGCGGCCTCTGGTGCGGGAGCGACCCCCATGGACGCCCAATAACGGCTCCCCAAAGGTTCTTGCAGGGTAACTTGAACCACAGCGCTCAAGCGCAAGATCTGTGGGTTCAAGAAATGCTGAAGAGGTCCGTCGATATCGGAATAATCGCTGAGCCATACCGGATCCTCCCAAGGGGCGACTGGCTGGGCGACGCGGACTCGACGGTGGCGGTGGTATTGGGTCCGAAAATTGTCCCTCCATCTTCCAGGAGGACGGCGAGGGGCCACGGCTTCGTCGCTGCGGATCTGGGGACTCTCACTGTCGTGGGGGTCTACTTTTCCCCTAATCGACCCATCGCCGACTTTGAGGCTTTCCTCCTCCGACTAACACCCGTCGTGAATGGAGCAGCCAATCCCGTTGTTGTCGCCGGAGACTTTAACGCCAAATCCACGCGTTGGGGTTCTCCGGCGACGGACGCGAGAGGCAGTGTCATGACAGACTGGCTCACGGCCACGGGCCTGGTCGTGGCAAACAGAGGTGCCGCTAGCACGTGCGTCCGGCGGCAAGGTGAGTCAATTGTGGACCTGACCTTAGTCAGCCCATCAATTGCTCGCCGAATGAGCGGCTGGAGGGTCCTCGAAGAGGTCGAGACCCTCTCGGACCACCTTTATATAGGTTTCGACCTATCTCCTTCGTCGGATACTGGTCGCCGAACTCCATCCGGTGGCGGCCCAAGGTGGTCCCTGAGAGGTCTGGATCGAGACCTTCTCGAGGAGGCGGCAATCGTCGCGTCGTGGGCGCCTCTTCCGTCGGACGACGTCGAGGAGTGCGCGGAGTGGCTCAACGAGGCGGCTCGCAATATCTGCGACGCCTCTATGCCCCGCGTTAAACCCGTCGTGCCCAGACGCCAGACTTATTGGTGGCGTCCAGAGCTCAGGCGACTCCGCGAGGATTGTGTGGCGGCCCGACGCCGATACCTGAGATACCGCAGGCGGCGGATCAGGGAAGAGGCCGACGAGGAGGCCATTTACAACGGCTACCGTCAGGCGCGGCACGCTATGCGCGAAGCCATAAAAGCGGCAAAGAAGGAGGCCTGGGAAGAGTTCCTCAACACCCTGGAACAGGACCCGTGGGGCAAGCCGTACAAATGGGTGAGGCAAAAGCTTCGCCCAGCTGCCCCACCGCTGACCCAGCATATGGAGCCGGACCTCCGTCGCTCCGTACTCTCGACCCTATTTCCATCTGGGGCCGAGTGGTCGCCGCCATCAATGCGACCACCTAGCGCGGAGTCAGACGTTGAGGAGGACATACCGCCCGTGACGGCTGGAGAGCTGGCGGCCGCGGTCCATAAAATGAGCCTTAAAAATAAGGCTCCCGGATTGGATGGGGTCCCCGGTCGCGTCTGGGTGCTGGCAATGCGGCACATGGAGGAGCATGTACGGGAGCTCTTCACCAAGTGCCTGGTGCAGGGGCGTATCCCACGCCGGTGGAAGTCGGGGAAACTCGTTTTGCTCCGCAAGCACGGACGACCGGAGGACCAGCCGTCGGCCTACCGCCCGATCGTCTTGATCGACGAGATCTGCAAAACCATAGAGAGGGTCATCGTCAGGCGCCTCACCCAACATCTTGAAGGCGCCGGCCCGAACTTGAGCGATGCTCAGTTTGGGTTCAGATCTCGTCGATCGACGATAGATGCGGTGGCACGGATACGGCGAATCTCGGAGGAGGAGATCTCCCGGGGTGGGGTGGTGCTGGTAGTCTCGTTGGACATAACCAACGCATTTAACACCCTGCCCTGGGAAACAATTAAGGAGGGACTTCGGTACCACCGAGTGCCCAGATATCTTCGCCGAACAATCGGCAACTATCTGTCGGAGCGCTCGGTGCAGTACCCAACCGAAGAGGGCTGGGAGGAGCTGCAAGTGGTCTCCGGCGTCCCACAGGGTTCGGCTCTCGGTCCGGAACTGTGGGACATAGGATATGACCACGTGCTGCGCGGCGCCACTCTTCCAGGCGTGGAGCTCGTCGCGTATGCAGACGACACCGCGGTCGTGTGCCGCGCCAAAACGCACCGCGAGGCGACAATCCTGGCGACGGCGGCAGTCGCACAAGTTGTGCGAAGAATCCAGTCGTTGGGACTGATGGTGGCGCTGAATAAATCAGAGGCCCTGTTGTTCCACGGGCCTAGAAACGCGCCTCCGCCGGACCTGGCGGTGGTAGTGAGCGGGACGAGGATCCAGGTTGCGTCCACGATGACCTACCTCGGCCTGGTTCTCGACAGCCGGTGGTCATTTAAGGAACACTTCCGCCGGCTGTCAGAGAAGGTGAAGAAGTCCGCGGGAGCCTTGGCCTCGCTGCTCCCGAATCTCGGGGGCCCGAGCTTGACTTGTCGGCGTCTCTACATGGGTGTAGTTCGATCTATGGTCATGTACGGGGCGCCGATCTGGGCGGATGGCCTGCTGCCGGAGAACAGGCTGGCCCTGGGAAGGCTGCAGCGGGTGATGGCGACGCGAGCAGTCCGAGGATATCGTACTATCTCTCGTGACGCATCGTGCCTCCTTGCTGGCAGCGTCCCTTGGGATTTGGACGCTCAAACCCTCGCCGATGTGTACTGGCGTGGCGCAGCGGTCCGCGCGGAGGGAAGCAACCCCCTACCAGACGCCGTACGTCGGTGGAGGGACCGTGCTAAAGAGGTGGCAGTCGAGCTCTGGAAGGAGCGACTCCTGGAGCCACAGGCGAGCGTGGACTTGGTGCAGGCTATCCGCCCAGTACTGAAAGAGTGGTTAGCAAGAAAGTACGGCGCGCTCTCGTTCCGACTCACGCAGGTGTTGACCGGACACGGCTGTTTCGGCCGTTACCTGTGTGAGATCGCGAACCGAGAGGAGAGTACGCGCTGTCACCACTGCGACGATGACCGGGACACGGCGGAGCATACCGTCTCTGCCTGTCCCGCCTGGACAGGACAACGGGCGGCCCTCACGGCCGCCATCGGACATGACCTCTCGCTGCCAGCGTTGGTTCGCGCCATGCTGGCAGGCGAACCCGGATGGACAGCGGTGCAGACCTTCTGCGAGGAGGTTGTCGCCGCGAAGGAGGAGGCCGAGCGCGTGCGGGAGTTGGAGGCGCTCGACCCCCGCCGAAGAAGACGGCTGAGGCGTCGACGAGTCGTCCATGATGACAACTTGCCGCCTTAGCCGGGGGGGCTCGGGGCGGCGGCATGGGGATGCCGTCGCCCAACGAATCGAGTCCCCGAGTGGGTCGCGATGCGCTGCGTATTCTTCGCGCATCGCGACACCCTGGAGAGATGGGCCCACGCAAGCCCCGAGGGGGCCTCTGTTCGGCCCTTAGGAGCCCAAAAGCTCCAAAGAAGATGGGCCTGCCGTGAGACGCAGGCGAAACCATGCAGGACAGCGGATGAAGGCTCACGCGTACTCGCAACCCTGCATGGAGCACAGAAGAATACCGTCGGGTTTTAGTGGGTGCGAGCCCCACATACCCGTGGGGGAGTCCCCAATTCCCCCGGGATGCGTCAGGCATTTCCCGACGAAAAAAAAAAAAAAAAAAAAAAAAAAAAAAGGTTCCCGTCCCGTGTGGGGTTGCTGGTCCCCCATCGGGCGCGTCCCCCCGGTGGCGGATGGGGGAACGCCTCCCAGATATGGGAGGTACCGGGGAAACCCGGCGCGGACCAAAACCAGCAGGGGGTTGCCGCTTGGAGGCTCCTGGTACTTCTCTGTTCATCAGAGTGGACTGTGGAGACTCCGGGCGGCGACAATTGGGGGGGAGGCTTTCGGGCCGTGAGGAAGAAAACCTCGTTAAAAAATTACCGGAGGGGGTGGAAACGCCCTGCGCGGCGGGTCCGCTGGTCTTTGTGGCCGGCGGGCGCTGGCTTCGGCCACCGTCGGGCAACCCGTAATCCGCACTGAGCGGAACCGGGGGCCCCACGCACTGAGCGAGGGGCCGCGAGGAAGAAAACCTCTATAAAAAATTACACGAGGGGTGAACCTCTTGAGGGTCGCCTGCGGGTGTGGCCCTCTTGAGGGTTGCCTCTGGCGAGGAACTCCGGGTGATGGAATGGCGTATCCGTCGCCCGTTGAGACGCCTCGGGTCGGGAGGCGCACCACTATGTTCCTGGTGCGCCTCAGACGGTGTTAGGGGGCCTTTAGGTCCCCCGGTGGAGGGTCTGCCTCGGCGGACGGCGCCGGCTGGGTCGCGGATGATTGCGCAAGTGTACCCGTAACCCAGCCACCAGGCGACACGGAGGAACATCGCTGGGTTTTAGTGGGTATTCTGGCCACTTCTTGGCCTGCCTGAGTCCCACACTACCTTCCGGAAGCATTGCAGTTCGCTGTAAGGCTTCCGGAGGGTGTGCGTAAATGCATTTCCCAGCGTCAAAAAAAAAAAAAAAAAAAAAAAAAAAAAAAAAAGGTTAGGTTCCCGTGTGGGGTTGCTGGTCCTCCATCGGGCGCGTCCCCCGAGTGGCGGATAGGGGAACGCCTCCCAGATATGGGAGGTACCGGGGAAACCCGGCGCGGACCAAAACCAGCAGGGGGGTTGCCGCTTGGAGGCTCCTGGTACTTCTCTGCCTATCAGAGTGGACTGTGCGAGACTCCGGGTGGCAACAATGGGGGGGAGGCTTTCGGGCCGTGAGGAAGAAAACCTCGTTAAAAAAATTACCAGAGGGGGTGGCGACGCCCCGCGCGGCGGGTCCGCCGGTCTTCATGGCCGGTGGGCGTTGGCTTCGGCCACCGTCGGGCAACCCGTAATCCGCACTGAGCGGACCGGGGGCCCCACGCATTGAGCGAGGGGCCGCGAGGAAGAAAACCTCTATAAAAATTACCCTAATCCCAAGTTCCGCCGCCCGGCGATGGGATGAATGGCTGGTAGGGAACCAGTCACTAGGGCGGCACAACGGGGGGGTTTTGGGGATTAAAAAAAAATCATGAAAAGTACGCCGATGAATAAAACTACCCGGGTGGGTCCCGTTCGCGGGGAATCCCATGGTGTGTCGGACAGCCGGCACATCGGCCCCATCGTATACGGGGGGGCCAATCGACGTGACGAGGAGAAGGAGGTAGGTTTAGGTTTAAGTTTGGGGGGAAAGTTCTGGCAGGATGCAGGAGAGGGGGGAAGCAGAACAAGGAATGAGGATGAGGAGGCAGAATCCGACTGCAGCCTCTTAACAGTCGAGAGCCGGCCCAGATCGGGTTCCGGCTCCTCGGTGGTTACGTTGGGCGTAAAACGTCCTCGCCTTACTGAGAGCGAGGAGCAGTCAACGGACGAGGAGAGGCCGGGGACTCCGGTCCCCGTGCGAGGAAGAGGGCGCCCGCCTACCCATGGGCGGTACATGGGCCTAGGTAGGGCCAGGGAAGCCCTCAAACAACAGAAGAGAGACGAGGAGAGAGCCCTTGAAAAACAAAAGGCAGAGGAGGAGCTCTCCAGAGAGGCAGCCGTAGCCCGCTTCCGGCGGGAGACTCGCGAAAAGACGGGTTCTCCTCGGGATAACCAGAGGCTGGATGATAAGACGGCTGCTCGGCTGCAGGACCAAGTGCTGGAGGACTTGGACATCATCACCAAGGTGGCGACCAAGTCCTCCAACTTGAAGGGAACGTTCGTGCGTGACCTCAAGGACGCCGCATCGTCCATAAAGGAAGCGGTGGCCGTGCTCGGGTCACGCACGGTCTCGGACGAGACTAGAAAACTGCAGGCGGACAACGCTCGCCTGCAGGACGAGATGGGCAGTCTCAGAAGAGAACTGGCCCAACTCCGGGAGGAGATTGAGCGGGTGCGGAAACAGGGTTCCGCCCCCGCTCCCATGGATTTGACTGAGGGGGCCCCCCCTGCACCGGGGCCTCCTCCTCAACGCCCTGGGGCCGCCCCAGCCTCGCCGTCGGTGGAAGAGATCTGCCGCACGGTGATGGTTCAAGTCGGGAGTATGGTCAGTGCCCGCCTGGCCTCTCTTGAAAGCAGACTCCTCCCGGAGAAGAACCTGAGGCCGCCCCTGGCGTCCGATAAAAAGCGCGACGGGCGCTCATATGCGGCCGCTGCTTCGGTGCCGGCCCCGGTCAACAGGAAGTCGGCTGGAGCGAAGGCGCCCCCAGCGTCAGCGCCAGCCCAGCCTGGATCAAGCAGACAGGCGCCGCCTGTGCCACCGCAGCGCCCGCCGGGCTCTGCGCCACCCCAGGCGACAAAAGAGGGGCCTTCCTCTTCTCCTCCCCCCGCTGAGGGGAAGAAAAGGAAGAGAAAGAAGAAAAAGAAGAAGAAGAAGGTGGCAAATGAGAGCCACGAGACTGGCCCGCCGCAGGATCAGCGGCGATCGCAGCCGGCGTCGACGGGGTGGACCAAGGTGGGCCCCAAGGCGCGACCGGATGCACAGAGTCGCACCCGCAAGCTCCGCACACCTCGGTCGTCGGCGGTGGTCCTGACGCTGACACCGAGGGCGGAAGCGGAGGGTGTGACTTACGCCAAGGTGATCGCCGCTGCTAAGGCGAAAATCGACGCAGCGGAGCTCGGCGATCAGGGGGTCCGACTTAGAAAGGCGGCCACTGGAGGTCGCCTGTTCGAGTTCCCTGGCGCTGCCAGTGGCGATAGGGCGGACGCCTTGGCTACTAAGCTCAGGGAGGTACTGGGGGACGAGGTCGTCCGGGTCTCCAGACCAATAAAGTCTGCAGATCTGCGGGTCTCCGGCCTGGACGACTCCGTGGTCAGTGCTGATGTGCTCGCTGCGGTTTCTGCGGCGGGAGGGTGTCCCGTCGAGCAAGTGCGAGTCGGCGAGGTGAGGAGTGGTTTCGACGGGCTGGGCTCAGTGCTCGTTAATTGCCCCGTCGCAGCCGCTAAAAAGGTGGTCGCAGTAGGTAGGCTCCGCGTGGGCTGGGTGTCCGCCCAAGTGAAGCTGCTGGACGCCCGGCCCCTGATGTGCTACCGGTGCCTAGTACCGGGGCACATGGCCGCACAATGCACGGAGGGGGTTGATCGCAGCGGGTTGTGCTACCGCTGCGGTCAACCAGGACACAAGGCCCGCGGGTGCTCCGCTGCGCTGCGCTGTGTGGTCTGCGCAGCGGCTGGCATGTCGGCGGAGCACCGCGTGGGAAGCAAAGCGTGCGTCTCCCAATCTAAGGGGAAGAAGAAGAGAGGGAAGGCTGGCCAGGGCCGTGCGGCCGAACAGCCTCCCCCCACACCCCAGCAAGCCGAAGCGCAGCCTGGGACAGAGGAGGTTCCAATGGCCGAGGGTTAATGGACCTGAACCTCCTCCAAGCTAATATCAATCACTCCGCCAGAGCTCAGGACCTCCTGTTCCAGAGCATGGCGGAGTGGTCGATCCATGTCGCCGTGGTAGCCGAGCCCTACCGCGTCCCGTCTGGGGATGATTGGGTGGGCGATAGAGACGGAGTGGTGGCCATGGCGTCCCGGTCCATAGCGGGTTCCCCGGCCTTTGTAGATGTGGTCCGAGGTCGGGGATACGTCTCGGCTCTTGTCGGCGACATCACGGTGGTTGGGGTGTACTTCTCGCCGAATCGGACTCTCGCCGACTTTGAACAGCTCCTTGCTGAGGTCGGCGTCCTGATCGGCAGAAGTCGCTCCGGCCGCGTGCTTGTCGCGGGGGACCTCAACGCGAAATCTGTGGCGTGGGGGTGCCCCGCGACGGACCCGCGTGGACGAGAGTTGGAGGAATGGGCGACAGCGACTGGACTCACGGTCCTGAACCGAGGGTCGGTCAACACATGCGTGCGGCAACAGGGCGGCTCCATTGTGGACGTCACCTTCGCTGATGCCGCCCTGGCGCGCCGTGTTCGGGGCTGGGAGGTGCTGGAGAATGTGGAGACGCTGTCGGACCACCGATATGTGAGGTTCGGCGTCTCCGCGTCTCCGGCTATCCCGAGCGGCCAAAACCGACCCTCGCGAGAGGACGGCCCTCGATGGTCGCTGTCGCGTATGGACCGGGATTTCCTGGTTGAGGTTGCCCTCGTGGAGGCGTGGTTCTCTGCGCCGCGAGAGGGCAACCTGGGTGAGGTTGAGGAGGAGGTGGCGCGTCTCGGCGCGGCGATGTCGCGGGTCTGCGACGGGGCCATGCCCAGAGTTCGCTCTGTCCCCTTGAGGCGAGGGGTGTATTGGTGGTCTGAAGAGCTCACGCTGCTGCGCGGATCCTGCGTGGCGGCGAGACGCCAATACACCCGGTGCCGCCGGCGGAGGAGACGGAACCTGGAGGAAGAAGAGCGGCTCTACTCCATCTACAGAGACGCGGTCAGGTCACTGCGCGTGGCCATCGGCGTGGCAAAAGATCGGGCGGACGATGAGATGCTGGCGACTTTGGACGGGGACCCATTTGGGAGGCCCTATAAGGCAGTTCGGAAGAAGCTCCGGCCTTGGGCCCCTCCTATTACACGGAGTCTCCAGCCTCTCATCGTCGAGTCGGTGGTCGCCGCTCTGTTTCCGGATAGAGCGGAAGGCGAGGTGCCCCGCATGGCGCCTGTCTTTGTGGAGGGAGACCAGAGCCCGGGCGTGCCCCCGGTCACAGGGGGAGAGTTGAGGGCGGCGGTGTTGCGCATGCGCGCGAAAAACACCGCCCCAGGCCCCGACGGCGTCCCTGGTCGCGCCTGGGCTCTGGCCTTAGGGCCGCTTGAGTCATGGGTTCGGGCTTTGTTTGATGCCTGTCTTGAGCAGGGCCAGTTTCCGGGAGAGTGGAAGAAGGGGAAACTGGTCCTGCTCCGGAAAGACGGTCGCCCGGCACACGAGCCGTCGGCGTACCGACCGATTGTGCTGCTGGACGAGGTGAGCAAGCTCTTCGAGCGGGTCATTGCTGCTCGCCTCGTCCACCACCTGGAGACGGTAGGGCCGGACCTTAGTGCCAACCAGTTTGGTTTCCGCAGGGGCAGGTCCACCATAGACGCAATTGCGCAGGTGAGGGCCCTTGCGGATAGTGCGGTGTCCCAGGGCGAGGTGTTAGTGGCGGTGTCTCTTGACATCGCCAACGCATTCAACACCTTGCCCTGGAACTGCATCAGGGAGGCGCTGAGGTACCACACGGTCCCTCAATACCTCCAAGGGATCGTGGCGGCCTACCTCTCCGAGCGATCGGTCGGATACCCTACCAGCGGAGGCTGGTCGGAGCGGGTCATGTCGTGCGGTGTTCCACAGGGTTCGGTTCTTGGACCCCTCCTGTGGAACATCGGGTACGACTGGGTTCTGCGCGGAGCCGTCTTGTCCTGCGTCAGCGTGATATGCTACGCGGATGACACGCTCGTGACGGCTCGCGGCAGAACCTTCAGGGAGGCTCGGATCAGGGCCACAGCCGGCGTGGCCCACGTCGTGGGCAGAATTCGGAGTTTGGGCCTGGAGGTGGCCCTACACAAGTCCGAGGCCCTGTGCTTCCATGGGCCTCGGAGAGCGCCTCCGGCGCGTTCCGAATTGGTGGTGGGAGGAACGTCCATCGGCGTCCAGCGTACGATGAAGTACCTGGGACTCGTCCTCGACAGCCGATGGACGTTCGAGGAGCACTTTCGGCGTCTGGTCCCGAAGCTCGTGGGAGCCGCTGGAGCCCTGAGCCGGCTCCTGCCGAACCTGGGTGGACCGAGCTCACGGTGTCGCCGCCTGTACGCGGGCGTGGTGCGATCCATGGCGCTCTACGGAGCGCCGATTTGGTCGGACACTCTGACCCCCCAAACCCGGGCCCTGCTGCGGAGGCCGCAGCGGGTCATGGCGGTCAGAGTGATACGGGGGTATCGCACCATCTCGTGCGAGGCGGCCTGCGCGTTGGCGGGCACACCGCCCTGGGACTTAGACGCCGAAGTGCTCTCTGGAGCGTACTGGCGGAGGGTGGATGCCCGAATCCGGGGGGAACACCCTGCGCCGGTGCAGGATCGTGCGTGGCGGCAGGCGGCGGAGGCCGATCTCGTCGCTCATTGGCGGGAGCGGCTTCTGGCGCCATCGGCCGGCCACCGTACGATCGAGGCGATCCGACCCGTCCTGGAGCTCTGGACGGGCCGGAAGCACGGGGCACTCTCGTTCCACCTTGCGCAGATCCTCTCGGGGCACGGTTGCTTCGGGAGGTATCTGTGCAGGGTCGCAAGGAGAGAGCCCACCGAGGAGTGCCACGAGTGCGGCCACGCTGAAGACACAGCGCAGCACACGCTGGAGTCATGCCTGCAGTGGGTGACACAGCGCGCCGCACTTGTGGCTGTAGTGGGGCCTGACCTCTCGCTGCCCACCATCGTTCACGCCATGGTGAGCAGCGAGACGTCCTGGAACGCCGTCGCCTCCTTTTGCGAGGAGGTGATGACGCAAAAGGAGGCAGCGGAACGGGCGCGGGAGGACGACGCAGCCGCGGACCCTCTCCGCCGCCGCAGAGCAGGACGCAGGCGGCGTGCTCACGACCGCCGTCTGCCGCCCTAGCGAGGAGCTCCGGGCGATGGGTTGGAGGTCTTCATCGCCCGTCGAGGTACGTCCTCGGGTCAGGAGGCGCACCAACATGTTCCTGGTGCGCCTCAGACGGAGTAAGGGGACCTAGATGAGTCCCCGCCGTGGAGGGTCTGCTCTGGCGGACGCCGCTGGCTGGGTCGCGGACGATTGCGCGAGTGTTCCCGTGACCCAGCCACCAGGCGACGCGTCGGAACATCGGTGGGTTTTAGTGGGTATTATAAATCGGGGCCGTCATGCCCCGTCGAGTCCCACACTACCTTCCGGAAGCATTGCAGTCCGCTGCAAGGCTTCCGGAAGGTGTGCGTAAATGCATTTCCCATCGTTAAAAAAAAAAAAAAAAAAAAAAAAAAAAAAAGGTTAGGTTAGGTTCCCGTGTGGGGTTGCTGGTCCTCCATCGGGCGCGTCCCCCGACTGGCGGATAGGGGAACGCCTCCCAGATATGGGAGGTACCGGGGAAACCCGGCGCGGACCAAAACCAGCAGGGGGGTTGCCGCTTGGAGGCTCCTGGTACTTCTCTGCTTATCAGAGTGGACTGTGCGAGACTCCGGGTGGCAACAATGGGGGGGAGGCTTTCGGGCCGTGAGGAAGAAAACCTCGTTAAAAATTACCAGAGGGGGTGGCGACGCCCCGCGCGGCGGGTCCGCCGGTCTTCATGGCCGGTGGGCGTTGGCTTCGGCCACCGTCGGGCAACCCGTAATCCGCACTGAGCGGACCGGGGGCCCCACGCATTGAGCGAGGGGCCGCGAGGAAGAAAACCTCTATAAAAAATTACCCTAATCCCAAGTTCCGCCGCCCGGCGATGGGATGAATGGCTGGTAGGGAACCAGTCACTAGGGCGGCACCACGGGGGGGTTTTGGGGATTAAAACACAAAATGAAAAGTACGCCGATGAAAAAAACTACCCGGGTGGGTCCCGTTCGCGGGGAATCCCATGGTGTGCCGGACAGCCGGCACATCGGCCCCAACGTATACGGGGGGGCCAATCGACGTTACGAGGAGCAGGAGGAGTTAGGTATAGATTTAAGTCCAGGGGTGGGGGGGAAATTTTGGAAGGATGCAGAGGGAGTAGGAGAGGGGGGTGAGAGAAGAAGGGAGAGGAACGAGGACGAGGAGGCAGCGTCGTCAGACTGTAGCCTCGTGACTATCGAGAGCCGGCCCAGATCAGGGTCTGGATCCTCCGCGGTCATCACGCTAGGCGTGAAACGGCCTCGACTGACTGAGAGCGAGGATCAGTCGACGGACGAGGAAAGGCCGGGGACTCCGGTCCCCGTGCGAGGAAGAGGGCGCCCGCCTACCCACGGGCGGTACATGGGCCTGGGTAGGGCCAGGGAAGCCCTCCGAGAGGAAAAGAGGGCCGAAGCAAGAGCCCTCGAAAAACAGAAGGCAGAGGAGGAGCTGTCCAGGGAAACCGCCGTCGCCCGCTTCCGGCGGGAGACTCGTGAGAAGGCGGGTTCTTCCCGAGATGGCCCCGGGAGGCCGGATGAAAAGACGGCTGCCAGGCTAAAGGACCAAGTGTTGGAGGACTTGGACCTCATTACCAAGGTAGCGACCAAGTCCTCCAACTTAAAGGGAACGTTCGTGCGTGACCTAAAGGATGCTGCTTCGTCCATAAAGGAAGCGGTGACTGTATTAGGGTCACGTACGGTTTCGGAAGAGACACGAAAGCTGCAGGCAGACAATGCTCGCCTGCAGGATGAGATGGGCAGTCTCAGGAGGGAGTTGGCCCAACTAAGAGAGGAAATGGAGCGGATGCGGAAACAGGGTTCCGCCCCCGCTCCCATGGATTTGACCGAGGAGGCCCCCCCTGCACCGCGGCCTCCTCAACGCCCTGGGGCCGCCCCAGCCTCGCCGTCGGTGGAAGAGATCTGCCGCACGGTGATGGTTCAAGTCGGGAGTATGGTCAGTGCCCGCCTGGCCTCTCTTGAAGGCAGACTCCTCCCGGAGAAGAACCTGAGGCCGCCCCTGGCGTCCGATAAAAAGCGCGACGGGCGCTCATATGCGGCCGCTGCTTCGGTGCCGGCCCCGGTCAACAGGAAGTCGGCTGGAGCGAAGGCGCCCCCAGCGTCAGCGCCAGCCCAGCCTGGATCAAGCAGACAGGCGCCGCCTGTGCCACCGCAGCGCCCGCCGGGCTCTGCGCCACCCCAGGCGACAAAAGAGGGGCCTTCCTCTTCTCCTCCCCCCGCTGAGGGGAAGAAAAGGAAGAGAAAGAAGAAAAAGAAGAAGAAGAAGGTGGCAAATGAGAGCCACGAGACTGGCCCGCCGCAGGATCAGCGGCGATCGCAGCCGGCGTCGACGGGGTGGACCAAGGTGGGCCCCAAGGCGCGACCGGATGCACAGAGTCGCACCCGCAAGCTCCGCACACCTCGGTCGTCGGCGGTGGTCCTGACGCTGACACCGAGGGCGGAAGCGGAGGGTGTGACTTACGCCAAGGTGATCGCCGCTGCTAAGGCGAAAATCGACGCAGCGGAGCTCGGTGATCAGGGGGTCCGACTTAGAAAGGCGGCCACTGGAGGTCGCCTGTTCGAGTTCCCTGGCGCTGCCAGTGGCGATAGGGCGGACGCCTTGGCTACTAAGCTCAGGGAGGTACTGGGGGACGAGGTCGTCCGGGTCTCCAGACCAATAAAGTCTGCAGATCTGCGGGTCTCCGGCCTGGACGACTCCGTGGTCAGTGCTGATGTGCTCGCTGCGGTTTCTGCGGCGGGAGGGTGTCCCGTCGAGCAAGTGCGAGTCGGCGAGGTGAGGAGTGGTTTCGACGGGCTGGGCTCAGTGCTCGTTAATTGCCCCGTCGCAGCCGCTAAAAAGGTGGTCGCAGTAGGTAGGCTCCGCGTGGGCTGGGTGTCCGCCCAAGTGAAGCTGCTGGACGCCCGGCCCCTGATGTGCTACCGGTGCCTAGTACCGGGGCACATGGCCGCACAATGCACGGAGGGGGTTGATCGCAGCGGGTTGTGCTACCGCTGCGGTCAACCAGGACACAAGGCCCGCGGGTGCTCCGCTGCGCTGCGCTGTGTGGTCTGCGCAGCGGCTGGCAGGTCGGCGGAGCACCGCGTGGGAAGCAAAGCGTGCGTCTCCCAATCTAAGGGGAAGAAGAAGAGAGGGAAGGCTGGCCAGGGCCGTGCGGCCGAACAGCCTCCCCCCACACCCCAGCAAGCCGAAGCGCAGCCTGGGACAGAGGAGGTTCCAATGGCCGAGGGTTAATGGACCTGAACCTCCTCCAAGCTAATATCAATCACTCCGCCAGAGCTCAGGACCTCCTGTTCCAGAGCATGGCGGAGTGGTCGATCCATGTCGCCGTGGTAGCCGAGCCCTACCGCGTCCCGACCGGGGATGATTGGGTGGGCGATAGAGACGGAGTGGTGGCCATGGCGTCCCGGTCCATAGCGGGTTCCCCGGCCTTTGTAGATGTGGTCCGAGGTCGGGGATACGTCTCGGCTCTTGTCGGCGACATCACGGTGGTTGGGGTGTACTTCTCGCCGAATCGGACTCTCGCCGACTTTGAACAGCTCCTTGCTGAGGTCGGCGTCCTGATCGGCAGAAGTCGCTCCGGCCGCGTGCTTGTCGCGGGGGACCTCAACGCGAAATCTGTGGCGTGGGGGTGCCCCGCGACGGACCCGCGTGGACGAGAGTTGGAGGAATGGGCGACAGCGACTGGACTCACGGTCCTGAACCGAGGGTCGGTCAACACATGCGTGCGGCAACAGGGCGGCTCCATTGTGGACGTCACCTTCGCTGATGCCGCCCTGGCGCGCCGTGTTCGGGGCTGGGAGGTGCTGGAGAATGTGGAGACGCTGTCGGACCACCGATATGTGAGGTTCGGCGTCTCCGCGTCTCCGGCTATCCCGAGCGGCCAAAACCGACCCTCGCGAGAGGACGGCCCTCGATGGTCGCTGTCGCGTATGGACCGGGATTTCCTGGTTGAGGTTGCCCTCGTGGAGGCGTGGTTCTCTGCGCCGCGAGAGGGCAACCTGGGTGAGGTTGAGGAGGAGGTGGCGCGTCTCGGCGCGGCGATGTCGCGGGTCTGCGACGGGGCCATGCCCAGAGTTCGCTCTGTCCCCTTGAGGCGAGGGGTGTATTGGTGGTCCGAAGAGCTCACGCTGCTGCGCGGATCCTGCGTGGCGGCGAGACGCCAATACACCCGGTGCCGCCGGCGGAGGAGACGGAACCTGGAGGAAGAAGAGCGGCTCTACTCCATCTACAGAGACGCGGTCAGGTCACTGCGCGTGGCCATCGGCGTGGCAAAAGATCGGGCGGACGATGAGATGCTGGCGACTTTGGACGGGGACCCATTTGGGAGGCCCTATAAGGCAGTTCGGAAGAAGCTCCGGCCTTGGGCCCCTCCTATTACACGGAGTCTCCAGCCTCTCATCGTCGAGTCGGTGGTCGCCGCTCTGTTTCCGGATAGAGCGGAAGGCGAGGTGCCCCGCATGGCGCCTGTCTTTGTGGAGGGAGACCAGAGCCCGGGCGTGCCCCCGGTCACAGGGGGAGAGTTGAGGGCGGCGGTGTTGCGCATGCGCGCGAAAAACACCGCCCCAGGCCCCGACGGCGTCCCTGGTCGCGCCTGGGCTCTGGCCTTAGGGCCGCTTGAGTCATGGGTTCGGGCTTTGTTTGATGCCTGTCTTGAGCAGGGCCAGTTTCCGGGAGAGTGGAAGAAGGGGAAACTGGTCCTGCTCCGGAAAGACGGTCGCCCGGCACACGAGCCGTCGGCGTACCGACCGATTGTGCTGCTGGACGAGGTGAGCAAGCTCTTCGAGCGGGTCATTGCTGCTCGCCTCGTCCACCACCTGGAGACGGTAGGGCCGGACCTTAGTGCCAACCAGTTTGGTTTCCGCAGGGGCAGGTCCACCATAGACGCAATTGCGCAGGTGAGGGCCCTTGCGGATAGTGCGGTGTCCCAGGGCGAGGTGTTAGTGGCGGTGTCTCTTGACATCGCCAACGCATTCAACACCTTGCCCTGGAACTGCATCAGGGAGGCGCTGAGGTACCACACGGTCCCTCAATACCTCCAAGGGATCGTGGCGGCCTACCTCTCCGAGCGATCGGTCGGATACCCTACCAGCGGAGGCTGGTCGGAGCGGGTCATGTCGTGCGGTGTTCCACAGGGTTCGGTTCTTGGACCCCTCCTGTGGAACATCGGGTACGACTGGGTTCTGCGCGGAGCCGTCTTGTCCTGCGTCAGCGTGATATGCTACGCGGATGACACGCTCGTGACGGCTCGCGGCAGAACCTTCAGGGAGGCTCGGATCAGGGCCACAGCCGGCGTGGCCCACGTCGTGGGCAGAATTCGGAGTTTGGGCCTGGAGGTGGCCCTACACAAGTCCGAGGCCCTGTGCTTCCATGGGCCTCGGAGAGCGCCTCCGGCGCGTTCCGAATTGGTGGTGGGAGGAACGTCCATCGGCGTCCAGCGTACGATGAAGTACCTGGGACTCATCCTCGACAGCCGATGGACGTTCGAGGAGCACTTTCGGCGTCTGGTCCCGAAGCTCGTGGGAGCCGCTGGAGCCCTGAGCCGGCTCCTGCCGAACCTGGGTGGACCGAGCTCACGGTGTCGCCGCCTGTACACGGGCGTGGTGCGATCCATGGCGCTCTACGGAGCGCCGATTTGGTCGGACACTCTGACCCCCCAAACCCGGGCCCTGCTGCGGAGGCCGCAGCGGGTCATGGCGGTCAGAGTGATACGGGGGTATCGCACCATCTCGTGCGAGGCGGCCTGCGCGTTGGCGGGCACACCGCCCTGGGACTTAGACGCCGAAGTGCTCTCTGGAGCGTACTGGCGGAGGGTGGATGCCCGAATCCGGGGGGAACACCCTGCGCCGGTGCAGGATCGTGCGTGGCGGCAGGCGGCGGAGGCCGATCTCGTCGCTCATTGGCGGGAGCGGCTTCTGGCGCCATCGGCCGGCCACCGTACGATCGAGGCGATCCGACCCGTCCTGGAGCTCTGGACGGGCCGGAAGCACGGGGCACTCTCGTTCCACCTTGCGCAGATCCTCTCGGGGCACGGTTGCTTCGGGAGGTATCTGTGCAGGGTCGCAAGGAGAGAGCCCACCGAGGAGTGCCACGAGTGCGGCCACGCTGAAGACACAGCGCAGCACACGCTGGAGTCATGCGTGCAGTGGGTGACACAGCGCGCCGCACTTGTGGCTGTAGTGGGGCCTGACCTCTCGCTGCCCACCATCGTTCACGCCATGGTGAGCAGCGAGACGTCCTGGAACGCCGTCGCCTCCTTTTGCGAGGAGGTGATGACGCAAAAGGAGGCAGCGGAACGGGCGCGGGAGGACGACGCAGCCGCGGACCCTCTCCGCCGCCGCAGAGCAGGACGCAGGCGGCGTGCTCACGACCGCCGTCTGCCGCCCTAGCGAGGAGCTCCGGGCGATGGGTTGGAGGTCTTCATCGCCCGTCGAGGTACGTCCTCGGGTCAGGAGGCGCACCAACATGTTCCTGGTGCGCCTCAGACGGAGTAAGGGGACCTAGATGAGTCCCCGCCGTGGAGGGTCTGCTCTGGCGGACGCCGCTGGCTGGGTCGCGGACGATTGCGCGAGTGTTCCCGTGACCCAGCCACCAGGCGACGCGTCGGAACATCGGTGGGTTTTAGTGGGTATTATAAATCGGGGCCGTCATGCCCCGTCGAGTCCCACACTACCTTCCGGAAGCATTGCAGTCCGCTGCAAGGCTTCCGGAAGGTGTGCGTAAATGCATTTCCCATCGTTAAAAAAAAAAAAAAAAAAAGGTTAGGTTAGGTTAGGTTAGGTTAGGTTAGGTTAGGTTAGGTTAGGTTAGGTTAGGTTAGGTTAGGTTAGGTTAGGTTAGGTTAGGTTAGGTTAGGTTGGGGGCGATACCGGTTCCTCCTCGTTGGTGCCCCTGGGCGCCTGGGTGCGCCGCCCCGCCCTTTACACGGGGCGAGGCACCCAGGATGGCTGATCACCGGTCTTTCCTATCTTTCTTCTCTTTTTGTAGCATACTCTTCTTTTGTATTATTTTATTTTTGTTTCGCTATCTTTCACCACCTTTTCTTCACTATCTTTCACTTTTTGTTACATTCTTCTTTACACTATTGTGTGTTTGCGTGTGTATTTCTGTGAGTGTTTGTGCGACGGATGGGCCCGTGGGCCCCGAACCCTAAGCTGGTAGCGTCCGGCGATGGGGTGCATTGCGAGTGGGCGACTACGCAACGAGGACGCGGGGCAGAATCACCCCTAAATGATCAATAAAATTATGGAAGGTTGCAACGACAAAAATATTCCCCGGGCGGGTCCCAACTCAGTTGGGGAATCCCGCACCCCCTCAGAGGAGGGGGTCTGGCCCACGTATACGGGGGGCGCCACCGCTGCAAGAAAGGAGAATAGGAAAAATAACGACTTTGGCAATGTTACACTGGACGATGAGAGGCAATCCGATTTGGCTACTATGACGACGGCGAGTGAGGGTTCGCGGGCAGGTACACCTGTCTCCACCCGCTCAAAATTTTACAGGAGATTAGGAAGTGGGAGCGGAGACAGCGGTGACGAGTCCACCGTCTCCCGAAACTTTGACATTGAGAAGGAGAAGACCAGGGCCACTTACAGGCGCAAAAGGCGCGGAAGTGAGATAGAGGACAGTCCTGAAAAGGACAGAGGAGCGGCTCAGAAGCCCTCCTCAAAACGTGGTAGAGGGAGACCTCCCACGACCGGAAAGTACGTTGGCTTAGCCAGGGCCAAAAAGGAGTATAATGACGAACTCTTGAGGTCCATCCAGATTGAGGCCGAACGAGAAATACTAGAGGCCGGGAAAAGAGTCCCAGTAGTGCGGATTCCCCGAATGTCGGGGAACTCCAGCGGCTCCGATGTGGCCGTGTTGGAGGAAAGGGAAATCACGGCGGCCTCTGTGGGCGCCGCGATTGCGGAAAGCCTTGGGGCCATTGATAGCGTGGCCCAGAAGTCCAAGAACCTGAAAGGGACTTCTGTTGCGACGCTCAAAAAAGCGACCAAGGCTCTAAGTGATGCTTTCTCGGTCATATTGGACAGAACGGCGTCGGACGAGAAGAAAGCCTTGGAGGCGGCAAACGCGCGCCTCTCCAAGGAACTCGCAGAAATGAAGGTGGAACTGGAGGCCGTCAAGCGCAAGTTGGCTGACGCCCAGCCACGGCCCGCTCCCATTTCCAAGGAGCTGGATGTGGAAGAGCTGCTACAGCGAGCGGTGCGCGAGGCGGTCTCGGTGACCAGTGCCCGGCTAGACGCGCGAATAGAGGGTCTCGAGGCCCGTCTCCTTCCGGAGCCACGCCTGAGGCCTCCTCTAGCCGCGGACAGAATACGCGACGAAGCCCGAGATGCAACACCATCGACGTCAAAGGCAAAAGAGAGGACTCCTGAGCCGGAGCCCGCGGTGTCGACTCTGTCGCCTCCGCTCAATCCCGGGCCGGCTCTGAAACAAAAGAAAAAGAGAGTCAAAAAGTCGGCCGCAGCCGCAGAGGCGGCAGCCGCTAGGCGCGACGCTGCCCCATCTGCGGCTGCGAAGGGACCAAATTCGGCCGAACAATGGTCGGAAGTGGTCAAGAGAGGAGGAAAAAAGCAAGGTAGCGCAGAAGGAAAGAAGGAGGAGCCCAAGAAAGGGCAGAAAAAGAAAAAGAGGAAGAGGAAAAAGAGAGGTGGTCTTCGCGCTCCGAAGACAGCTGCTGTAGTTGTGACGCTACTGCCGGACGCGGAGAAGAGGGGTGTGACGTATAAGTCCATCATGGACAAAGCCAAGCGGCACGTCGACATCGCCACCCTCGAGATACCGGCGGTGAAGTTTAAACAGGCCGTGACCGGGGCCCGCATGTACGAGGTCTCGGGAACGGCCTGCAAGGAGAAGGCCGACGCCCTCGCGGGCAAACTCAAGGAAGTACTCGGTGAGGAGGACGTCCGCGTATCTAGGCCACAGAAGTGCGCCGAGTTACGAATAACCGGCATGGACGACTCCGCCACTGCGACAGAGATCGCCGCGGCCGTCGCAAGATGCGGTTGCTGCCCGTCCGATGAGGTGAGAGTAGGAGAAATCCGGGTTGATCGGAGGGGACGCGGCTCGGCCTGGGTGAAGTGCCCGGTCGAGGCCGCAAAGGGCTTGACAGCGCCGGGAGTCAAGCTCTACGTTGGTTGGACCGTGGTGCGCGTGACACTCCTGTCGACGCGCACCATGCGGTGCTATAGATGTCACGAGGCGGGACATACCATAGCGAAGTGCCCCTCGGAAGTCGACCGCGGAGACCTCTGCTTCCGGTGTGGTCAACCCGGCCATGTGGTCAAAGTTTGCGGCAACCCACCTCACTGCGCGGTCTGTGCGGCGAACGGTGGGAAGGCGGATCACGTCGTAGGAAGCAAACCCTGCAAGACACCGCCGAAGAAGGGAAAGGGCTCCAATAAGAGCCAAACGCCCAAGGCTGCCACACCATCTACGGCGGCCTCTGGTGCGGGAGCGACCCCCATGGACGCCCAATAACGGCTCCCCAAAGGTTCTTGCAGGGTAACTTGAACCACAGCGCTCAAGCGCAAGATCTGTGGGTTCAAGAAATGCTGAAGAGGTCCGTCGATATCGGAATAATCGCTGAGCCATACCGGATCCTCCCAAGGGGCGACTGGCTGGGCGACGCGGACTCGACGGTGGCGGTGGTATTTGGTCCGAAAACTGTCCCTCCATCTTCCAGGAGGACGGCGAGGGGCCACGGCTTCGTTGCTGCGGATCTGGGGACTCTCACTGTCGTGGGGGTCTACTTTTCCCCTAATCGACCCATCGCCGACTTTGAGGCTTTCCTCCTCCGACTAACACCCGTCGTGAATGGAGCAGCCAATCCCGTTGTTGTCGCCGGAGACTTTAACGCCAAATCCACGCGTTGGGGTTCTCCGGCGACGGACGCGAGAGGCAGAGTCATGACAGACTGGCTCACAGCCACGGGCCTGGTCGTGGCAAACAGAGGTGCCGCTAGCACGTGCGTCCGGCGGCAAGGTGAGTCAATTGTGGACCTGACCTTAGTCAGCCCATCAATTGCTCGCCGAATGAGCGGCTGGAGGGTCCTCGAAGAGGTCGAGACCCTCTCGGACCACCTTTATATAGGTTTCGACCTAACTCCTTCGTCGGATACTGGTCGCCGAACTCCATCCGGTGGCGGCCCAAGGTGGTCCCTGAGAGGTCTGGATCGAGACCTTCTCGAGGAGGCGGCAATCGTCGCGTCGTGGGCGCCTCTTCCGTCGGATGACGTCGAGGAGTGCGCGGAGTGGCTCAACGAGGCGGCTCGCAATATCTGCGACGCCTCTATGCCCCGCGTTAAATCCGTCGTGCCCAGACGCCAGACTTATTGGTGGCGCCCAGAGCTCAGACGACTCCGCGAGGATTGTGTGGCGGCCCGACGCCGATACCAGAGATACCGCAGGCGGCGGTACAGGGAAGAGGCCGACGAGGAGGCCATTTACGACGGCTACCGGCAGGCGCGGCACGCTATGCGCGAAGCGATAAAAGCGGCGAAGAAGGAGGCCTGGGAAGAGTTCCTCAACACCCTGGAACAGGACCCGTGGGGCAAGCCGTACAAATGGGTGAGGCAAAAGCTTCGCCCAGCTGCCCCACCGTTGACTCAGCATATGGAGCTGGACCTTCGTCGCTCCGTACTCTCGACCCTGTTTCCGTCTGAGGCCGAGTGGTCGCCGCCATCAATGCGACCACCTAGTGCGGAGCCAGACGATGAAGAAGACATACCGCCTGTGACGGCTGGAGAGCTGGCGGCCGCAGTTCATAAAATGAGCCTTAAAAACAAGGCTCCCGGATTGGATGGGGTCCCCGGTCGCGTCTGGGTGCTGGCAATGCGGCATATGGAGGAGCATGTACGGGAGCTCTTCACCAAGTGCCTGGTGCAGGGGCGTATCCCACGCCGGTGGAAGTCCGGGAAGCTCGTTTTGCTCCGCAAGCACGGACGACCGGAGGACCAGCCGTCGGCCTACCGCCCGATCGTCTTGATCGACGAGATCTGCAAAACCATAGAGAGGGTCATCGTCAGGCGCCTCACCCAACATCTTGAAGGCGCCGGCCCGAACTTGAGCGATGCTCAGTTTGGGTTCAGATCTCGTCGATCGACGATAGATGCGGTGGCACGGATACGGCGAATCTCGGAGGAGGAGATCTCCCGGGGTGGGGTGGTGCTGGTAGTCTCGTTGGACATAACCAACGCATTTAACACCCTGCCCTGGGAAACAATAAAGGAGGGACTTCGGTACCACCGAGTGCCCAGATATCTTCGCCGAACAATTGGCAACTATCTGTCGGAGCGCTCGGTGCAGTACCCAACCGAAGAGGGCTGGGAGGAGCTGCAAGTAGTCTGCGGCGTCCCACAGGGTTCGGCTCTCGGTCCGGAACTGTGGGACATAGGATATGACCACGTGCTGCGCGGCGCCACTCTTCCAGGCGTGGAGCTCGTCGCGTATGCAGACGACACCGCGGTCGTGTGCCGCGCCAAAACGCACCGCGAGGCGACAATCCTGGCGACGGCGGCAGTCGCACAAGTTGTGCGAAGAATCCAGTCGTTGGGACTGATGGTGGCGCTGAATAAATCAGAGGCCCTGTTGTTCCACGGGCCTAGAAACGCGCCTCCGCCGGACCTGGCGGTGGTAGTGAGCGGGACGAGGATCCAGGTTGCGTCCACGATGACCTACCTCGGCCTGGTTCTCGACAGCCGGTGGTCATTTAAGGAACACTTCCGCCGGCTGTCAGAGAAGGTGAAGAAGTCCGCGGGAGCCTTGGCCTCGCTGCTCCCGAATCTCGGGGGCCCGAGCTTGATTTGTCGGCGTCTCTACATGGGTGTAGTTCGATCTATGGTCATGTACGGGGCGCCGATCTGGGCGGATGGCCTGCTGCCGGAGAACAGGCTGGCCCTGGGACGGCTGCAGCGGGTGATGGCGACGCGAGCAGTCCGAGGATATCGTACTATCTCTCGTGACGCATCGTGCCTCCTTGCTGGCAGCGTCCCTTGGGATTTGGACGCTCAAACCCTCGCCGATGTGTACTGGCGTGGCGCAGCGGTCCGCGCGGAGGGAAGCAACCCCCTACCAGACGCCGTACGTCGGTGGAGGGACCGTGCTAAAGAGGTGGCAGTCGAGCTCTGGAAGGAGCGACTCCTGGAGCCACAGGCGAGCGTGGACTTGGTGCAGGCTATCCGCCCAGTACTGAAAGAGTGGTTAGCAAGAAAGTACGGCGCGCTCTCGTTCCGACTCACGCAGGTGTTGACCGGACACGGCTGTTTCGGCCGTTACCTGTGTGAGATCGCGAACCGAGAGGAGAGTACGCGCTGTCACCACTGCGACGATGACCGGGACACGGCGGAGCATACCGTCACTGCCTGTCCTGCCTGGACAGGACAACGGGCGGCCCTCACGGCCGCCATTGGACATGACCTCTCGCTGCCAGCGTTGGTTCGCGCCATGCTGGCAGGCGAACCCGGATGGACAGCGGTGCAGACCTTCTGCGAGGAGGTTGTCGCCGCGAAGGAGGAGGCCGAGCGCGTGCGGGAGTTGGAGGCGCTCGACCCCCGCCGAAGAAGACGGCTGAGGCGTCGACGAGTCGTCCATGATGACAACTTGCCGCCTTAGCCGGGGGGCTCGGGGCGGCGGCATGGGGATGCCGTCGCCCAACGAATCGAGTCCCCGAGTGGGTCGCGATGCGCTGCGTATTCTTCGCGCATCGCGACACCCTGGAGAGATGGGCCCACGCAAGCCCCGAGGGGGCCTCTGTTCGGCCCTTAGGAGCCCAAAAGCTCCAAAGAAGATGGGCCTGCCGTGAGACGCAGGCGAAGCCATGCAGGACAGCGGATGAAGGCTCACGCGTACTCGCAACCCTGCATGGAGCACAGAAGAATACCGTCGGGTTTTAGTGGGTGCAAGCCCCACATACCCGTGGGGGAGTCCCCAATTCCCCCGGGATGCGTCAGGCATTTCCCGACGAAAAAAAAAAAAAAAAAAAAAAAAAGGTTAGGTTAGGTTAGGTTAGGTTAGGTTAGGTTAGGTTAGGTTAGGTTAGGTTAGGTTAGGTTAGGTTAGGTTAGGTTAGGTTAGGTTAGGTTAGGTTGGGGGCGATACCGGTTCCTCCTCGTTGGTGCCCCTGGGCGCCTGGGTGCGCCGCCCCGCCCTTTACACGGGGCGAGGCACCCAGGATGGCTGATCACCGGTCTTTCCTATCTTTCTTCTCTTTTTGTAGCATACTCTTCTTTTGTATTATTTTATTTTTGTTTCGCTATCTTTCACCACCTTTTCTTCACTATCTTTCACTTTTTGTTACATTCTTCTTTACACTATTGTGTGTTTGCGTGTGTATTTCTGTGAGTGTTTGTGCGACGGATGGGCCCGTGGGCCCCGAACCCTAAGCTGGTAGCGTCCGGCGATGGGGTGCATTGCGAGTGGGCGACTACGCAACGAGGACGCGGGGCAGAATCACCCCTAAATGATCAATAAAATTATGGAAGGTTGCAACGACAAAAATATTCCCCGGGCGGGTCCCAACTCAGTTGGGGAATCCCGCACCCCCTCAGAGGAGGGGGTCTGGCCCACGTATACGGGGGGCGCCACCGCTGCAAGAAAGGAGAATAGGAAAAATAACGACTTTGGCAATGTTACACTGGACGATGAGAAGCAATCCGATTTGGCTACTATGACGACGGCGAGTGAGGGTTCGCGGGCAGGTACACCTGTCTCCACCCGCTCAAAATTTTACAGGAGATTAGGAAGTGGGAGCGGAGACAGCGGTGACGAGTCCACCGTCTCCCGAAACTTTGACATTGAGAAGGAGAAGACCAGGGCCACTTACAGGCGCAAAAGGCGCGGAAGTGAGATAGAGGACAGTCCTGAAAAGGACAGAGGAGCGGCTCAGAAGCCCTCCTCAAAACGTGGTAGAGGGAGACCTCCCACGACCGGAAAGTACGTTGGCTTAGCCAGGGCCAAAAAGGAGTATAATGACGAACTCTTGAGGTCCATCCAGATTGAGGCCGAACGAGAAATACTAGAGGCCGGGAAAAGAGTCCCAGTAGTGCGGATTCCCCGAATGTCGGGGAACTCCAGCGGCTCCGATGTGGCCGTGTTGGAGGAAAGGGAAATCACGGCGGCCTCTGTGGGCGCCGCGATTGCGGAAAGCCTTGGGGCCATTGATAGCGTGGCCCAGAAGTCCAAGAACCTGAAAGGGACTTCTGTTGCGACGCTCAAAAAAGCGACCAAGGCTCTAAGTGATGCTTTCTCGGTCATATTGGACAGAACGGCGTCGGACGAGAAGAAAGCCTTGGAGGCGGCAAACGCGCGCCTCTCCAAGGAACTCGCAGAAATGAAGGTGGAACTGGAGGCCGTCAAGCGCAAGTTGGCTGACGCCCAGCCACGGCCCGCTCCCATTTCCAAGGAGCTGGATGTGGAAGAGCTGTTACAGCGAGCGGTGCGCGAGGCGGTCTCGGTGACCAGTGCCCGGCTAGACGCGCGAATAGAGGGTCTCGAGGCCCGTCTCCTTCCGGAGCCACGCCTGAGGCCTCCTCTAGCCGCGGACAGAATACGCGACGAAGCCCGAGATGCAACACCATCGACGTCGAAGGCAAAAGAGAGGACTCCTGAGCCGGAGCCCGCGGTGTCGACTCTGTCGCCTCCGCTCAATCCCGGGCCGGTTCTAAAACAAAAGAAAAAGAGAGTCAAAAAGTCGGCCGCAGCCGCAGAGGCGGCAGCCGCTAGGCGCGACGCTGCCCCATCTGCAGCTGCGAAGGGACCAAATTCGGCCGAACAATGGTCGGAAGTGGTCAAAGGAGGAGGAAAGAAGCAAGGTAGGGCAGAAGGAAAGAAGGAGGAGCCCAAGAATGAGCGGGAAAAGAAAAAGAGAAAGAGGAAAAAGAGAGGTGGTCTTCGCGCTCCAAAAACAGCTGCGGTAGTTGTGACGCTACTGCCGGACGCGGAGAAGAGGGGTGTGACGTATAAGTCTATCATGGACAAAGCCAAGCGGCACGTCGACATCGCCACCCTCGAGATACCGGCGGTGAAGTTTAAACAGGCCGTGACCGGGGCCCGCATGTACGAGGTCTCGGGAACGGCCTGCAAGGAGAAGGCCGACGCCCTCGCGGGCAAACTAAAGGAAGTACTCGGTGAGGAGGACGTCCGCGTGTCTAGGCCACAGAAGTGCGCCGAGTTACGCTTAACCGGCATGGACGACTCCGCCACTGCGACAGAGATCGCCGCGGCCGTCGCAAGATGTGGTTGCTGCCCGTCCGCAGAGGTCAGAGTAGGAGAAATCTGGGTCGATCGGAGTGGACGCGGCTCGGCCTGGGTGAAGTGCCCGGTCGAGGCCGCAAAGTGCTTGACAGCGCCGGGTGCCAAGCTCTACGTTGGATGGACCGTGGTGCGTGTGACACTCCTGTCGACACGCACCATGCGGTGCTATAGATGTCACGAGGCGGGACATACTAGAGCGAAGTGCCCCTCGGAAGTCGATCGCGGAGACCTCTGTTTCCGGTGTGGCCAACCCGGCCATACGGTCAAGGTTTGCGGCAACCCACCTCACTGCGCGGTTTGTGCGGCGAACGGTGGAAAGGCGGACCACGTCGTAGGGAGCAAACCCTGCAAGACACCGCCGAAGAAGGGAAAGGGCTCCAATAAGAGCCAAACGCCCAAGGCTGCCACACCATCTACGGCGGCCTCTGGTGTGGGAGCGACCCCCATGGACGCCCAATAACGGCTCCCCAAAGGTTCTTGCAGGGTAACTTGAACCACAGCGCTCAAGCGCAAGATCTGTGGGTTCAAGAAATGCTGAAGAGGTCCGTCGATATCGGAATAATCGCTGAGCCATACCGGATCCTCCCAAGGGGCGACTGGCTGGGCGACGCGGACTCGACGGTGGCGGTGGTATTTGGTCCGAAAACTGTCCCTCCATCTTCCAGGAGGACGGCGAGGGGCCACGGCTTCGTCGCTGCGGATCTGGGGACTCTCACTGTCGTGGGGGTCTACTTTTCCCCTAATCGACCCATCGCCGACTTTGAGGCTTTCCTCCTCCGACTAACACCCGTCGTGAATGGAGCAGCCAATCCCGTTGTTGTCGCCGGAGACTTTAACGCCAAATCCACGCGTTGGGGTTCTCCGGCGACGGACGCGAGAGGCAGAGTCATGTCAGACTGGCTCACAGCCACGGGCCTGGTCGTGGCAAACAGAGGTAGCGCTAGCACGTGCGTCCGGCGGCAAGGTGAGTCAATTGTGGACCTGACTTTAGTCAGCCCATCAATTGCTCGCCGAATGAGCGGCTGGAGGGTCCTCGAAGAGGTCGAGACCCTCTCGGACCACCTTTATATAGGTTTCGACCTATCCCCTTCGTCGGATACTGGTCGCCGAACTCCATCCGGTGGCGGCCCAAGGTGGTCCCTGAGAGGTCTGGATCGAGACCTTCTCGAGGAGGCGGCAATCGTCGCGTCGTGGGCGCCTCTTCCGTCGGACGACGTCGAGGAGTGCGCGGAGTGGCTCAACGAGGCGGCTCGCAATATCTGCGACGCCTCTATGCCCCGCGTTAAACCCGTCGTGCCCAGACGCCAGACTTATTGGTGGCGTCCAGAGCTCAGGCGACTCCGCGAGGATTGTGTGGCGGCCCGACGCCGATACCAGAGATACCGCAGGCGGCGGTACAGGGAAGAGGCCGAAGAGGAGGCCATTTACGACGGCTACCGTCAGGCGCGGCACGCTATGCGCGAAGCCATAAAAGCGGCAAAGAAGGAGGCCTGGGAAGAGTTCCTCAACACCCTGGAACAGGACCCGTGGGGCAAGCCGTACAAATGGGTGAGGCAAAAGCTTCGCCCAGCTGCCCCACCGCTGACCCAGCATATGGAGCCGGACCTCCGTCGCTCCGTACTCTCGACCCTATTTCCATCTGGGGCCGAGTGGTCGCCGCCATCAATGCGACCACCTAGTGCGGAGTCAGACGACGAGGAGGACATACCGCCCGTGACGGCTGGAGAGCTGGCGGCCGCGGTTCATAAAATGAGCCTTAAAAACAAGGCTCCCGGATTGGATGGGGTCCCCGGTCGCGTCTGGGTGCTGGCAATGCGGCACATGGAGGAGCATGTACGGGAGCTCTTCACCAAGTGCCTGGTGCAGGGGCGTATCCCTCGCCGTTGGAAGTCCGGGAAGCTCGTCTTGCTCCGCAAGCACGGACGACCGGAGGACCAGCCGTCGGCCTATCGCCCGATCGTCTTGATCGACGAGATTTGCAAAACCCTAGAGAGGGTCATCGTCAGGCGCATCACCCAACATCTGGAAGGCGCCGGCCCGAACTTGAGCGATGCTCAGTTTGGGTTCAGATCTCGTCGATCGACGATAGATGCGGTGGCACGGATACGGAGAATCTCGGAGGAGGAGATCTCCCAGGGTGGGGTGGTGCTGGTAGTCTCGTTGGACATAACCAACGCATTTAACACCCTGCCCTGGGAGACAATTAAGGAGGGACTTCGGTACCACCGAGTGCCCAGATATCTTCGCCGAACAATCGGCAACTATCTGTCGGAGCGCTCGGTGCAGTACCCAACCGAAGAGGGCTGGGAGGAGCTGCAAGTAGTCTGCGGCGTCCCACAGGGTTCGGCTCTCGGTCCGGAACTGTGGGACATAGGATATGACCACGTGCTGCGCGGCGCCACTCTTCCAGGCGTGGAGCTCGTCGCGTATGCAGACGACACCGGGGTCGTGTGCCGCGCCAAAACACACCGCGAGGCGACAATCCTGGCGACGGCGGCAGTCGCACAAGTTGTGCGAAGAATCCAGTCGTTGGGACTGAAGGTGGCGCTGAACAAGTCGGAGGCCCTGTTGTTCCACGGGCCTAGAAACGCGCCTCCGCCGGACCTGGCGGTAGTAGTGAGCGGGACGAGGATCCAAGTTGCGTCCACAATGACCTACCTCGGCCTGGTTCTCGACAGCCGGTGGTCATTTAAGGAACACTTCCGCCGGCTGTCAGAGAAGGTGAAGAAGTCCGCGGGAGCCCTGGCCTCGTTGCTCCCGAATCTCGGGGGCCCGAACTTGACTTGTCGGCGTCTCTACATGGGTGTAGTTCGTTCTATGGTCATGTACGGGGCGCCGATCTGGGCGGATGGCCTGCTGCCGGAGAACAAGCTGGCCCTGGGACGGCTGCAGCGAGTGATGGCGACGCGAGCAGTCCGAGGATATCGCACTATCTCTCGTGACGCATCGTGCCTCCTTGCTGGCAGCGTCCCTTGGGATTTGGACGCTCAAACCCTCGCCGATGTGTACTGGCGTGGCGCAGCGGTCCGCGCGGAGGGAAGCAACCCCCTTCCGGACGCAGTACGTCGGTGGAGGGACCGAGCTGGAGAGGTGGCAGTCGAGCTCTGGAAGGAGCGACTCCTGGAGCCACAGGCGAGTGTGGACTTGGTGCAGGCTATCCGCCCAGTACTGAAAAAGTGGTTGGCAAGGAAGTACGGCGCGCTCTCGTTCCGACTCACGCAGGTGCTGACCGGACACGGCTGTTTCGGCCGATACCTGTGTGAGATCGCGAACCGAGAGGAGAGTACGCGCTGTCACCACTGCGACGATGACCGGGACACGGCGGAGCATACCGTCTCTACCTGTCCCGCCTGGACAGGACAACGGGCGGCCCTCACGGCCGCCATCGGACATGACCTCTCGCTGCCAGCGTTGGTTCGCGCCATGCTGGCAGGCGAACCCGGATGGACAGCGGTGCAGACCTTCTGCGAGGAGGTTGTCGCCGCGAAGGAGGAGGCCGAGCGCGTGCGGGAGTTGGAGGCGCTCGACCCCCGCCGAAGAAGACGGCTGAGGCGTCGACGAGTCGTCCATGATGACAACTTGCCGCCTTAGCCGGGGGGCTCGGGGCGGCGGCATGGGGATGCCGTCGCCCAACGAATCGAGTCCCCGAGTGGGTCGCGATGCGCTGCGTATTCTTCGCGCATCGCGACACCCTGGAGAGATGGGCCCACGCAAGCCCCGAGGGGGCCTCTGTTCGGCCCTTAGGAGCCCAAAAGCTCCAAAGAAGATGGGCCTGCCGTGAGACGCAGGCGAAGCCATGCAGGACAGCGGATGAAGGCTCACGCGTACTCGCAACCCTGCATGGAGCACAGAAGAATACCGTCGGGTTTTAGTGGGTGCGAGCCCCACATACCCGTGGGGGAGTCCCCAATTCCCCCGGGATGCGTCAGGCATTTCCCGACGATAAAAAAAAAAAAAAAAAAAAAAAAAAAAAAAAAAAAAAAAAAGGTTAGGTTAGGTTAGGTTAGGTTAGGTTAGGTTAGGTTAGGTTAGGTTAGGTTCCCGTGTGGGGTTGCTGGTCCCCCATCGGGCGCGTCCCCCCGGTGGCGGATGGGGGAACGCCTCCCAGATATGGGAGGTACCGGGGAAACCCGGCGCGGACCAAAACCAGCAGGGGGTTGCCGCTTGGAGGATCCTGGTACTTCTCTGTTCATCAGAGTGGACTGTGGAGACTCCGGGCGGCGACAATTGGGGGGGAGGCTTTCGGGCCGTGAGGAAGAAAACCTCGTTAAAAAATTACAGGAGGGGGTGGCAACGCCCTGCGCGGCGGGTCCGCCGGTCTTTGGCCGGTGGGCGCTGGCTTCGGCCACCGTCGGGCAACCCGTAATCCGCACTGAGCGGAACCGGGGGCCCCACGCACTGAGCGAGGGGCCGCGAGGAAGAAAACCTCTATAAAAAATTACACGAGGGGTGAACCTCTTGAGGGTCGCCTGCGGGTGTGGCCCTCTTGAGGGTTGCCTCTAGCGAGGAACTCCGGGTGATGGAATGGCGTATCCGTCGCCCGTTGAGACGCCTCGGGTCGGGGGGCGCACCATTATGTTCCTGGTGCGCCTCAGACGGTGTTAGGGGGCCTTTAGGTCCCCCGGTGGAGGGTCTGCCTCGGCGGACGGCGCCGGCTGGGTCGCGGATGATTGCGCAAGTGTACCCGTAACCCAGCCACCAGGCGACACGGAGGAACATCGCTGGGTTTTAGTGGGTATTATAAATCGGGGCCGTCATGCCCCGTCGAGTCCCACACTACCTTCCGGAAGCATTGCAGTCCGCTGTAAGGCTTCCGGAGGGTGTGCGTAAATGCATTTCCCAGCGTCAAAAAAAAAAAAAAAAAAAAAAAAAAAAAAAAAAAAAAAAAAAAAAAAAAAAAAAAAAAAAAAAAAAAAAAGGTTAGGTTAGGTTAGGTTAGGTTAGGTTAGGTTAGGTTAGGTTAGGTTAGGTTGGGGGCGGGGGCGATACCGGTTCCTCCTCGTTGGTGCCCCTGGGCGCCTGGGTGCGCCGCCCCGCCCTTTACACGGGGCGAGGCACCCAGGATGGCTGATCACCGGTCTTTCCTATCTTTCTTCTCTTTTTGTAGCATACTCTTCTTTTGTATTATTTTTATTTTTGTTTCGCTATCTTTCACCACCTTTTCTTCACTATCTTTCACTTTTTGTTACATTCTTCTTTACACTATTGTGTGTTTGCGTGTGTATTTCTGTGAGTGTTTGTGCGACGGATGGGCCCGTGGGCCCCGAACCCTAAGCTGGTAGCGTCCGGCGATGGGGTGCATTGCGAGTGGGCGACTACGCAACGAGGACGCGGGGCAGAATCACCCCTAAATGATCAATAAAATTATGGAAGGTTGCAACGACAAAAATATTCCCCGGGCGGGTCCCAACTCAGTTGGGGAATCCCGCACCCCCTCAGAGGAGGGGGTCTGGCCCACGTATACGGGGGGCGCCACCGCTGCAAGAAAGGAGAATAGGAAAAATAACGACTTTGGCAATGTTACACTGGACGATGAGAGGCAATCCGATTTGGCTACTATGACGACGGCGAGTGAGGGTTCGCGGGCAGGTACACCTGTCTCCACCCGCTCAAAATTTTACAGGAGATTAGGAAGTGGGAGCGGAGACAGCGGTGACGAGTCCACCGTCTCCCGAAACTTTGACATTGAGAAGGAGAAGACCAGGGCCACTTACAGGCGCAAAAGGCGCGGAAGTGAGATAGAGGACAGTCCTGAAAAGGACAGAGGAGCGGCTCAGAAGCCCTCCTCAAAACGTGGTAGAGGGAGACCTCCCACGACCGGAAAGTACGTTGGCTTAGCCAGGGCCAAAAAGGAGTATAATGACGAACTCTTGAGGTCCATCCAGATTGAGGCCGAACGAGAAATACTAGAGGCCGGGCAAAGAGTCCCAGTAGTGCGGATTCCCCGAATGTCGGGGAACTCCAGCGGCTCCGATGTGGCCGTGTTGGAGGAAAGGGAAATCACGGCGGCCTCTGTGGGCGCCGCGATTGCGGAAAGCCTTGGGGCCATTGATAGCGTGGCCCAGAAGTCCAAGAACCTGAAAGGGACTTCTGTTGCGACGCTCAAAAAAGCGACCAAGGCTCTAAGTGATGCTTTCTCGGTCATATTGGACAGAACGGCGTCGGACGAGAAGAAAGCCTTGGAGGCGGCAAACGCGCGCCTCTCCAAGGAACTCGCAGAAATGAAGGTGGAACTGGAGGCCGTCAAGCGCAAGTTGGCTGACGCCCAGCCACGGCCCGCTCCCATTTCCAAGGAGCTGGATGTGGAAGAGCTGCTACAGCGAGCGGTGCGCGAGGCGGTCTCGGTGACCAATGCCCGGCTAGACGCGCGAATAGAGGGTCTCGAGGCCCGTCTCCTTCCGGAGCCACGCCTGAGGCCTCCTCTAGCCGCGGACAGAATACGCGACGAAGCCCGAGATGCAACACCATCGACGTCGAAGGCAAAAGAGAGGACTCCTGAGCCGGAGCCCGCGGTGTCGACTCTGTCGCCTCCGCTCAATCCCGGGCCGGCTCTGAAACAAAAGAAAAAGAGAGTCAAAAAGTCGGCCGCAGCCGCAGAGGCGGCAGCCGCTAGGCGCGACGCTGCCCCATCTGCGGCTGCGAAGGGACCAAATTCGGCCGAACAATGGTCGGAAGTGGTCAAGAGAGGAGGAAAAAAGCAAGGTAGCGCAGAAGGAAAGAAGGAGGAGCCCAAGAATGGGCAGAAAAAGAAAAAGAGGAAGAGGAAAAAGAGAGGTGGTCTTCGCGCTCCGAAGACAGCTGCTGTAGTTGTGACGCTACTGCCGGACGCGGAGAAGAGGGGTGTGACGTATAAGTCCATCATGGACAAAGCCAAGCGGCACGTCGACATCGCCACCCTCGAGATACCGGCGGTGAAGTTTAAACAGGCCGTGACCGGGGCCCGCATGTACGAGGTCTCGGGAACGGCCTGCAAGGAGAAGGCCGACGCCCTCGCGGGCAAACTCAAGGAAGTACTCGGTGAGGAGGACGTCCGCGTATCTAGGCCACAGAAGTGCGCCGAGTTACGAATAACCGGCATGGACGACTCCGCCACTGCGACAGAGATCGCCGCGGCCGTCGCAAGATGCGGTTGCTGCCCGTCCGATGAGGTGAGAGTAGGAGAAATCCGGGTTGATCGGAGGGGACGCGGCTCGGCCTGGGTGAAGTGCCCGGTCGAGGCCGCAAAGGGCTTGACAGCGCCGGGAGTCAAGCTCTACGTTGGTTGGACCGTGGTGCGCGTGACACTCCTGTCGACGCGCACCATGCGGTGCTATAGATGTCACGAGGCGGGACATACCATAGCGAAGTGCCCCTCGGAAGTCGACCGCGGAGACCTCTGCTTCCGGTGTGGTCAACCCGGCCATGTGGTCAAAGTTTGCGGCAACCCACCTCACTGCGCGGTCTGTGCGGCGAACGGTGGGAAGGCGGATCACGTCGTAGGAAGCAAACCCTGCAAGACACCGCCGAAGAAGGGAAAGGGCTCCAATAAGAGCCAAACGCCCAAGGCTGCCACACCATCTACGGCGGCCTCTGGTGCGGGAGCGACCCCCATGGACGCCCAATAACGGCTCCCCAAAGGTTCTTGCAGGGTAACTTGAACCACAGCGCTCAAGCGCAAGATCTGTGGGTTCAAGAAATGCTGAAGAGGTCCGTCGATATCGGAATAATCGCTGAGCCATACCGGATCCTCCCAAGGGGCGACTGGCTGGGCGACGCGGACTCGACGGTGGCGGTGGTATTTGGTCCGAAAACTGTCCCTCCATCTTCCAGGAGGACGGCGAGGGGCCACGGCTTCGTTGCTGCGGATCTGGGGACTCTCACTGTCGTGGGGGTCTACTTTTCCCCTAATCGACCCATCGCCGACTTTGAGGCTTTCCTCCTCCGACTAACACCCGTCATGAATGGAGCAGCCAATCCCGTTGTTGTCGCCGGAGACTTTAACGCCAAATCCACACGTTGGGGTTCTCCGGCGACGGACGCGAGAGGCAGAGTCATGACAGACTGGCTCACAGCCACGGGCCTGGTCGTGGCAAACAGAGGTGCCGCTAGCACGTGCGTCCGGCGGCAAGGTGAGTCAATTGTGGACCTGACCTTAGTCAGCCCATCAATTGCTCGCCGAATGAGCGGCTGGAGGGTCCTCGAAGAGGTCGAGACCCTCTCGGACCACCTTTATATAGGTTTCGACCTAACTCCTTCGTCGGATACTGGTCGCCGAACTCCATCCGGTGGCGGCCCAAGGTGGTCCCTGAGAGGTCTGGATCGAGACCTTCTCGAGGAGGCGGCAATCGTCGCGTCGTGGGCGCCTCTTCCGTCGGATGACGTCGAGGAGTGCGCGGAGTGGCTCAACGAGGCGGCTCGCAATATCTGCGACGCCTCTATGCCCCGCGTTAAATCCGTCGTGCCCAGACGCCAGACTTATTGGTGGCGCCCAGAGCTCAGACGACTCCGCGAGGATTGTGTGGCGGCCCGACGCCGATACCAGAGATACCGCAGGCGGCGGTACAGGGAAGAGGCCGACGAGGAGGCCATTTACGACGGCTACCGGCAGGCGCGGCACGCTATGCGCGAAGCGATAAAAGCGGCGAAGAAGGAGGCCTGGGAAGAGTTCCTCAACACCCTGGAACAGGACCCGTGGGGCAAGCCGTACAAATGGGTGAGGCAAAAGCTTCGCCCAGCTGCCCCACCGCTGACCCAGCATATGGAGCTGGACCTTCGTCGCTCCGTACTCTCGACCCTGTTTCCGTCTGGGGCCGAGTGGTCGCCGCCATCAATGCGACCACCTAGTGCGGAGCCAGACGATGAAGAAGACATACCGCCCGTGACGGCTGGAGAGCTGGCGGCCGCAGTTCATAAAATGAGCCTTAAAAACAAGGCTCCCGGATTGGATGGGGTCCCCGGTCGCGTCTGGGTGCTGGCAATGCGGCATATGGAGGAGCATGTACGGGAGCTCTTCACCAAGTGCCTGGTGCAGGGGCGTATCCCACGCCGGTGGAAGTCCGGGAAGCTCGTTTTGCTCCGCAAGCACGGACGACCGGAGGACCAGCCGTCGGCCTACCGCCCGATCGTCTTGATCGACGAGATCTGCAAAACCATAGAGAGGGTCATCGTCAGGCGCCTCACCCAACATCTTGAAGGCGCCGGCCCGAACTTGAGCGATGCTCAGTTTGGGTTCAGATCTCGTCGATCGACGATAGATGCGGTGGCACGGATACGGCGAATCTCGGAGGAGGAGATCTCCCGGGGTGGGGTGGTGCTGGTAGTCTCGTTGGACATAACCAACGCATTTAACACCCTGCCCTGGGAAACAATAAAGGAGGGACTTCGGTACCACCGAGTGCCCAGATATCTTCGCCGAACAATTGGCAACTATCTGTCGGAGCGCTCGGTGCAGTACCCAACCGAAGAGGGCTGGGAGGAGCTGCAAGTAGTCTGCGGCGTCCCACAGGGTTCGGCTCTCGGTCCGGAACTGTGGGACATAGGATATGACCACGTGCTGCGCGGCGCCACTCTTCCAGGCGTGGAGCTCGTCGCGTATGCAGACGACACCGCGGTCGTGTGCCGCGCCAAAACGCACCGCGAGGCGACAATCCTGGCGACGGCGGCAGTCGCACAAGTTGTGCGAAGAATCCAGTCGTTGGGACTGATGGTGGCGCTGAATAAATCAGAGGCCCTGTTGTTCCACGGGCCTAGAAACGCGCCTCCGCCGGACCTGGCGGTGGTAGTGAGCGGGACGAGGATCCAGGTTGCGTCCACGATGACCTACCTCGGCCTGGTTCTCGACAGCCGGTGGTCATTTAAGGAACACTTCCGCCGGCTGTCAGAGAAGGTGAAGAAGTCCGCGGGAGCCTTGGCCTCGCTGCTCCCGAATCTCGGGGGCCCGAGCTTGATTTGTCGGCGTCTCTACATGGGTGTAGTTCGATCTATGGTCATGTACGGGGCGCCGATCTGGGCGGATGGCCTGCTGCCGGAGAACAGGCTGGCCCTGGGACGGCTGCAGCGGGTGATGGCGACGCGAGCAGTCCGAGGATATCGTACTATCTCTCGTGACGCATCGTGCCTCCTTGCTGGCAGCGTCCCTTGGGATTTGGACGCTCAAACCCTCGCCGATGTGTACTGGCGTGGCGCAGTGGTCCGCGCGGAGGGAAGCAACCCCCTACCAGACGCCGTACGTCGGTGGAGGGACCGTGCTAAAGAGGTGGCAGTCGAGCTCTGGAAGGAGCGACTCCTGGAGCCACAGGCGAGCGTGGACTTGGTGCAGGCTATCCGCCCAGTACTGAAAGAGTGGTTAGCAAGAAAGTACGGCGCGCTCTCGTACCGACTCACGCAGGTGTTGACCGGACACGGCTGTTTCGGCCGTTACCTGTGTGAGATCGCGAACCGAGAGGAGAGTACGCGCTGTCACCACTGCGACGATGACCGGGACACGGCGGAGCATACCGTCACTGCCTGTCCTGCCTGGACAGGACAACGGGCGGCCCTCACGGCCGCCATTGGACATGACCTCTCGCTGCCAGCGTTGGTTCGCGCCATGCTGGCAGGCGAACCCGGATGGACAGCGGTGCAGACCTTCTGCGAGGAGGTTGTCGCCGCGAAGGAGGAGGCCGAGCGCGTGCGGGAGTTGGAGGCGCTCGACCCCCGCCGAAGAAGACGGCTGAGGCGTCGACGAGTCGTCCACGATGACAACTTGCCGCCTTAGCCGGGGGGCTCGGGGCGGCGGCATGGGGATGCCGTCGCCCAACTAATCGAGTCCCCGAGTGGGTCGCGATGCGCTGCGTATTCTTCGCGCATCGCGACACCCTGGAGAGATGGGCCCACGCAAGCCCCGAGAGGGCCTCTGTTCGGCCCTTAGGAGCCCGAAAGCTCCATAGAAGATGGGCCTGCCGTGAGACGCAGGCGTAGCCATGCAGGACCGCGGATGAAGGCTCACGCGTGCTCGCAACCTGCATGGAGCAAAGAAGAATACCGTCGGGTTTTAGTGGGTGCAAGCCCCACATACCCGTGGGGGAGTCCCCAATCCCCCCCGGGATGCGTCAGGCATTTCCCGACGAAAAAAAAAAAAAAAAAAAAAAAAAAAGGTTAGGTTGGGGGCCCGTGTGGGGTTGCTGGTCCCCCATCGGGCGCGTCCCCCCGGTGGCGGATGGGGGAACGCCTCCCAGATATGGGAGGTACCGGGGAAACCCGGCGCGGACCAAAACCAGCAGGGGGTTGCCGCTTGGAGGCTCCTGGTACTTCTCTGTTCATCAGAGTGGACTGTGGGGACTCCGGGCGGCGACAATTGGGGGGGAGGCTTTCGGGCCGTGAGGAAGAAAACCTCGTTAAAAAATTACCGGAGGGGGTGGAAACGCCCTGCGCGGCGGGTCCGCTGGTCTTTGTGGCCGGTGGGCGCTGGCTTCGGCCACCGTCGGGCAACCCGTAATCCGCACTGAGCGGAACCGGGGGCCCCACGCACTGAGCGAGGGGCCGCGAGGAAGAAAACCTCTATAAAAAATTACACGAGGGGTGAACCTCTTGAGGGTCGCCTGCGGGTGTGGCCCTCTTGAGGGTTGCCTCTGGCGAGGAACTCCGGGTGATGGAATGGCGTATCCGTCGCCCGTTGAGACGCCTCGGGTCGGGGGGCGCACCACTATGTTCCTGGTGCGCCTCAGACGGTGTTAGGGGGCCTTTAGGTCCCCCGGTGGAGGGTCTGCCTCGGCGGACGGCGCCGGCTGGGTCGCGGATGATTGCGCAAGTGTACCCGTAACCCAGCCACCAGGCGACACGGAGGAACATCGCTGGGTTTTAGTGGGTATTCTGGCCACTTCTTGGCCTGCCTGAGTCCCACACTACCTTCCGGAAGCATTGCAGTTCGCTGTAAGGCTTCCGGAGGGTGTGCGTAAATGCATTTCCCAGCGTCAAAAAAAAAAAAAAAAAAAAAAAAAAAAAAAAAAAAAAAAAAAAAAAAAAAAAGGTTAGGTTGGGGGCGATACCGGTTCCTCCTCGTTGGTGCCCCTGGGCGCCTGGGTGCGCCGCCCCGCCCTTTACACGGGGCGAGGCACCCAGGATGGCTGATCACCGGTCTTTCCTATCTTTCTTCTCTTTTTGTAGCATACTCTTCTTTTGTATTATTTTATTTTTGTTTCGCTATCTTTCACCACCTTTTCTTCACTATCTTTCACTTTTTGTTACATTCTTCTTTACACTATTGTGTGTTTGCGTGTGTATTTCTGTGAGTGTTTGTGCGACGGATGGGCCCGTGGGCCCCGAACCCTAAGCTGGTAGCGTCCGGCGATGGGGTGCATTGCGAGTGGGCGACTACGCAACGAGGACGCGGGGCAGAATCACCCCTAAATGATCAATAAAATTATGGAAGGTTGCAACGACAAAAATATTCCCCGGGCGGGTCCCAACTCAGTTGGGGAATCCCGCACCCCCTCAGAGGAGGGGGTCTGGCCCACGTATACGGGGGGCGCCACCGCTGCAAGAAAGGAGAATAGGAAAAATAACGACTTTGGCAATGTTACACTGGACGATGAGAGGCAATCCGATTTGGCTACTATGACGACGGCGAGTGAGGGTTCGCGGGCAGGTACACCTGTCTCCACCCGCTCGAAATTTTACAGGAGATTAGGAAGTGGGAGCGGAGACAGCGGTGACGAGTCCACCGTCTCCCAAAACCAAAATATGGACACTGAGAAGGAGAAGACCAGGGCCACTTACCGGCGCAAAAGGCGTGGAAGTGAGCTAGAGGACAGTCCTGAAAAGGACAGAGGAGCGGCTCAGAAGCCCTCCTCGAAGCGTGGTAGAGGGAGACCTCCCACGACTGGGAAATACGTCGGCTTAGCCAGGGCCAAAAAGGAGTATAATGACGAACTCTTGAGGTCCCTCCAGATTGAGGCCGAACGAGAAATACTAGAGGCCGGGAAAAGAGTCCCAGTAGTGCGGATTCCCCGAATGTCGGGGAACTCCAGCGGCTCCGATGTGGCCGTGTTGGAGGAAAGGGAAATCACGGCGGCCTCTGTGGGCGCCGCGATTGCGGAAAGCCTTGGGGCCATTGATAGCGTGGCCCAGAAGTCCAAGAACCTGAAAGGGACTTCTGTTGCGACCCTCAAAAAAGCGACCAAGGCTCTAAGTGATGCTTTCTCGGTCATATTAGACAGAACGGCGTCGGACGAGAAGAAAGCCTTGGAGGCGGCGAACGCGCGCCTCTCCAAGGAACTCGCGGAAATGAAGGTGGAACTGGAGGCCGTCAAGCGCAAATTGGCTGACGCCCAGCCACGGCCCGCTCCCATTTCCAAGGAGCTGGATGTGGAAGAGCTGTTACAGCGAGCGGTGCGCGAGGCGGTCTCGGTGACCAGTGCCCGGCTAGACGCGCGAATTGAGGGTCTCGAGGCCCGTCTCCTTCCGGAGCCACGCCTGAGGCCTCCTCTAGCCGCGGACAGAATACGCGACGAAGCCCGAGTTGCAACACCATCGACGTCGAAGGCAAAAGAGAGGACTCCTGAGCCGGAGCCCGCGGTGTCGACTCTGTCGCCTCCGCTCAATCCCGGGCCGGCTCTGAAACAAAAGAAAAAGAGAGTCAAAAAGTCGGCCGCAGCCGCAGAGGCGGCAGCCGTTAGGCGCGACGCTGCCCCATCTGCGGCTGCGAAGGGACCAAATTCGGCCGAACAATGGTCGGAAGTGGTCAAGAGAGGAGGAAAAAAGCAAGGTAGGGCAGAAGGAAAGAAGGAGGAGCCCAAGAATGGGCAGGAAAAGAAAAAGAGGAAGAGGAAAAAGAGAGGTGGTCTTCGCGCTCCGAAGACAGCTGCTGTAGTTGTGACGCTACTGCCGGACGCGGAGAAGAGGGGTGTGACGTATAAGTCCATCATGGACAAAGCCAAGCGGCACGTCGACATCGCCACCCTCGAGATACCGGCGGTGAAGTTTAAACAGGCCGTGACCGGGGCCCGCATGTACGAGGTCTCGGGAACGGCCTGCAAGGAGAAGGCCGACGCCCTCGCGGGCAAACTCAAGGAAGTACTCGGTGAGGAGGACGTCCGCGTATCTCGGCCACAGAAGTGCGCCGAGTTACGCATAACCGGAATGGACGACTCCGCCACTGCGACAGAGATCGCCGCGGCCGTCGCAAGATGTGGTGGCTGCCCGGCTGATGAAGTCAGGGTAGGAGAAATCCGGGTCGATCGCAGTGGACGCGGCTCGGCCTGGGTGAAGTGCCCGGTCGAGGCCGCAAAGGGCTTGACAGCGCCGGGAGCCAGGCTCTACGTCGGTTGGACCGTGGTGCGAGTGACACTCCTGTCGACGCGCACCATGCGGTGTTATAAGTGTCACGAGGCGGGACATACTATAGCGAAGTGCCCCTCGGAGGTCGACCGCGGAGACCTCTGTTTCCGGTGTGGTCAACCCGGCCATGTGGTCAAAGATTGCGGCAACCCACCTCACTGCGCGGTCTGTGCGGCGAACGGTGGGAAGGCGGACCACGTCGTAGGGAGCAAACCCTGCAAGACACCGCCGAAGAAGGGAAAGGGCTCCAATAAGAGCCAAACGCCCAAGGCTGCCACACCATCTACGGCGGCCTCTGGTGCGGGAGCGACCCCCATGGACGCCCAATAACGGCTCCCCAAAGGTTCTTGCAGGGTAACTTGAACCACAGCGCTCAAGCGCAAGATCTGTGGGTTCAAGAAATGCTGAAGAGGTCCGTCGATATCGGAATAATCGCTGAGCCATACCGGATCCTCCCAAGGGGCGACTGGCTGGGCGACGCGGACTCGACGGTGGCGGTGGTATTGGGTCCGAAAATTGTCCCTCCATCTTCCAGGAGGACGGCGAGGGGCCACGGCTTCGTCGCTGCGGATCTGGGGACTCTCACTGTCGTGGGGGTCTACTTTTCCCCTAATCGACCCATCGCCGACTTTGAGGCTTTCCTCCTCCGACTAACACCCGTCGTGAATGGAGCAGCCAATCCCGTTGTTGTCGCCGGAGACTTTAACGCCAAATCCACGCGTTGGGGTTCTCCGGCGACGGACGCGAGAGGCAGAGTCATGACAGACTGGCTCACGGCCACGGGCCTGGTCGTGGCAAACAGAGGTGCCGCTAGCACGTGCGTCCGGCGGCAAGGTGAGTCAATTGTGGACCTGACCTTAGTCAGCCCATCAATTGCTCGCCGAATGAGCGGCTGGAGGGTCCTCGAAGAGGTCGAGACCCTCTCGGACCACCTTTATATAGGTTTCGACCTATCTCCTTCGTCGGATACTGGTCGCCGAACTCCATCCGGTGGCGGCCCAAGGTGGTCCCTGAGAGGTCTGGATCGAGACCTTCTCGAGGAGGCGGCAATCGTCGCGTCGTGGGCGCCTCTTCCGTCGGACGACGTCGAGGAGTGCGCGGAGTGGCTCAACGAGGCGGCTCGCAATATCTGCGACGCCTCTATGCCCCGCGTTAAACCCGTCGTGCCCAGACGCCAGACTTATTGGTGGCGTCCAGAGCTCAGGCGACTCCGCGAGGATTGTGTGGCGGCCCGACGCCGATACCTGAGATACCGCAGGCGGCGGATCAGGGAAGAGGCCGACGAGGAGGCCATTTACAACGGCTACCGTCAGGCGCGGCACGCTATGCGCGAAGCCATAAAAGCGGCAAAGAAGGAGGCCTGGGAAGAGTTCCTCAACACCCTGGAACAGGACCCGTGGGGCAAGCCGTACAAATGGGTGAGGCAAAAGCTTCGCCCAGCTGCCCCACCGCTGACCCAGCATATGGAGCCGGACCTCCGTCGCTCCGTACTCTCGACCCTATTTCCATCTGGGGCCGAGTGGTCGCCGCCATCAATGCGACCACCTAGCGCGGAGTCAGACGTTGAGGAGGACATACCGCCCGTGACGGCTGGAGAGCTGGCGGCCGCGGTCCATAAAATGAGCCTTAAAAATAAGGCTCCCGGATTGGATGGGGTCCCCGGTCGCGTCTGGGTGCTGGCAATGCGGCACATGGAGGAGCATGTACGGGAGCTCTTCACCAAGTGCCTGGTGCAGGGGCGTATCCCACGCCGGTGGAAGTCGGGGAAACTCGTTTTGCTCCGCAAGCACGGACGACCGGAGGACCAGCCGTCGGCCTACCGCCCGATCGTCTTGATCGACGAGATCTGCAAAACCATAGAGAGGGTCATCGTCAGGCGCCTCACCCAACATCTTGAAGGCGCCGGCCCGAACTTGAGCGATGCTCAGTTTGGGTTCAGATCTCGTCGATCGACGATAGATGCGGTGGCACGGATACGGCGAATCTCGGAGGAGGAGATCTCCCGGGGTGGGGTGGTGCTGGTAGTCTCGTTGGACATAACCAACGCATTTAACACCCTGCCCTGGGAAACAATTAAGGAGGGACTTCGGTACCACCGAGTGCCCAGATATCTTCGCCGAACAATCGGCAACTATCTGTCGGAGCGCTCGGTGCAGTACCCAACCGAAGAGGGCTGGGAGGAGCTGCAAGTAGTCTCCGGCGTCCCACAGGGTTCGGCTCTCGGTCCGGAACTGTGGGACATAGGATATGACCACGTGCTGCGCGGCGCCACTCTTCCAGGCGTGGAGCTCGTCGCGTATGCAGACGACACCGCGGTCGTGTGCCGCGCCAAAACGCACCGCGAGGCGACAATCCTGGCGACGGCGGCAGTCGCACAAGTTGTGCGAAGAATCCAGTCGTTGGGACTGATGGTGGCGCTGAATAAATCAGAGGCCCTGTTGTTCCACGGGCCTAGAAACGCGCCTCCGCCGGACCTGGCGGTGGTAGTGAGCGGGACGAGGATCCAGGTTGCGTCCACGATGACCTACCTCGGCCTGGTTCTCGACAGCCGGTGGTCATTTAAGGAACACTTCCGCCGGCTGTCAGAGAAGGTGAAGAAGTCCGCGGGAGCCTTGGCCTCGCTGCTCCCGAATCTCGGGGGCCCGAGCTTGACTTGTCGGCGTCTCTACATGGGTGTAGTTCGATCTATGGTCATGTACGGGGCGCCGATCTGGGCGGATGGCCTGCTGCCGGAGAACAGGCTGGCCCTGGGAAGGCTGCAGCGGGTGATGGCGACGCGAGCAGTCCGAGGATATCGTACTATCTCTCGTGACGCATCGTGCCTCCTTGCTGGCAGCGTCCCTTGGGATTTGGACGCTCAAACCCTCGCCGATGTGTACTGGCGTGGCGCAGCGGTCCGCGCGGAGGGAAGCAACCCCCTACCAGACGCCGTACGTCGGTGGAGGGACCGTGCTAAAGAGGTGGCAGTCGAGCTCTGGAAGGAGCGACTCCTGGAGCCACAGGCGAGCGTGGACTTGGTGCAGGCTATCCGCCCAGTACTGAAAAAGTGGTTAGCAAGAAAGTACGGCGCGCTCTCGTTCCGACTCACGCAGGTGTTGACCGGACACGGCTGTTTCGGCCGTTACCTGTGTGAGATCGCGAACCGAGAGGAGAGTACGCGCTGTCACCACTGCGACGATGACCGGGACACGGCGGAGCATACCGTCTCTGCCTGTCCCGCCTGGACAGGACAACGGGCGGCCCTCACGGCCGCCATCGGACATGACCTCTCGCTGCCAGCGTTGGTTCGCGCCATGCTGGCAGGCGAACCCGGATGGACAGCGGTGCAGACCTTCTGCGAGGAGGTTGTCGCCGCGAAGGAGGAGGCCGAGCGCGTGCGGGAGTTGGAGGCGCTCGACCCCCGCCGAAGAAGACGGCTGAGGCGTCGACGAGTCGTCCATGATGACAACTCGCCGCCTTAGCCGGGGGGCTCGGGGCGGCGGCATGGGGATGCCGTCGCCCAACGAATCGAGTCCCCGAGTGGGTCGCGATGCGCTGCGTATTCTTCGCGCATCGCGACACCCTGGAGAGATGGGCCCACGCAAGCCCCGAGGGGGCCTCTGTTCGGCCCTTAGGAGCCTGAAAGCTCCAAAGAAGACGGGCCTGCCGTGAGACGCAGGCGAAGCCATGCAGGGCCGCGGACGAAGGCTCACGCGTGCTCGCAACCCTGCAGGGAGCGCAGAAGAATACCGTCGGGTTTTAGTGGGTGAGAGCCCCACATACCCGTGGGGGAGTCCCCAATTCCCCCGGGATGCGTCAGGCATTTCCCGACGAAAAAAAAAAAAAAAAAAAAAAAAAAAAAAAAAAAAAAAAAAAAAAAAAGGTTAGGTTAGGTTAGGTTAGGTTAGGTTAGGTTAGGTTAGGTTAGGTTAGGTTAGGTTATCGGGCGCGTCCCCCGACTGGCGGATAGGGGAACGCCTCCCAGATATGGGAGGTACCGGGGAAACCCGGCGCGGACCAAAACCAGCAGGGGGGTTGCCGCTTGGAGGCTCCTGGTACTTCTCTGCTTATCAGAGTGGACTGTGCGAGACTCCGGGTGGCAACACTGGGGGGGAGGCTTTCGGGCCGTGAGGAAGAAAACCTCGTTAAAAAATTACCAGAGGGGGTGGCGACGCCCCGCGCGGCGGGTCCGCCGGTCTTCATGGCCGGTGGGCGTTGGCTTCGGCCACCGTCGGGCAACCCGTAATCCGCACTGAGCGGACCGGGGGCCCCACGCATTGAGCGAGGGGCCGCGAGGAAGAAAACCTCTATAAAAATTACCCTAATCCCAAGTTCCGCCGCCCGGCGATGGGATGAATGGCTGGTAGGGAACCAGTCACTAGGGCGGCACAACGGGGGGGTTTTTGGGGATTAAAAATCATGAAAAGTACGCCGATGAATAAAACTACCCGGGTGGGTCCCGTTCGCGGGGAATCCCATGGTGTGTCGGACAGCCGGCACATCGGCCCCATCGTATACGGGGGGGCCAATCGACGTGACGAGGAGCAGGAGAAGTTAGGGTTAGATGTAAGTTCGGGTTTGGGGGGGAAATTCTGGAAGGACGCAGAGGGAGTAGGAGAGGGGGGAGAGAGAAGTACGAGGAGGAACGAGGACGAGGAGGCAGCGTCGTCCGATTGCAGCCTCATGACCATAGAGAGCCGGCCCAGATCAGGGTCTGGATCATCGGTGGTCATCATGACAGGCGTAAAACGACCTCGGCTGACGGAAAGTGAGGATCAGTCGACGGATGAGGAAAGGCCGGGGACTCCGGTCCCCGTGCGAGGAAGAGGGCGCCCGCCTACCCATGGGCGGTATATGGGCCTGGGTAGGGCCAGGGAAGCCCTCCGAGAGCAGAAGCGAGCCGAGGAGAGAGCCTTGGAGAAACAGAAGGCCGAGGAAGAGCTCGCTAGGGAGACCGCCGTCGCCCGCTTCCGGCGGGAGACTCGCGGAAAGGAAAAGGCAGGTTCTTCCCGGGATGGTTCTGCGAGGCCGGATGAAAAGACGGCTGCCCGGCTGCAAGAACAAGTGTTGGAGGACTTGGACCTCATCACCAAGGTGGCGACCAAGTCCTCCAACTTGAAGGGGACGTTTGTGCGTGACCTCAAAGACGCCGCAGCATCTATAAAGGAAGCGGTGACCGTGCTCGGGTCACGCACGGTTTCGGAAGAAACAAGGAAGCTGCAGGCGGACAATGCTCGCCTTCAGGATGAGATGGGCAGCCTCAGGAGGGAGCTGGCCCAACTAAGGGAGGAGATAGAGCGGGTGCGGAAACAGGGTTCCGCCCCCGCTCCCATGGATGTGACCGAGGAGGCCCCCCCTGCACCGCGGCCTCCTCAACGCCCTGGGGTCGCCCCAGCCTCGCCGTCGGTGGAGGAGATCTGCCGCACGGTAATGGTCCAGGTCGGGACGATGTTGAGTGCCCGCCTGGCCTCTCTCGAGGATAGACTCCTCCCCGAGAGGAACCTGCGGCCACCCCTGGCGTCTGATTCAAGACGAGACGGACGCTCGTATGCCGCCGCTGCCTCGGTGCCCGCTCCGGGCGCTCGCAAGTCGGTTGGAGCAAAGGCGCCCCCAGCGCCAGCACCAGTTCAGGGACCCAGCAGACAGGTGCCGTCTGCGCCGCCACAGCGCCCGCCGGGCTCCACGTCGCCGTCGGCGCAGACCGCAAAAGAGGGCCCCTCCTCTTCTTCACCACCCTCTGAGGGGAGGAAAAAGAAGAGGAAGAAGAAGAAAAAGAAGAAGAAGAAGACGGCAGAGAGCCAAGAGACTGGCCCGCCGCAGGAGCAGCGGCGATCACAGCCGCCGTCGACGGGGTGGACGCAGGTGGGCCCCAAGTCACGGCCGGACGCGAAGAGTCGCGCCCGAAAGCTCCGCACACCTCGGTCGTCAGCGGTGGTCCTGACGCTGACACCGAGGGCGGAGGAGGAGGGCGTTACTTACGCCAAGGTGATCGCCGCCGCGAAGGCGAAGATCGATGCAGCGGAGCTCGGCGCTCAGGGGGTCCGACTTCGGAAGGCGGCCACTGGGGGCCGCCTGTTCGAATTCCCCGGGGCTACCAGTGCCGAGAAGGCGGACTCCCTGGCTGCGAAACTCAGGGAGGTGCTGAGTAGCGAAGTCGTCCGGGTCTCCAGACCGATAAAATCTGTGGATCTGCGGGTCTCCGGCCTGGACGACTCCGTGATCAGCGCGGACGTGCTCGCTGCGGTTGCTGTGGCGGGAGGGTGTCCCGTCGAGCAAGTGCGGGTTGGCGAGGTTCGTAGCGGCTACGACGGGTTGGGCTCAGTGCTCGTGAATTGCCCCGTCGCAGCCGCTAAAAAGGTGGTCGCAGGAGGAAGGCTCCGGGTGGGCTGGGTGTCCGCCCAAGTCAAGCTGCTAGACGCCCGGCCTCTGATGTGCTACCGGTGCCTAGCACCGGGGCACATGGCCGTACAGTGCACAGAGGGGGTCGACCGCAGCGGGTTATGCTACCGCTGCGGTCAGCCAGGTCACAGGGCCCGCGGGTGCTCCGCTGCGCTGCGCTGCGTGGTCTGTGCAGCGGCTGGCGGGTCAGCGGAGCATCTCGTGGGCAGTAAGGCCTGCAAGACACCACCGAAGAAGGGAAAGGGCTCCAATAAGAGCCAAACGCCCAAGGCTGCCACACCTTCTACGGCGGCCTCTGGTGCGGGAGCGGTCCCCATGGACGCCCAATAACGGCTCCCCAAAGGTTCTTGCAGGGTAACTTGAACCACTGCGCTCAGGCGCAAGATCTGTGGGTTCAAGAAATGTTGAAGAGGTCCGTCGATATCGGGATAATCGCTGAGCCATACCGGATCCTCCCAAGGGGCGACTGGCTGGGCGACGCGGACTCGACGGTGGCGGTGGTATTTGGTCCGAAAACTGTCCCTCCAGCTTCCAGGAGGACGGCGAGGGGCCACGGCTTCGTCGCTGCGGATCTGGGGACTCTCACTGTCGTGGGGGTCTACTTTTCCCCTAATCGACCCTTTGCCGACTTTGAGGCTTTCCTCCTCCGACTAACACCCGTCGTGAATGGAGCAGCCAATCCCGTTGTTGTCGCCGGAGACTTTAATGCTAAATCCACGCGTTGGGGTTCCCCGGCGACGGACGCGAGAGGCAGAGTTATGGCAGACTGGCTCACAGCCACGGGCCTGGTCGTGGCAAACAGAGGTGCCGCTAGCACGTGCGTCCGGCGGCAAGGTGAGTCAATTGTGGACCTGACCTTAGTCAGCCCATCAATTGCTCGCCGAATGAGCGGCTGGAGGGTCCTCGAAGAGGTCGAGACCCTCTCGGACCACCTTTATATAGGTTTCGACCTAACTCCTTCGTCGGATACTGGTCGCCGAATTCCATCCGGTGGCGGCCCGAGGTGGTCCCTGAGAGGTCTGGATCGAGGCCTTCTCGAAGAGGCGGCAATCGTCGCGTCGTGGGCGCCTCTTCCGTCGGACGACGTCGAGGAGTGCGCGGAGTGGCTCAATGAGGCGGCTCACAATATCTGCGACGCCTCTATGCCCCGCGTTAAACCCGTCGTGCCCAGACGCCAGACTTATTGGTGGCGCCCAGAGCTCAGACGACTCCGCGAGGATTGTGTGGCGGCCCGACGCCGATACCTGAGATACCGCAGGCGGCGGAACAGGGAAGAGGCCGACGAGGAGGCCATTTACGACGGCTACCGTCAGGCGCGGCACGCTATGCGCGAAGCCATAAAAGCGGCGAAGAAGGAGGCCTGGGAAGAGTTCCTCAACACCCTGGAACAGGACCCGTGGGGCAAGCCGTACAAATGGGTGAGGCAAAAGCTTCGCCCAGCTGCTCCACCGTTGACCCAGCATATGGAGCCGGACCTTCGTCGCTCCGTCCTCTCGGCCCTATTCCCATCTGGGGCCGAGTGGTCGCCGCCATCAATGCGACCACCTAGTGCGGAGTCAGACGATGAGGATATACCGCCCGTGACGGCTGGAGAGCTGGCGGCCGCGGTTCATAAAATGAGCCTTAAAAACAAGGCTCCCGGATTAGATGGGGTCCCCGGTCGCGTCTGGGTGCTGGCAATGCGGCACATGGAGGGGCATGTACTGGAGCTCTTCACCAAGTGCCTGGTGCAGGGGCGTATCCCACGCCGGTGGAAGTCGGGGAAACTCGTTTTGCTCCGCAAGCACGGACGACCGGAGGACCAGCCGTCGGCCTATCGCCCGATCGTTTTGATCGACGAGATTTGCAAAACCATAGAGAGGGTCATCGTCAGGCGCCTCACCCAACATCTGGAAGGCGCCGGCCCGAACTTGAGCGATGCTCAGTTTGGGTTCAGATCTCGTCGATCGACGATAGATGCGGTGGCGCGGATACGGAAAATCTCGGAGGAGGAGATCTCTCGGGGTAGGGTGGTGCTGGTAGTCTCGTTGGACATAACCAACGCATTTAACACCCTACCCTGGGAAACAATTAAGGAGGGACTTCGGTACCACCGAGTGCCCAGATATCTTCGCCGAACAATTGGCAACTATCTGTCGGAGCGCTCGGTGCAGTACCCAACCGAAGAGGGCTGGGAGGAGCTGGAAGTGGTCTGCGGCGTCCCGCAGGGTTCGGCTCTCGGTCCGGAACTGTGGGACATAGGATATGACCACGTGCTGCGCGGCGCCACTCTTCCAGGCGTGGAGCTCGTCGCGTATGCAGACGACACCGCGGTCGTGTGCCGCGCCAAAACACACCGCGACGCGACAATCCTGGCGACGGCGGCAGTCGCACAAGTTGTGCGAAGGATAGAAGCGTTGGGACTGAAGGTGGCGCTGAACAAATCAGAGGCCCTGTTGTTCCACGGGCCTAGAAACGCGCCTCCGCCGGACCTGGCGGTGATAGTGAGCGGGACGAGGATCCAGGTTGCGTCCACGATGACTTACCTCGGCCTGGTTCTCGACAGCCGGTGGTCATTTAAGGAACACTTCCGCCGGCTCTCAGAGAAGGTGAGGAGGTCCGCGGGAGCCCTGGCCTCGCTGCTCCCGAATCTCGGGGGTCCGAGCTTGACTTGTCGGCGTCTCTACATGGGTGTAGTTCGATCTATGGTCATGTACGGGGCGCCGATCTGGGCGGATGGCCTGCTGCCGGAGAACAGGCTGGCCCTGGGACGGCTGCAGCGAGTGATGGCGACGCGAGCAGTCCGAGGATATCGTACTATCTCTCGTGACGCATCGTGCCTCCTTGCTGGCAGCGTCCCTTGGGATTTGGACGCTCAAACCCTCGCCGATGTGTACTGGCGTGGCGCAGCGGTCCGCGCGGAGGGAAGCAACCCCCTACCGGACGCCGTACGTCGGTGGAGGGACCGAGCTAAAGAGGTGGCAGTCGAGCTCTGGGAGGAGCGACTCCTGGAGCCACAGGCGAGCGTGGATTTGGTGCAGGCTATGCGCCCAGTACTGAAAAAGTGGTTGGCAAGAAAGTACGGCGCGCTCTCGTTCCGACTCACGCAGGTGTTGACCGGACACGGCTGTTTCGGCCGTTACCTGCGTGAGATCGCGAACCGAGAGGAGAGCACGCGCTGTCACCACTGCGACGATGACCGGGACACGGCGGAGCATACCGTCTCTGCCTGTCCCGCCTGGACAGGACAACGGGCGGCCCTCACGGCCGCCATTGGACATGACCTCTCACTGCCGGCGTTGGTTCGCGCCATGCTGGCAAGTGAACCCGGATGGACAGCGGTGCAGACCTTCTGCGAAGAGGTTATCGCCGCGAAGGAGGAGGCCGAGCGCGTGCGGGAGTTGGAGGCGCTCGACCCCCGCCGAAGAAGACGGCTGAGGCGTCGACGAGTCGTCCATGATGACAACTTGCCGCCTTAGCCGGGGGGCTCGGGGCGGCGGCATGGGGATGCCGTCGCCCAACGAGTCGAGTCCCCAAGTGGGTCGCGATGCGCTGCGTATTCTTCGCGCATCGCGACACCCTGGAGAGATGGGCCCACGCAAGCCCCGAGGGGGCCTCTGTTCGGCCCTTAGGAGCCTGAAAGCTCCACAGAAGATGGGCCTGCCGTAAGACGCAGGCGAAGCAATGCAGGGCCGCGGATGAAGGCTCACGCGTGCTCGCAACCCTGCATGGAGCAAAGAAGAATACCGTCGGGTTTTAGTGGGTGCAAGCCCCACATACCCGTGGGGGAGTCCCCAATTCCCCCGGGATGCGTCAGGCATTTCCCGACGAAAAAAAAAAAAAAAAAAAAAAAAAAAAAAAAGGTTAGGTTAGGTTAGGTTAGGTTAGGTTAGGTTAGGTTAGGTTAGGTTAGGTTAGGTTAGGTTAGGTTAGGTTAGGTTAGGTTAGGTTAGGTTAGGTTAGGTTAGGTTAGGTTAGGTTAGGTTAGGTTAGGTTAGGTTAGGTTAGGTTAGGTTAGGTTAGGTTAGGTTAGGTTAGGTTAGGTTAGGTTAGGTTAGGTTAGGTTAGGTTAGGTTAGGTTAGGTTAGGTTAGGTTAGGTTAGGTTAGGTTAGGTTAGGTTAGGTTAGGTTAGGTTAGGTTGGGGTGCGTGCAGAAGACCTCCCCGTGCGCTCGGAGGCTGCTGGTCCCCTGCGGATACGTCCGGGGGGAAGGGCAGTCGCTGGGCCTGGTGCACCCTGGGTCACGGACAATAATCTCTTCGCGGGGGGTAGGGTAGAGGAGTATTGTTGTCCGGAGCTAACTTCTGCAGGAGGGGTCGCAGTAGTCGAGTAGGTGAGGACGCGACCACACCCGCCTATTTGTAGGCGCATTTAAGCGGGGTTCGTTTGTCTCCTCATTCATTGAGGAACAAACCTTTCGGCGGGTCCGCTGAGTCGGGTTGGCCGGACAGCGGACGGAGGCATGCTTCAATGCCGCCGTCGGGGGGCTTGGCTTAACCGCCCGGCCCCAGAGGAAGGACACCTCTAAGATAAAAAACCACCCAATCCCAAGTTTTCGGGAGCGCGGCGAGGGGATGAATGGCCGTAGGGTGTACGGTCGTTAGCGCTCCCACCTGCTGGTACCTGCCGCCCCCAGCAGTATGTAGGCTTACCCGGGTACTTAAGCCTCTGCCCGGGGTTGACCTCTTTTGCTTTATACTCGTGGGATCAAAATGGAGAACCTTTTAAATAAAACAAAAACCAAAGATGATGTAGTGGGAGAAAAAGTACCTCTGGTACTAGTTGAGCGACTGGGCGTGCTATCGGATTCCGACAGCGCGTCTAGCATTATGAGTGTGGCAAGCGTGGTGAGCGTCAATTCAAAATGCTTACGCAAACGCCCGAGAGAGGGTGCAGACTCAGGGTCGGACTCGGCCCTAAGCGACACGGCGGTGCCGGCCCCCAAAGTCGGTGCCAAAAAAGGAAGGAGAAGTAGGCCCGCTATAACTACCGGCAAATATGCCGGTATCGGCCTATCTAGGCGTGAGGCTGCAGCTGCAATGAAGGCCGCAGCAGTCGCCGAAAAACTGGAGGAGGACGAGAGGCAGATTGCGGCTCTGACGAAAAGGGTGACGGAAGGGAGAGTCGCTCGCATGTCGGAGTCGTCGTCTGCCGTCTCTGATATAGAAGTCGAGGCCGAAGAGCTACCTGCCTCCGACCTTAAACAAAGAATGGCTGACGCGGTTGCAGCAATAAAAAGGGTGAGCAAGGTCTCGAAGGGCCTTAGCGGCTGCAGCCAGAAGGCACTTAAAGAGGCCACGGCCTCCATTCTGGAAAGTGCTCAGGTGCTTTTGACCCGCACCACAACAGAAGAGACGGCACTGTTGCGGGCCCAGAACGCAAAGCTCGCAGCGCAAATGGCGGAGCTCCGCAAGGAGCACGAGGAGCTCAAGGCAGAGATGGCCAACTTCCGCCGCGAGCACCTCAGGCGGGAGGTGGGCCTTCCGCACGCAACGTCGCAACCGCAACCGCAGTTGCCATCACAAGAGACGGAATTGACTCGCTTGATCCGTCAGGAGATGGCGAGTTTCAACGCGCGCTTCTCGGTGCTTGAGGGGAGGATTCTACGTCCCCCCCTAGCTGCAGACCAACGCAGCACACCGGCGCCGACATATGCGGCCCAAGCCGCAGCGCCCCGTGCCGCCCAACCAGCACAAGCGGCTGCTGCCACACAAAAGGGGACTGATCCAACTGCCGCCTCGCAAAAGGAAACTGCGGGACCGAAACCAAAATCAAAAAGGCAGTTAAAAAAAGAGGCTAAACTGGCCAATAAGGCAGGTGCTACGGCTGCTCCGCCTGCACAAACTGATAGGCCAGTAACGCGTGAACCCGCCACTAGATCTGAGACGGAGTGGACGGTTGCGGGCGCCGCCAAAAAATCAAAAAAGGCGCGCCAGCGGGCCAAAAAGCAGGCCCAGACGGAACAAGCGGCGGCCAAGCGCCAGACCGCGAAGCTCAGTGCCCCCCGCTCTACAGCAGTGGTTCTCACCCTGCAGCCAGGGGCAGAGGAGCGGGGCCTCACATATGCCGGGATACTGGCAAAGGCGAAAGCCGAGATTTCGCTGAGTGATCTCGGCATAACGGGCCTCCGGTGCAAAACAACTGCTACCGGCGGTCGGCTACTGGAGGTATCGGGAACTACTAGTGGTCCCAAAGCAGACGCCCTCGCCGATAAACTCAGGGCGTCTCTAGACCCGGAAGATGTTAGAGTGTCCAGGCCAATCAAGTGCGCAGATTTGCGCATTTCGGGCCTGGACGATTCCGTCACACAAGAAGAGGTCACCGCTGCCATCTCTAAGGCCGGAGGATGCCCGCCGGATCAAGTAAAGGCGGGCACGATACGCTGGGGTGTCTCCGGTCTCGGGACAATTCTAGTCAGCTGTCCTGTAGCGGCGGCCAAAAAGATAAAAGATAAGCGGCTTCTAGTTGGATGGGTCTCGGCGCAGGTCGCGCTTCTAGCGCCCAAGCCCTATCGGTGCTACCGCTGTTTAGAAGAAGGACATGCGGGGGCACGGTGCACCGCTGAGGTAGATCGTAGCCAAATGTGCTTCCGCTGCGGTCAGCCTGGTCACAAGGCTGGCACTTGTACTGCCACGCCACACTGCGTCGTCTGTGCGGCATCTGGCAAGCCAGCTGACCATCAGACCGGGTCAAAGACCTGCGCCAGGCCCAACAACAAGAAGAAGAACAATGCCAGGAGACAGCCGGCTCATCCGCCGGCTAGTACCACGGACAAGACAAAGAAGGCAACCAGCTCCTCGCAGCCGGTTCACCCGCCGGTTGTGGCAGACCATTCGCCGAAGGCTGGGGAGGAGACAACGGCCATGGATACACAATAATGGCCCTACGTCGTCTCCTCCAAGCCAACATAAACCACTGCGCCAGGGCTCAGGATCTCTTGCTCCAGAGCATGGCGCAGTGGTCGATCGATGTGGCAGTTGTCGCCGAGCCGTATTTTGTGCCGCCCAGGGATGACTGGGTGTGCGACATGAACCGCTCGGTGGCATTGATTATGAGGTCTGCCGCCGACACCCTTCCCTTCGAGGCTGTCACCCGAGGGCGGGGCTATGTCGCAGCGATTTGGGGAGATATTATGGTCGTTGGGGTATATTTCGCCCCCAGCCTTTCTCTCGCCGACATGGAGAATATCATTTTGGAGTTGGGCACGGTCGTCAGTCGTAGCCGTCCTCATCCCGTGATCGTCCTGGGGGACTTCAATGCCAAATCTACGGCTTGGGGTTCCCCGGCTACGAATGCGCGGGGCGAGTTAGTGGAGGAGTGGGCGGTCGAGCAGGGCCTGCTCCTCCTGAACCGGGGTTCCGTGCAGACGTGCGTGCGGCAGTTGGGTGGGTCTATAGTGGACCTGTCGTTCGCTAGCCCCGCTCTCGCGCGCACTGTCCAGGACTGGCACGTCCTGGAGGAGGTGGAGACGCTGTCCGATCATCGATATATTCGATTTAGCGTCTCCGCCCAGACCTCGGTTGGGCCGGTCCAAGCGGCCCCGGTGGGCGTTGGAGACGGCCCGCGTTGGGCACTGAAGCGGCTGGACAAGGAGGCTCTCCTGGAGGCCTCTATCGTCAAGGCCTGGTTAGACACTCCAGACAGGCCAAGCAACATTGACGAGGAGGCGGAGTGGTTCCGGGAGTGCATGTCGCACATCTGCGACGCTGGCATGCCCCGAGTCCGGCCGTTACCATCCAGGCGCCAAGTGTACTGGTGGTCGCAGTCGATTGCGCAGTTGCGCATCGCTTGTGTGCAAGTGCGACGCCAGTATGCAAGGTGCCGAAGAAGAAGACGCCGTCGCCCCTTTACAGCGGCGGCCGAACAGGAAGAGGCGGAACTATACAACCGTTATAGAGAGGCGAAGAGCGCCCTTCAGCTGGCCATTGTCCGGGCAAAGGCCCAGGCCAACGAAGAGCTGCTGGAGACTCTGGACCGAGATCCGTGGGGACGCCCCTACCTTATGGTACGGGGCAAGTTGCGCCAATGGGCTCCCCCGTTGTCCCGGAGTCTCCAGCCGCAGCTGCTGGAGGAGGTGGTGTGTGCATTGTTTCCGTCGAGACCGGAGCACACACCACCGGCTATGGTTCCGCCTCGCAATGTGCCCGACGCGGAAGACGACACTAACGACGACGTGCCCGAAGTGACCCGGGCAGAGTTGAGAGTGGCGGTGGCTCGCATTAGGAACACCGCCCCAGGGCCCGACGGCATTCCAGGCCGTGCATGGGTCCTGGCCATGAAGGCTCTCGGGCCCCGACTTGCGGGACTCTTAAGCGCATGTTTGGAGCGGGGCCAATTTCCAAGCCAGTGGAAAACCGGAAAGCTGGTCCTGCTCAAGAAGGAGGGACGCCCCGCAGACTCGCCATCTGCATATAGGCCAATCGTGTTGCTGGACGAGGTGTGTAAGATCTTTGAGCGAATCATCGCCAGGCGCCTCGTCCAGCACATGAACAGGGTGGGGCCGGATCTGGCGGACAACCAATTTGGTTTCCGCCAGGGGCGCTCCACGGTGGACGCAATCATGCGCGTGAGGGTCCTCGCGGAGGAGGCAGTCGCCCGGGGTGAGGTGGTCTTGGCGGTGTCGCTCGACATCGCCAACGCTTTCAACACCTTGCCCTGGAGTACCATCCGAGAGGCACTCCGGTACCACGGGGTGCCGGGCTACCTCCAACGCATTGTCGGGGCCTATCTGTCGGAGAGATCGGTGGTGTACCCGGGTCGAGCAGGATGGGGTCGACGAGAGACGTCGTGCGGCGTTCCGCAGGGGTCGGTGTTGGGGCCGCTCCTGTGGAACGTAGGGTACGACTGGGCTCTGCGTGGTGCGCTTCTCCACGGCGTCGGCGTCATTTGTTACGCCGACGACACGCTAGTCACGGCACGTGGGAAGTCGTACCGGCAGGCGGCTATACGCGCGACTGCTGGTGTCGCGCACGTCGTGGGTAGGATCCGGCGGCTGGGCCTAGAGGTGGCATTGCACAAGTCTGAGGCCCTGTGTTTTCATGGGCCGAGGATGAAGCCGCCTCAGGGGTCCAGCATCATTGTGGGAGGGGTCTCCATCGCTGTCGAGTCGACGATGAAATACCTCGGACTCGTCCTCGACAGTCGGTGGAACTTCGGGCCGCATTTTGCACGGCTCGCCCCCCGGTTGTTGGGCGCCGCTTCTGCGCTCTCGCGCTTGCTGCCCAACCTGGGGGGGCCCAACTCCTCCTGCCGGAGGCTCTATATGGGGGTTGTGCGGTCCATGGCGCTATACGCCGCGCCAGTGTGGGCGGAGGCCCTGACGGCCCGCAATGTCGCCGTGCTGCGGAGGCCGCAGCGCGCGATGGCCGTCAGGGTCATAAGGGGATACCGCACAATCTCCTATGAGGCGGCGAGCCTCCTAGCCGGATCCCCGCCCTGGGACCTCGATGCAAAACTCTTCGCGTCGCTCTATTGGTGGCGCGCGGAAGCGGTCGAGCGGGGCGAGTGCCTGGTGCCTCGACAGGTTGAGGCACGCAGGACAAGGCTCCGCCAGGTCCTAGTGGCGGAGTGGCGGACGCGCTTAGCGCAACCCACGGCGGGGCACGCCGCTGTAGCGGCGGTAAGGCCTGTGCTAGAGGAGTGGCTCAATAGGAGCCACGGCGCCCTCAGCTTCCGGCTGACGCAGGTACTTACCGGACACGGGTGCTTCGGGAAGTACCTGTGTCGCATAGGCCGGGAGCCGACATCCCAGTGCCACCATTGTGGTGATTGCCGCGTCGATACGGCGCTGCATACGTTGGCGGAGTGCCCAGCTTGGGCTGAGCAGCGCCGTGACTTGGTCGCGGCCGTAGGTGCTGCGGGAAACCTCTCGCTTCCGGCTGTTGTATCTACCATGGTCGGGAGCGAGTCAGGGTGGAGCGCCGTCGCCAACTTTTGCGAGTCTGTGATGCTCGCAAAGGAGGCGGCGGAAAGGGAGAGAGAGGCTGCCTCCTCTCTCCCCTCCCGCAGCAGACGCACTGGGCGTCGTAGGGTGGCTGACTTCCGGCCACCGTAGGGCGCGGCCTGCGGACGGCAGACTCGGGGCGTCTTGTCCGACCAGCAGCTGGCCTAGAGGCGGCGGAAAGGGAGAGAGAGGCTGCCTCCTCTCTCCCCTCCCGCAGCAGACGCACTGGGCGTCGTAGGGTGGCTGACTTCCGGCCACCGTAGGGCGCGGCCTGCGGACGGCAGACTCGGGGCGTCTTGTCGTCCGACCAGCAGCAGGCCTAGAGGCGGCGGCGTCGTGTTCCGCGCGCGCCTCATAGTGGAGTCCTGCGGCCGGGGTGACGGCCGCAGTGGGTGACGGGGCCCGCCTGACCATCTGGCGGGTCAATACCCGTTGGGGGGTAGCGACGAATGCTTCGGCGATACCCGCCCCCTGACACATGGGTACATGAGGAACACGGGTTGGTTTTTAGTCAGTAAGAGTCTGACAGGCCCCTTCGCCCTTCCCCGAGGGCGGAGGAACTCCATTGAGGATTTTCCAACCCGATACCAAAAAAAAAAAAAAAAAAAAAAAAAAAAGGTTAGGTTAGGTTCCCGTGTGGGGTTGCTGGTCCTCCATCGGGCGCGTCCCCCGACTGGCGGATAGGGGAACGCCTCCCAGATATGGGAGGTACCGGGGAAACCCGGCGCGGACCAAAACCAGCAGGGGGGTTGCCGCTTGGAGGCTCCTGGTACTTCTCTGCTTATCAGAGTGGACTGTGCGAGACTCCGGGTGGCAACAATGGGGGGGAGGCTTTCGGGCCGTGAGGAAGAAAACCTCGTTAAAAAATTACCAGAGGGGGTGGCGACGCCCCGCGCGGCGGGTCCGCCGGTCTTCATGGCCGGTGGGCGTTGGCTTCGGCCACCGTCGGGCAACCCGTAATCCGCACTGAGCGGACCGGGGGCCCCACGCATTGAGCGAGGGGCCGCGAGGAAGAAAACCTCTATAAAAATTACCCTAATCCCAAGTTCCGCCGCCCGGCGATGGGATGAATGGCTGGTAGGGAACCAGTCACTAGGGCGGCACAACGGGGGGGTTTTTGGGGATTAAAAATCATGAAAAGTACGCCGATGAATAAAACTACCCGGGTGGGTCCCGTTCGCGGGGAATCCCATGGTGTGTCGGACAGCCGGCACATCGGCCCCATCGTATACGGGGGGGCCAATCGACGTGACGAGGAGCAGGAGAAGTTAGGGTTAGATGTAAGTTCGGGTTTGGGGGGGAAATTCTGGAAGGACGCAGAGGGAGTAGGAGAGGGGGGAGAGAGAAGTACGAGGAGGAACGAGGACGAGGAGGCAGCGTCGTCCGATTGCAGCCTCATGACCATAGAGAGCCGGCCCAGATCAGGGTCTGGATCATCGGTGGTCATCATGACAGGCGTAAAACGACCTCGGCTGACGGAAAGTGAGGATCAGTCGACGGATGAGGAAAGGCCGGGGACTCCGGTCCCCGTGCGAGGAAGAGGGCGCCCGCCTACCCATGGGCGGTATATGGGCCTGGGTAGGGCCAGGGAAGCCCTCCGAGAGCAGAAGCGAGCCGAGGAGAGAGCCTTGGAGAAACAGAAGGCCGAGGAAGAGCTCGCTAGGGAGACCGCCGTCGCCCGCTTCCGGCGGGAGACTCGCGGAAAGGAAAAGGCAGGTTCTTCCCGGGATGGTTCTGCGAGGCCGGATGAAAAGACGGCTGCCCGGCTGCAAGAACAAGTGTTGGAGGACTTGGACCTCATCACCAAGGTGGCGACCAAGTCCTCCAACTTGAAGGGGACGTTTGTGCGTGACCTCAAAGACGCCGCAGCATCTATAAAGGAAGCGGTGACCGTGCTCGGGTCACGCACGGTTTCGGAAGAAACAAGGAAGCTGCAGGCGGACAATGCTCGCCTTCAGGATGAGATGGGCAGCCTCAGGAGGGAGCTGGCCCAACTAAGGGAGGAGATAGAGCGGGTGCGGAAACAGGGTTCCGCCCCCGCTCCCATGGATGTGACCGAGGAGGCCCCCCCTGCACCGCGGCCTCCTCAACGCCCTGGGGTCGCCCCAGCCTCGCCGTCGGTGGAGGAGATCTGCCGCACGGTAATGGTCCAGGTCGGGACGATGTTGAGTGCCCGCCTGGCCTCTCTCGAGGATAGACTCCTCCCCGAGAGGAACCTGCGGCCACCCCTGGCGTCTGATTCAAGACGAGACGGACGCTCGTATGCCGCCGCTGCCTCGGTGCCCGCTCCGGGCGCTCGCAAGTCGGTTGGAGCAAAGGCGCCCCCAGCGCCAGCACCAGTTCAGGGACCCAGCAGACAGGTGCCGTCTGCGCCGCCACAGCGCCCGCCGGGCTCCACGTCGCCGTCGGCGCAGACCGCAAAAGAGGGCCCCTCCTCTTCTTCACCACCCTCTGAGGGGAGGAAAAAGAAGAGGAAGAAGAAGAAAAAGAAGAAGAAGAAGACGGCAGAGAGCCAAGAGACTGGCCCGCCGCAGGAGCAGCGGCGATCACAGCCGCCGTCGACGGGGTGGACGCAGGTGGGCCCCAAGTCACGGCCGGACGCGAAGAGTCGCGCCCGAAAGCTCCGCACACCTCGGTCGTCAGCGGTGGTCCTGACGCTGACACCGAGGGCGGAGGAGGAGGGCGTTACTTACGCCAAGGTGATCGCCGCCGCGAAGGCGAAGATCGATGCAGCGGAGCTCGGCGCTCAGGGGGTCCGACTTCGGAAGGCGGCCACTGGGGGCCGCCTGTTCGAATTCCCCGGGGCTACCAGTGCCGAGAAGGCGGACTCCCTGGCTGCGAAACTCAGGGAGGTGCTGAGTAGCGAAGTCGTCCGGGTCTCCAGACCGATAAAATCTGTGGATCTGCGGGTCTCCGGCCTGGACGACTCCGTGATCAGCGCGGACGTGCTCGCTGCGGTTGCTGCGGCGGGAGGGTGTCCCGCCGAGCAAGTGCGGGTTGGCGAGGTTCGTAGCGGCTACGACGGGTTGGGCTCAGTGCTCGTGAATTGCCCCGTCGCAGCCGCTAAAAAGGTGGTCGCAGGAGGAAGGCTCCGGGTGGGCTGGGTGTCCGCCCAAGTCAAGCTGCTAGACGCCCGGCCTCTGATGTGCTACCGGTGCCTAGCACCGGGGCACATGGCCGTACAGTGCACAGAGGGGGTCGACCGCAGCGGGTTATGCTACCGCTGCGGTCAGCCAGGTCACAGGGCCCGCGGGTGCTCCGCTGCGCTGCGTTGTGTGGTCTGTGCAGCGGCTGGCAGGTCAGCGGAGCATCTCGTGGGCAGTAAGGCCTGCAAGACACCACCGAAGAAGGGAAAGGGCTCCAATAAGAGCCAAACGCCCAAGGCTGCCACACATTCTACGGCGGCCTCTGGTGCGGGAGCGGTCCCCATGGACGCCCAATAACGGCTCCCCAAAGGTTCTTGCAGGGTAACTTGAACCACTGCGCTAAGGCGCAAGATCTGTGGGTTCAAGAAATGCTAAAGAGGTCCGTCGATATCGGGATAATCGCTGAGCCATACCGGATCCTCCCAAGGGGCGACTGGCTGGGCGACGCGGACTCGACGGTGGCGGTGGTATTTGGTCCGAAAACTGTCCCTCCATCTTCCAGGAGGACGGCGAGGGGCCACGGCTTCGTCGCTGCGGATCTGGGGACTCTCACTGTCGTGGGGGTTTACTTTTCCCCTAATCGACCCATTGCCGACTTTGAGGCTTTCCTCCTCCGACTAACTCCCGTCGTGAATGGAGCAGCCAATCCCGTTGTGGTCGCCGGAGACTTTAACGCTAAATCCACGTGTTGGGGTTCCCCGGCGACGGACGCGAGAGGCAGAGTCATGACAGACTGGCTCACAGCCACGGGCCTGGTCGTGGCAAACAGAGGTGCCGCTAGCACGTGCGTCCGGCGGCAAGGTGAGTCAATTGTGGACCTGACCTTAGTCAGCCCATCAATTGCTTGCCGAATGAGCGGCTGGAGGGTCCTCGAAGAGGTCGAGACCCTCTCGGACCACCTTTATATAGGTTTTGACTTATTTCCTTCGTCGGATACTGGTCGCCGAACTCCATCCGGTGGCGGCCCGAGGTGGTCCCTGAGAGGTCTGGATCGAGGCCTTCTCGAGGAGGCGGCAATCGTCGCGTCGTGGGCGCCTCTTCCGTCGGACGACGTCGAGGAGTGCGCGGAGTGGCTCAATGAGGCGGCTCACAATATCTGCGACGCCTCTATGCCCCGCGTTAAACCCGTCGTGCCCAGACGCCAGACTTATTGGTGGCGCCCAGAGCTCAGACGACTCCGCGAGGATTGTGTGGCGGCCCGACGCCGATACCTGAGATACCGCAGGCGGCGGAACAGGGAAGAGGCCGACGAGGAGGCCATTTACGACGGCTACCGTCAGGCGCGGCACGCTATGCGCGAAGCCATAAAAGCGGCGAAGAAGGAGGCCTGGGAAGAGTTCCTCAACACCCTGGAACAGGACCCGTGGGGCAAGCCGTACAAATGGGTGAGGCAAAAGCTTCGCCCAGCTGCTCCACCGTTGACCCAGCATATGGAGCCGGACCTTCGTCGCTCCGTCCTCTCGGCCTTATTCCCATCTGGGGCCGAGTGGTCGCTGCCATCAATGCGACCACCTAGTGCGGAGTCAGACGATGAGGAGGATATACCGCCCGTGACGGCTGGAGAGCTGGCGGCCGCGGTTCATAAAATGAGCCTTAAAAACAAGGCTCCCGGATTAGATGGGGTCCCCGGTCGCGTCTGGGTGCTGGCAATGCGGCACATGGAGGGGCATGTACTGGAGCTCTTCACCAAGTGCCTGGTGCAGGGGCGTATCCCACGCCGGTGGAAGTCGGGGAAACTCGTTTTGCTCCGCAAGCACGGACGACCGGAGGACCAGCCGTCGGCCTATCGCCCGATCGTTTTGATCGACGAGATTTGCAAAACCATAGAGAGGGTCATCGTCAGGCGCCTCACCCAACATCTGGAAGGCGCCGGCCCGAACTTGAGCGATGCTCAGTTTGGGTTCAGATCTCGTCGATCGACGATAGATGCGGTGGCGCGGATACGGAAAATCTCGGAGGAGGAGATCTCTCGGGGTAGGGTGGTGCTGGTAGTCTCGTTGGACATAACCAACGCATTTAACACCCTACCCTGGGAAACAATTAAGGAGGGACTTCGGTACCACCGAGTGCCCAGATATCTTCGCCGAACAATTGGCAACTATCTGTCGGAGCGCTCGGTGCAGTACCCAACCGAAGAGGGCTGGGAGGAGCTGGAAGTGGTCTGCGGCGTCCCGCAGGGTTCGGCTCTCGGTCCGGAACTGTGGGACATAGGATATGACCACGTGCTGCGCGGCGCCACTCTTCCAGGCGTGGAGCTCGTCGCGTATGCAGACGACACCGCGGTCGTGTGCCGCGCCAAAACACACCGCGACGCGACAATCCTGGCGACGGCGGCAGTCGCACAAGTTGTGCGAAGGATAGAAGCGTTGGGACTGAAGGTGGCGCTGAACAAATCAGAGGCCCTGTTGTTCCACGGGCCTAGAAACGCGCCTCCGCCGGACCTGGCGGTGATAGTGAGCGGGACGAGGATCCAGGTTGCGTCCACGATGACTTACCTCGGCCTGGTTCTCGACAGCCGGTGGTCATTTAAGGAACACTTCCGCCGGCTCTCAGAGAAGGTGAAGAAGTCCGCGGGAGCCCTGGCCTCGCTGCTCCCGAATCTCGGGGGTCCGAGCTTGACTTGTCGGCGTCTCTACATGGGTGTAGTTCGATCTATGGTCATGTACGGGGCGCCGATCTGGGCGGATGGCCTGCTGCCGGAGAACAGGCTGGCCCTGGGACGGCTGCAGCGAGTGATGGCGACGCGAGCAGTCCGAGGATATCGTACTATCTCTCGTGACGCATCGTGCCTCCTTGCTGGCAGCGTCCCTTGGGATTTGGACGCTCAAACCCTCGCCGATGTGTACTGGCGTGGCGCAGCGGTCCGCGCGGAGGGAAGCAACCCCCTACCGGACGCCGTACGTCGGTGGAGGGACCGAGCTAAAGAGGTGGCAGTCGAGCTCTGGGAGGAGCGACTCCTGGAGCCACAGGCGAGCGTGGATTTGGTGCAGGCTATGCGCCCAGTACTGAAAAAGTGGTTGGCAAGAAAGTACGGCGCGCTCTCGTTCCGACTCACGCAGGTGTTGGCCGGACACGGCTGTTTCGGCCGTTACCTGCGTGAGATCGCGAACCGAGAGGAGAGCACGCGCTGTCACCACTGCGACGATGACCGGGACACGGCGGAGCATACCGTCTCTGCCTGTCCCGCCTGGACAGGACAACGGGCGGCCCTCACGGCCGCCATTGGACATGACCTCTCACTGCCGGCGTTGGTTCGCGCCATGCTGGCAAGTGAACCCGGATGGACAGCGGTGCAGACCTTCTGCGAAGAGGTTATCGCCGCGAAGGAGGAGGCCGAGCGCGTGCGGGAGTTGGAGGCGCTCGACCCCCGCCGAAGAAGACGGCTGAGGCGTCGACGAGTCGTCCATGATGACAACTTGCCGCCTTAGCCGGGGGGCTCGGGGCGGCGGCATGGGGATGCCGTCGCCCAACGAGTCGAGTCCCCAAGTGGGTCGCGATGCGCTGCGTATTCTTCGCGCATCGCGACACCCTGGAGAGATGGGCCCACGCAAGCCCCGAGGGGGCCTCTGTTCGGCCCTTAGGAGCCTGGAAGCTCCACAGAAGATGGGCCTGCCGTGAGACGCAGGCGAAGCAATGCAGGGCCGCGGATGAAGGCTCACGCGTGCTCGCAACCCTGCATGGAGCAAAGAAGAATACCGTCGGGTTTTAGTGGGTGCAAGCCCCACATACCCGTGGGGGAGTCCCCAATTCCCCCGGGATGCGTCAGGCATTTCCCGACGAAAAAAAAAAAAAAAAAAAAAGGTTAGGTTAGGTTTTTTTTTTTTTTTTTTTTTTTTTTTTATAAAATTCATTAAGTGTCCTTTGATATAGTCAAAGCTTTTATGAGTCTTTTCTTCATTTTTTTTATGCATTTCATTTTATTGTTATTGTTATTGAAAGGGGATAGGGTTTTTGTTACCCTCTTTTACATGTAAGGACGACTTTGCCAAATGGTTTTTTTTATATCTTTTATGTTATATATGTCAGTGTTATTCTTTTTTATTTCCTTCTTGTATACTTCTGTCCTCTGCAAAGGTTATATAATCTTACTTATATTATTTTGCAGCTATCTTTTGTCTTTTGACCGTTTCTTCTACATTCCACTAATTGTCCTATTATAACACTAATAAATTTACTTATTTCTATTTACAACTGTTTTAATTATTTTTGTACTTTGTTTTAAAAACTCCCTACGTTCCTCGTTTACGTTACTCTGAATAATTTTGGCTACATTTTCTTTTGTTACTGGAGTCTTCAGCAATTGCTCCATGTCATATCTTTGCAAGCTAAACACTGGACATTCAAACAAGATGTGCATCACCGATTCGGTCGTGTCAGGGTCACAGATACAGGATGGATTTTCCTTACACTTGAATCTAGCCAAGTATTCGGAAAAGCCACCGTGCCCAGTGAACATCTGTGTGGTGATGCTATCTAAGTCGATCTTGCGTATAATCCTGTGTGCCTCGATTGCGTCCGGGAAGAACGTCTTGGTTATGTTTGCCGTTTGTCCAGATTTATATCTCTGGTTCCATTCGTCAAGGGATTCCTTACGAATTTGGCCCTTGACAAATGAGACCGGACACATGTCATAGTCGGGGCTTTTCTTCAGATGCAGTGCAGCATTTTTCGCCAGCTGATCAGCACGTTCGTTGCCCATGTGACCCGCATGGGCTTTTATCCAAAATAAAGAAACAGCTTTGTCCTGAGTAAAAGCCCGTTCCAGGTTCTTGCGGGCCTCAACTGCTAAAGGATGATAGGAGCCATAATTTACTATAGTCTCCAGCGCGGATCTGGAGTCGCTGTAAATCCCAAAGCATGTCTCTGTACCATTTATGATCTCCCTTGTAGCTCTACATATGGCCAAAAGTTCAGCCTGGTAGACTGTGCTGTAGAATGGCAGCTTTAATTTTACGGCCTTGATCTCCACCTCTCTGCTCCAAAGGGACAGTGAGGCACCGACCTTATGGCTAATTTTGCTGCCATCCGTGTAGATGCGTATTGTTTGAGTGTTGTTGGCATCAACGTCTTCTTGGTCTGCCAGGCATATGAACTTGAGGCTCATATGGGTTGCGGGGTGACCATTTTCTTCGTACTTGGCCCTTCGTTCGACCTCTCTGCCCGCCAGTTCCGGTCGAGGCACTCCCCTCTTCGCCTCATACAGGGCTGCTGCCTCTTGTATTCGGAGATCGAGTGGGAGTATTCCGGCCAGCAGCAAAGCGGCATTCAAAGAGACCGTACGATATGCCTTGGTGATTTTCTGAGCGAATCCGCGCTGTATGATGTTTAGCTGCTTTATGACTCCTAATTTACGTGCCGCTGGTGCCCAGGCGCTCGCCGCATACAGTATGATAGGTTCCACTACTGCGGTGTATATCACCCGTATTATTTCTGGATGCAGACCCCAGCTAGTTTTCGCCGCTCTCGACAGTTGCCCGTAAATGTTTGTCACTTTTTTACATATATTGGTAATGTGTGTATTGAATGTCAGGGAACTGTCGATTGTAAGGCCGAGAATTTTAATTTCACTGGCCATATTTATGGCGACCCCTCCCATGCTCAGGCGTGGTGTGTCGTGTTTTAACTTCCTCGTTACCACCATCGCATTTGTTTTGTGTGGGGCGAAACGAAGCTTATTACGGACACCCCACTCCTGGACATAGGCGAGGGCGGCGTTGGCTTGTCTCTGCACTTCCTGTGCTGTGTCACCGTCGAAGATCAATACGATATCATCTGCGAACGCCTGGCAATAATCACCCCTTTCTTCCAAACCTTTTAACAAGGGATCAAGCAGGAGGTTCCACAGAATGGGCCCCCCTATGGATCCCTGCACGCATCCCTTGTTAGTTGGCTTACTATATTGCTCGCCAGCGTAGCACACATTGACACTCCTCTCATGAAGATAGTTGTCCACTAGCCTACGTATGTTTACCGGGCAACTTTCCTCCAGCAGTCGTACTTTAATGGCTGGCCACCATGCGGAGTCGAAGGCTCCCTCTATGTCCAGCGATATCATCGTTACAAGTTTTTTCAGGTTCAGCTTGCTCCGAATGTATCGCATAAGGTCATAGAGGGAGTCCTCGGTGCTCCTCTGAGGCATGAAACCGTACTGTCGGTCACTCATTTTGGGTAGCAGATGCCATTTGAGTCTTCCAACCATCATTTTTTCAAGGATTTTCCCCATAACAGGCAACAGTCCAATAGGCCTGTATGATTTCGGGTTTGTGAGATCCTCTTTGGCTGGTTTCCTCAAAACTACCACCTTCGCTCGTTTCCAAATGCTGGGGAAACTGCCCAACTCAAGGCATTTGTTGGCGAGCCCCAAGAACGTCTCCGGGTCGCGCATTATGACCTGGCTGCAAATGTCGGCGGTCAGTCCATCCTCACCCGGGGCCTTTTTTGGATTAAAGCTTTTCACAGAGGTTTTGAGTTCCTCCAGAGTAAACGGAGGGTCATGCAGATTACCATGACTCAACTCATTTATCCGTTTGGCTGCTCTTCTGATTTCTCTGTGGTCGGCGTTATCCTGGCTTTCGAGGTCCTCCGGGTAGAAAGTCTCCGCTAACAGTTTGACTGAGTCCTTTGTGCTCAGAGAGACTCCATTAATGGCTAAAGGAAGATCTTCCGTCCTTTTAGTTGTTCTTCCAATCACCCTATATATCCCCTCCCACATACATTCCTTATCCTGTTTGGCGCAAAACTCCTTCCAACTGCTGACCTGTGCTTCCTTAGCTTTGCATTCATATTCCTCTTTCTTTTTCAGGTATTCGTCGACTACCCAGGTTCTTCGGGACGGTGCTGCGCTTCGTATTCTCCTCCTCCTGGTGTTGACCTGACGTCTCAGCTCATCGAGTTCTTCGGACCACCACGGCAAGGTAAGTTTGTTATTTGTTTTTATTAGTGGTATGTGTTTTGAGCATGATGTGTGTATTATTTGTGTGTATGTCCCTATAGTGTTTTCTAGTTGTTCGGTGTTGGTGATATTTTGTATTGTAGTTTGATCTATTTTATGTTCCGTTTTTAATTGGTCCATTTCCTCATGGAACTGGATCCAATTAACTTTTTTAGTGTTGTATATCCTAGTAGTTCTCTGTATTTGAATTCCCTTCCCCTTTTTTAGTTTTATTTTAAAAGTTATACCGTTGTGGTCGGAGCTTGTCATGCTCTGGTCAACCTTCCACTCTTCCACCAGGTTAAGGATATCTGCGGTACACACAGTGACGTCCACATAACTGGTGTAAGATTTTCCTGCCCTTATCGTGTCAAAGGTCGGAGTGTCTCCGACGTTGAGCACTTGGAGACCCATCTGATCGAAAGTTCCCGCTAAAATGTCTCCTCTGGTGTCAGTCTTGCAGCCACCCCACCAAATGCTTTTTGCATTGCTATCTCCGCCAGCAATTAGTCTCGTAGACTTTGCTTTATCCTCAATCTTCTTGAGCTGCTCCAGGTAAGGTTCTATGGGTTTATCTGGTTCGAAGTAGAAGGAGACAATTACAATTTCCTCCGCACCAGTGCGGATCCTCACAACTATGATGTTGTTTGTTGTGAGTTCCGGACACTGTATTACGTCTATATCTTGATCAAAGACGACAATTGCCGCCTTTACAGTGCCCTCCCCCGGCCTGGTGTTCTGGAAAACTCTCGTCCTCCCATATGTCTTCATGCTTGACCCTCCACCCACGTAGGGTTCCTGGAGCAGCGCAAGAGCTGCCTTCCTCTCAGAAGCTTCCTTAATGAGCTCTAGTGTGGCCAATTGTTTTCTTTGTAAGTTCGCCTGAAGGAAGAGGTATGATTTTTCCTCAATTTGTGGGGGTGGCGGCGTAAGGTGGGTTTTAATAAGAGGTGATGCGCTGCTGTGGGTACTAGGAGCCGCTGTGGTGCCCTCAGCAATATGCTACGCTGGAGCGTGCTATGTTGTCCCATTTTTTGCGAATGGTGCAGTCGGTGCTAAAGGCATTGTGCTGAGTGTCATCTAACTTGGCCAAATGGCAATTTCTGCACTTGGGGAGGTCTCCTGCTTGTAGTGCCGGGCATTCTGCGCGGAGATGAGGACTTCCACAGTGTGAGCATAAGTCCTCCTCCTCAGTACACTGCTTCTTTCCGTGGCCAAAACGAAGGCATCTTGTGCATTGCATGAGCGGGGATTGGTCGAAAACCCTCACTCGCTGCATGTCAATGTGAACGCGCCCCGCTTCGGTCAGGCGCCGCCACATCTGAGGTGACACTTGCATGACAATATGGTTCTCATGCGGGTTCCTGGCACGTTTTCGGTATCGCACTTCCATTTTGAGATCCTCTTCGCTCAGGCCCCCCAGCAGGTGGGAGTTCTGGTTAAGAACCGCCCTGGTAATGTTGTCATCTGTGTTGTACGATAAAACATCTTTAAACACTACCAGGGGAAGCTTATTCACGGCCTCCTCAATTTTTAAACTCGCCATAGACCCCTTCAATCTCTTTGTAATGTGCTCCAAGTCAGATTTAGAGTGACATCCCAGGACTAATTTTTGATTCTTGGCCTTCCGCATCCTATCTACTCTTAGTCCGGTGTCTATTGCGTTAACTGCCGCCCTTACTTTCTCCTCCACTGTCCCGCTCGTATCTTTTTCATCCTCGGATGAGACAATGATGGAGTGCATCGGTTGGTGCACAGCGACCGGCCCTTTCTTCGCTGTAACCCCTGCATCGCCAGCAGCAATGGCTGCATAGGTCAGTCCTCCTGTCTGCAGTTTTTCCATTTGCCTTTGCAACTTTATAACTCCCTCTGTGTTTTCCTTCATCATTGTGTAATGTTCCTCCAACCTCCTCATCAACTCGGCATTCCTTCCTTTCTCTTCCTCTTCAGACTGTTTTCTTTTCTTTTCCACTTCTTGCTTTTCCTTCGAATCCTTGGTTTTCCCATCTTCCACGGTTGTGGAAGGAGTCGGGAGTTTTGAAGCCTCCGCCTCCTTCACCAGCTGGTATAACCTTTCAACAGCGTGGATGACTTCTGTTTTAATCTCAGCCTTTAGATTCCGGGAGTTATTAAGTTGGAGCTTTACCTTAATAAGGCAGGATTTGGCTTCCGCGACCCTTACTTTGGGTTTCACTATGTCTTGTCCCGGCGAATTCACCGGTCCAGACTGCGCGCTTCCTTTGCGGGTCGCTAAGCTGCCTTGCGACAGCGCAACTTTCGCTTTAGGCTTTGAGGGACCAGCTTGGGGATCTTTCGGTGGGGAACATGTCGATGCTATGATAATCTCAGAACGTACGTTCTCCTGGCTCTGCAACTGTGTTTCAGCTTTGTCTGTCATAGCGTCCACAGGAGACGCCATCTTATTTGCCTCCTCTGGTTGTTTAGCAGGAGTTCTATACCCGACACCAAACATGTTATAAAAAGATGTTTATTATTCAATATAACTCTAACCTATTTAAAATAACTGTGAGGTGTATAGGGACTCCCAGTTGTCACAAGTAATTATTATACAATAGCCCAACCTAAAATATAATTTAAAATAACTGGGAGGTGTAAAGAGACTCCCAGTTGTCACCAATAATTATTATACGCTAACCTAACCTAGATTGAAAATAAATTTAAATTTTTTAGGAGGTGTAAGAGGCCTCCCAAATGTCAGTAACTTGATTAAATTAAATATAGTACAATATTTTGGGATTACAATTGGGAGGTGTAGAGCCTCCCAAGTCAATAAAATTTATATTCTGGGGGTGTAAAGGTAAACGATGCTCAGAAAATTTAATATTGTGAGAGTGTAAAAGGCTCTCAAGGTCAGTTTATGTATATAAATAGTGGTAAGGTAGTGTAGGAGTCTTATCTTAGAGTCAGGTATACGACTGCACAAGCAGATTGTCAAAATTGTCAGAATTTAATGAAGTCAATTTTAGCTGTTTATCGGGCCCCCCAGGGCAAGTCGTGCACCCAAGTATCTGTGTGGAGGGTGTATACAGCCCTCCAAACAGTAATGAAGACGATCGCGGTCGCCGTTTGGTCAAAAAGAGTCCCTGAAAGATTTCGGCTCTCCCTATGGTCTTGCTAAAGGCCGCTAGCCGGCAGGCAACACTATAGGGTGGGTGGGCGGGCGAAAAATCGCGAATTTTTGCAACGCGCTGCTCCCGCGCGCACTACAGGGCACGCAGGGGTGCAAACGCGAGCCTTTGGACACTTGAAAATTTGGAAAAACTGCGAAAATTCGATGAAAATTGATGAAAATCGATGAAAAATTTTGAAAATTCTAATGTTTTAATTTTTTCTTTCTGTTTCAGGGCGACGACGCAGGCCGGACTCGACACCCCGGGACCACGAATTTAATTTCAGCAAGAAATTTCGTATACTTTGTGAGTGTTTAGACAGATTCTATCTAATTTTGTATGGGAGCGAGCACCTATAAGGTAAACTCGGTATCGAATAAACGGTGTGTAGGCGAGCAAAAATCGCGAATTTTTGCAACGCGCTGCTCCCGCGCGCACTACAGGGCACGCAGGGGTGCAAACGCGAGCCTTTGGACACTTGAAAATTTGGAAAAACTGCGAAAATTCGATGAAAATTGATGAAAATCGATGAAAAATTTTGAAAATTCTAATGTTTTAATTTTTTCTTTCTGTTTCAGGGCGACGACGCAGGCCGGACTCGACACCCCGGGACCACGAATTTAATTTCAGCAAGAAATTTCGTATACTTTGTGAGTGTTTAGACAGATTCTATCTAATTTTGTATGGGAGCGAGCACCTATAAGGTAAACTCGGTATCGAATAAACGGTGTGTAGGCGAGCAAAAATCGCGAATTTTTGCAACGCGCTGCTCCCGCGCGCACTACAGGGCACGCAGGGGTGCAAACGCGAGCCTTTGGACACTTGAAAATTTGGAAAAACTGCGAAAATTCGATGAAAATTGATGAAAATCGATGAAAAATTTTGAAAATTCTAATGTTTTAATTTTTTCTTTCTGTTTCAGGGCGACGACGCAGGCCGGACTCGACACCCCGGGACCACGAATTTAATTTCAGCAAGAAATTTCGTATACTTTGTGAGTGTTTAGACGGTTAGGTTAGGTTAGGTTAGGTTAGGTTAGGTTAGGTTAGGTTAGGTTAGGTTAGGTTAGGTTAGGTTAGGTTAGGTTAGGTTAGGTTAGGTTAGGTTAGGTTAGGTTAGGTTTTTTTTTTTTTTTTTTTTTTTTTTAAACCCCGACGTAGTCGAAGTCAGCCGTTTTCCCCCGACATGGTAGTCGGAGACCTTGTGTATCGTGCTACTTTTAAATTTTCTAAAATTCTTTTATATTATTTTGTTTTCCTAATGTTCAGTTATTTTTTTTTTTTTTTTTGTAAAAATTTTGACTATTATTTATTATTATTAAGTTTATGTGTTGTGTGTGTTATGTTGTGATATTGGTGTATGTATAGTGTTACTAGTATGTATGTTACCTATATTTTTTTCTTATATTATTATAATATAAAGTAAATATAAGTCTTTATTTACATACTAAGGTGTTTTTTGTTATATGGTTGTGTTTCTGACGGTTCCAATATATGTGGTATGATTAATTTTGAGGTGAGTACGGTAGTTATGTAAATAAAATTAGTTTTAATAAATTTAACTAAAAAATTACGGTTGAAATTGGTTAAAATATATTATTTATTTTTGAATAAATAAATTTTGAATGAATTTACTAATAATTTATGTGTGTATAGGTGTACGTGTTATATATATTATGTTTGAATGATATGATTATAAGTGTCTGAAGTGGCGATTTTATGATAGTACCAATGCCTAATAGTACATTATTAGATATTGGTTGTCTAGTGTGTGATTGGGAGTTTAATTTTGTTTTAATTTTACATGTTCTAAGAATTTTTAAATTTTACAATTAAATTCGCTGCTTTTTAGAGTTTAATCCCTGCATATCTACATAAAATACATCGTCCTGTTTCATACCAACGGGTTTCGTGTATTGTAATGTGGTAGGATATGACAGGTTTTGCAGTAAATATTTTTGAGCTGTTTGTGCAGTCCACGTATTTTCCGGTCTCCGGCTTTGAACGTCCTCCCTCCCCTTTGAAGTCCTGGGCGCCCTCAAGAGTAAGCAACCTTCGTCCTTGCCAGAGCGTCCCACTTTTTCCTTATTGGACAACATTCGTCGAAACTATTATGGTTTGTCTGATTTAGTTTGGCGCTCTGGCAATTACGGCAAACCGGCTGGTCACCGGCCAGCCACGCTGGACATTCACTGCGCAGGTGGTGGCCCGGGCAATGGCTACAGGCGTCCGTGGTTTCCTTACAAAGTTTCCGGCCATGTCCGTACCCCAGACACCTGGAGCACATCACTAAAGGTGATTGATCCTTGACCACCACTCGCTGCAGGTCTACATGCGCCTTCCCCGCGCTTGTAAGACTCTGCCATACTGGCGGCGACACCTGTAGGACTACATGGCTCTCCAGTGGGTTTCTAGCCTTTCTGCGGTACCTCACACTAGCCCTGTAGTCGCCTTCAGGTATCGCCCCCAGTAAGTTAGAGTTCTGGTTCTTGAGGGCACCCAGGATATCGTCGTCGCTATTTATTTGAAGGACATTGTGCAGTATTATAAGGGGGTCCCTATTTTCCTTCTCCTCTAAAAGCAGTGTTGGGCTGCCAGACTTGAGCCTATCTGTCACTTTTGCTAGTTCTTCTCGCGTCTGGCAACCCAAAACTACTTTTCCATCCCTGGCTTTTCGCAATCTGTCCACTCTTATTCCCGATACTTTTGCGTTCACGGCTGTTCTTATTTTGTCTAAGACATCCTCACTTGTGTCAAGAACGTCGTTAGATGACACAAGTAAAGAGTGGACAGGTTGCGGAGTAGTTTGCTGCGCTGCTGGTCTAGGAGTTGCAGCCATGGCAGCATACGAGATGCCGTCGAGCACTTTACTTTCTAAGTTTTCATTTAACTTAGATACTTGCTCTTTGACAGCACTCATATCCTGCCTAGCTGCAACCACCAGTTCCCTTTGATTTTTCAGCTCATTTAGCACCTCCTCCGCAAGTTCGGCAGAAGCAGTCGGGTCGCCAGCGTTGGACTGCACCACATCGCTGAGCCTTATGGCCAGTGTGAACAATCCATTGAGGCAGTCCAACACTGTCTCTTTTATAATGGTTTTAATATTTCCCGACTGCTCTAAGTGAAGTTTAGCTACCTGGAATAGCTGGTTTGCTACCGCTGGCAGATCTTCGAGCGGGGCTTCAGTTGCCGAAGTTGCGAAGGAGGATGCTTCCTTACTAGGTTTCGCAGGTGGACGCCTACGAACCTCTGCGTCATTGAGCTTCGCGCCTGCGCTGCTGACGCTCGCCGTCTTTGGGATTTCAGCTTTGGACTTTAAGGACATTGTTGGTTTGCAATAAAGGGACACAACCTTAACTTATAATACTACTAATATAATCAAACTGATTGGGAAGTGTAAAAAGCTTCCCAATCGTCAATAATTGAATACTAAACTAGATTAAAATAGTTGGGAGGTGTAAATTGCCTCCCAACGTCAAAATGAATTGCAACAATAATACCTAACCTACTTAAAAATAATTGGGAGGTGTAAATTGCCTCCCAACGTCAAAATTTTGATAATAATAGTACCTAACCTAACTCAGTCTGATTGGGAAGTGTAAAGAGCCTATCAATCGTCAATAATTAAATATTAAAACTAAATTAAAATGATTGGGAGTGTAAAAAGCTCCCAACGTCGATTAAATACTAAATTTAAAATATTAACCTAAATTAACAATTTTTGGGAGGTGTAGAGTGCCTCCCAACAGTCTATTAAACTAACTAAGCCTAAAATTTGGGAGGTGTATAGCCTCCCAAGTCCAAAAATTCAGATTCTGGGGGTGTAAAGGCCCCAAAGTCGATATAAATTAGTTGCCCAGTGTCAGATATAATTAATAATTTGGGGCTGTTTGGGGCACCCCACCAGGGGTTCCAAATGTATATTTCGGACCCTCAAACAGTGGAAAATCGAATAATAAATTAAAAATTTTTCGCCAAAAATCGTGCCCGTTTACTTATATATCTATTAAAGGGCGGGCTTGGGAGGGCACGAATTTTCGTTTTTCTCGATTTTCTCGAGAACCGCTCGGCCGATCCGGGCGCGCCGCAGCGCGTTCGACGCGTCTCGGGGGACGCTACAGGACCGCAATGCTGGGGGGAAAATCAGGTTTAACCCGGAAAAATTTTCGGCGAAAAACACTGATTTTCGCCCTATGCAGGTCCGTAGACGTTTTATAAAACGCTCCAAGAACGCGTCGGGAAGCGGGCGGCTTTCGGGATAGCACCCGGACGGTATATCCCGGTTAGTGGAACTCGGGAAAATCGGGAAAAGATGCAAAAGTTGCGAAAACTCGCGAAAATTCGCGGAAATTCGGGCAAAAACAAGTCAGCGAAAAGAATTTGTATGAGAATATCGATATTTCTCTTATGTATTTGCAGGGCTTAAGTAAACTTTTGGTCGTGCACAATTTTCGTTTTTCTCGATTTTCTCGAGAACCGCTCGGCCGATCCGGGCGCGCCGCAGCGCGTTCGACGCGTCTCGGGGGACGCTACAGGACCGCAATGCTGGGGGGAAAATCAGGTTTAACCCGGAAAAATTTTCGGCGAAAAACACTGATTTTCGCCCTATGCAGGTCCGTAGACGTTTTATAAAACGCTCCAAGAACGCGTCGGGAAGCGGGCGGCTTTCGGGATAGCACCCGGATGGTGTATCCCGGTTAGTGGAACTCGGGAAAATCGGGAAAAGATGCAAAAGTTGCGAAAACTCGCGAAAATTCGCGGAAATTCGGGCAAAAACAAGTCAGCGAAAAGAATTTGTATGAGAATATCGATATTTCTCTTATGTATTTGCAGGGCTTAAGTAAACTTTTGGTCGTGCACAATTTTCGTTTTTCTCGATTTTCTCGAGAACCGCTCGGCCGATCCGGGCGCGCCGCAGCGCGTTCGACGCGTCTCGGGGGACGCTACAGGACCGCAATGCTGGGGGGAAAATCAGGTTTAACCCGGAAAAATTTTCGGCGAAAAACACTGATTTTCGCCCTATGCAGGTCCGTAGACGTTTTATAAAACGCTCCAAGAACGCGTCGGGAAGCGGGCGGCTTTCGGGATAGCACCCGGACGGTATATCCCGGTTAGTGGAACTCGGGAAAATCGGGAAAAGATGCAAAAGTTGCGAAAACTCGCGAAAATTCGCGGAAATTCGGGCAAAAACAAGTCAGCGAAAAGAATTTGTATGAGAATATCGATGGTTAGGTTAGGTTAGGTTAGGTTAGGTTAGGTTAGGTTAGGTTAGGTTAGGTTAGGTTAGGTTAGGTTAGGTTAGGTTAGGTTAGGTTAGGTTAGGTTAGGTTAGGTTAGGTTAGGTTAGGTTAGGTTAGGTTAGGTTAGGTTAGGTTAGGTTAGGTTAGGTTAGGTTAGGTTAGGTTAGGTTAGGTTAGGTTAGGTTAGGTTAGGTTAGGTTAGGTTAGGTTAGGTTAGGTTAGGTTAGGTTAGGTTAGGTTAGGTTAGGTTAGGTTAGGTTAGGTTAGGTTAGGTTAGGTTAGGTTAGGTTAGGTTAGGTTAGGTTAGGTTAGGTTAGGTTAGGTTAGGTTAGGTTAGGTTAGGTTAGGTTAGGTTAGGTTAGGTTAGGTTAGGTTAGGTTAGGTTAGGTTAGGTTAGGTTAGGTTAGGTTAGGTTAGGTTAGGTTAGGTTAGGTTAGGTTAGGTTAGGTTAGGTTAGGTTAGGTTAGGTTAGGTTAGGTTAGGTTAGGTTAGGTTAGTTGAGGTTAGGTTAGGTTAGGTTAGGTTAGGTTAGGTTAGGTTAGGTTAGGTTAGGTTAGGTTAGGTTAGGTTAGGTTAGGTTAGGTTAGGTTAGGTTAGGTTAGGTTAGGTTAGGTTAGGTTAGGTTAGGTTAGGTTAGGTTAGGTTAGGTTAGGTTAGGTTAGGTTAGGTTAGGTTAGGTTAGGTTAGGTTAGGTTAGGTTAGGTTAGGTTAGGTTAGGTTAGGTTAGGTTAGGTTAGGTTAGGTTAGGTTAGGTTAGGTTAGGTTAGGTTAGGTTAGGTTAGGTTAGGTTAGGTTAGGTTAGGTTAGGTTAGGTTAGGTTAGGTTAGGTTAGGTTAGGTTAGGTTAGGTTAGGTTAGGTTAGGTTAGGTTAGGTTAGGTTAGGTTAGGTTAGGTTAGGTTAGGTTAGGTTAGGTTAGGTTAGGTTAGGTTAGGTTAGGTTAGGTTAGGTTAGGTTAGGTTAGGTTAGGTTAGGTTAGGTTAGGTTAGGTTAGGTTAGGTTAGGTTAGGTTAGGTTAGGTTAGGTTAGGTTAGGTTAGGTTAGGTTAGGTTAGGTTAGGTTAGGTTAGGTTAGGTTAGGTTAGGTTAGGTTAGGTTAGGTTAGGTTAGGTTAGGTTAGGTTAGGTTAGGTTAGGTTAGGTTAGGTTAGGTTAGGTTAGGTTAGGTTAGGTTAGGTTAGGTTAGGTTAGGTTAGGTTAGGTTAGGTTAGGTTAGGTTAGGTTAGGTTAGGTTAGGTTAGGTTAGGTTAGGTTAGGTTAGGTTAGGTTAGGTTAGGTTAGGTT